>CM038675.1:454025932-454625932 GCA_021605145.1 Aegilops bicornis | reverse complement strand
CGAGATATATTGCCATGCAACTTTCCATCGTTCCGTTTATTATGACACGCTTCATCATTGTCATATTGCTTTCCATGATCATGTAGTTGACATCGTATTTGTGGAAAAGCCACCGTTCATAATACATGTAACTCTTGATTCATTGCACATCCCGATGCACCGCCGGAGGCATTCATATAGAGTCATATTTTGTTCTAAGTATCGAGTTGTAATTCTTGAGTTGTAAGTAAATAAAAGTGTGACGATCTTCATCATTAGAGCATTGTCCCATGTGAGGAAAGGATGATGGAGACTATGATTCCCCCACAAGTCAGAATGAGACTCCGGACAAAAAAAAGAGGCCAAAAAATGAGAGAAGGCCCAAATAAATAGAAAATGAGAGAAAAGAGAGAAGGGGCAATGTTACTATCCTTTTACCACACTTGTGATTCAAAGTAGCACCATTATCTTCATAATAGAGAGTCTCCTATGTTGGCACTTTCATATACTAGTGTGAATTTTTCATTATAGAACTTGGCTTGTATATTCCAACGATGGGCTTCCTCAAATTGCCCTAGGTCTTCCTGAGCAAGTGAGTAGGATGCACACCCACTTAGTTTCTTTTTGAGATTTCATAAACTTATAGCTCTAGTGCATCCATTGCATGGCAATCCCTACTCACTCACAATGCACTACAAAAAAAAGACACATCCGTGACATTTTGGGCTGAACGAAATTTTTTTGTCATACTTATGACACTTCTATGACGATAATTGTGACAAAACCCGATATCATCATAGATGTGGTGGGGTCCTACTTCTATGACAAAAAATCATGACAGAAAATGGGCTTTTCGTCCTGGGCGGGCCGGAGACGCAGCTGCATGACATTCTTTGGGGTGTCCATGACGGAAAAAACCGTGGTAGAAGCGAGCGCGAGGAAAATATCGGGGTGTTCCCGGTTACGGTGGTGGGCCGGGCGATGCGCTGCGTTTCTCAGACAAGACGCTGCAGGGTGCGAGGCGTTGGGCTCTAATGAACCCGGCGATTGCACCGCAGGCTACACGCATCAAGTTGTTAATTGAACCCGATCGAAGCGATTCCTTCGCCATCGCCGCTAATGTAAGTCGATCGATGCCGCCTCTGGATGAACAAAGGAGCGTTCTTTGGGGGTTTGGATGAACAGCCGGTGGGGGTGGATGAACAGGACCCGATCGATCGAGCCGGGTTGGGGCTGGATGAACAGGACCCGTGGAGGGTCGGATGAGCGAGAGATGGTGGAGGGCTGGATGAACAGAGCTGCTGGAGAGGGCTGGTTGAACAAGAGCGGTGGAGAAGCGCAGCGGTGGAGGCTGGATGAACAGGAGCCCGTGGATGAACGATCACATGTGGAGGCCGGAGGAGGTCGACGATGGATAGACAGAGTCTGTGGAGGCCGGAGGGGTCGATGGTGGAGATGAAGCGATTATCCGGTGGAGTCCTGCTTTGCGATACGCCACACCCTCCCGATGAATAGGACCCCGTCTCGACCGTAGCGCCCAACACAAGTCCGCTTCTCTGTTTTGGCGGTATGCCACACCCTCCCGATCAACATGACCCCGCTTTCGACCGTAGGGAGGTCCGTTTCATCCGCTTTTGCGACGCTGCACCCCTCCCGATGATCAGGATCCCGTTTCGACCTTGGCCGGTCGAACACAAGGCCGTTTCCTCCGTTCTGCGGTACACCGGGCCTCGTTTCCATCGGCTGTTCCGTCCAAGCCCTCCCGATGAACATGAGGATGCATTCCGTTTCGACCCAGCCGGTTGGCTCCCCATGAACACGACGATGACGCAGTTTCTCCGTTCAGACCCAGCCATGTACACGAGCCCTGGCCGCACGTATGGGCGAGTAGGCGTTCGAGACCCTGCCCGTATTTACGTACGTGGCCATATTTTCTTTCTTGCACACTGGCCGATGTACGTACGTGTACATGCTACGTGCGCGCCTCTACTACGACACATGCGTGCCTATAGATCAACCAGTATGTACGTACACGTTCGCTACCAGAATGACAACGCTACGTATGCTTTGACCAGGTGGGTCCCGACTGTCAGGCACTTGCGTGCGAAGATGTAGCTGGTGGGTCCCATCAGTTAGGGGCGAATCGCTTTTTGCCGTGACGCACTTCCTTGCGTGCGAAGATGTAGCTGGTGGGTCCCAAGAGTCGTGGGAACTGCTTTTTCACGAAATATGGTGGCCCGTCCCGTGGGTCCCTGCTGTCAGGTGGAGGAATAATTATTTTGCGCGTAATAAGGAGGCACTTCCTTGCTGCGGCCGTGGACCCAGCTGCCAGCCTCTCCATGTACAGTACTCTTCCGATGGAAGTCGTTCCATGACAACGTTGACCATGCCGCGCCGAGAGCACCAGGGTGGTGGACGACGACGAGGCCTAGGAAGGGGGCGACGCAGAGCCGGGGAAGACGCGGCAGTGGAAGCTCGCGTGGAGAGGAGTACGAGGGTTCACTGGTTCGGCTGTGGTGTGAGGCCGCCGTTGCCGCAAGGCCTGGCCAGCGGTGGGAATAGTAGTGGCGGTGAGGCCTCCGTGGCAGCACAGCCGGCCACGGGAGGCAGGAGCATGCGGCATGACCGGCGCTGCTTTGGGCGGCTGGAGCAAGAAGACTAGAGGTTGAATAAGCACTACGGCCATTAGATGGACATCGTACGGTCACTGGAGCTAGAATCGTTCATATTGACTAGGTTGACAAAGCCTTCCGTCCCTGTCAACTTAGTAGGCCCACAAGTCAGCCTCCCACCAAGGTGGGTCCCAGCTAGCAGGGGGAGTATTCATTTTTTCTGCGTAACAAGGAGGCACTTCACTTTTTTTCGCGAAATACGGTGACCCGTCCGGTGGGTCCCAGCAGTCAGGGGGAAACGTTTTTTCGCAAAATACGGTGGCCTGTCCGGTGGATCCCTGGTCTTAGGTGGAGGAATCATTATTTTCTGCGTAATAAGGAGGCACTTCCTTGCTGCGGCCGTGGACCCAACTGCCAGCCTCTCCACGTACATTACACTTCTGATGGAAGTCGTTCCTTGACCACGTTGACCACGCCACGTTTCGTTGCATGCATGCGTCCATGGGCGTGGTGCGTCCCCACTGTTAGCCTCTCACGTACAGTCATCTTCCGATGACTCTCGGTTGTTGACCACATTTACCACACCGTGCCGAGCGCACCAAAGGCCGATGGAGGACGGCGAGGCCCCAGACTAGAATGACCCGGAGATGGGGAAGACGGGCAGTGGAGTTGCAGATGGAGAGGAGTGGGAAACTTGAGTTTAAAAGCTGTGGCAAAGACAGCCATGTGCGCCCACGGGAGACAGGAGCAAGAACAGAGGTTGAAGAAGGAGCACGGCTGTTGGATTAACATCCAGCGGTCCAGCTGGTAGAATCATTTGTTCATTAAGTTGACAAAGCCCTACGTACACGTTCGCTTAGTAGGCCCACAAGTGAGCCACCAAATCTGACGGGTCCCAGCTGTCAATGGGGGAAATAATTTCTTTCGCATAACAAGGAGGCACTTCCTTCCGCGCGAAGATACAGCCGGTGGGTCCCAGCTGTCAGGTGGAGGAAACATTTTTTTTCATCTTAATGAGGAACTTTCCTTGCGTGCGACCATGGACCTCGTGGGTCCCAGTCAGGCTCTACACGTACAGTCCTCTTCCGATGACTCTCACTTGTTTACCATGCCGCACCGAGCGCAGCGAGGCGGTGGACGACGGCGATGCCCCAGACGGGAACGACTCGGAGATGGGAAGACACGGTAGTAGAGTCGCAAATTGAGTGGAGGAGAAGGGTTATAACTGGTTCTGGTGCGGCGTGGGGCTGCAGTCGGTGGAGAATAACAGGAGGTGTGGAGGAGTGGAGGGATAGCCTGGCCGGCGGTGGGTGGCGCAGCAGCGATGCGTGCTAAGCGTAGTCGCTAGTTGGCCAAGGCCGGACCAGCGGTCCCGGCGATGCCGGAGGAAGAAGACGAGATTGAAGGTGCATGCCGACCAAGTTGACAACGCCTGCGTGAGACTTGACCTATTGGCCCACATGTCGACTGCAAAAATGTGGCATATATTTAACCCATGTTTTCTAGAATGCACAGTCCATTTGCTGGGCTGGGCGACCAAATAATTTCGCGTCAATGCGGCCCATTTATATTATCTAAGAAATCCCAACCCATTTGCACTTCCTTCAAATACACGAATTGGCTGGGCTCGTTATATATATAATGTTATGTTAGAAGGAGCAATTAATATAAAAAATAAACCGGAAAGGCGCATTTTTTATATACAAAATTAACAAATTAGCGAGTTATTGCTGAAAATAAAAATGAGCGCGTTATTATTACATTGGTCCTTAAAATCTTCGCAAGCTTTTGTACGCAATCACCAGGATTATCCTTGCCTATGGGTCAAAAACAACCAGGATTTTCCTTGCCAACTTCTATTAAACATTTACTTTTATAAGTTAATAACACGTGGGATGTTTTTATAATGTATATATAAGTCTCTATAAAATATACAATAATCGTAATAATATAAATATATATAATGTGGTTAAAAAAATACATTGGGCTGCCGATCTTTAAGAAAAAACCCATAGGCCGGTATGGACCTCAAAAAATAAGTTGAAACCACTGTCACCGTATGTCGTGGGCTACGCATGTTAAAATACAAATCCAAGACCTAGCTGATACTTGTTCGCCCTCTGGAAAAAAATGATACCAGATCCCCGAGCGAACTGGATTAAAGAGGGGGCCGGCGGCACGACTGAAGAAGCACATCAGGAGCGATTTTTTTCTTCAGTGGATGGCTCTCGATGGCGTTTTTTTACTTGCCTCTGCACCATACAACTTGTATTTTTAGCCTCCCAATCCGTGGTGGACCAGCAGCCCATTTGCTGGGTGGGCCAACCTACATAAACCAGCACTGGATTTTTCATCAAGCCCCAAAAACAACACAGTACTATGTTTGTTTTAAGGCCGAAAACATTACGGCAGGGGTTGAGCGGGGGAGGGGGCAAGACAGAGCAAAAAGATTAAAAAGAGCTGATGTGCCGTTGCTACCCTAACAAAGCAGGTGCAATTCTTCTCGGGGAGAAGGTGTGCCATTGACACCCACACGTCACA
Organism: Aegilops bicornis; assembly: GCA_021605145.1. NCBI lineage: Eukaryota > Viridiplantae > Streptophyta > Magnoliopsida > Poales > Poaceae > Aegilops > Aegilops bicornis. The sequence goes on along the minus strand of CM038675.1, from coordinate 454,620,800 downwards.
TACCCCACAGTAGGCATACTAACAAGTTCACACACAAGCACAACAGAAAAGGTAAACATTCGTATCAAACTCAGGTTCACAGGACACGTTCATATTCATAGCCAACATTCACTATCAACAAAAAAAAAGATTCATATATACACAAGTTTAGCATGTCTATGGATCCAAATGATTGATAGATCACACAACAATATTCATAGATAATTCACAAAAAGATTCAGATATACACATGTTCAGTATGTTTATGCATCCAAATGATTGAGATCATAGCCAATATGATCTATGGACGAACTTTAATTACCTAGGGAACAAACTGGTAAATGGTGTTCAGTCGGAGGTACTTCTTGCTAAAATTAATGCTTGTACAAGTAAACTTTCGAGTACATAAGAGACAGCACAGACAATCCGAACTTTGCTTGTAGGTTTATCCTTAGATAGTAGCCTCGTGCCGAGGGAGGTTTGAGCAACTTGGACACTACTTTCATCCAACTAGTTTACTGGCTCATCTTGGTCCTGTAGCTCGCCAAAATTCTACATTCTGATCGGTAAATGGTGTTGGTCGGAGGTACTTCTTGCTATAATTAATGCTTGTACGAGTAAACTTTCGAGTACATAAGAGGTAGCACAAACAATCTGAACTTTGCTTGTAGGTTTATCCTCAAATAGTGGCCTCGTGCCGAGGGAGGTTTGAGCAACTTGGCCACTACTTTCATCCAACTAGTTTACTAGCTCATCCTGGTCTTGTAGCTCGCCAAAATTCTACGTTGCAGACGAGAAAGGAGGCGGTTGAGAAAATGAACCACACAATTTTTTTGTGCAGTTCAACTGAAATGGAGCATCCCTGGCGTGCAGACCGATTAAGTGCCAGATGAATATACGCGTCAACCAACTTGTCTGGAATCTTTAGACTCCATGCCATACAGTTCGCTACCATATGTGCCGATAACCAAAAGACACAAGTTGGGACCAAAGACTGGAATTGCGTTTTTACGGGCTATGCACCAAGCAATATTTTTGGCGTTCAATCTCCTAATACTTGGAGCTTGACAATTAGTTGACGCCGGTTGATACTCGAATGAATATAGGCACTTCTTCTTGTCAAAATCGATGCTTGTCTGAGTGAACTTTGGAGTACATAGCAGCAGCATAAGTACATGTCCATCTGATCTTTTTGTGCAGTTCTACTGAAATCACCCGATGTAATGATTTGCCTGCGAGTTCAGGCTCCAAGTTACTCCACTCCTTTATGAAATCGGCAAATAGTAGCACAATACCAAATTACTAATATATATGACAAGCACAATAATTAGGATAAAGACCAGTACCAACCTGTGTGAGGTAGCATATCAATTACTATTTCCTTTGACTGGAAGCCGAGATAAGCCAAGCGACCGACAGAAAAGGAAGAATGCAAGCCGAGATTAGCGACCAACAGGAAAGGAAGGAAGCTGTCGAGGCAATGAAGCACCCAAAGTTTTTGTGCAGTTCCACAAAAATCGAGCATCCCTGTTGGCACATATATTGAGAGAGTGAGATTATTGTAATGAAACATACACTAACAAATAGAAGCACCATCATTATCTTAATGGGTAAAGTTAGCATTCCCTCCCTGCTCCACCACATGATTCACCTCCATAGACAAACATACACACGTACATGATTCAACATAGGGTGCTACTAAATATTTGTTTAACTCCGACAGGAAAATTAGGCAGCAATAAATTAGTGGTACTTAAGTACTCCTAATTAATTAAGTGAGACAGCAGAAGTGGAAGGGCTCCCTAGAGGATCATCTCACATGTAAGGTAGTCGTTGCCGGAGCCCTTGAATGGCCTCGACTGAGGCCTATGGCTTCAGCAAGATCGCCTTGGCATTGTTTACTCTTCTTCTTCTTCCTCTTCATGCTCTGTTTCTCATTCTCCTCACCAGTTGGTGAAACCAAGTACATGATTGGCCTTCTATTTTAGAATTGGTTTTGTCAGTATGGGAGTACAAGTGTACTAGTAAAAAATAGCATTATTTTCTCATGGCGATGCATAAAATAGAGATGAACACATGCATTAAATATCATTTTTACCTCAAGGAAGGTTATGTGCCAATATGGATGATGAGGATTGCAACACAGATCTCCCTTTGTGCAGTTCCACCGAAATGAACCAACTGTTCCATTCTGACATTCCAGTTAAACAACACAAAAGTCTCTTCTTTTAAGAAGAGTTTTGTGCAGTGCACCAAAAGGCCACAACAGCAACCAGGTGAAATGGATATCCCTGTTTGCACAAAAAGCTATAGAGGAAACAGTCAGAGTCTCAAACAATTACAGGCAAAAACATTTGGCTAAACTTGTCATGGCTTATAACAGTGCCATGGCTTCATTTTTACCAGGGGCATTAGATTAAGAACAGTTAAATATTTGGTATAAGGGCATGGGACAGTGGGTGCACCAATGATCCAAAGACCATGTACCTAAACAGGGGCATAAAGTGGTGATTCATAGTTTGTTGCCCCGAGAAACAAACATCCAAGAAACATATTTGGGTTGGTCCCATTTTTGTTCACTCTAGCCACCTACTCCTATGTGTGGATAGAAAATCTAGTCCTGGTCATACCACTTTGTACAACGTTACCTCTATATTTCCCTTTTCGACCAAGAAACCGGTTGGATAACCAGTCTGTACTACTTTCACCCCCTTTCCTTCCTGTTCGTACCAAGTCCGATGTACTACATACTAAATTCCCCCACCCCCACTTTATTTCTTGTTTGAACCAAGTACAAGACTCGACTCCATGAAGTAGCTTTACCTCTAACAATAGAAGAAAAAAAAAGGTGACGTTGAACCAACCGATCGAGAGGGGCTGAGAGGTAGAAAATGATGCACATGCAGCGACGTAGCGAGCTGGGGAAGTAGAGCTAAGGCGGTTTCGAAGGAAGATATACCTGAAGGTCGTCGGGATGTGGATAGGTGGGAGGCGGGAGGCCGGATCCGCCAACACTAGGGCAACGATGAAGGGATCGGAGGACCTCCCGCACTGGCGCTCGGCCAAAGATAATGGTGCGGCCGACAGTGGGTCTCCTCCCTCGCTGTCGACGACGGCCTAAATGCTGCCCCTCTTCTGTCGTGGAATTGTCACGGCAGATGTCCTCATGAAAGGACTTAGTCGCGGGGCCATCGTACGGGTTAACTTAGAGGGGTTAAAGCGGACGCAAAGACACAAGAGTTTATACTAGTTCGGCCCCTTCGATGAAGGTAAAAGCCTACGTCTAGTTTGTGATGGGATTGATGTGATTTCGGCGACTAGGGAGCAATAGCTTCGCCTAAGCCTCGAATTGTTGTTGTCTCCAAACCGCCACCGGATCGTCCCCTTATATACACGGGTTGGCGTCCGGCCGGTCTACAGAGTCCCGAGGCCGGCTCATACAAGTGTCCGGCTCGGTCTCTTCTTTCTCTTATCTTACAACACAAGTTACATGGTTATGGCGGTTTTACCATTATGGGCCCTAACTCGCCCCTGGGCTCCGGGCCTCTAAGCTCTACAGCAATCGCCACCTTCTGAGTCTTCGTGGGCCCCAATTATGTTAGGGTAAACCGCCCCTTGAGGCGGTTTATATTCAGTAGTTACATCCCCAACATTAGGCCCCAGATTGACTTGAACCTGTTCATGTTAATCTTCAACATCTTAGGAAACTCTGAATCTCTTCCTTCATATTTCGTAAACCGCCATCTACTTAAACCGCCGTGACGTCATCCTCCGACCACAGCAACAGAGCATCTTGATGTCATCTTTTATTAAAGAAGCCCAAACAGTAAGATTCCCTTCATTTAATACTATCCCGGAAATCGAGGCGACCCGGCTGCCCGCCGCTTTCAACTCCTCCATTCTTGCGCATTAATTACTCCGTCTCATTATAAATAGACCGGAAGGCCCTTTCTTTTCTTTCTCCTTCCGCTTCTTCTTCCTCGCGACGCCCAGCTCTGAAGCTCGCCGTCGCCTCCGACCTCGAACTCCAGCGTCGGTGCAAGGCCGCTGCATCAACCTGGTTGTACCGAGAGACTTTCGGCGCCTCCTCCGCTGTTACATGCATCGGGTAAGGCTCCTCCTCATGCCTTAGATCTGCATCTTGAGGCTCCTGCTCATATCGTCGCTCATAGGTGTTCATCCCTAGTCTCTTCATACCTGCTTCTGCCATGGCTTTTTAATCCAACCGTAGCATATATCCTGTGTAGTAATGCCTCCGCCTTTCAGCTTTAGCACTTTGCACATCTTTCTTTTTGTTCGCACCTCTTGTTAGAACGCATTTAACTTCCCCGCCTTTATAAGGCTTGCATGGGTCGCAGAAATTTTTCCTCATCAATCTTCGGTAGATCCAAATTAACTCCATTCATATGTGAAACCTGTTTACATCCACACTTAGCAGATTTTCGATTCTGTCTCTTCCTCCTAAGGGCGGTTTAATTTTTTGATAGCTAATCCGCCATACTCCATTAGTCCTCGCTAAACCGGAAATTGGAACTGACTGCCAAATTGCCGGTTTAGCATTGTATAATATGTCTGAACCGTTAACGGTGAACCGTTTTTTACTTTTCCTTTCGCAGTCTCTTCTTCCGGAATGGCCAAACAATTCTCAGCTTGCAATCGAGTCCGGTCCAAGATCACTGAGACACAACTCAATGGATATGTCACCACCGACGCTTTAGACTCCAAAAATGTCCTCCATTGGCGTGTTTCAGATGCCGAATGCCCTCCTGAACCTCAAGGAGGAGAAGTAATTGTATTTATGCAGCACTTAGACCGGGGATTCAGCCCGCTCGGATCAAAATTCTTCCGGGATGTCCTCGCAAGTTTCCAACTCCATCCACAAGATATTGGTCCGAAATACGTGTCCAATATATTCAATATCCAAGATTTCAGTGAAGTCAATATTCAATAATAACCATCTGTGGAGATGTTCCGGGATTTCTTTCATTTGAACCGCCGTACGGAGTTTTATGATGGTCCTAACACGGAACTGGGTGGCGTTTCAATCCAAAAAAGGAAGGAAGTAGACTTTCCTCACGCAAAACACCATATCCATCCGAAAGATTGGAACCAAACCTGGTTCTATTGCCGAATATCACTCCTAACAATGAGAACCCCTTGTCGGGCTACCGCCTCACCGGCTTAGCAACCATCACCCATTGCCTTTACGCTTGACCGCCGCAGAACGGAAGAATTTTGCGCCTCAAATTATCAAACTCCGGGCTCTAATGGCCAATGGCTTAACTGGTATTGACCTTGTTCGATGTTGGGTTTCTTGGGGCATCTTGCCATTAAGCCGCCGCCCCGGATTGATGCACGAATACACTGGGCTTGAAGTCACTGAGACAGTGAAGAAGATGCTCGATGAGCCGATCTCCGTCTGCAGCCAAACCGGGTTGGCCCCATTCTGTGTCTCCAACAAACCGCCTGCGGTAAGGCTCCGCTCATCGCTCTTATGATATTAATTCCTTATTGATATATATTAATCCTTGTTACTTCTCAGGCTAACAGCTCCTTCTGGAAACGAACCAAACCGGCCCTGGGTCCTCGTATATAGTCCTAGACCACCAAGATAGCTGGTAAGAGGAAAACCGCCGAGTCTTGATCCGCGGAAGAAGAAGATTCGGAAGTCGAGGTAAAGCTTGATTTACTTTGTCCCTATTTATCCTTCATCCTATTGACAGTTTCAATTCCTGTGATGATGTCAAGTTACCATGCCGATCCTGTTGAGGTAATCCTTCTTTCTTCGAATCTGATCTTGTGCGGTTAAAAGAATTACAGACAGTCCGGAAAGTGAAAAATCTCACTCCCATGCTCATTTGAATCCGAACCTTTCTTTGAAGACACAAAGAGTGAAGAGCGCCAGACGACCCAAAGACAACGGTCAACAAATTACATCGTCCGGTTTACGACACCCAACCCGGAAGCGTCGCCCGTGAGGTGATTTGTTCTCCGAAAAGCGTTATCCTTTGAAAGGTTTCTTCCGATGTCCTCTCAATCCGTCTGATCCAATTATCGGGCCTCTTCCAACTCATCTGGCGGTTCATCTACCACTCAACTACCTCCTCTTAAAGTTGCTGCGGGGTAAGCATAATGCTCTTTTTTGTTTTCTTCGCATTTGTCGGTTCATCACACTCTAACTCTGAATATTGCAGCACCAAGGCTCGCTTAAGTAAGAAGGCGAAAACCCTTGACCCTATCGTGGATGCCGATCCGGAGAAGACTCCGAGCACCATGGCGAAAAGCCCGAAGTTGCTAAAAACAGTTCTGCGGGTTGAACCAAGACGACAATGCTAATGCGCCAGAGGTTGAACCGGATGCCCAAGTGGAAACCTCACATCCTGCTCCAATCGAGTCCTGCAGCGGAACAGTAGCGCTTGCTGAAACGGGCGAGCCCGGGTATGAAAACACCAAGCCCAAGGAAGAATGCCAATCCGCCAGCCCGGCCAAAGATGATGATGTCGTAGTGACGGGCACCGCCTATATCGCCTCGCAATCCGGTCGCTTTATCAAAACACAGCGCCAAGGAAGAGTCTACTGCCATGGGTAAAGAGAAGGGAAAACTGATCTGCTGCCTTATGTTAACTTCTCTCGCCCAAGAACTTCACTCCGCTTCCTCGACCGACTCTACACAAGTCGTGACTTCAAGCCGGTGCAGTGAATCGTATGAAGGAACGCTATGAGGTAAGGAGTTATGCCTCTCTTGTACTTTTGTTGTGTAGTAGCCCCAAGGGCGGTTCAACTGAGCATAGTTAAACCGGGACTTAATATAAAACTCATACGTCTCAAACTTCAAAGGTCAGTAGCCCCCAAGGGCGGTTCAACTTAGCATAGTTAAACCGGGACTTAACATGTATCACCATAGCAAGATGAGATCAATTAGCCATTAGCCCCCAAGTGCCAAGTTGAATACCGTATTGAGCTTGGGACTTCATAATGAAACAACTAACGTGATCCATTTTTATGAGAGTGAGATATACCAAAGAAACCGTACAACTCAAGGACCTTCGTGCCAATCTGAAGACTCAACAAGCAGAAGCCACCAAGGCCAAGGATGAATTGAAAACTGCCTTAACCACTATGGAGCAGCTCAAGGAGTGGTATAAATCCGAGCAGGCCAACTGGGACACCGAGAAGGCTGGTTTGCTAAAACGGGCGAAAGATGCTGAAGCGGCTCTTAAACCGGTGACAGAAGAGCTCACCAGACTAAAGCGCCAGATTAATGCCATGACCTCTGCGATCTTTGGTAAGAGATTTTTCACTGATTACTATTCCGTTTTGATATTTCCGCCAGTTTAACCTGTGCTGTCTTAAACCGGTATAGGGAAGCGTATTGCTCATCTGGGCTCTGATATGCGGAAGAAGGTCAAGGCTGCATACACGCTGATTGAGCAGTTGTATACCGGCACCCAGCGAGTCATATGCGCTACATCGTATGATAACACAGCTCCGTCCTTGATCAAAGATACGCTGGACCGGCTATCCATGATTCCGGCACAACTTGAAGAGTTGAAACGATCCGCGGCCCGGGCTGGCACTTTATTGGCTCTAACTCGCGCCAAGGCGTGGATAGCGGACCTTGATCCGGCCGACATAGCCAAGGGCTTCCTGGCGCTCAAGAAAACGGCGAAGTTTTGATAATGACGCCCTCAAACGTATAACAAAGGAGATGCGTCCTCTTGCGAGTCAATCGGCAGGGTTAAGCCAACTGGCGGTTTACCGCTCTTTCTATGATGCAAACAACAAGCGGGTGGAATTTGTCATTCCGAAGTGCGTAACCTTGTTCCTCCAATCCGTAAGCACACTTATGCCCTCGACGTTGATCCGCTGAGCTTATAAGTGAAGAGGCTGTCTTCGTGCTTTAAACCGGATTGATCGGTCTACCAATGACTTCCGCCATTGGGTGATGAAGAGGAAGAAGCTGAACCGACGCCAGACGCACCCATCTTCTTCACGCCAACCCGACGAGGAAGCTTAATCCGTCGAGCGGTTGATGCATCATAAGCTGCTAGTCATAACGCCATTCGAAATGTTGGGCCTCGGAAGGCCTTGTAATAGAATAGCCAGCACTTTTGTTTTTGAATATGCCTTTATGCCTTCACCGCAACCTTCGCGCAGAGGTGCCGATACTTTTGATTGAATAATTGAAACCTTCAATCTATTTTGCTCGCAATCACAAATTCTTAAATCGCCACGGCGGCTTGTGTCGCCACCGGCTTGTGACGCCTATATGTATATGTAAGGAAATATTGAGGTATATGATCAAAATTTGTGATACAAAAATACCGCCATTGCCGGGCATGCGGTTGGCTTAGCCAACCCGAAGCGGAGGTTGTATAAACCATTACCGTCAAAGGAGAAAACAGCTCCTGTATTTATAATGCCGGTTTACCATGTAAACCATGCCGGGTCATGTTAAGCCCCCTGTTACTCCATAATGGGATGTTAACAGAAAAAGTCAAACCGGAAAAGTTATTTCCGGATTAACATAAACCGAAAGCCGTCAATTGACTGGTTGAACCGGTTTGAAAAAATGTTATCGGTTTAAAAATGCAACAAAAAATCAAATAGCAATTTGCAGAAAGAAGCTTTACTGAGCCGATCAGATGGTATTACCATGGTCGGACACGACCAGGCTCCCAATAAGGTGTAGCTATGGTTCAAGTCAGCTAGGTCCCCAACTGAAACCGTGGCATTATGCCGATCAAGTGGCGTGGCAATGGTTCGGGTTCGACCAAGCCCCCAAGTGACTCTATGGCCTTAGGCCGATCAAGAGGCGGATCGGTTCAGAGTTGACCATGTCCCCAAGTGATCGGGTGGCTTTCGCCTATCAAGAGGTGTGGCATTGGTTCGGATACGACCAAGCCCCCAAGTGATATCTAAAAGCTTCTGAAGAGCAAGCTCAAGGGATAAACCGGAGGCCGTTTTAAGACAACAACTCCATGTACCCAAGCCGGATTTTTACAGAACGGATATCCCGCTTTAGCCAAGGCTCCGGTTTATTGCTTTTATTCATAGTATATACATTGTCATAATATGTACATAAGGAGAGCCGATGGCTCAGGTATAATAAGGTCAAGATGAGCTATGTTCCACGGCTGTTGGTCTCTCTCTTCGACGTGCGTGAGTCTTTATGCTCTCGAACGCCAATCGATAGTATGACCCACAGTGCAGATTCTTGCTGACCACAAAAGGCCCTTCCCAAGGTGGGGATAGCTTGTGCATATCATGTCTGGTCTTGAATGAGCCAAGCACCTAGTCTCCTTCTTGAAAGGTTACGGTTACGACCCGTCATTGTGATACCGACGAAGATCCTGGCCGGTAAATCGCCGAGCGAGCAGCCGCCATATCTCGTTCTTCATCCGATCGATCCAAAGCGTCCTGCCGTCTTTGCCTCGTTATTCCGCCTCAACATAGGCTGCCACACGAGGCGAGGCATGACGGATATCGCTGGGAGAACCGCCTCCGCTCCATAGACCATAAAGAACGGTGTGTATCCAAAGGATCTGTTAGGGGTAGTATTTATACTCCATAACACAGATGGTAGCTCTTCTACCCAACAGCCCGGCGTCCTCTGTAAAGGGACCATAAGCCGGGGCTTGATACCTCTCAGGATCTCCTGATTAGCTCGTTCTGCTTGACCATTAGCCTGTGGGTGAGCTACTGAAAAAACGTCAAGCCGGATGTGCTCACGTTCACAAAACTCCTTCATGGCACCTTTGGACAAATTGGTACCATTATCTGTGATGATACTGTGTGGAAACCCGAACCGGAAGATCACCCTTTTGATGAATCAACCGCCGTGGCGCATCACACTTGCTAATGTGCTCGCCTCGACCCACTTTGTGAATTTGTCGATCGCTACCAAAGCAAGTGTGTCTTCTTGTCCTTGGACCTTTTAAAAGGTCCCACCATGTCCAAATTTCTAAGTCGCAAAACGACCAAGTAATTGGAATCATCCTCAATTCTTGGGCCGGTATATGAGCACGCCGAGAAAACTTCCGCAACCATCACATCGCTGACGGATCTTCCGCATCAGCATGGGCAATCAACCAATAAAAACCATGGCGGAACGCCTTAGCCACCAAGGATTTTGAACCGGCATGGTGACCACAGTCCGCTTCGTGGATCTCACGCAATATTTCACAGCCTTCCTCAGGGGACACACAACGGCAAACGCCTACGACACATCGCAATGATGCAACTCGCCATTAACAATGGTCATAGACTTAGACCGCCGAACTATCTGTCGGCCAACGTCTCATCTTTCCGTAACTCGCCCCAGCTCATGTACGCCAAATAAGGGAGCGCCCAATCCGGAATGACATGCAGGGCTGCCACCAATCGAGCCTCCGGATCAGGAATAGCCAAATCTACTTCATCAGAAGCTTGACCGACGGATTGTGCGATACATCAAGGAAGACATTGGGCGGACCAGTTTGCGTTGAGAGCCCAACCGGCTTAAAGCGTCCGCCGCTTCGTTCTTCCGACGATCCACATGGTCCACCTGATAGCCTTTAAAATGACCTGCAACAACATCCACCTCCCGACAATATGCAGCCATGAGAGGGTCTTTGGAATCCCTAGTGTCTGACACTTGTTGGGCCACCAAGTCTGAGTCACCGAAGCACTTAACCCGGCTTAGATTCATCTCCTTAGCCATCCGAAGACCATGGAGCAAGGCTTCATACTCAGCTGCATTGTTAGTACAAGGGAACATTAAACGGAGGACGTAACAAAACTTTTCACCTCGTGGGGAAGTTAACACAACTCCAACCCCCGAGCCCTCTAACTGCCTGGACCCGTCAAAGTGGATGGTCCAATAGGTATTATCCGGCTTTTCTTCAGGCGCTTGTAACTCCGTCCAATCATTAATGAAATCCACAAGTGCCTGGGATTTTACTGCCGTCCGAGGCACATACCTTAAACCGTATGCCCAAGCTCTATGGCCCACTTAGCAATCCGCCGCCGCTTCCGGTTACGTATGATATCGCCCAAGGGAGCTGAACCGACCACCGTGATGGGATGCCCTTGAAAATCTTGCTTCAGCTTCCGCGCCATAAAAACTCCATACACCAGCTTACGCCAATGCGGATATCTTCGCTTGGACTCAATGAGCACCTCGATGTAATAAACCGGACGTTGAACCGGATACTCCTTCCTGCCTCCTTCCGCTCTACCACAATGGCTACGCTAATCGCCTCGGCATTAGCGACAACATATATGAAGCGGCTCCTTATCAATGGGAGCGGCGAGTACAAGCGGTTGGCCAATTGCCGCTTCAAGTCCTCCAACGCTTCATCGCCAGCCTGGCCTGCATAAACTGATCTGTCTTCTTCAGCATCTGGTACAAAGGAATGGCCTTCTCTCCGAGGCGGCTGATAATCTTCTCCGGATTAGCTTCAATCCCCCTGTTGGACACAAGGAAACCCAATAATTTGCCTGCCGGAACACCAAAAACACATTTGGCCGGGTTAAGCATCATCTTGTACACCCGCAAGTTGTCAAAGGTTTCTTTCAAATCCTCAATCAGTGTTTCCTTCTTCCTTGACTAAACCACAATATCATCCACATAAGCATGTACGTTACGGCCGATCTGTTCGTGCAAGCAATTCTGTACGCAACGCTGATAAGTTGCTTGGGCGCTCTTGAGCCCAAAAGGCATAGACACATAGCAAAAGGCTCCAAAGGGAGTGATAAACATGGTCTTCTCCTGGTCCTTAACCGCCATTTTGATCTGATGATATCCAGAATATGCATCCAAAAAGCTCAAACGCTCACAACCCGCCGTAGCATCAATAATCTGGTCAATGCGGGGGAGGGCAAAAGGATCTGCCGGACAAGCCTTGTTAAGATCCGTGTAATCCACACATGCGCCAAGTGTCGCTTTTTCTTAAGGACCAAAGACCGGATTAGCAAGCCACTCGGATGGAAAACTTCAACGATAAAACCTGCCGCTAAGAGCCCGGCAACCTCCTCTCCAATGGCCTTTACGCCTTTCCTCGTTAAACCGCGAAGGAACCGCTTTACCGGTTTGTACTTGGGATCAACATTAAGAGTGTGCTCACGAGTTCCCTCGGTACACTGGCATGTCAAGGCTTCCATGCAAAATGTCCCGATTCTCACGGATGAACTTCGATGAGCGCGCTTTCCTATTTAGGATCCAAGTTAGCACCGATGATGAACCGCTTGGACGAATCACCGCACAAAGTCAACAAGTTTAGTCTCAGCCGCCGATTTAAACTTCAGATCCGGGTCGTGCTCTATAGTTGGCTTCTTCAACGGGGTCATATCTGCAGGATCAACATTGTCTTTATAGTATTTTAGCTCTTCGGTGGCACAAACCGACTCTGCGTAAGCCGCATCACCTTCCTCACACTCTAAAGCGATCTTGCGGCTCCCATGAACCGTTATCGTCCCTTTGTGACCCGGCATTTTTAGCTGCAAATAGACATAACAAGGCCGCGCCATAAACTTGGCATAAGCCGGCCGCCCAAACAGGGCGTGGTAAGGGCATTGAATTTTCACCACTTCAAATGTCAATGTTTCCGATCTGGATTAATGTTCATCCCCTAAGGCCACCTCCAGAGCTATTTTACCAACCGGATATGCTGACTTGCCAGGCACCACACCATGAAACACTGTATTGGACGGCTTGCGATGTTTATCCGTTAACCCCATACGACAGAAGGTCTCATAATACAGGATGTCGATGCTGCTCCCTCCGTCCATAAGCACCTTCGTGAACTTGTATCCTCCCACCTGAGGCGCCACCACTAGGGCTAGCTGACCCGGATTGTCAACCCGGGGAGGATGATCCTCTCTACTCCACACAATAGGCTGCTCGACCAGCGTAGGTAATGCGGCACGGCCGGTTCAACAACGTTGATCGCCCGCTCTGAAGTTTCCGATCTCGCTTGTCCAAGCTAGTGGTGAAGACATGATACTGTCCACCATTTAACTGCTTCGGATTGCTTTGATAACCCGACTGCTGCTGCTGCTGGTTGTAACCACCTTGGTTGTTCTGATTGTTCTGCCCGCCCGGATTACCATTAAACCTTGGACCGGAATTTCCTCCACCATAACCCGGGCCGGACCACGAACCCGCCGGGGCCCTTGATCATACCGGAAAGCATTAGAACTTTTGAACTCCTGCATAATGTAACAATCCTTCCAGAGGTGGTTTCTTTGGCGCCTCCTTCGTCCCATGCTTCGGACAGGGGTTGATTCAGCAGATAATTCAACCGGTCCGGATTGTGATTAGCGCACCACCTCGGTTCGGATGTTTACCCTTGCGCTATTGACCCTAGTCCTGCGTTGGTGTTGGCTATGAAGCCCATGTTACCATTCGCCTTACGCTTGTTTCCTCCATTACCCGCGACTGATGCTGCTGGCCCCTGGAGTTGCTGTTCTGTTTTCCCTTCCCTGTTTCATCCTCCTCGGACTCGGGATCCTTGGTACTATCGGAATCAGCATACTTTATGATGCGGAGCATCCCACGCTCATCCCCATGTACACTCCATCTACTCTCCAAGCCCCAAGGATACATAAGATGAGACCTCGACTATGCGCCATTGGACCTAAGGTGAACTCGCTCCTTTCCGAATCGTCCCTTTCCGCATGTAAGACATGGATGCTACTTCAAGCGCGGACATTGTGCATACTGTGTACACCCGAGGAGATCATGGAGAGCCCAAGGACCAAGGCCAAGCGTGCTGGAGCGAGGGAAGGAGAAGGAAGAAAGGGACCAGGACAGCCCGGACATCCGCCCTTGGCGGACATCCGCCCTTCCCAAAGAAGCCGGACATCCGGCCCCACCGACATCCGCCCCCCATCACAAAGCAAGAAGCTACAGGCCGGACATCCGCCCCAGTGCCCTGACATCCGGCTCTTCCGGAAGCCCCTGATATCCGCCCCTCGCCCGGAAATCCGCCCCCATCACCGATTGCGTTTGAAGACCCGTCGGCCGGACATCCCGCCCCCTAGCCCGACATCCGGCGTCGGAAAGCCCGGACATCCGCCCGACGCCGGACATCCGGCCTCCCGCCACGCCAGTGCATCCGGGACTTGTCCCTTGTACCCCTTCGCCCCCAAGACTATATATACTTCATCCCTTCCTCTTTTAGGGTTAGCTTAGGTTTAGCTCATGTTTGTGTGAGAGCCTTGCTCATCCACTTGGTTACTTCTCCTCGAGCTCAGGACCTCTACGGAGAAGATCCCCCAAGCGGATTCAAGACCCCCTTCTAGGGTGGACCCCATCAAGACCTCCTCTTAGAGAAGAACGGCTACTCGTGTATCCTTACCTTTGTTGATTGTCGATCATATGTACCTCTTTGTGTTCGATGATCTAGCACTTGTGTGATTGATTCCTTGTTGGTTGAGCGATCTCTCTCTCGTTTCCTCCGTGTTTCCCTCTTGTTCTTCCGCGTGTTCTTCGTGATTCCCCGTAGGATCCGCTCCAACGTGAAAGATCATCCACGTAGGGTTCCGCCCTACATCATCTATGGATCGAGCTTAGGTTGATCACGTTTTGGAGCCCTACCCCACTTTTTCTAGCTTGATTTTGTTGATTTCGTCCTAAATCCGAAAATCCCCACCAAAAATAGCCCCAATTTTTTTGTGATTTGTTAGTTTTGATGATGTTTTGTTGATTTTGATCCATGGATTTGCTTGGTTTCGAGTGGATCTAGCATTTCTCCAAGTTTCCCACTTTCCATCCACGAAATCTCTCAATTTTGACCTTGAAATCATCAATTTCCGCCCCCAATTCGAAAATTTCCGCCCCAAACGAGATCGGGATCCGTCGGGCCGGACATCCGGGCCTCAGGCCGGACATCCGGGCCAGCCGGCCGGACATCCGGGCCCCAAGCCGGACATCCGGGCCCTGGAGCGCCAAATCAGCTCGGTTCTGGACATACACCCCCGGAAATCCGGCCCCTAACCCCGGATATCCGGCCCCTGGGATTTCAGTTTTTTCCGTTTCACCGTTTTGTCCATAACTAATTCATCCGGAGTCCGATTTTGACGTTCTTTAGCTCGTTTTAAAGCTATTGACATCCCCCTTCCCATAAAAATACTACCATCACCATTTGACTCCATCAAATTTTGTGAACTTTGGCATCTTTGCCTAGGGCTTCATACATCCTCCGTGATAACCACCACCGACTTCCGCAACCTAACCAATTTTGTTCCCCATAGCATTAGTGGTTGCTTGAGTAGTGATTCGAGTCTCCTAAGGTGTTTCGCTACTTAGGGACGATTGCTTCTTCATCAACCACCACCACCACTTCCACATAACCTTGCCCACCATACACTTGAGCAACCCAACTTAACCCAATTGTTGATTGAGCTTTTTCGAGTTGTGGCTTGTGTCTCCTAAGGTGTTTCGGCTACTTAGGGACAGCAACTTCAACTCCGACACGTGTATAGCCCATCATTCCACTTCCGCATTGCCAAGTGCAAACCACCACCGCATTCCCGCTACCACCATTTGACATTTGTCGTTTGAGATTTTGAGTTCGCGGTTTTTCCGTTTCCTAAGGTGTTTCGGCTACTTAGGGACGAGTCTCCATCATCTTGGTATCTACGTCAAGAACACCGCCACTCATCATCGCAAAGGACGGTAACCTCGACGACACCATTGTATATTCCCATTGCAATTGCATTGATAACCCCTAGCCCATTTTATGCGTTACTTGCCTATCGAGACTAGCCATTTGAGTATTGCCGGCAACGTTACTTGTGCACATTAGTGATCATACTTCCCATAGCATATATACCATATCATTGTGGTGCATATACTGGTATCATATCTTGTGTCACAAGTTTTTTCCCGCATACACACAATTGCTATCTTGGTTTGTGCATTGTGCAAAGTGGCCATAGAAAAAAAAATAAAGCTTTTAAGCAAAAGAAAGAGAGCAAAGAAGCTTGTAAGCAAGTGCAATATCATCATACAACATTGCATATAAGATTGTCATATCCGATCATCTTGGATCATCTTGAGAAAAACACCGGGAACTATACATACATAGCATACTTGGGATAGAAATTTATCCATTTTGCATCAAATAGGTTGTGCACAAGTGTCGTATCCGCCTATTGAGCAATCGTGCTAGCGTATCTCTTGAGTTGTGCAACACGAGCGTTTTCCGTGGATTCCACATTTTGTGCTCATTCCTTGGTTGCACGACCCCATTTATCTATCCGTGTGTGTGTTTCCGTGTGCCATTCTTTGCTATTGGTCCATTTGTTTCGCTTGCAAATTTGTGAATCTCTTTCAACATTATTGACTCTTGCTAATATTTTGCATTTAATTTTTGTGCCACTATCCTCACCGAGCTCCTCCATAAGCTTTACTTGTGTAGGTGTGAGAACCGACAAGGATTGGTACCAATAGTGCTATTTCATTGTCCGCATTTGAGTGAACTTGATTCATTGTCAACATCGGTCAAGGTACATTGGTATAAGTTCTTCTCTTTCTCCCACTCATATTTGCTCGAGTCTTGTGATGGATAGGCAAGGCATTTCATCTCCGGTCTTCGACAACAACGACGGCGTGAACAACTACATCACCAAAGCGTCTCTCTTTGATCTACAACGACAAGTGCAAGGCACACAATCAAGATTGCGAGAGCGCATCGAGAACATCTCCATCGACATTCATCACTCCGAAGCAAGGAGAAGGGACTACTTCGACAAGAAGCTTGCCGCACATAAAGAGGAGCAAGATGCAAGGATGGAGGAGATTCGGGCCTTGATCAAGTCTTCTTCCCCTTCGTCATCTTCAAGGCGGCGACATTCAAGTCACAAGTCTTCGGAGCGCGCAAACGACGCAAGTACACATCATCCTCGTCCACATCTACATGGCGACCACCATCACGTTCGTGATCAACATCGTCATGAAGGGCAAGTCAACTCCAAGCATCATGTGCACAACGACGACGAACGACATCTACTACGAGCTCAAGCACGACAACGACATCACCATCATGAAGATGCTCCTGGCGCAAATTCACAAGTCCCAAGAAGCCCTACTTCACGCCAAGTCGAAGCTTCATAAGCACAAAAGAAGACCATGAGACGAGCACCACCAAGACGGCGCTACGGCTACATCAACCACTTCGCATCTTCGCCAAGTTTTCTCAAGGCATCTTCGCCTTTGGACGTCTGGCATCTTCGCCTACTTCCCACGATGCACGCCTACAACAACTTCTTCAAGTCCAAGGCAACCACCTACGACGAGGGCTTACACTTCCATCTTCGGAAGCCCCTCAAGGAAGATGGCCGAGCATGGGAAACTCCCTTCGGTCATGGAGACGAGCTATGAGGTGCCACATCATATGGGCCTCCAACACCAAGGCGGTGACCCGACGGTCAAGCAAGGGCCATCCCCTTCGTCCACGGCGACGAGCGCGAACCTCTTCAACAACATGAAGACGATGCCCACTTTGGACTCATACTCCGAGTCAAGCTACGCGACCGCGCATGGAGACATTTGCACCTACATCTCTCCGACACCCATATATGTCGAGATGCCCCAATTGCCATGTGAGGAGATCCACCACCCCATGAGTGACATGAGTGACTCCACCATACGTGACATTGAGAGCATTTCCTATGAGAGGATGAGTGTGACCACCACTAGCCCCACACATGAGAGCATGCCACACATCCTATGTGAGGTTGAGCGCCATTTGAGTGACTCCACCCACCATACGAGGGAGAGCATCCTTGAGGGAGTGAGTGAGCCACAACACTTAGTGAGTGAGGTAGTTGACACGACACATGAGGCCACTATGATTTCTAACGACTTAACCTCTACTCCTAGTGTGTTTTCTTCTTTGGTGCTAGGTCTCCTACATGACGACATGCCTATCTCTGACGAGTCTATTCCTCCATTGGAGACGACGATGGCCATGGTGGATGATGATGCACCCCCCACATGGTTCCATCAAGATGAAGATGACAACGAGACGATCTTCAACACCTCACCTACAACTCATGAGCGACCTTCCAAAGGTAACATAGGTGATGGTGCTTCTCTTGTCCCACTAGTGGACTCTCTTGCCATCGATTGCTCCCATGATGTTGACCCACCTATTACCATGCTTCATGCTAGTAAAACTTCTTCATGCCTTGACTTACCTATTTATGATGAATATGATGATGAGCATGTTGAGTTGCCTAGTTGTGATGCTATGCTTCATAGGATATCATGTGAAAATTCTATTGGTCACATTATGTTTGACAATCCATTGAACTTGTCATATGCTATGAGTGAGATCTCCCATATTGCCTCATTTCAATCTCAACATAGTAACTATGCATGCCCCATTAAAATAAATCCCATTTGCACTTATGGCATAGATGACGAGATGATGCTCATTGGCTTTTGCTTCTCTTGTGATGATATTGCACTACTTCCTTTGCGCAATTCGTCTACTATTCCATGCCATGATCACATTGTTCCAAATATGCATTGTTTTGGATGTTGTCAATATTCTCCATGTGATGTTTCCATTAATGCTCATGAGGAGACCCCATAGTTTCCTCATACATATTAGGAGATCTTGATGCATTTCATACTTTGCATGATTCCCATAATTGCTTGAACCATATGCATTCCATGAATAACAATGCTCTAGATATTTCTCATGATGCATTGCACAATTTGAGTCTCCATTATGCCATACATAATAACAAACCTATCATGATGGATGACATGTTTCTATATCACGCATCTCATTTATTTGAGCATTGGCTATTTTGTGCTAACCGACACATGCACGTATGCATCATGATGGATGATGTGTACATCTACCACGCACACACAATTTTCTCTTTGTCTTTGTTTTGTGTAGGTACCCACATACACTCGTCAACATCTCAATCCCATGAGTTGATTTAAACGAGCTCTTGAGAGCAATGATGCTTTGGGATCCCGTGGACTATCCTTACCACCATTCCCTTCGCGCAAGGACTACGCGCATCTCTTCTACTTGGCTCTCACACAGCTATGGGCTATTTACCACTTGTCACCTTATGCTCATTTTCCCGTGTTCACTTTGCATGTTATGCTTGCTCCTATGCCTTTGCCATGCAATTGTGACCCTTGCTTGCATATACCCATGATTAACCATTATGCTACTTCTATGTGTATTTGCATGCTTGGTGGAGATCCTTGTTGCTTTTGCCATGTTTATCATGTGCCCCATGCTATTGATGCTATTTTGCTCATATCTTGCCTTCATGCTTGTGACATGTCATGTGAAGTATTCATGCACACTATTTGCACCCATGACATGATTGCCTTGATCCCTTCTAGTACGTTGCATCTTCGCACTACTAGCTTGCTTCACTTGATTGATACGATTGCTTGCTATGTTACATCACCCATGTTCCACTATTACTTGCTTTCTTGGGTTGATGACATATATGCTCATGCCTCTCACATGATATATCTTGATCATTGTCTCTTGTGTCCATTAGTTGCCTCTCTCATATCCACTTGTATTGAGTGCAACCATACTAGGCTTATTGATCTTGGAGACTTTGACACTTTACTTGTGATGCATGCTTGTTTGATTGAGCCTCTTGTATTTGGATGTTCTTACATCATATGCCTCCATACTTTGAAATGCTCCCTTGTACTTTCTTATGATGAGCATGATGCATACACTTGTTCGGTATCTTACCACACGAATGATAGGTTTTGCACTTGCGCTAACCTCATTTGTTTTTCCGAGTGTTTGTCATGTTCTTTCATTTTGAAGGATTCACAAGGCATTACCGTTAGGAGACATATTGGTTATGTGAAGGCATACATGATGTGCAACTCCAACATCTTCCGGAACATTCATAAGGTGAACTCCTTCCCTTTGAGCCATCCTCAAATCGCATATTGGATGGGTCACTCTTTCATTGTTGTTTCCTTCTTATTGTCTACATGATACATCTCACAGACGGAGGAGCGACATTGGAGATTGGCTCTATGGACCTTTACATTGAGGAGCGCTTGGACTTATGGGATGCACCTTGAACCTCCACTCATGCCACGACATCGAGCATTGGTACATCAACACTCCTTTGACACATTGTACCCACACATCCATATTTGTTGCTTGTGCTCATACATGTCATGCTCGATGGACATATCATACTCACCACAAGTTTGCACCCCATGCATGGATTGACACACATTATGATTGCCTTGTTGCATCTTGTATTCCCATGTCATCCATGATATATGAGCTTGTGCATTTTCTTAGCAAATTTGTTGTGATCTTCCTTGATGGCATATTCATACATCATGATCATATTGCCAATCATCAATTGCATGATAACATACACATGTTGAGCATCCATTGCCATATTCATGCTATTGATAAACCGTCTCACTATGACATCATTTTGCACCGTGGTTGCATTCATCATATTCACAACACAATTGTGTGCACAATGATTTCATTTGTTCCCATGAATGCTTTACATCTCATTTCATATTATCTTGCTAAGTTTCATGTGCTTTGTCATGAACAATCTTGCCTCACGGACTCATTCTTACATGATGGACACTTTGTGTGCGCTTAACCATTGTATTTCCGAGTGTTGCTTGTGTTTGCTCTTTTGCATGTCTATCACTCCGGCGACACCGTGGACTACTTGGATTGCGCCATGTCTTCAACTTCGTCCAACTACAAGTCCGTCTCGACAACCGCTTCCATGGTGATGAGGATCACGATCCGAGGTCGGATCTTTCCCAAGGGAGGGAGATGATGCGGAGCATCCCACGCTCATCCCCATGTACACTCCATCTACTCTCCAAGCCCCAAGGATACATAAGATGAGACCTCGACTATGCGCCATTGGACCTAAGGTGAACTTCGCTCCTTTCCGAATCGTCCCTTTCCGCATGTAAGACATGGATGCTACTTCAAGCGCGGACATTGTGCATACTCAGGTACACCCGAGGAGATCATGGAGAGCCCAAGGACCAAGGCCAAGCGTGCGCGGGAGCGAGGGAAGGAGAAGGAAGAAAGGGACCAGGACAGCCCGGACATCCGGCCCTTGGCCCGGACATCCGGCCCTCCCAGCAAGCCCGGACATCCGGCCCCAGCCCGGACATCCGGCCCCCCCATCACAGCAGCCGCAAAGCTACAGGGCCCGGACATCCGGCCCCAGGCCCCGGACATCCGGCTCTTCCGGAAGCCCCGGATATCCGGCCCCCTCGCCCGGAAATCCGGCCCCCCCATCACCGATTGCGTTTGGAAGACCCCGCCAGCCCGGACATCCGGCCCCCTAGCCCGGACATCCGGCGTCTCGGGAAAGCCCGGACATCCGGCCCGACGCCCGGACATCCGGCCTCCCCTGCCTGCGTGCAGTGTATCCGGGACTTGTCCCTTGTACCCCTTCGCCCCGAGACTATATATACTTGATCCCTTTCCTCTTTTGAGGGTTAGCATTGGATTAGCTCATATTCTTGTGTGAGAGCCTTTGCTCATCCACTTGGCTACTTCTCCTCGTAGCTCGGGACCTCTACGGAGAAGATCCCCCAAGCGGATTCAAGACCCCCTTCTAGGGTGGACCCCATCAAGACCTCCTCTCGGAGAAGAACGGCTACTCGTGTATCCTTACCTTTGTTGATTGTCGATCATATGTACCTCTTTGTGTTCGATGATCTAGCACTTGTGTGATTGATTCCTTGTTGGTTGAGCGATCTCTCTCTCGTTTCCTCCGTGTTTCCCTCTTGTTCTTCCGCGTGTTCTTCGTGATTCCCCGTAGGATCCGCTCCAACGTGAAAGATCATCCACGTAGGGTTCCGCCCTACATCACTTTACTAAAACGCCCATGAGTGTGCCCATGTCATTGCAAAAACGCTTCATGCGACCCAGCTTCAATTTTAAAGGCTCGAACCGGCAGTTGCCCTCTAGGGTTAAGATAGCAGAATCAGTGTTGATCCGGTCTGAAGAATGTAGAACTTCTGAAACGCGGCGCACTCCAATGGGTTGTGGATTCTCCTCACTGACACACAAGCCGCCAAGTCCACCACAGACATGGGCTGCTTACAGGTGTCTTTGAAATTCTGAATGAACCGGGTCCGCAACTGGGCCCATGAAATGATGGAATTGGGTGGCAAGTTTTTCAACCAAGTACGGGCCGTGCCTTCAAGCATCATGGTAAAATACTTTGCACATGCATCTTCATCCACATCCAGCATCTCCATGGCCATCTCATAGCTTTCTATCCATGCTTCTGGAGCCAGATCGGCGGTATAATTGGGCACCTTGCGTGGCCCCTTGAAATCTTTGGGCAAGCTTATATTGCGTAAAGCGGGGACGAGGCAAGGCACCCCCAAAGAGCTAGATGTAACTCCAGGCTCGAAGATAGTCGGTCGAACCGGCGCAAGCTGATAACTCGGCCCCCCTACGTGCCCTGGCCCGGTCCACCACCTCTTGAGCGTTTTCGAAACCACCCGTCGGGTTGTTGCCGCGGGGTGCACCGCGCTGCGCATTACTTGACACGGCCGGTTCATCTGCATGCCTGCTATAGCTCCGGCTCGGGCGGGGGGTGGAGTGGATCTGATCGCGGCTGTTTGAATACGCTTCCTGTTGGACCAAAGCCGTCCTAAGGAGCTCTTTGACCCGGCGTGTTTCCACCGCCTGTGGTGAATCGCCTTCGATTGGAATCGCCTCCAACCGCGCCGCAGCCGCAACAAGGTTATCCATCGGGTTGGAGTAGTGACTGGAGGTGTTTGCACAGCTTGAGGCGCGCAAGCATGATGGCGAGGTAGATCAATCACACAAGGCTGAATCGGTAGCGCCCGTCCAGTGCTTCCGCCCGGTTCACCACCGGGCGGCGGATTCTTGGTCCCCGCTCCTAGGGTGTTGAAGAGGTCTCTTCCCTCGAAAACCGAGGGCAAACGGGATCTGTACTTTCTTTTCATGACTTCATGCGACGCATTTTGATCCAGCATGAGCCTATAAGCCTGCGCATCCAAAGCAGCCCGCTCTGCCACCATCCTAGCGTCTGTAGCTGCCAGATCCGCTTTAGCCTGAGTGATTTGTTCCTTCACCTTTGAAATCTCTGCGTTATGAAGATCTTGATCTGCCGGGTTAGCCTCTGCCATGAGCACAGCCAACGCATCAAATAGTTCTGATAAAACTTGAGCCGACGGGCAAGACAGGCCTCTGCCCGGCTGCCACCGCCATTGTCGAACCGGCGACCATTGCCGGGCGGTTGAGGAGTGAAGGCCGCTTGTGTACCGCCATGAATATTCCAACCCGGTTGGGCGGATCAAAGGGGTCCGGAATATCATCACCGTCGGAACAGCCCCAATCCGCCATCTTGGTACCGGTACAGATTCGCTTTCTCAATCGATGACTCGTCATCCGAGTGGACAACGGTTTCGCCACGATGCTGATCCGTCCTCGTAGTTTCTTCCGTGGATGACTCCACGAAAGCACGCTTGACAGCCGGTTTAGCCAGTGGCAGGTTTCGCCACCGAGCCGTCTCGACAAGGTCGGTGCAGATGTCCGGCCAGCCTGCTCACCGATCTTGCCGATGAACACGTGTATGCTACCAAAGGGGACCCGGTACCGTACTCAATCGAGCCGGCCTCGGGCCCCAGCCTGCATCGTCGATGTAGAGCTTGCCATGACGACTCTTGGTCATCCGCCCACAAAGATAGCCTTCGAGTCCTTCGAACTTGCCCTCTAAGATCATCAAACCATCGTATGCGATAGCCCCACGGTGGGCGCCAAGCTGTCGTGGAATTGTCACGGCAGATGTCCTCATGAAAGGACTTAGTCGCGGGGCCATCAGACGGGTTAAAGCGACGCAAAGACACGAGAGTTTATACTAGTTCGCCCTTCGATGAAGGTAAAAGCCTACGTCTAGTTTGTGATGGGATTGATGTGATTTGGCGACTAGGGAGCAATAGCTTCGCCTAAGCCTCGAATTGTTGTTGTCTCAAACCGCCACGGATCGCCCCTTATATACACGGGTCGACGTCCGGCCGGTCTACAGAGTCCCGAGGCCGGCTCATACAAGTGTCTGGCTCGGTCTCTTCTTTCTCTTATCTTACAACACAAGTTACATGGTTATGGCGGTTTTACCATTATGGGCCCTAACTCGCCCCTGGGCTCCGGGCCTCTAAGCTCTACAGCGATCGCCACCTTCTGAGTCTTCGTGGGCCCCAATTATGGCCGAGGGTAAACCGGCCCCTTCAGGGCGGTTTATATTCAGTAGTTACATCCCCAACATCTTCCCCTTCACCGGTGGAGGGGGATACGTCTGGATCTATAACCAGCAATGAGGATAGAAAGACAGTGTTTTTTGAAGGGAGAAATACAGTGTTACCACCCTATCTTGTTTAGATCTGGAGAGGATGAGAGTGTGTGAATAGAGCAACCCTAGCAAGCAAGCGCGGAGGCTCCGGCCTATATATACGTAGTGGGGTAGTTTTCCATTTTCACTCCATAGAAACAATTGTTTAAAATTGTGTACTACGTGCCAGGTCGCCGTTTTTTAGTTGTTGATTGTTTTTTGAGATAGCTACCCGCTTGTTCCAAGTGGTGTTACAAATGTGCAGTGTCGCACTTTGTATCGTTCAAGTCTGGTACAAGTCCCTCCATTAAATGAACAACCACCCCCTTGTAAAAATTGTTAACAAGCCCACGGCTAAAATTATCGGAAACGTGGGTTGCCCCAACATGCATTATTATTTATATTTTCTACTCCCTCCGTTCCTAAATATAAGTCTTTTTTATTAGCCCCACCTAACACAAGAATTTTTTTATTAGCAGTTGATGAGGACATCAATACCATTGTTACACCCACAACCCCTACTACTACATATACAGGACCAATTACTAGAGCTCGCGCACGCCAATTAAATTATCAGGTACTTTCGTTTCTTGGTAATGATTCTAATGTTCATGAGAATATGATGCTGCCTAAATTGGATACATTTGTTTTGCTTACAAATGAAGGGCCTGGCATGGATAAGAGGGATGAACATTGGAGCAAGAACAAGCATGGAGTTGATGGCATGCGCAAGGGGAACAATAACAGAGTTACAAGTGATGATTTCAAGACTTTGAAGCCACCATATTGAGTGCATGAAGTCTTGGACGAAATATACAAGATGCCACTTCATAAACTTCGTCCATAGGCTATTCTAGGTGCTGCGTCACCTTATTATTGGGCCAGGCCCATGTAATTTCGAAATACATAAGTATAGGCTGTTTTTAGAGTCCGTATGTGTGGGGAAACAAGAGATAGGGTTGGTTTGGACCCCTTCCCAAGGGCCACGAAATTCCCCTCTTCCTCCATATATACAGCCCTTAGGGCACCGTTTAGACTTTGGGTTTTGTTTAGATTAAAAGTTCGCCATAGCTGCAACTTCGCGTACATCGTTTGTGTTCAACGACCAGACCAAGGCGTCACAGAACCCCAACTTCATCAATAAAGCTTTCCTCTTAAATTCGCAATATCCAGATTGCAATCTTAGTTTCTTGCTTGTTCTTCGTTTGCTCGCAGGAAACATGCCCTCGTGGTCAGGTTGATCGTGCTCCGGCGTGGTCAATAACCCTCGGAAGTTGGTTTAGCGATTGCTAAGGCGCGACGTCTCACACGTTCGTAGTCGGATCGTCAAGGTCGACTCCCATAGAAAACGATAGCCACCATCTCATCGAAACATCGGGACACCTTTGCCTCTATCAGCAGTGAACCCCATATGTCATAGACACAAAAAGTGTGGCAAGATTCCCTTAGGCAATTCAAAGTGTGTCTAACAATTTGAGCAACTCAAGTTAGGCAAGTGTGGCAAGTGTGGGAAAAATAATGTGGCAACATAGGACAAACATAGTCACAATCCAAGCAGCCCCGTAATTTTTTGTGACATGCATGAAAATTTGGTTAGTTATATTTATAGTCAAAATTTGGCAAGGTGCATCAAATCAACACACGCAAGTATCAAAAGGGAAGTCACGGCATGCATGCATGCGTTGTACTCCCTCCGTTTCCAAATATAAGTCTTTTTAGAGATTGCAACAAGTGACTACATACGAAGCAAAATATGTCTACATACATCCGTATGTAGTAGTCCATTTGAAATGTGTAAAAAGACTTATATCGACTCTCTACCTCGCGGGCTGAGCTCCGGTGCCTTAACTGCACCTGCCTTTGGCTGCATGACAGGTGGGCCAACCACCTGTTGGGCCCACCTGTCATAGATGCAAAGGCAGGAGCAGTAAGTCAATGAAGCTGCGTCCCTCCCTCACGAATGAGCGTGGTGGCTGGCAGGACTAGTAGGAGCTTTCGCTACACGCTTCTTGACGGCGGTGAACTTGTGGATGGAGTTGACCATCATGTCGTCCATGCGAGAGGTGAAGCCGGCATCTGCAAGGGCTACGACGCTGGCGGTCGACAGCACCATCTCGAAACGTTGCGCGGTGCGGAGCCGTAGACCGGCGCCTTGAATGATTTGGCACAGCCGACTGCCGCTCGTGACCATCGCCTCCATAGGTGCTTCTGGCTTCTGGTCACTTTCTCTTGGATTGGAGTGAGCAGTGTTGCGCAGAGACTAAGGAGTAGATGGATTGGAGTGGTGGGGCGCCTTTCTATGAGAATCCAAACTCTGTTGCAGTCACATCGTGCTCGCTCTATTCTGCTTCTCCAATTAATTCCCTCTGCATGTAGAGTAATTTGAGGATGCATCATTGACCGTTCAACGTCTCGGGAATCGCTACAGTCTCCCTCCTTGGCATTCAAGCAACAATGGAGGCGACTGCCGCTCGCGTCTATCGCGTGTCAGGAGACGTTCCCGTCGATGACGAGGTGCCTATGGTGACTTCGTAAATTTCAAGATGATAGTACTAGTATACTCAATATTGTGCACCGCGACCAAGGCCAAGAGGAAAACGAGAGAACTACGTATTTATTTACGGTGTAGATTCACTCATTTTGCTCCATATGTACTCCGTCTCGGTGTAGTCTAGTCACTTGTTGAAATCTCTAGAAAGGCAAATACTCCTTTCTCGGTTTATGGCTATACTAGCAAGTACTCCTCCGTCCAAAAATTTGTCATCAAAATGGATAAAAAGATGTATCTAGAACTAATATACATCTAGATACATCCCCTTTTATTCATTTTGATGACAAGTATTTCCGGACGGAGGGAGTACTATAATAGTGGGCTCACATAGCAATTTTGTCTCATACAAGAGCCTGGCTATATGCGTGCTCCAAGGTTCGTGAATCGCCACGTTCGGGTTGCACTTGGCTCTTCGCCTCTTCGAGAAGACGAACAATGATGTTACTACTACTGCTTCGACAGTATCGAATCCACTTCTGCATGTTCGCCCACCGCGAGCGGGAGGGATAGCTTGTTGTAGTACTAGCAAAAGTCTGTCCTCGTGATGTAGGGTGGAACCCTAATCGGAGACCTTTGACGTTTGGAGGGGATCCTACGGGGAAAACACGACGAACGAGTGGAAGAACACAAGGGAAAACACACGAGAGAATCACTAAACCGACAAGTATCGATCACACAAGTGCTAGATCACCGAACACAAAAGGTAGCACAAGATTCAAAATCAACAAAGGAAAGATACACGAGTAGCTGTTCTTCTCCGTGAGGAGGTCTTGATGGGGCCACCCAAGAGAGAAGCCGTGGGTCTTGTGCTACCTTTTCTGTCAACGAAGGAAAGATACACGAGTAGCCGTTCTTCTCTGTGAGGAGGTCTTGATTGTCTTCCCTTGAAGGGGTCTTGAATCCGCTTGGGAGATCTTCTCCGAAGAGGTCCTGAGCTCCGAGGAGAAGTAACCAAGTGGATGAGCAAGGCTCTCACACAAAATATGACCTAAACCAATGCTAACCCTAGAAAGGACGAGGGGAAGGTCTATTTGTAGTCTAAGCCTTCAAAGGGGTAAAAGAGGGGCGAAAAGGGTACATGGGCCTTGGCCCGGATACGCTGCACACAGGCAGGGCGGTAGTACTGGCCCTCGGGCGGTAGTACCGCTTGCAGAGCTTAAGCGATAGTACCACTGTGATGGGCGGTAGTACCGCTCTGGAGCCGTTCGATCACTTGAGTTTGTCGGGTTCGGCGGTAGGGCGACGGATGTAGAGCAGTAGTACCGCTTGTGGTACTAACCGGTAGTACCGCTTGTCGGGGCGGTAGTACCGCCCGCTCCAGGCTGGGAAATTTCTCCTCTTGCTCTCGACGTCCATCTTGTACCGTAGCTTCTTCTAGGTTGGTTCCTTGGTACCTAGTCACACAAAGCATCTCCGCTTGAGGTAGTAGCCATGTCTCAAGTGTAGGAAGAGGGATTTCGGAGAGGAGCGAGTTCACCTTATCTTCAATAGCCTTAGCTCGAGCTCGAGTCATGGGTCCAAGCGGTGTTGAGGAAGATGTAGGTGCGTCCATGGGGATGAGCGAGGGATGCTTCGAATCATCTCCCCCCCCCCCCTTGGGAGAGATCCGACCTCGGATCAAAAGCTTCATCTCCATGGTATGGCGCGAGGTCCTTGACGTTGAAGATGTCGCTTACATTGTACTTGTCTCGGGGTTGGTCGGTCGTGTAGGCGTTGTCGTTGTAGCGCATAGCACCTTGAAAGGTCCATCGGCTCGAGGGAGAAGCTTGGACTTGCGTTCGTTGGGGAAGCGGTCCTTGCGAAGGTGTAGCCACACTAGATCACCAATGTTGAAGGCCATGGGTTGCTTGTTAACGTTGAGGTTGGTCGCTAGTCATTGTACTTGGCGCTCGATGGTGTTCCTTGTATCTTCGTGCATCTTCTTGATGTAGTTCGCCCGTGCACTCGCATCCATGTTGGTGCGCTCTTGATGTAGGGTGGAACCCTACGTGGGCGATCTTTCACGTTGGAGCGGATCCTACGGTGGATTACGAAGAACGAGCGGAAGAACACAAGGAAATCACGGGGAGGAACGAGGGAAAACACTCAACCAACAAGGAATCGGTCACACAAATGCTAGATCAAAGAACACAAAGGGAGATACATGATTCAAGGTCAACAAAGGACGATACAAACGGTAGCCGTTCTTCTCCGTGAGGAGGTCTTGATGATGGTCTTCTCCGCAAAGGGAGGTCTTGAATCCAAGGTGGATCGTCTCCGAAGAGGGGCCGCGGTCTCTCTCGTGGAGTAGATCCGGTATGGATGAGCGAAGCTCTATCTATGAGCTAAAGCAACGCTAACCTTAACTAGGAGGAGGGGGAGCAGTATATATAGTCATGGGCCACGAAGAAGTAAGTGAAGGGGTACATGGGCTGCGGCCCAACACACTGCGGCAGAGACAGCGCTTGACGTCCGGAGGGTTCCGGTCGTCCGGAGGCTCGGGAAGGTCCGGACGTCCGGTGCTCTTCCGACGTCCGTAGATTCGGCTCGGGCATGCTTCGGTCGGACGTCCGGAGGGGGTCGGTCGTCCGGAGGCTCACGGGGTCCCGGACGTCCGGTGATCTTCGGATGTCCGCAGATTTGGTTCGGTGGTCGCTGGCACGGACGTCCGGAGGGGGCCGGTCGTCCGGAGCCTGGGAGTCGTCGGACGTCCGGTCCTGGTCGGACGTCCAGCCGCCAGAAGCTTCGCCAGCTTCCTCTCTTGGTCCTTGTACTTGGTGTCCTCGCCGTCTTGTCCATGGTCTTCCTCCTTGTTCCTGGTCATGCCTAGCACATATATTTGAGGTAGTAACCATGTCTCACATGTGGGAAGTGAAGGTTCGGAGAGAAGCGACTTCACCTTGTGTCCAATGGCGGTTGTTCGAGGTCTCGTCCATATGCCCACTTGGGGTTTGGAGAGTAGTCGGAGTGTACATGGTGATGAACGTGGGATGCTCGCATCATCTCCCTCCCT
The DNA here is from genome assembly GCA_021605145.1 of Aegilops bicornis. Lineage (NCBI taxonomy): Eukaryota > Viridiplantae > Streptophyta > Magnoliopsida > Poales > Poaceae > Aegilops > Aegilops bicornis. Next base: position 454,590,912 of record CM038675.1, on the reverse strand, counting down.
TGGGAAAGATCCGACCTCGGATCGTGATCCTCATCACCATGGAAACGATTGTCGAGAGCGGACTTGTAGTTGGACGAAGTTGAAGACATGGCGCCATCCAAGTAGTCCAAAGTGTCGCCGGAGTGATAGACATGCAAAAAGAGCAAACACAAGCAACACTCGAAATACAATGGTTAAGCGCACTCAAAGTGTCCATCATGTAAGAATGAGTCCGCGGCAATATAGTTCGTGGCAAAGCGCATGAAGCTTATCAAGATGATCTAGAATGGTATGCAAAGCATTCATGGGAGGAAATGCAATCATTGTGCACACAAAGGTGTTGTGAATATGATGAATGCAACCACGGTGCAAAATGATGTCATAGTGAGACGGTTTATCAATAGCATGAATATGGCAATGGATGCTCAAGATGTGTATGATATCATGCAAGTGATGATAGGCAATGTGATCATTATGTATGAAGATGCCATCAAGAAAGATCACAACAAATTTGCTAAGAAAATGCACAAGTTTATATATCATGGATGACATGGGAAGAGGTGCAACAAGACAATCATAATGTGTGTCAATCCATGCATAGGGTGCAAATTTGTGGTGAGTATGATATGTCCATCGAGCATGAGTATGAGCACAATCAACAAATATGGAGGTGTCGGTATACCAATGCTCGATGTTGTGGCAAGAGTGGAAAACCGAAGGTGCATCCAATAAGTGCGAAGCGCCTCAATGTAAAGGTCCAAAGAGCCAATCTTCCAATGTCGCTCCTCCGCTCATGAGATGTATCATGTAGACTACAAGAGGGAAACAACAATGAAAGAATGACCCATCCAATATGCGTATTTGAGGATGGCGCAAAGAGAAGGAGGTCACCTTTAGGAGGTTCTCAAGGATGATGGAGTTGCATCTTGTATGCCTTCCCATAAGCAAGTTGTCTCGTGATGTTACCGCCTTTGTGAATCCTTCAAAATGAAAGAACATGACAAACACTCGGAAAAACAAATGAGGTTGGCGGAAGTGCGAAACCTATCATTCGTGTGGTAAGATACCCAACAAGTGTATGCATCATGCTCATCATAAGAAAGTACAAGGGTGCGTTTCATAGTATGGAGGCATATGATGTGAGAACAACCAAATACAATAGGCTCAAGTAAACAAGCATGCATCACAAGTAATATGTCAAGTCTCCAAGATCAATAAGCATAGTATGGTTGCACTCAATACAAGTGGATATGAAAGAGGCAACTAATGGACACAAGAGACAATGATCAAGATATATCATGTGAGAGGCATGAGCATATATGTCATCAACCCAAGAAAGCAAGTAATAGTGGACACATGGGTGATGCAACATAGCAAGCAATCATATCAATCAAGTGAAGCAAGCTAGTAGTGCGAAGATGCAACGTACTAGATGGAATCAAGGCAAGCATGTCATGTGTGCAAATAGTGGGCATGGATAATTCACATGGCATAGCACAAGCATGAAAGCAAGATATGAGAAAATTATCATCAATGTATTGGCGAGAGGCCATATGTAAATAGCAATGGATCATCATGACTCTCCCAACACAACAAGCATTAATAGCATGGGGCACATGATAAACATGGCAAAAGCAACAAGGATCTCCACCAAGCATGCAACTACACATAGGAGTAACGTAAATCCTGGGTATATGCAAGCAAGGGTCACAATTGCATGGCAAAGGCATAGAAGCAAGCATAACATGCAAAGGGAACACGATAGAATGGGCATAAGGTAACAAGTGGTAAATAGCCCAAAGCCGTGTGAGAGCCAAGTAGAAGAGATGCGCGTAGTCCTTGCGCAAAAGGAATGGTGGGAATGAAAGTCCACGTGATCCCAAGTCATCGTTGCTCTCAAGAGCTCGTTTAAATCAACTCTTGGGATTGAGAAGTTGACGATTGTATGTGAGTACCTACACAAAACAAAGACAAAGGAAAAATTGTGTGTGCGTGGTAGATGTACGCATCATCCATCATGATGCATACGTGCTTGTGTTGGTTAGCACAAAATAGCCAATGCTCAAATAAATGAGATGCATGATATAGAAACATGTCATCCATCATGAGAGGTTTGTTATTATGTATAGCATAATGGAGACTCAAATTGTGTAATGCATCATGAGAAATATCTAGAGCATTGCTATTCATGGAATGCATATTGTGCAAGCAATCATGGAAATCATGCAAATCATGGGATGGCTCAAAATCTCCTAATGGGTATGAGGAAACTATGGGGTCTCCTCATGAGCGATATCGAAAGCATAATATGGAGAAAATGGACAACATGGTAAACAATGCATATCCAAAGCTAGGTGGTCATGGCATGGCATATTAGATAAATGATGCGAAGGAGCATATCAATATCATCACAAGAAAAACAAATGCCAATAACCATGGGCTTGTCATCTATGCCATATGTGCAAATTGGGTTTATTTTAATGGCATGTGCATAGTCACTATGAAGAGATTGCAAGTAAGACATATGGTCGATCTCATGCATAGCATATGACAAGTCAAGCGGATTATCAAACATGATGTGACCAATAGAATTTTCACATGATATCCTATGGAGCATGGCATCACAACTAGGCAACTCAACATGCTCATCATCATATTCATCATAAATAGGTAAGTCGAGGCATGAAGAAGTTTCACTAGCATGAAGCATGGTAATAGGTGGGTCAACATCATGGGAGCAATCGATGGCAAGAGAGTCCACTAGTGGGACAAGAGAAGCACCGTCACCTATGTTACCTTCGGAGCGTAGCTCATGCGTTGTAGGTGAGGTGTTGAAGATCCACTCATTGTCATCTTCATCTTGATGGAACCATATGTGGGGTGTCTCATCGTCCACCATGGCCATCATCGTCTCCAATAGAGGAATAGACTCACCAAGGATAGGCATGTCGTCATGTAGGAGACCTAGCACCAAAGAAGAAAACACACTAGGAGTAGAGTTTAAGTCGTTAGAAATCATAGTGGCCTCATGTGCCGTGTCAACTACCTCACTCACTAAGTGTTGTGGCTCACTCACTCTCAATATGATGCTCTCACTCGTATGGTTGGTGGAGTCACTCAAATGGCTCTCAACCTCACATAGGATGTGTGGCATGCTCTCATGTGTGGGGCTAGTGGTGGTCACACTCATCCTCTCATAGGAAATGCTCTCAGTGTCACGTATGGTGGAGTCACTCATGTCACTCATGGGGTGGTGGCTCTCCTCACATGGCAATTGGGGCATCTCGACATATATGGGTGTCGGAGAGATGTAGGTGCAAATGTCTCCATGCGCGGTCGCCAGAGCTTGACTCGGAGTATGAGTCCAATGTGGGCGTCGTCTTCATGTTGTTGAAGAGGTTCGCACTTTCGTCGCCGTGGTCGAAGGGGATGGCCCTTGCGCCGACTGGCCATGTCACCGCTCTTGGTGTTGGAGGCCCATATGATGTGGCACCTCATAGCTCGCCTCCATGACCAAGGGAGTTTCCCATGCTCGGCCATCTTCCTTGAGGGGCTTCCGAAGATGGAAGTGTCGCCCTCGCTCGTAGGTGGTCGCCTTGGACTTGATGAAGTCGTAGTAGGCGTACTCGTGGGAAGTAGGCGAAGATGCCGTACGTCCAAAGGCGAAGATGCCTTGAGAACACTTGGCGAAGATGTCGAAGTGGTTGATGTAGCCGTAGCGCCGCCTTGGTGGTGCTCGTCTCGCGGTCTTCTCTTGTGCTTATGAAGCTCGACTTGGCGTGTTGGGACTTGTGCATTTGCGCTTGTTGAGCATCTTCATGATGATGATGTCGTTGTCGTGCTTGAGCTCCTTGGCGTTAAATGCGTAAATGCGTGTACATGATGCTTGGAGGTGACTTGCCCTTCATGACGATGTTGATCACGAATGTGATGGTGGTCTCCATGTAGATGTGGACGACTTGCGCTTGCATCGCTTGGGCGCTCAAGACTTGTGGCTTGAACGTCGCCGTCTTGAAGATGATGAAGGGAAGTAGACTTGATCAAGGCTCTAATCTCCTCCATCCTTGCATCTTGCTCCTCTTTATGTGCGGCAAGCTTCTTGTCAAGTAGTCCCTTCTCCTTGCTTCGGAGTGATGAATGTCGATGGAGATGTTCTCGATGCGCCTCGCAAATCTTGATTGTGTGCTTTGCACTTGTCGTTGTAGATCAAGAGAGACGCTTTGGTGATGTAGTTGTTCACGCCGTCGTTGTTGTCGAAGACCGGAGATGAAATGCCTTGCCTATCCATCACAAGACTCGAGCAAATATGAGTGGGAGAAAGAGAAGAACTTATACCAATGTACCTTGACCGATGTTGACAATGAATCAAGTTCACTCAAATGCGGACAATCAAATAGCACTATTGGTACCAATCCTTGTCGGTTCTCACACCTACACAAGTCCTACCACCTTTGGACTTGTAGTTTGACTCGGATTCTGCTGCAGCATCAGATTGTTTCGTCCATAACTCAATGCTCCGGACGAATTTGAAGGTGAATCCAATTGGGTTGGAAGGTGCACGAAATCTATTTTCCAACAAAATAAGAATCACCCACTTTGGAGTCCGGATGAAAAGTTATTGACGCTTTTGAGTCAGGTATGTCTGCAGATCCGAATCTGAGTCCAGAACGTGAGAGACCTGGACTCTATCTGCTCTTGGTCCACACGTGCCGTGAGAGGACTTATTGAACAGCACCTAAACGTCTCCATTTCCCTTATCTTCATATGTGTATTGTACAAATGTCCCATACACCTACAATTAGACAAAACACAAAAGTATGTGATGTATTTTTGTTGGATAACATAAATAGATTATTGAATAGTTTGCACTAGAAATCACACGACAAATATGCATGTATGCAATATTTTTGGTCTTATCCAAGGTAGTCATGTCCTCATCATCCTCCACTTCTTGAAAACAAAGCCGCCCTCATGGTTCTTAGTCTGAAATGTGGCTAACAAAAGAGACAAGGTGTACATGTTGTATATGTATATGTCATCCATTTTATTTCCCTTGATTTTTGCACATATGACACATAAATAGATGAGTAACTTGCATAGTTCATAAAATCTAAAGCCAAAACATTATCACAAGAAGTAGAAGGCATGAAAATATTGCAACTCAGTTTGCACATATAAGTGAAGCTCTTATTCATTTCAAAAGATTGACAATGTTCATCATTAAACCATCCCAACATTGGTGAATAAACCTTACTTGCATCAAGTTTACATGCTACAACATGCTTAAATAAGTAAACATGCAATAAGTCATTCGACACAGAATCATCACCAAGGTTAGAGGTCATATCAAAATGACTAAATATTGATTCTTTTGCATCAACAATTAATTCAATGGGTGCACTCAAAATTGTTGGTATTTCAGTTGTTTGATCACATGGCAAAGTCAAATTATCAATATAATCCTCTAAAATAGGTGGTGTGATCAAAGTAGTGGGTAGCTCAACACATGATGTATTCAAGTTAACTAGGCATGCATCATTCTCATGTAAAAGTGGAAAATATGTACCTTTGTCATTACCTCTTATAGTCAACTCAGATGATGCAGAGCACTCTCGATGATGATGTGTCACATGGTGGAGATGATGTAGTCCTCGCAACAACGGATGTGGTTGTCATAGTACGCCTAGTAGTTGAATAAACATCTGTATCAACAGTTGGAATGTGCACCGCGCTTGTTCTCCTTGTGGGCAACACGTCGTTTTATTTCCTGCTCAGCTTTGCAAGCAAGACGTAAACAAATGGTCCATAGGATAACACTCTTCATGAATTAGTATCTCCTGAATATTATGGTTTAATCCTCCCCAAAATCTATCCATAAAATCTTCTTCACTTTCTTCTAAAAATGAGTGCAACAAGGTAGTTTGTAAATCATCATAATATTTTGTTACGGTGTCACTACCTTGTTTTAAATGTTCCAGTTTTTAATCATGCCACGAGTATAATAAACATCGCATTTAATCTATCTCTCATGACATGTTTTAAATCATCCCAAGTATTAGGTACATAATCAGGTGTAACCGACAATATTCACTCCACCAAACTAGAGCATAACCAGTGAAAGAACCAACCGCAACCATAACTTTTTACGTTCATCAAAATTATGGGAAGCAAATATATTATTTATGTCTAACTCCCATTCAATATATAAAGGAGGTCTAAAACGGCCATTAAATGGTGGTATAGAAACATGAACCTGATCATGTGCATTTGGATGTTTGTGCACCTCTCGTGACGGTTGTGGTATTTGCATAGGTGGTGGCGTGTCTCCGCGATCGACAAAGCCCATGAATTGACTCGATCCTGTCATGATTAGTAGAACAAGAAACAAAATCCAAAAATAATGTTTCTATAACTACTAGGATGTGGTGGTAAAACGCTCACAAAGAAAGCAAATATCAATGTCTTACAAGTTCTTACCATGCAAAGAAAGCGGTGACAGGCAACCAGCGGTGTCAAGTAACTCAAGATTGTGTAAAGAGATTGCCAGGGGAGCGACGATACACGGTGTAGAAATATGTGGAGCTGGGTTGGCTATATATGGTAGCAAAAGATTAGCAATAATCAATTCAAAGATGCAATGTTGAATAAACGCTCAACGACGGTGATCAGGTGCTGGTCCTAGGCTAGACCGGACTAGAGACGCGAGCCTAGAACACTAATGAGGTCACGGTGTAGCACAACTAGCATCAATGAAGGATAATGAGTAGCTCTAGACAGCAAGATATAAGTGAAGAGCACAACGGCAAAGAAAGATAATGATGAAAAACAACTGCCAAGCAGAATATACAACAACTCTCTCTCCAGTTTTCCTCTTGAAAAGTTTGAGCCAATTTTCTGATAACTTTTTTCAAAGAATGCTACTAACTCAAGCTTTCCAATGCAAAAAGAATCACTCAATTCCGAGTTGATGAGGAGTCAAAAAATTCTAAAACTGGTTTGAAAACTGGAATAAGCTGTGTTCACGAACTTCGGAGGGCAAAAGACCTATTTAGGAGCCGATTTTGAGGTGCCAAATATTGAACTTGCTTCTGCAACTATTTAGATGCGGCTCGTCTCTACCTTTAATTTGAGTACTCATGAGCCAAAACGGACTTCAGATGAGGAAGTTATGCCTGTTTTACTGAACAGTGCACAAAACAGATTCCAATCCGAATTCAGCTACGAGATTGAGTCTAGATAGATCCAAACTTTGTTTTTTTTTCTCTTTTTTTTTCTCACACTTTTTTTCCTTTTTCTTTCTCTCTTTTTTCTCCTACTATTTTTTAACTTTTTTCTCTCTCTTTTCTCTCTCCTCTTTCCAAACAAACTAGATAAGATGCAGATTGGATCAAGTGAAGATGTGAACGATCTCAACTATGATTATGACAACGAACGGTGGGTAGCACGTGGTGGAAATTGATGGATGGATGGTGGTCAACGGAAGGAATAACGATGCAGCGGCGGCGTGACTAATGTGAACAGAACTCGAAACTCTAAACGAACTAGACACTAAGACCAGCAACTCGACACGACGATGCAATCGATAATTCAATAATGCAAACAATGAAAAGAAAATTGCAAAGACTCAGACTGGCTCGGACAAAGGATGAATAGATCTAACTTTTTTTTGTGGCTTTTTCATGGACTATAGGTATGAAAGACAGATGCGATCTAAACTATGAAAAACGGTAAAATCTCACCGAGCAACCTGAAAACTGATACCACTTGATAGAGGCAAAGGTGTCCCGATGTTTCGATGAGATGGTGGCTATCGTTTCTGTGGGAGTCGACCTTGACGATCCGACTACGTACGTGCGAGACGTCGCATACTTTAGCAATCGCTAAACCAACTTCCGAGGGTTATTGACCACGCCGGAGCACGATCAACTGACCACGAGGGCCTCGCTTTCTCGCGAGCAAACGAAGAACAAGCAAGAAACTAAGATTGCAATCTGGATATTGCGAATATAAGAGGAAAGCTTTATTAATGAAGGTGGGGTTACGAGACGCCTTTGGTCTGGTCGTTGAACACAAACGGCACAAGTTGCAGCTATGGCGAACTTTTGATCTAAACAAAACCCAAGGAAAAAGCTACTAGATGGATCTACTTATATAGGATCAAGGGGTGGCGGCCAAGGAGGTGGTAGGACGTCCCAAGGCAGCCTAAAACTAACCCTAGGTCGTACAAGGCCAATGGGCCCAAGCGGAGGTGACGTAACACCTTTGGACTTGTAGTTTGACTCGGATTCTGCTGCAAAGATCAGATTGTTTCGTCCATAACTCAACGCTCCGGACGAATTTGAAGGTGAATCCAATTGGGTTGGAAGGTGCACGAAATCTATTTTCCAACAAAAAGAATCACCCAATATGGAGTCCGGATGAAAAGTTATTGACGTTTTGAGTCAGGTATGTCTGCATGCAGTCCGAATCTGAGTCCAGAACGTGAGAGACTTGGACTCTATCTTCTCGTGGTCCAAAAGTGACGTGAGAGGACTTTTTGAACATCACCTAAACTTCTCCTTTTCCTTATCTTCATATGTGTATTGTACAAATGTCCCATACACCTACAATTAGACAAAACACAAAAGTATGTGATGTATTTTTGTTCTGGATAACATAAATAGATTATTGAATAGTTTGCACTAGAAATAACCTGACAAATATGCATGTATGCAATATTTTTGGTCTTATCCAAGGTAGTCATGTCCTCATCACAAGGAGAACAAGAACGGAGTTACAAGTGATGATTCCAGGACTTTGAAGCCACCCTAATGAGTGCATGAGGCCTTGGACGAAATATACAAGATGCCACTTCATAATATGCGTCCATAGGCTATTCTAGGTGCTGCGTCACCTTATTATTGGGCCAGGCCCATGTAATTTCGAAATACTTAAGTATAGGCTGTTTTAGGGTCCGTATGTGTGGGGAAACAAGAGTTAGGGTTGATTTCGGACCCCTCCACCAAGGGCCACGAAATTCCCCTCTTCCTCCATATATACAGCCCTTAGGGCACCGTTTAGACCTTGGGTTTTGTTTAGATTAAAAGTTCGCCATAGCTGCAACTTCGCACTTCGCTTTGTGTTCAACGACCGGACAAAGGCGTCACGTAACCCCACCTTGATCAATAAAGCTTTCATGTTATATTCGCAATATTCAGATTGCAATCTCAGCTTTCTTGCTTGTTCTTCGTTTGCTCGCAGGAAACAGGCCCTCGTGGTCGAGTTGATCGTGCTCGGCGTGGTCAATAACCCTCGGAAGTTGGTTTAGCGATTGCTAAGGCGCGACGTCTCTACGCTCAGAATCGGATCGTCAAGGTCGACTCCACGTAAACGATAGCCACCATCTCATCGAAACATCGGGACACCTTTGCCTCTATCAAGTGGTATCAGATTTTCAGGTTGCTCGGTGAGATTTTACAGTTTTCCGTAGTTTAGATCGAGTCTGTTCTTCATACCTATAGTCCACGAAAAAGCCACAAACAAAATTAGGGTTAGTTCATCATATCCGAACCAATCTGAGCCTTTGCATAATCTTTTTCGGGTTTTGCTTTGTTGAATTTGCGGTTGCATCGTCGTGTCTAGTTGCTGGTCTTAGCGTCTAGTCTTTTAGAGTTTCGAGTTCTAGTCATAAGTTGTCACGCCGCCACCGCACCATCATCATCGCCCCTGCCACCTACCATCACCGCTCCGAATCCGTATCCATATACCACCACCAATCCGTGTCCATATACCACCACCGATCCATATCCATATACTACCACCGCTACCACCACCGCTGCCATATACCACCACCAATCCGAGTTCTTCTCATATTAGGTTTGTTTTCGAGATCCATCTAGTTTCCGATTCGTGTTTCCTTGCCGGAGTAGGTTTCGGAAAAAAAAAGAGTCTGGAAACCACCCTCCGTTTAGGCCCAAAATTTTCCGAAAACGCACTTGTCGAAAAATTTTCTGGCTATCCTGTTTTTAAGTGTTTCTAAGTGTATTGAGACAGTCGCCGTTATAGAAAGTTTTTTGACCCGTTTCAGCTTTTGGGTCCGGCAGTCAAAAAAAAATATTGGTCGAAAAAAATTTCGTGCCCATCCTGTCAGTTTGACCTCGGAAGAGTTTTGAGACACTCGCCATTATAGTGATTTTTCGCAAAAAAAAAAGAAGCGCAAAAAAAAAAGGAGCGCAAAAAAAAAGAGCGATTAAGAAAATCCAGAGTGTGCTTTTCCCTTGTTTACGTGCAGCGCCGTGATTTTGTTAGTGTTCTAGGCTCGCGTCTCTAGCACGGTCTATCCTAGGACCAAGACAAGATCGTCGTTGAGCGCTTATTCAACTTTGCATCTCTGAATTGATTATTGCTGACCCTTTTTGCTACCATATTATAAGCCTTCCCAGCTCCACATACATCTACATCGTATGCTTGACTCTCCCCGGTAATCGCTCTATCCAAGCTTTGAGAGTTTTGACTACATCGGTTGCTTGGTCACCGCTTTGGGTAAGAACTGGTAAGAATTTGAGATTTGCTTGACGGATTTAGGATCGTCCACCACACAACCACCACCACTTCCTAGTAGTCCGTCGAATCATATTCTTGTGTGTTTCTATTGCTGCTAACCATGGCAGGATCACAAGCCGATTTAGACCGATCGGGAGAACATGACAAACAAAGCGCTACATGATAAGTTTCAACAAATGATGAGTGGGCAGGTGGACGATGTGCTAAATAGATTTGAAGAGGCCATGGAGAAGATAGATGGCATTGAGAAGGCGTTCGAAACAAAGCTCGATACCAAGTTTAATGAATTGCTCGCTGCCTACCACCACCACCACCGGGCGGCACCTAACGCACCTCTACTACAACAACAAGGACTACCTCCACATCGTGAAACAGCCCTCCGCCGAAGCTTCCCGTGTCCCTCTTCACTGGCCAAGCTGCTTTGGTGCTGCTTGTTGATACTTCGTGGCTCCTGCTGCTGCGGTGGGGAGGATGATTATGTGAGAGATTACGAGGATGAGGTTGATCAACATCGATTACTCGTGCAACCACCAAAGCACCACAACCACCGTGTCGTCCACATGCAAATAATGGCAATGTTCGGGCTCCCCTTCAGTAATGAGATCATGACCATCTCCCTAAACTGAAATTGAATATTCCACCATTTGAGGGTAGATATGTTCACGATATATATCTTACTTGGGAGTTAGAAACTGAACAACGATTTACATGTTTACAATATCCCGAGGAGAGACGTGTTCTCATTGCTTTGTGCTTTCACTAGCTTTGCATGTGTTTGGTGGTGCGAACATTGTAGATTATATCCTGTTCCAGCTACTTGGGCTGCTTTGAAAACTGCTATGCGTACTCGTTGGGTTCCACCATATTATCAACGTGAATTACTTCAAAAATTGCAGCGCTTAAGACAAGGAAAAATTCGGTAGAAGAATATTATCGGGAATTACAAACCGGCTTGATTAGATGTGGTATTGTTGAGGAGAATGAAGCTATGCTTGCACGTTTTCTGGGTGGATTAAATAAAGAGATTCAGACCATTCTAGACTACAAGGATTATAATAATATCATTCGATTATTCCATCTTGCTTGTAAAGCTGAACGTGAAGTGCAGGATCGACAGCGTTGGCGCCGAACTAACTTTTCTCGCAGGTCGACCTTCATCATGGACACCACGTGCATCATCTACTTCCACACGTTCATCGCACCGCACCTCCGGCCGCTGCCACCTCCAACCGTGATACAAGAAAGCGTGCACAACCACCACTATCTCGCCAAGAGCACACCTCTTGGGCCTACACAGAGCTCTTCTTCTTCCATGGCGTCAACAGGCACACAAGTGATATTATTTGTCGTCGTTGTAAGGGAAGAGGACATTTTTGAGAGAATGCCAATCTCAGCGTGGTGATGATTGCTACCGAGGATGGTGGGTATGAGTCCGCTTAGTGACTATGATGAAGAGACTTTGACTCTTATTACACATGAAGAACACGGTGGAGATGATTACGATCATGACACGCAATACATGGCTGCTTTGAAGATGCCGACAGGTATGAATGTTTAGTTGCTCAACGTGTTTTGAGTGTGCAGGTTACACAAGCTGAGCAAAATCGGAGACATAACTTGTTCCATACAAAGGGAGTTGTGAAGGAACGTTCTATTCAAGCGTCATCATAGATGGAGGGAGCTGCAACAACTTGGCTAGCATGGATATGATGGAGAAGCTTTCTCTCACCACAAGACCACATCCACATCCTTACTACATCCAATGGTTCAACAACAAATGCAAGGTTAAGGTAACACGTCTTGTTCGTGTGTATTTTAGTATCTCTACATATGCTGATTATGTTGATTGTGATGTGGTACCTATGCAAGCATGTTCCTTATTACTTGGTAGACCATGGCAATTTGATAAAATTCTGTACACCATGGTAGAAACAATCAAGATACTCTTGTTCACAAGGATAAAATATTACTTTGCTTCCTATGACTCCTGATTCCATTTTGAAAGATGATATTAATAGAGCTAATAAAGCAAAACAGGAGAAAAATAAGAGTGAAAATCAGATTGTGGCAAAAGAATTTGAGCAACAAATGAAGCCTAATAATAAACCATCTAATGTTGCTTCGAAATTAAACTGAAAAGTGCATGTTTATTTGCCACCAAATCTGATATTGATGAGCTAGATTCTAGCAAATCTGTTTGCTATGCTTTTGTGTGCAAAGAGGCATTATTTTCATTCGAGGACGCGTGCCTTCCTCTTTGCCCTCGATGTCACTAACATTTTGCAGAGTTCACCGACGTCTTCCCACAAGACGTGCCACCGGATTACCACCTATTCGAGGGATTGAGCATCAAATTGACTTAATTCCGGTGCATCGCTACCCAACCGCGCACCATACCGTACCAATCCAGAGGAGACGAAGGAGATTATGCGTCAAGTACAGGAGCTGCTCGACAAAGGTTATATACGCGAATCTCTTAGTCCTTGTGCTGTTCCTATTATACTAGTGCCTAAAAAGGATGGTACGTCGCGTATGTGTGTTGATTGTAGAGGCATTAATAATATTACTATTCGTTATCGTCATCCTATTCCTAGGCTAGATGATATGCTTGATGAATTGAGTGGCTCTACAATATTCTCCAAAGTTGATTTGCGTAGTGGATACCATCAAATTCGTATGAAATTGGGAGATGAATGGAAAACAGCATTTAAAACTAAGTTTGGATTATATGAGTGGTTAGTCATGCCTTTTGGGTTAACTAATGCACCTAGTACTTTCATGAGATTAATGAACGAAGTTTTACGTGCTTTCATTGGACGATTTGTGGTAGTTTACTTTGATGATATACTGATTTATAGCAAATCTTTGGAAGAACATTTGGAACATTTACGTGCTGTTTTTAATGCTCTACGTGATGCACGCTTGTTTGGTAACCTTGGGAAGTGCACCTTTTGCACCGACCGAGTATCTTTTCTTGGCTATGTTGTTACTCCACGTGGAATTGAAGTTGATAAAGCCAAGATTGAAGCTATTGAGAGTTGGCCGCAGCCCAAAACGGTCACACAAGTGAGGAGTTTTCTTGGACTCGCTGGTTTCTATAGGCGTTTTGTGAGAGACTTTAGCACCATTGCTGCACCTCTCAATGAGCTTACAAAGAAGGATGTGCCTTTTGTTTGGGGTACCGCATACGGAAGAAGCCTTCACGGTATTGAAAGATAAGTTGACACATGCTCCTTTACTCCAACTTCACGACTTTAATAAGACTTTTGAGCTTGAATGTGATGCTAGTGGAATTGGATTAGGAGGTGTGTTATTACAAGATGGCAAACCTGTTGCATACTTTTACGAAAAAATTGAGTGGGCCTAGTCGTAACTATTCTACTTATGACAAAGAATTATATGCTCTTGTTCGGACTTTAGAGACATGGCAACATTATTTATGGCCCAAAGAATTTGTTATACATTACGATCATGAATCTTTGAAACATATTAAAAGTCAAGCTAAACTGAATCGTAGACATGCTAAATGGGTTGAATTCATTGAGACTTTCCCTTATGTCATTAAACACAAGAAGGGTAAAGAAAATGTTATTGCTGATGCTTTGTCTCGTCGATATACTATGCTTTCACAGCTTGACTTCAAAATATTTGGTTTGGAGACCATCAAAGATCAATATGTGCATGATGCTGATTTTAAAGATGTAATGCAGAATTGTAAAGAAGGAAGAACATGGAACAAGTTCGTTATTAATGATGGTTTTGTGTTCCGTGCTAACAAGCTATGCATTCCTCGCTAGCTCTGTTCGTCTTTTGTTGTTGCAGGAGGCGCATGGAGGAGGCTTAATGGGACACTTTGGCGTCAAAAGACGGAGGATATACTTGCTACACATTTCTTTTGGCCAAAGATGAGACGGGATGTTGAGCGCTTTTGTTGCTCGCTGCACTACTGTCAAAAAGCTAAGTCACGACTCAATCCTCATGGTTTATATATGCCTTTGCCTCGTGCCTAGTATTCCTTGGGAGGATATATCTATGGACTTTGTTTTAGGTTTACCTCGAACAAAGAAGGGAGGGATAGCATATTTGTTGTCGTGGATAGATTCTCGAAAATGGCACACTTTATACCATGTCATAAAAGCGATGATGTCGTTAATGTTGCTGATTTGTTCTTCGTGAAATTATTCGCTTGCATGGTGTGCCAAATACTATTGTTTCAGATCGTGATACTAAATTTCTTAGCCACTTTTGGAGATGTTTATGGGCTAAGTTGGGGACTAAACTGCTTTTAGTACTACTTGTCACCCCCAAACCGATGGACAAACTGAAGTAGTCAATAGAACATTGTCTACTATGCTTAGGGCTGTTTTGAAGAATAATAAGAAAATGTGGGAAGAATGCTTGCCTCATATTGAATTTGCTTATAATCGTTCATTGCATTCTACTACTAAGATGTGCCCTTTTGAAATTGTGTATGGCTTCCTACCTCGTGCACCTATTGATTTGTTGCCTCTTCCATCTTCGGAGAAGGTTAATTTTGATGCTAAAGAACGTGCTGAATTGATTTTAAAAATGCATGAGTTAACTAAGGAAAACATTGAGCGTATGAATGCTAAATATAAACTTGCTGGAGATAAGGGTAGAAAACATGTTGTCTTTGCACCGGAGATCTTGTTTGGTTACATTTATGCGTAAGGATAGGTTTCCTAAATTGCGCAAATCAAAGCTAATGCCACGTCTTGATGGTCCATTTAAGGTGTTAGAGAAAATAAATGATAATGCATATAAACTTGAGCTGCCTGCAGATTTTGGGGTTAGTCCCACTTTTAACATTGCAGATTTGAAGCCTTATTTGGGTGAGGAAGATGAGCTTCCGTCGAGGACGACTTCATTTCAAGAAGGGGAGGATGATGAGGACATCAATACCATTGTTACACCCACAGCCCTCAAGGGCTATACATACCGGACCAATTACTAGAGCTCAAGACGCCAATTGAATTATCGTGTACTTTCGCTTCTTGGTAACGGTTCCAATGTTCATGAGAATATGATGCTGCCTAAATTGGATACATTTGTTTTGCTTACAAATGAAGGGCCTACCGTGGACAAGAAAGATGAACCTTGGAGCAAGTTCAAGCATGGAGATGTTGGCATGCGCAAGGAGAACAAGAACGGAGTTACAAGTGATGATTCCAGGACTTTGAAGCCACCCTAATGAGTGCATGAGGCCTTGGACGAAATATACAAGATGCCACTTCATAATATGCGTCCATAGGCTATTCTAGGTGCCGCGTCACCTTATTATTGGGCCAGGCCCCTGTAATTTCGAAATACTTAAGTATAGGCTGTTTTAGAGTCCGTATGTGGGGAAACAAGAGTTAGGGTTGATTTCGACCCTCCACCAAGGGCCACGAAATTCCCCCTCTTCCTCCATATATACAGCCCTTAGGGCACCGTTTAGACCTTGGGTTTTGTTTAGATTAAAAGTTCGCCATAGCTGCAACTTCGCATTTCGCTTTGTGTTCAACGACCGGACAAAGGCGCCACAGTAACCCCACCTTGATCAATAAAGCTTTCATCTTATATTCGCAATATTCAGATTGCAATCTCAGTTTCTTGCTTGTTCTTCGCTTTTCTCGCAGGAAACAGGCCCTCGTGGTCAGGTTGATCGTGCTCGGCGTGGTCAATAACCCTCGGAAGTTGGTTTAGCGATTGCTAAGGCGCGACGTCTCGCACGTTCGTAGTCGGATCGTCAAGGTCGACTCCCACAGAAACGATAGCCACCATCTCATCGAAACATCGGGACACCTTTGCCTCTATCAACGACACTTGTGCACAACCTATAAGATGCAAAATGGATAAACTCTCTATCCCAAGTATGCTATGTATGTATGGTTCCCGGTGTTTCTCACACAATGATCCAAGATGATCAAGTATGATATCATATGATATATTTGATGCTATGGCTATTGCGTACAAGCTCTTTGCTCACTCTTTTTCTTTGCTTAAAAGCTTATTCTCTCTTTTTTTTCTATGTATGGCCACTTGTGCACAATGCACAAACCAAGATAGCAATTGTGTGTATGCGGAACAAACTTGAGACACAATGGATGATATGATACCAATATGATATGGTATGGTATGTAATGGAAGGTATGATCACTAATGTGCACAAGTAACGCTGCCGGCAATACTCAAATGGCTAGTCTCGATAGGCAAGTAACGCATAAAATGGGCTAGGGGTTATCAATGCAATTTGCAAGGGAATATACAATGGTGTCATCGAGGTTACCGTCCTTTGCGATGATGAGTGGCGGTGTTCTTGATGTAGATACCAAGATGATGGAGACTCGTCCCTAAGTAGTCAAACACCTTAGGAAACGGAAAACCGCAAACTCAAAATCTCAAAGGAAAATGTCAAATGGTGGTAGCGGAAAGCGGTGGTGGTTTGCACTTGGCAATGCGGAAGTGGAATGATGGGCTATACACGTGTCGGAGTTGAAGTTGCCGTCCCTAAGTAGCCGAAACACCTTAGGAGACACAAGCCACAACTCGAAAAAGCTCAGTCAACAATTGGGTTAAGTTGGGTGTGGCGGAAGTGGTGGTGGTGGTTGATGAAGAAGCAATCGTCCCTAAGTAGCCGAAACACCTTAGGAGACTCGAATCACTACTCAAACAACCATGAGGAACAAAATTGGTTATGTTGCGGAAGTCGGAGGTGGCTATGCGGATGATATGGTGGAGGGCCTAGGCAAACTTGCCAAATTTTCAAAAAATTGATGGAGTCAAATTGTGTTGGTGGTATTTTTGTGGGAAGGGGGATGTCAAGAGCTTCAAAACGAGCTAAAGAACGTCAAAATCGGAGTTCGGATGAATTAGTTACGGCCGAAACAAGAATCAGCGAAGTCTGAAACTACAGGTTACGGACGTCCGGAAATGGTCGGACATCCGTAAATTCAGTTCGGTTAGAGGTTCCGTCGTCCGGAAAAGGTCGGACGTCCGGACGTTCCAGGGCTCGGATGTCCGTAAAACTCCGGTTGTCCGGTGGGTCGGGTCAACTCGAAAATTGAGATCCGGACGCGATTTTGGGCGGAATTTTGGGATTTTGGGGTCAAAATGGAAGAGATTTTGTGGATGAAAGATGGAAACTTGGGGAAATGCTAGATCCACTCGAAACCAAGCAAATCCATGGATCAAAATCAACAAAACTTCATCTAACCAACAAATCACAAAAAATTTGGGGCTATTTTTGATGGGGATTTTCAAATTGGGGAAGAACACAACAAAATCAAGCTAGAAAAAGAGGGGTAGGGGCTCCAAAACGTGATCAACCTAAGCTCGATCCATAGATGATGTAGGGCGGAACCCTCACGTGGGCGATCTTTCACGTTGGAGCGGATCCTACGGTGGAAAACGAAGAACGAGCGGAAGAACACGAGGAAATCACGGGGAGGAACGAGGGAAAACACTCAACCAACAAGGAATCGGTCACACAAATGCTAGATCAAAGAACACAAAGGGAGATACAAACGGTAGCCGTTCTTCTCCGTGAGGAGGTCTTGATGATGGTCTTCTCCGCAAAGGGAGGTCTTGAATCCAAGGTGGATCGTCTCCGAAGAGGGGCCGCGGTCTCTCTCGTGGAGTAGATCCGGTATGGATAATGACTCTATCTATGAGCTAAATCAACGCTAACCTTAACTAGGAGGAGGGGGAGCAGTATATATAGTCAGGGGCCACGAAGAAGTAAGTGAAGGGGTACATGGGCTGCGGCCCAACACACTGTGCGCAGACAGGCGTCGGACGTCCGGAGGCTCGGGAAGGTCCGGACGTCCGGTGCTCTTCGGACGTCCGTAGATTCGGCTCGGGCATGCTTCGGTCGGACGTCCGGAGGGGGTCGGTCGTCCGGAGGCTCGCGGGGTCCCGGACGTCCGGTGATCTTCGGATGTCCGCAGATTTGGTTCGGTGGTCGCTGGCACGGACGTCCGGAGGGGGCCGGTCGTCCGGAGCCTGGGAGTCGTCGGACGTCCGGTCCTGGTCGGACGTCCGGCCGCTGTAGCTTTGGCCAGCTTCCTCTCTTGGTCCTTGTACTTGGTGTCCTCGCCGTCTGGTCCATGGTCTTCCTCCTTGTTCTGGTCATGCCTAGCACATATATTTGAGGTAGTAACCATGTCTCACATGTGGGAAGTGAAGGTTCGGAGAGGAGCGACTTCACCTTGTGTCCAATGGCGTTTGTTCGAGGTCTCGTCATATGCCCACTTGGGGTTTGGAGAGTAGTCGGAGTGTACATGGTGATGAACGTGGGATGCTCCGCATCAGCTCTTGTAGAGGAAGAGGTAGAATGTCCAATGGGGACAACGGGTTGAAGCCGTAGACGACCTCGAAGGGGGACTTGCCGGTAGTCGAATGTCTTGCCCGGTTGTAGGCGTACTCGGCGATGGGTAGACATGCTTCCTACTCCTTGACGTTCTTCTTGATCAACACGCGAAGTAGAGTGGAGAGTGTCCGGTTCGTCACCTCCGTTTGGCCGTCGGTTTGAGGATAGTATGCGGATGAGAACAAGAGCTTGATTCCGAGCTTGGAGCATAGGGTCTTCCAAAAGTAACTCAAGAACTTGACGTCACGATCGGAGACGATTGTGTTTGGTACTCCATGGAGTCGCAAGATTTCCCTACAAAAGAGATTTGCAATGTGCGAAGCATCGTCTATCTTGTTGCAAGGAATGAAATGTGCCATCTTAGAAAATCTATCCACAACAACAAACACGAAATCCTTTCCATTTTGAGTTCTAGGAAAACCAAGTACAAAATCCATGCTAATGTCTTCCCAAGGTTGATAAGGAATAGGAAGAGGCATGTAAAGACCATGGGATTGAGCTTTAGACTTAGCTTTGCGACAAGTAGAGCATCGGTTGGTGAAGCATGAGACATCGCGGAACATCTTGGGCCAAAAGTAGTTCTTGGAAAGCGTGGCGAATGTCTTGTCGCGTCCAAAGTGTCCCATGAGTCCGCCTCCATGAGCCTCTTGCAAAAGGAGCAAACGAAGAGAAGACTCGGAATGCATAGTTTGTTAGCTCTCATAAGATAACCATCCTTGATGTAATAGTGTTCCCAAGATGTATCGCCAAACATTTAGCATAAGGAGTCGCAAAAGATGAATCATTAGCATACAAGTCTTTTATGTGCTCAAAGCCAATAACATTCAAATCAAGTTTAGTGACAAGCATGCATATGCGTGAAAGTGCATCCAAGAACTACATTTTCCTTACCCTTAATGTACTTGATGACATAGGGGAAAGATTCAATAAATTCACTCCATTTGGATTGACGCTTGTTCAACTTAGTTTGGCCTTTTAAGTACTTAAGCGTTTCATGGTCGGTATGGATGACAAACTCATGAGGTCTAAGATAATGTTCCCATACATGTAGCACACGCACTAGCGCATACAATTCTTTGTCATAGATGGGATAGTTAAGTCGAGCACCGGAGAGTTTCTCACTAAAGTAAGCAATGGCTCGTTTTTCTTGCATCAAAACTCCGCCAATTCCGGTACCACTTGCATCACAATGAACCTCAAAAGTTTTGTCAAAATTGGGCAAAGCAAGAATCAGAGCATGAGTAAGCAAAGACTTGAGCTCATCAAAAGCGGTGGATTGCAAAGATCCCCAAACAAAAGTAGTATTCTTCTTACTCAAGGCATGCAAAGGAGCGGCAATAGTGCTAAAATCTTACACAAAGCGACGATAAAAACCCGCAAGACCAAGAAAACTTCGCACTTGTTGCAAATTGGTGGGTTGGGGCCAAGTTTTAATTGCTTCAATTTTAGCTTCATCAACATGGACACCCTTGGAAGAGACAACAAAACCCAAGAAAACCACTTTGTCAACACCAAATGTGCATTTTTTTTCAAGTTTGCATAAAGACGTTCCTTGCGGAGGGTTTGCAAAACAGCCCTAACATGGTGAAGACGCTCTTTCATGGTTTTGCTAAACACAAGAATATCGTCGAAGTAAACCACAACAAAGACTCCAATATAAGGGAGAAGCACATAATGCATAAGATGCACGAAAGTACCGGGAGGCTCCGATAAACCCATCGGCATTACGAACCACTCATATAAGCCAAATTTGGTTTTGAAAGCAGTTTTCCATTCATCACCCTCTTGAATGCGGATTTGGTAATAGCCACTTTTAAGATCAATTTTTGAGAAAAAGTTGGCTCCACTAAGTTCATCAAGCATATCATCTAAGCGAGGAATGGGATGCCTATAGCGAACGGTAATATCATTGATGGGTCTACAATCGGAACATAAGCGGAAACTTCCATCGGATTTAGGCACAAGTATAACGGGAATGGCACAAGGGCTTAAGCTTTCACGTACATGACCGTTTTCGATGAGTTGTTGTACTTGCCGTTGAATCTCCTTAGTTTCTTCGGGATTGACTCAGTATGGAGCTTTGTTTGGGAGAGGCGCTCCGGGGATGAGGTCGATTCGATGCTCAATGCCTCGAAGAGGAGGTAGACCAGGAGGTAGCTCATCGAGGAAAACATCTTGGAATTCCTGCAAAAGAGATTGAAACACTAAAGGTAGCTCATGAGAGGTGTTAGTTGTTGGCTCTCCATCCTTGCACACAAGGACAAAGTGCATCACACTCGATGGGTTCTCACACACTTCTCTCATCTCACTTTTGGTGGCAAATAGGATGATATTTTTCTCTCTAGGAGAAGAGGCGCTCAAGTTTGGCTTGCGGCTCTCACTTACTTTTTGGTGGATCACTTTCTCACTCTTCTCTCCATGATGGGTGGCTTGCTTGTCGGCTATCACTTGACTAGGAGACATAGGTCGTAGCACATACTCCTTCTGATACGGGGCTTACCCGGTGTAGGCCGATCTATCACGTTTGGAGTGGGATCCCTCGAAGAACACGATGAACACGGGGAAGAACGGGGAGAAATCACAAGGGGAAACACTCAAGAACAAGTCAATTCACACATCCACTAGACAATCAAACACACAAGATCACATGGTACATGAACAACAAAGGGAAAGATACAAGGTAAGGTTCATCTCCAAGAGGAGGTCTTGATGATATCCTAGACGGATCTTACCGCAAGGGGGTCTTGATGATATCCCGCAGGATCTTCTCACATGGAGGTCTTGAACTCCATGGGAGTGGTAGTCTCTCTCTCTCAAGAGTAGAGGTAGGAGCAAAGCTCACCTAAGAATGAGCTATCATATTTGCTAACCTTAGAAAGGAGGTGGAGGTGGTCTATTTATAGTCTAAGCCACGAAGGGGTAAGTGGGAGAGGGATACAAGGCCAAAGGCCCGCGGCTGCGCACACAGGCGTCGGACGTCCGGAAGGGGTCGGACGTCCGGAAGCTCGGGACGGTCCGGACGTCCGGAAGTCTTCGGACATCCGTAAATTCTGTTCTGTCGCCGTAGCACCGGTCGTCCGGAGGCGCTCGGTCGTCCGTGGCCTGGGAGGTGTCGGACGTCCGGACTTGGTCAGTCGTCCGGGCGCTATAGAGGGTCAGACGTCCGGAGGCTTCCGGTCGTCCGATCGCTGTAGACTCCGCAGCACCTTCTTCTTCCGTCTTCGCTTCCATGCCTCCCTCGCGGATGGTGTAGTCGTTCCTTGGCGCTTGCACTCCTCCTTGACATCCGTGAAGCTCCGACAATGCCTATGCATGCACATGGGAGAAGTGTCAAGTAGTATACCATCCTCGAAGGTGTCAAGTGAGCACGTGTAAAGGAGAAGATTCACCTTTATGTATGAGAAGTAGAGGTCGCACGTGTCACTTGCCAAACGGACTCTTGACATGGTGATGACCGTAGGATGCTCCGCAACATCCCCTCCCCCTTGGAAAAGATCTGACCTCGGATCGAAAACCAAATCACCATGGGAAAGAGATGGCGTTGCCGTGTCGAAGCGGTCGATCACCAAGCACTCATCATCTTGAAGCTCGAAATAGGCACTCTCCAATGTCGCACCGTCTTTTGATTCCTTCCGAAGGAGCAAATAGAACAAACACTTGGAAAAACAAATGTGGTTAGCGTTAGTGCAAAACCAAGCATTCAAGAGGTGATTCACCAAACAAGTGTTGTCATCAAGCATAGCATAGGGTGTGACAAAGGATTGTGACATGGCATGTAAGCATATGAATTGAGCAAAATCAAGGTCATCATGGAAACAAGCATGTAAACGTGAGGTAGTGATGCAAATATGTGTGACAAGAGAATAAGCATCTACCTCAAGATCATAGCAATCATGCATAAAGCGCTCGACAAATGGTCGATGGTAGGCATAGGAAGTATTCACAACATCAAATAAAATGAAGTGTCTAAACACATGGGTCAAGTGCAAGACAATTTAAGCATAATGTGCATAGGGTGTAGTGAATATAGTGTGGCATGGCACTCAACACAATAGAAAGAGCAAGTGTTCATCATGTGTGAGGCAATCAAGTCAAGCATGTGACAAGCAAAGGGACATGGCATATGTGGAGAAATGATATTGGTGCAACCAATCATATAATAGTAGCAAGTAGACCAAGAATTGGATGCAACACACAAGGTATATGTGTCATGAAGCATGGAAATGTGGCAATCATGGGTGAAAGCAATATCTCGAGCATGCGTGCAAATGGTGCAAGCAACACATGAAGTATGATCCACAATATCCAAGCTCAAGAAGGATGTCACCTTGAAGGCGTGTCCTTGTGCATTCTTCACAATGCCGAAGTGGAAGCAAATGCGGTGTAGAAGCGAGTCGTGGTAGAATGTATGAGGCTCGCTCTCAAGAGCTCGAATGGTCAACTCACGTGAAGTGGAAGTCGACACAAAGTCCAAGTATCCTACACATGCACAAAACAAAACAAAGAAAGTATGCGCATGGTAGACAAACACATCATCCATCATGGTGGTTCTCATCTTTTGCACATAACCATTAGAAGCACAAGTGCATGAATAAGATGATGCAACAATGGCAATATTCATAGCACTAGGTATATGGTGCAAATAAGTAAGACAAGCATGATTCACAAGTAATATGTCAAAATCTCCAAACATATGTGAGAATGCTATGGGGGCAAACTCATGAGCAAGACTAATAACATGGTTGCACTCAATACATGGAAAATCTAGCATGAGAGAGGCAACATATGGAGATATGTGACAAGAAGCAATAACAATCATGTGCAAAGCATGTAGATGGTTGTCATCAACCGCATGAGATAAGCAAGTATGAATCATGGGTGATGCAACATGAGCAAGCATAGAGATCAAGTCGTGCAAACTAGTGGAGCGAAGATGCAACACACTAGAGTAAATCATGGCAATCATGTCATGTGAGCAAATAATAGGCATAGGGAATGCACATGACATATCGCAAGCACGAACACAAAGCAAGATGGAAGTATCATCATAGGAATGGTGCACAAAAGGAACATGGCAAGAACAAGCAATATCTCCACCAAGCTTGCAAATACACATAAAAGTATGAGAGTCCATCATCATGTGTAAAGCAAAGCATGGGTCACAAATGCATGGAAAAGGCATAGGAATGGGCATATCATGCAAAGTGAACATGGCAAGATGGGCATAGAATATGTAATGGACAACAACCCATAGCCAACTGAGGACCATGTAGAAGAAATGCGTGAAGTCTTTGCGCGAAGAGAGCGGTGGGAAAGGCAATCCATGGGATCCCAAATCATCGTTGCTCTCTAGAGCTCGTTTTGTCAACTCGTGGGATTGCGAGTTTGACAAGTATTTATGGGTACCTACACAAAAGAGACACAAACCAAAGAAATTGTCCGCGTGGTAAATGTACACATCATCCATCATGATGTGTATGTGCACGTGTGAGTTAGCACAAGATAAGAAATGCTCAAAGAAATTTGATGCATGGTATAAGAACATGTCATCCATCATGAGAGAATAGTTATTGTGTATGGCACGATGGGGATGCAAATTTAGCATACAAGTATATGGCGCATCAATAGCATTTTCATTCATGGGAATCATATTGTGCACACAAGTATTGGGATCATGCAATGAATGGGATGAATCAAAATCTCCTAACATGTATGAGGAAACTATGGGGGCCTCCTCATGAGCAATAGCGGAAATATCATATGGAGAAAATGGACAACATCCAAAACAATGCATATCCGAAGCTAGGTGGGCATGGCATGGCATATGAGATAAATGATGCGAAGGGAGCATATCAATATCATCACAAGAAAAACAAATGCCAATAACCATGGGCTTGTCATCTATGCCATATGTGCAAATTGGGTTTATTCTAATGGCATATGCATAGTCACTATGAAGAGATTGCAAATAAGACATATGATGGATCTCATGCATAGCATATGACAAGTCAAGTGGATTAGCAAACATGATGTGACCTAAAGAATTGTCACAAGAAATCCTATGTAACATGGCATCACAACTAATAGACTCCACATGAGAATCATCATATTCATCATAAATGGGCAAATCATCACATGGGGAAATCATACTAGAATGAAGCATGTCAATACGGTGATCAACATCATGCAACCAATCAATGTCAAAATAGTCCACTAGTGGGACGAGAGCATCACGGTCACCTTTGTTACCTTTGTCATTCCACTCAAGTGGTGTAGGTGAGGTGGGAAAGACCAAATGGTGGTAATCTTCATCTTGATGGAACCATGTGGGGGGTGCATCATAGTCCACCATGGCCATCATCTTGTCCAAAGGGAGGACGAAGTCGTCGAGGATCGGCGCGTCATCATAAGTGGGACCTAGCACCAAATGAGAAGACACAATAGAGGTAGAGGTCAAGTTGCTAGTGTTGAAAGTGTCCTCACATGACCTATCAACTATCTCATTCTCTCTATGTGGTGGTTCACTCACTCCCTTGAAATAGGTGCACTCAAACTCACGTATGGTAGAGTCACTCATCTCACTCAAGTGGTGGTTGTGGCTCTCCTCACATAAGATTTGTGGCAACACATCGTATATAGGGTTAGTGGTGAAGGCACTCTCACTCTCAATATGGTGGCACAAGTCACTCAAGTCATCATACGTCGCGGTGGTCAAGTGAAATACTCAACCATCTCATCGCCGTCGTCATGGATGAAGGTCAAGATGGCACATCATCACTCTCGCCTCCTAAGATGGAAGCATCATCCTTGCTCGCCACCTTGTCGCTTGCCTCCAAAGCTTGGTCCTTGAAGGTCTCCGTAGTCGTACTTGTCGCCACACCATCTTGAAAAAGAGTCAAGGTAGACTCGGCATCATCAATGCCACAAAGAGGGATGGCGGTGAAGTCGCACTTGGGAGCATCGTCTTGGAGCTTGTCGGGCTTGGACATCATGGTGGTACTAGCCTCATGCTTATCATAGAGCTTGGTCACCGCGAAGTTTGCTTGGGGTGGAGAAGCCTTGGCCTTCATGAGTTCTTGTTCCGCCTTGAGAGCACCAATGTAGTAGTCGTCGATGGACTTGTAGTTCTCGAGGAAGATAGTCTTGGAGATGTCGTTGTTCAATCCCATCATGAAGTGGAACTTCATCGAAATGGGGTCGTCCACGCCGGCTCGTCGCAAGGCAATCTTCATCTCCTTGAAATACGCGTCGATGGACTTGGATCCTTGGATGGTGTTCTCCAATTGGCGTCGAAGTTGTTCCGTGTAGGTTGGAGGCACGAACTCTCGCCGCAAAGCTCTCTTCGTCTTGGGCCAACTCATGTCGTAGTACTCCGAAGGTGTGTGAAGCCACCAAGACGAGGCGTAGTCGTGGAAGTTTCTTGTGGCGCACTTCACTTGATCCTCGGGACGAACTTGATGTAGCTTGAGGTAGTCGTCCATCAAACGCTTCCACTCGAGGTACTCCTCGAGTTCTTGAGTCCCATAGAAAGGAATCGTGTGGTAGATGTCGAGGTCGTAGTAGCTCGTGGAAGTCGCGGACTTGAGCTTGTGGAGCTTCTCTTGAGCGTAGTCATGAGGTTCTTGTTGGCAAAGATGCCGTATGTCCGTAGGCGAAGATGCCTTGAAGTCGCTTGGCGAAGATGCCAAGGGAGATGGTGAAGTCTTTGAGCGGTTGTTGGTGTAGAGCTTGTGACCTTCACGTTCTTGTTGGTGATGGTGTCGATGCCGATGTGATCTTGCCGGAGATGGTAGCTCGGAAGCATGTGCTCTTGAGCGTCTTCTCGAAGATGAGGAAGATCGCTTGTAGGACTTGATGAGGGCTTTGATCTCCTCCATTTGAGCTTGCATCTTGGCGTCGGAGTTGTTGTTCGTGGCATCGAACTCGTTGTTGTTGTTGTAGACCGAAGGTGAAATGCCTTGCCTATCCATCACAAGACTCGAGTAGAGGTGAGTAGGAAATGAGATAAACAATACCAAGTTACCTTTTCCCAAAGTTGAGGATGTATCCCGTTTCACTCAATGTGAGATGAAAGAATAGTGGAATTGGTACCGGACTTGTTCACTCACACCTATCAAGTAAAGCTTATGGTAGAGCTCGGTGAGGAAGTGGCACAAAAATTTGATGCAAAATGTTAGCAAGAGTCAATAATGTTGAAAGAGATTCACAAATTCGCAAGCGAAACAAGTAGACCAATAGCAATATGTGGCACATGAAAACACACACACGGATAGATAAATGGGGTCGTGCAACCAAGGAATGAGCACAAAATGTGGAATCCACGGAAAACGCTCGTGTTGCACAACTCAAGAGAGACGCTAGCACGATTTCTCAATAGGCGGATACGACACTTGTGCACAACCTATAAGATGCAAAATGGATAAACTTTCTGTCCCAAGTATGCTATGTATGTATGGTTCCCGGTGTTTCTCTCAAGATGATCCAAGATGATCGGATACGATACCATATGATATATTTTTATGCTATGGCTATTGCTTACAAGCTTCATTGCTCTCTTTCTCTTTTGCTTAAAAGCTTATTCTCTTTTTCTTTTTTTATATGGCCACTTTGCACAATGCACAAACCAAGATAGCTATTGTGTATATGCGGAACGATATTGTGACACAATGGATGATGTGATGATACCAAGATGATATGGTATGTATGTTATGGGAAGTATGATCACTAATGTGCACAAGTAACGTTGCCGGGCAATACTCAAATGGCTAGTCTCGATAGGCAAGTGACGCAAAATGGGCTAGGGGTTATCAATGCAATTGCAAGGGAATATACAATGGTGTCGTCGAGGTTACCGTCCTTGCGATGATGAGTGGCGGTGTTCTTGATGTAGATACCAAGATGATGGAGACTTCGTCCTAAGTGGCGAAACACCTTATGAAACGGAAAAACCGCGAACTCAAAATCTCAAATGACAAATGTCAAATGGTGGTAGCGGAAAGCGGTGGTGGTTTGCACTTGGCGATGTGGAAGTGAAATGATGGGCTATACACGTGTTGGAGTTGAAGTCGCCGTCCCTAAGTAGCCGAAACACCTTAGGAGACACAAGCCACAACTCAAAAAGCTCAAACAAAATTGGGTTAAGTTGGGTGGAAGTGTATGGTGGGTAAGCCTATGCGTAAGTGGTGATGGTGGTTGATGAAGAAGCAATCGTCCCTAAGTAGCCGAAACACCTTAGGAGACTCGAATCACTACTCAAGCAACCACATATACAATGGGGAACAAAATTGGTTAGGTTGCGGAAGTCGGTGGTGGCTATGCGGATGATATGGTGGAGGGCCTAGGAAAACTTGCCAAATTTTGGAAATTTGATGAAGTCAAATGGTGTTGGTGGTATTTTTGTGGGAAGGGGGATGTCAATAGCTTCAAAACGAGCTAAAGAACGTCAAAATCGGAGTTCGGATAAATTAGTTATGGACAAAACAAAAATCAGCCGAAGTCTGAAACTACAGGTTACGGACGTCCGGAAAGGTCGGATGTCGAGGCGTCGGACGTCCGAAAAAGTCGAAATCCGTAAATTCGGTTCGGGTTAGGGGTTCGGTCGTCCGGAAAAGGTCGGATGTCCGGTGCTTCGAGAATGCGGACGTCCGTAAATAAATCGATGGATTCGGTGGTCGGGGTCAACGCGAAATTTCAGATCCGGGACGCGATTTTGGGCGGAAATTGGGGATTTCGGAGTCAAAATTCACGGGATTTTGTGGATGAAAGATGGGGAAACTTGGGGAAATGCTAGATCCACTCGAAACCAAGCAAATCCATGGATCAAAATCAACAAAACTTCATCTAACCAACAAATCACAAAAAAAATTGGGGCTATTTTTGGTGGGGATTTTCGAAATTTAGGACGAAATCAAACAAAAGAAGGCTAGAAAACGGTGGGAGGGACTCCAAATACGTGATGAACGTGGCTCATGATACCATATGATACGGGGCTAACCCGGTGTAGGCCGATCTTTCACGTTTGGAGTGGGATCCCTCGAAGAACACGATGAACACAGGGAAGAACGGGGAGAAATCACAAGGGGAAACACTCAAGAACACATGGTACATGAACAACAAAGGGAAAGATACAAGGTAAGGTTCATCTCCAAGAGGAGGTCTTGATGATATCCTAGAGGGATCTCCCCGCAAGGGGGTCTTGATGATATCCCGCAGGATCTTCTCACATGGAGGTCTTGAACTCCATGGGAGTGGTAGTCTCTCTCTCTCTCTCAAGAGTAGAGGTAGGAGCAAAGCTCACCTAAGAGTGAGCTATCATATTTGCTAACCTCAGAAAGGAGGTGGAGGTGGTCTATTTATAGTCTAAGCCACGAAGGGGTAAGTGGGAGAGGGATACAAGGCCAAAGGCCCGCGGCTGCGCACACAGGCGTCGAACGTTCGGAAGGGGTCGGACGTCCGGAAGCTCGCGACGGTCCGGACGTCCGGAAGTCTTCGGACATCCGTAAATTCTGTTTTGTCGCCGTAGCACCGGTCGTCCGTAGGCGCTCGGTCGTCCGTGGCCTGGGAGGTGTCGGACGTTCGGACTTGGTCGGTCGTCCGGGCGCTGTAGAGGGTCGGACGTCCGGAGGCTTCTGGTCGTCCGGTCGCTGTAGACTGCGCAGCACCTTCTTCTTCCGTCTTCGCTTCCATGCCTCCCTCGCGGATGGTGTAGTCGTTCCTTGGCGCTTGCACTCCTCCTTGACATTCGTGAAGCTCCGACAATGCCTATGCATGCACACGGGAGAAGTGTCAAGTAGTATACCATCCTCGAAGGGGTCAAGTGAGCACGTGTAAAGGAGAAGATTCACCTTTATGTATGAGAAGTAGAGGTCGCACGTGTCACTTGCCAAACGGACTCTTGACATGGTGATGACCGTAGGATGCTCCGCATCACCTTCCCTTTCATCTTGAAGCTATAGTGATTGGTACGCCCATTGTGGATGACACCACGGTCGAATTGCCATGGTCGACCAAGAAGGAGGTGGCAAACGGTCATTGGGACCACATCACACTCCAAAGTGTCCTCATATGCACCAATTTTGAAGGAGACTTGGACCGTATGCTCAATTCGAATAGTGCCGGAGTCACTTAGCCATTGAACCTTGTAGGGGTACGGGTGCTTCCTCCTGACCAATTGAAGCTTGGAGCATAGTTCTTCACTTGCCAAGTTGTGACAACTACCTCCATCGATGATGACCTTGACGGCCTTCCATTGATGCCGGCCTTTGTGTGGAAGATGTGGCATCGTTGGTCTTCTTCTTGTTGATGTTGAAGAGTCAAGACCTTGGAGACAACAAGAGCGGGACTTGAACCTTCATCACAAAAGACTTGGTCATCTTCGTCTTCGTTGTTCACTTGTCGATTGCATGGCCACTTGCTCAAGGGCTTCCATTTCTCCTTCACTCATTGAGTCGTAGGTGTCGTAAATGTCGTTGAAGATCATGGTGCGCTTGTTTGTGCACTCAAAGGACTTGTGGCCTCGGCCGCCAAGTGAAACACTTGAAGGAGCTTGTCTTGACGGTCTCATCGTTTGGAGTAGATGATGAAGCACGCGGCTTGAAGTTGCTTGTAGTAGGAGGAAGACGACTTGAACTTGCCGAAGTTTTCTTGTAACTTGACATGTCGTCATTGCTTGGAGAAGGCTTGGTTGAAGTAGATGTTGGAGTAGTTGTTGAAGCTTGGTTGTTGGAGAAGCCGTAGGTCTTGGATGAGTACTTGGCGTACTTGAAGTCATCTTGCACTTGACGTTCCGCCTTTGTAGCTTGATGCACGAGCTCAATGAGGTTGGAGTAGGGTTGGAAGTCGGCGATCTTCTTGATGGGATGATTGAGTCCATTCAAGAAACGTGCCATTGTTTGCTCATCATCTTCCTTCACATTGGCTCGAATCATGGCTATCTCCATTTCCTTGTAGTATTCTTCAACACTCTTTGTTCCTTGCTTGAGGAGTTGGAGTTTCTTGAAGAGGTCGCGGTTGTAGTAGGTGGGCACAAAACGTGCTCGCATGACATCCTTCATTTGAGTCCAAGTGGTGATTGGAGGTTCACCTCTTGCTCGGCGGCGCTCAAGGATTTGTTCCCACCATATGAGCACATAGTCTTAAAACTCAAGTGATGCCATAGCGATCTTCTTCTCTTCATCGTAGTTGTGCAACCGGTAGATTTTGTCAACCTTCAATGCCCATGAGAGGTACTCTTCGGGGTCATTGCTTCCATTGAACTTGGGCATGGTGAATTTTAGCTTTCCATAGCGTTGCTCTTCATTGTGTTGTTGGCGATGGTGATGATGACGTCCTTGACGTGGAGGGCAATCATCTTCATGTTGCTCTTGGCGTGGAGGAATACCATGATCAACTTGCTCTTGTTGAACTTGAGGTTGAGATGGAGCTTGACGAGCTTGTGGAGGAGCTTGAGGAACTTGACGTTGCACATGGGGTTGGTAGTTCCTCTCTTGGATTTCTTCTCGAAGGGCTTCCTCTTGATTGCGCCGTTCACGGTTGCGGTTGGCGATAACTCGACTTGATTCTTGAAGGGCACGTTGCGCCTCAAGAGCTTGCGCTTCTCGTTGTTGTTCAAGACGTTGCGCTCGTTCTTCCTCTTGGCGCCATATTCGTTGTCTTTCTTGAGCTTGGGCAAAAGCGGCTTGGTTTGATTGAGGACGAGGGACTTGTTCATCATCTTACTCTTGTGAATGCTTGTCATGTAGCGGGTTGCGAGATGCATGACGGTCTTGACGCGCGGCTCGTCGAAGAGTGTTCGATGACGGTGTACTTGAGTCGTAGAAGGTGTCGTCGGAGTGGAATGATGCCGGTTCCTCATCAAGGCGCGTATCTCGTCCATTCTTGCATCATTCTCTTGCTTGTGAGCGTAGAACTTGTTATCGAAGTAGTCTCTTGTACGTTGCTCGGAGAGGCGCAAGTCGGTGGCGAGGTTATCGATGCGGTCACTCATTGCTTGTTGCTCTTGGTGCAACGCTCGTTGTGCACCAAAGAGGTGGCTCTTGGTGACATATGATGACATGTCGCCGTCTTGCTCGAGGAAGAGTGGGTTGGTAGAAGTACTTGGCCTATCCATCATTCTAAGCAAAAATGTGAGTGGTTGAAGGAGAAGAACTTATACCAATGTACCTTTGACCGATGTTGATGATGAATCAAGTTCACTCATATGCGTACAATGGAATAGCACTATTGGTACCAATCCTTGTCGGTTCTCACACCTACACAAGTAAAAGCTTATGGTGGAGCTTGGTTAGGATAGTGGCACAAAATTGATTGCAATCGTTAGGTTGACTCAAAGATGTTGAAAAATATTCGCAAATGCGACAAGTAGACCAAGCAAGTAAGGGTACACGGAAACACACACGCAAATAGATAAGTGGGATTGTGCAAACCAAAAGTGAGCCAAAATGTGGAGTCCACGAAAATGCTCTTGTTGCACTATACTAGAGAGACGCTAGCACGATTGCACAATAGGCGGATACTGAGACTTGTGCACAACCTACTAGGCAAAAATGCAACGATCTCTATCCCAAGTATGCTATATGTATGGTATTTGATTGCTATGATCCAAGATGATCGGATATGACAATCTTAATGTAGTATGATGCTATGGTTCTTGCTTATAAGCTCTTTGCTTATCTTTCTCTTTTACTTAAAAGCTTGATTGGCTCTTTCTCTTTTGAGATTTTTTCTCATGCAAAACTTCACGAACCAAGATAGCAATTATGTATGCGATGACAACTTTGTGACACACAAGTTGATGCCAAGATATGCACCACTTTGGTATGGTATGTATGCTATGGAGTATGATCACTAATGTGCACAAGCCACATTGCCGGCAATACTCAAAGGCTAGTCTCGATGGGTAAGCAACGCAAAAGATGGGGTATGATGGTTATCAATGCAATTGCAAGATATGACAAAGATGTCGTCGAAGTTACCGTCCTTAGCGATGATGAGTCCTTGACGAAGATGAGCGGTGGTGATGTTGATGTCGAACCGTACCTATATAGCCGAAACACAATAGGACACGGGAACCACAACTCAAATTCTCAAAGACCAAAAGCAACAATGGTGGTAGCGGAAAGCGGAAGTGGTATAGCAGATGATGTGGTGAAAGCCCTAGGCAGAGATGCCAACGTTCAGAAAATTAGATGATGTCTAATGATGTTGTAGCCTATCTAGGTGGATGGGGGATGTCAATAGCTTCTCAACGAGCTAAAGAACGCGAAAATCGGACTACGTATGCGAAAGTTATTGGCAAAACGGTGAAACTCGGAACGCTGAAACTGGTTGGGCGGTAGTACCGCTTGGGGGGCGATAGTACTGCTTGCTGCGCTTAAGCGGTAGTACCGCTAGGGGGGCGGTAGTACCGCTGGTGTCGGGATTTTTCCCAGATCCAAATGGGGCACGATTTTGGGGCGGAAAAGGATGATTTCAGGAGCAAAATTGGATGGATTTTGTGGATGGAAAGAGGTGAAACTTGGGGAGATGCTAGATCCACTCGAAACCAAGCAAATCCACAGATCAAAATCAACAAAACATCATCAAAACTAACAAATTACAAAAAAAATTGGGGCTATTTATTGGTGGGGATTTTCGGATTTAGGACGAAAACAACAAAATCAAGCTAGAAAACACGGGGTAGGGGCTCCAAAAACGTGATCAACGTGGCTCTAATACCAAGATGATGTAGGGTGGAACCCTAATCGGAGATCTTTCACGTTTGGAGGGGATCCTACGGGGAAAACACGACGAACGAGTGGAAGAACACAAGGGAAAACACACGAGAGAATCATTAAGCCGACAAGTATCGATCACACAAGGGCTAGATCACCGAACACAAAAGGTAGCACAAGATTCAAAATCAACAAAGGAAAGATACACGAGTAGACGTTCTTCTCCGTGAGGAGGTCTTGATGGGGTCCACCATAGAGAGGGTCTTGAATCAACTTGGGGGATCTTCTCCGAAGAGGTCCTGAGCTCCGAGGAGAAGGTAACCAAGTGGATGAGCAAAGCTCTCACACAAACATGAGCTAATCCTTTGCTAACCCTAACTAGGAGGAGGAGGAGGTCTATTTATAGTCTTAGTGCAAATGTGGGCGAAGTTAAGGGGTACAATGGCTCCGGCCCATGGTGATCACTCAGTGCGGACATCAGGAGGCTCGGGGCGTCAGGAAGGCGTCCAGGCGTCATACAGTGCAGTGGCTGGAGCGCCCAGGCCATTGTCAACTAAATCAAACCATCAAATTTGTGATTTGTTGGTGAGTTGAGATTTTGTTGGATTTGGTCCATGGATTTGAGTTTCTACGTGTGGATATAGCTTTCCCCACCCTCCCAACCCTTTTCCATCCATCAAACCGCTCGATTTCGACCTCACAATCTTCTTCCTCCCCGCAATCTTGCTGTGCATCCCGAGTTGACCCCGACCACCGGACGTCCGGCCTTTCCCGGACGACCGGAACCCCAGACCTGATTCGAAATTACAGACAAGCGGACCCTGCCAAACGTCCGACGGCCAGACGACCGTGACCACCCGGACGTCCGTGAAACTCTGACGAAACTGAATTTTCAGTTCAGCCACCACCACCACCCCCACCTTCCACCACATCTTCCAAACCCATATATATACATCCTCCCCAATACCTCCTATGACGATTTTGACACATGTTGGTCCTTGAGATTTTGAGTTGTGGTTCCCGTGTCCTATTGTGTTTAGGCTATCTAGAGTGCAGTTCGACTTCATCATCACCTCGGCTCATCTTCGCAAGGGTCTCATCATCGCCAAGGATGGTAACATCGTCGACATCTTTGTCATACCTTGCAATTGCATTGATAACCATGTGGCCTTACTTTTGCGTAGCTTACCCATCGAGACTAGCCATTGAGTATTGCCGGCAACGTGACTTGTGCACATTAGTGATCATACTCCATAGCATACATACCATACCACCGTGGTGCATATCTTGGGATCCATTTCTGTGTCACAATGTTGTCATAGCATACACAATTGCTATCTTGGTTCATGAAGTTTTGCATGAGAAACAAGCTCAAAAGTGAAAGAACCACCCAAGATTTTAAGCAAAGAGGAAAGATAAGCAAAGAGCTTATGAGCAAGAACAATAGCATCATACTACATTAAGATTGTCATATTGGATCATCTTGGATCATAGCACCGAATTACCATACATATAGCATACGTGGGATAGAGATAGTTGCATTTTTTCCTAGTAGGTTGTGCACAAGTTCCGTATCCGCCTATTGTGCAATCGTGCTAGCGTCTCTCTAGTATTGTGCAACAAGAGCGTTTCTCTATCCGGCGAGTGAACGAGGATGAAGATGATCAAGTATTTTGTGATGAGGATTCGAGGCCCGCTCTCGTTGTCTCCAAGGTCTTGACTCTTCAACATCAACAGGAAGAAGACCAACGATGCCACATCTTCCACACAAAGGTCGGCATCAATGGAAGGTACGTCAAGGTCATCGTCGACGGAGGTAGTTGCCACAACTTGGCAAGTGAAGAACTATGCTCCAAGCTTCAATTGGTCAAGAGGAAGCACCCGCACCCCTACAAAGTCCAATGGCTAAGTGACTCCGGCACTATACGAGTTGAGCATACGGTCCAAGTATCCTTCAAAATTGGTGCATATGAGGACACTTTGGAAAGTGATGTGGTCCCAATGACCGTTTGCCACCTCCTTCTTGCTCGACCATGGCAATTCGACCATGGTGTCTTCCACAACGGGCGTACCAATCACTATAGCTTCAAGATGAAAGGGAAGGAATATGTGCTACGACCTATGTCTCCTAGTCAAGTGATAGCCGACAAGCAAGCCACCCATCATGGAGAAAAGAGTGAGAATGTGATCCACCAAAAAGTGAGTGAGAGCCACAAGCCAAACTTGAGCGCCTCTTAAGCAGAGAGAAAAACCTCATCCTATTTGCCACGAAAAGTGAGATGAGAGAAGTGTGTGAGAACCCATCGAGTGTGATGCACTTTGTCCTTGTGTGCAAGGATGGAGAGCCAACAACTAACACCTCTCACGAGCTACCTTTAGTGTTTCAATCTCTTTTGCCGGAATTCCAAGATGTTTTCCCCGATGAGCTACCTCCGGGTTTACCTCCTCTTCGAGGCATTGAGCATCGAATCGACCTCATCCCCGGAGCGCCTCTCCCAAACAAAGCTCCATACCGAGTCAATCCCGAAGAAACCAAGGAGATTCAATGGCAAGTACAACAACTCATCGACAACGGTCATGTACGTGAAAGCCTAAGCCCTTGTGCCGTTCCCGTAATACTTGTGCCTAAGCCCGATGGAAGTTTCCGCTTATGTTCCGATTGTAGACCTATAAATGCTATTACCGTTCGCTATAGGCATCCCATTCCTCGCTTAGATGATATGCTTGATGAACTTAGTGGAGCCAACTTTTTCTCAAAAATTGATCTTAAAAGTGGCTATTATCAAATTCGCATTCAAGAGGGTGATGAATGGAAAACTGCTTTCAAAACCAAATTTGGCTTATATGAGTGGTTAGTGACGCCTATGGGTCTATCGGAGGCTCCCGGTACTTTCGTTCGCCTTATGCATTTATGTGCTTCGCCCTTGTATTGGAGTCTTTGTTGTGGTTTACTTCGATGATATCCTTGTGTTTAGCAAAACCATGAAAAAGCATCTTCATCATGTTAGGGCTGTTTTGCAAACCCTTCGCAAGGAACGTCTTTATGCAACCATGAAAAAATGCACATTTGGTGTTGACAAAGTGGTTTTCTTGGGTTTTGTTGTATCCTCAAAGGGTGTCCATGTTGATGAATCTAAGATTGAAGCAATTAAAACTTGGCCCCAACCCACCAATTTGCAACAAGTGCGTAGCTTTCTTGCTCTTCCAGGTTTTTACCGTCGCTTTGTGAAAGATTTTAGCACCATTGCCACTCCTTTGCATGCCTTGAGTAAGAAGAATACTCCTTTTGTTTGGGGATCTTTGCAATCCACCGCTTTTGATGAACTCAAGTCTTTGCTTACTCATGCTCCGATTCTTGCTTTGCCCAATTTTGACAAAACTTTTGAGGTTCATTGTGATGCAAGTGGTACCGGAATTGGCGGAGTTTTGATGCAAGAAAAACGAGCCATTGCATATTTTAGTGAAAACTCTCCGGTGCTCAACTTAACTATCCCATCTATGACAAAGAATTGTATGCTTTAGTACGTGTGCTACATGTTTGGGAACATTATCTTAGACCTCATGAGTTTGTCATACACACCGATCATGAAACACTTAAGTACTTAAAAGGTCAAACTAAGTTGAAAAAGCGTCATGCCAAATGGAGTGAATTTATTGAATCTTTCCCCTATGTGATCAAGTACATTAAGGGTAAGGAAAATTGATGTAGGGCGGAACCATATGTGGACGATCTTTCACGTTTGGAGAGGATCCCTACGAGGAACAAGAAGAACGAGCGGAAGAACACGATGGAAATCACGGGGAAAACACAAGAGAATCACTCAAACCAACAAGATCAATCACACATGTGCTAGATCGATGAACACAAAGGGAGATACATGATTCAAAGTCAACAACGGACGATACAAGTGGCGGTAGCTCATCTCCGAGAGGAGGTCCTGAATCCACGAGGGATCTTCCCGTAAAGGGGTCTTGAATCCATGGTGGATCTTCTCCGAAGAGGCCGCGGTCTCTCACGAGGAGGAGATCCGATATGGATAATGACTCTATCTAACAATGAGCTAAATCAACTCTAACCCTAACTAGGAGGAGGTGGAGGAGTATATATAGTCTAGGCGAATGAAAGGGTAAGTGGCTTCGGCCCAACACACGGGCGGGTGCACAGGCGTCGGACGTCCGACAGGTACCGGACGTCCGGTGGCTCGCGAGGGTCCGGTCGTCCAGTAGTGGGAGTGTGTTGGTGGTTTTGCACTAGGCAATGTGGAAATGGGATGATGGGTTATGCGAGTCAATGTTGAAGTTGCCATCCCTAAGTAACCGAAACACCTTAGGAGACACAAGCCACAACTAAACAAGCTCAAACAAAATTGGGTTAACTTGGGGTGGAAGTGTATAGTGGGTAAGCCTATGCGGAAGTGGTGGTGGTGGTCGATGAAGAAGTAATCGTCCCTAAGTAGCCGAAACACCTTAGGAGACTCGAATCACTACTCAAGCAACCACTAATGCTATATGGAACAAAATGGGTTAGGTTGCGGAAGTCGGTGGTGGCTATGCGGATGATATGGTGGAGGGCCTAGGCAAACTTGCAAAATTTTCGAAAATTTGATGGAGTCAAATGGTGTTGGTAATATTTTTGTGGGACGGGGGATGTCAATAGCTTCAAAACGAGCTAAAGAACGTCAAGAACGGACTCCGGATGAATTAGTTATGGCCGAAACGGCGAAACTCGGAACGCTGAAACTGGCATGGGCGGTAGTACCGCTCGGACGGGCGGTAGTACCGCTTGTGGTACTCAGCGGTAGTACCGCTTGGAAGGGCGGTAGTACCGCTCGTGTCGGGATTTTCCATGAGATCGAATCGGGTAGCGATTTTGGGCGGAAATTGATGATTTCGGGGGCAAAATTGGAGAGATTTCGTGGAGGAAAGATGGGGAAACTTGAGGGAGATGCTAGATCCACTTGAAACCAAGCAAATCCATGGATCAAAATCAACAAAACATCATCAAACCAACAAATCACAAAAAAAATTGGGGTTATTTTCGGTGGGGATTTTCGGATTTTGGGGAAGAACACAACAAAACAAGGCTAGAAAACGATGGGAGGGACTTCAAATACGTGATAAACGTGGCTCATGATACCATATGATACGGGGCTAACCTGGTGTAGGCCGATCTTTCACGTTTGGAGTGGGATCCCTCGAAGAGCACGAAGAACACGGGGAAGAACGGGGAGAAATCACAAGGAGAAACACTCAAGAACAAGTCCAATCACACATCCACTAGACAATCAAACACACAAGATCCACAAGGTACATTGATGCGGAGCATCCCACGTTCATCCCCATGTACACTTCGACTACTCTCCAAACCCCAAGTGGACATATGACGAGACCTCGAACAAACGCCATTGGATACAAGGTGAACTCGCTCCTTTCCGAACCGTCACTTTACACATGTGAGACATGGCTACTACCTCAAATGTATGTGCTATGCATGTCCAGGGACCAAGAGGAAGGCCATGGAATAGCTACGAGCATTGGACAAGACGGCGAGGACACCAAGTACAAGGACCAAGAGAAGAAGCTGCCCGAAACTACAGCGGCCGGACGTCCGACCAGGACCGGACGTCCGACGACTCCCAGGCTCCGGACGACCGGCCCCCTCCGGACGTCCGTGCCAGCGCACCCGATCCGAATCTGCGGACATCCGAAGAACTCCGGTCGTCAGGGACCCCGCGAGCCTCCGGACGACCGGCCCCCTCCGGACGTCCGACCGTAGCGCACCCGAGCCGAATCTAAGGATGTCCGAAGAGCTCCGGACGTCCGGACCTTCCCAAGCCTCCGGACGGCCGGAACCCTCCGGACGTCCGGCCTATCTCTGCGCCTGATGTATTGGACCGAGTCCATGTATCCCCCACTTACCCCTTCGTGGCCCATGACTATATATACTCCTCCACCTCCTCCTAGTTAAGGATAGCGTTGATTTAGCTCATTAGATAGAGCTTCGCTCATCCATACCGGATCTACTCCACGAGAGAGACCGCGGCCCCTCTTCGGAGAAGATCCACCTTGGATTCAAGACCCCCTCTTGGGTGGCCCCCATCAAGACCTCCTCACGGAGAAGAACGGCTACCGTTTGTATCGTCCTTTATTGACCTTGAATCATGTATCTCCCTTTGTGTTCATCGATCTAGCACATGTGTGATTGATCTTGTTGGTTTGAGTGATTCTCTTGTGTTTTCCCCGTGATTTCCCTCGTCCTCTTCCGCTCGTTCTTCGTGTTCCTCGTAGGGATCCTCTCCAAACGTGAAAGATCGTCCACATAGGGTTCCGCCCTACATCATCTTGGTATCAGAGCCACGTTGATCACATTTTGGAGCCCCTACCCCGTGTTTTCTAGCTTGATTTTGTTGTGTGCTTCCCCAAATTCGAAAATCCCCACCAAAAATAGCCCCAATTTTTTTTGTGATTTGTTAGTGTGATGGTGTTTTGTTGATTTTGATCCATGGATTTGCTTGGTTTCGAGTGGATCTAGCATTTCCCCAAGTTTCCCCATATTTCATCCACGAAATCTCCTAAATTTTGACCCCAAAATCCCAAAATTCCGCACAAAATCACGTCCCGAAACTCGCATCTCGCGTTGACCCCGACCCACCGGACGACCGACGTTTTTACGGAGGTCCGGAGCCCCAGGAACGACCGGACGTCCGACCTTTTCCGGACGACCGGCACCCCTAACCCGAACTGAATTCTGGTTCCGACTTTTCCGGACGTCAAGCGCCCGGACATCCGACCTTTTCCGGACGTCCGTAACCTGTAGATTCCCACTTCGGCTGATTTTTTTTGTCCATAACTAATTCATCCGAACTCCGATTTTGACGTTCTTTAGCTCGTTTTGAAGCTATTGACATTCCCTATCCCACAAAAATACCACCAACATCATTTGACTCCATTAAATTTTGTGATTTTTGGCACCTTTGCCTAGGGCTTCCACCACATCCTCTGCTACTCCACCACCGACTTCCGCAACATAACCAATTTTGTTTCCTCATGGTTGTTTGAGTTGTGACTCGAGTCTCCTAAGGTGTTTCGGCTACTTAGGGACGGTTGCTTATTCATCAACCACCACCGCCACTTTCGCATAGGCTTACCCACCATACACTTCCACCACCCCCAACTTAACCAAATTCTATTTGTGTTGTGAGTTGTGTCTCCTAAGGTGTTTCGGCTACTTAGGGACCGTGCTTCCAACTCCGACACCGTGTATAGTTCACCATCTTACCCTCCACTTCCGCATTGCGTACACCATAACCTCCATTGCATTTCCGCAATCCCATTGAGATTCCGCAACCACCACCGCTTTCCGCTACCACCATTTGACATTTGTCATTTGAGATTTTGAGTTCGCGGTTTTTCCGTTTCCTAAGGTGTTTAGGCTACGTAGGGATGAGTCTCCATCATCTTGGTATCTACATCAAGAATACCGCCACTCATCATCGCAAAGGACGGTAACCTCGACGACACCATTGTATATTCCCTTGCAATTGCATTGTTAACCCCTAGCCCATTTTGCGTTACTTGCCTATCGAGACTAGCCATTTGAGTATTGCCGGGCCACGCTACTTGTGCACATTAGTGATCTACACCATCCATTGCATACATACCATATCATATTGGTATCATATCTTGTGTCACAAGTTTGTTCCCGCATATACGCAATTGCTACCTTGGTTTGTGCATTGTGCAAAGTGGCCATACAAAAAAAATAAAGCTTTTAAGCAAAGAAAGGGAAAGAGCAAAGAAGCTTGTAAGCAAGTGCCATAGCATCATAACCACATTGCACATAAGATTGTCATATCTGATCATCTTGGATCATCTTGAGAGAACACCGGGAACCATACATATATAGCATACTTGGGATACAAAGTTTATCCATTTTGCATCTTATAGGTTGTGCACAAGTGTCGTATCCGCCTATTGAGCAATCGTGCTAGCGTCTCTCTTGAGTTGTGCAACACGAGCGTTTTGGTGGATTCCACATTTTGAGCTCATTCCTTGGTTGCACGGCCCCATTTATCTATCCGTGTAATGCGTTTACGTGTACCTTTCATTGCTATTGGTCTACTTGTTTCACTTGCGAATTTGTGAATCTCTTTCAACATTATTGACTCTTGCTAACATTTTGCATCAAATTTTTGTGCCACTATCCTCACCAAGCTCCACCATAAGCCTTATTTGTGTAGGTGTGAGAAACCGACAAGAATTGGTACCAATTGTGCTATTTCCTTGTTACACATTGAGTGATCAT
Organism: Aegilops bicornis; assembly: GCA_021605145.1. Classification (NCBI taxonomy): domain Eukaryota; kingdom Viridiplantae; phylum Streptophyta; class Magnoliopsida; order Poales; family Poaceae; genus Aegilops; species Aegilops bicornis. The sequence goes on along the minus strand of CM038675.1, from coordinate 454,549,004 downwards.
TGATCCATTTTCAACATCGGTCAAGGTACATTTGGTCAAGTTCTTCTCTTTCTCCAACTCATATTTGCTCGAGTCTTGTGATGGATAGGCAAGGCATTTCCTCTCCGGCCTACGACAACAACGACGGCGTGAACAACTACATCACCCAAGCGTCAATCTTCGATCTACAACGACAAATGCAAGGCGCACAATCAAGATTGCAAGAGCGCATGGAGAACCTCTCCATCGACATTCATCTCTCCGAAGCAAGGAAAAGGGACTACATCGACAAGAAGCTTTCCACACATAAAGAAGAGCAAGATGCAAGGATGGAGGAGATTAGAGCCTTGATCAAGTCTTCTTCCCCTTCGTCATCCTCAAGGCGGCGACATTCAAGACACAAGTCTTCGGAGCGCGGAAACGATGCAAGTGCAAATCGTCATTGTCCACATCTACATGGCGACGACCATCACGTTCGTGATCAACATCGTCATGAAAGCCAAGTCACCTCCAAGCATCATGTGCACGACGACGACGAACGACATCTACTACGAGCTCAAGCACGACAATGACACCATCATCATGAAGATGCTCCACAAGCGCAAGTGCACAAGTACCAACAAGCCCTACTTCACGCCAAGTCGACGCTTCATGAGCACAAAAGAAGACCGCGAGATGACTACCACCAAGACGGTGCTATGACTACAACAACCACCGCGGCATCTTCGCCAAGTGTTCTCAAGGCATCTTCGCCTTTGGACGTACGACATCTTCGCCTACTTCCCACGAGTACGCCTACAACGATGATAGAGGCGAGGGTGTCCCGATCTTTCGATGAGATGATAACTATCGATTTGGTGGAGACGACTTTGACGATCCGACTACAAACGTGCACGACTTGCGCCTTAGCAATCGCTAAACCAACTCCGAGAGGTTATTGACCACGCCGGAGCACAATCAACCGACCACGAAGGTCTATTCCTGCAAGCAATCGAAAAACAAGCAAGAATATGATAAAGCAATCTGAATATTGCGAGTATATATGAAGTATTGATAAAGGTGGGGATCCGTAAGCGGTCTTGGTCTGGTTGTTGGACACAAACGAAGTACACGAAGTTGCAATGGCTAACTTTTAACTAAACAAATCCCAAGGAAAAAGCTACTAGATGGATCTACTTATATAGGATCAAGGGGTGGCGGCCAAGGAGGTGGTAGGACGTCCCAAGGGAGCCTAAAACTAACCCTAGGTCGTACAAGGCCAATGGGCCCAAGCGGAGGTGACGTAACACCTTTGGACTTGTAGTTTGACTCGGATTCTGCTGACATCAGATTGTTTCGTCCATAACTCAACGCTCGGACGAATTTGAAGGTGAATCCAATTGGTTTGGAAGGTGCACGAAATCTATTTTCTAACAAAAAAAGAATCACCCAATTTGGAGTCCGGATGAAAAAGTTATTGACGTTTTGAGTCAGGTATGTCTGTGCTGTCCGAATCTGAGTCCAGAACGTGAGAGACTTGGACTCTATCTTCTCTTGGTCCAAAAGTGACGTGAGAGGACTTTTTGAGCAGCACCTAAACTTCTCCTTTTCCCTTATCTTCATATGTGTATTGTACAAATGTCCCATACACCTACAATTAGACAAAACACAAAAGTATGTGATGTATTTTTGTTCTGGATAACATAAATAGATTATTGAATAGTTTGCACTAGAAATCACACGACAAATATGCATGTATGCAATATTTTGGTCTTATCCAAGGTAGTCATGTCCTCATCATCCTCCACTTCTTGAAAACAAAGCCGTCCTCGGCGGTTCTTAGTCTGAAATGTGGCTAACAAAAGAGACAAGGTGTACATGTTGTATATGTATATGTCATCCATTTTTATTTCCCTTGATTTTTGCACATATGACACATAAATAGATGAGTAACTTGCATAGTTCATAAAATCTAAAGCCAAAACATTATCACAAGAAGTAGAAGGCATGAAAATATTGCAACTCAGTTTGCACATATAAGTGAAGCTCTTATTCATTTCAAAAGATTGACAATGTTCATCATTAAACCATCCCAACATTGGTGAATAAACCTTACTTGCATCAAGTTTACATGCTACAACATGCTTAAATAAGTAAACATGCAATAAGTCATTCGACACAGAATCATCACCAAGATTAGAGGTCATATCAAAATGATTAAATATTGATTCTTTTGCATCAACAATTAATTCAATGGGTGCACTCAAAATTGTTGGTATTTCAGTTGTTTGATCACATGGCAAAGTCAAATTATCAATATAATCCTCTAAAATAGGTGGTGTGATCAAATTAGTGGGTAGCTCAACACATGATGTATTCAAGTTAACTAGGCATGCATCATTCTCATGTAAAAGTGGAAAATCTGTACCTTTGTCATTACCTCTTATAGTCAACTCGGATGATGCGAGCACTCTCGATGATGATGTGTCACATGGTGGAGATGATGTAGTCCTCGCAACAACGGATGTGGTTGTCATAGTACGCCTAGTAGTTGAATAAACATCTGTATCAACAGTTGGAATGTGCACCGTGCGCTTGTTCTCCTTGTGGGCAACACGTCGTTTTATTTCCTGTTCAGCTTTGCAAGCAAGACGAAACAAATGGTCCATAGGATAACACTCTTCATGAATTAGTATCTCCTGAATATTATGGTTTAATCCTCCCCAAAATCTATCCATAAAATCTTCTTCACTTTCTTCTAAAAATGAGTGCAACAAGGTATGTAAATCATCATAATATTTTGTTACGGTGTCACTACCTTGTTTTAAATGTTCCAGTTTTTTAATCATGCCACGAGTATAATAAACATCGATTTAATCTATCTCTCATGACATGTTTTAAATCATCCCAAGTATTAGGTACATAATCAGGGTGTAACCGACAATATTCACTCCACCAAACTAGAGCATAACCCGGTGAAAGAACCAACCGCAACCATAACTTTTTACGTTCTTCAAAATTATGGGAAGCAAATATATTATTTATGTCTAACTCCCATTCAATATATAAAGGAGGTCTAAAACGGCCATTAAATGGTGGTATAGAAACATGAACCTGATCATGTGCATTTGGATGTTTGTGCACCTCTCGTGACGGTTGTGGTATTTGCATAGGTGGTGGCATGTCTCCCTTGATCGACAAAGCCCATGAATTGACTCTAGATCCTGTCATGATTAGTAGAACAAGAAACAAAATCCAAAAATAATGTTTCTATAACTACTAGGATGTGGTGGTAAACGCTCACAAGAAAGCAAATATCAATGTCTTACAAGTTCTTACCATGCAAAGATGCGGTGACGGGCAACCGGTGTCAAGTAACTCTGAAGATTGTGTAAAGAGATTGCCGGGAGCGTCACGATACACGGTGTAGAAAAATGTGGAGCTGGGTTGGCTATATATGGTAGCAAAAGATTAGCAATAATCAATTCAAAGATGCAATGTTGAATAAACGCTCAACGATGATCTTGTCTTTGGTCCTAGGCTAGACCGGACTAGAGACGCGAGCCTAGAACACTAATGAGGTCACGGCGTAGCACAACTAGCATCAATGAAGGATAATGAGTAGCTCTAGACAGCAAGATATAAGTGAAGAGCACAACGGCAAAGAAAGATAATGATGAAAAACAAGCGCCAAGCGGGATATACAACAACTCTCTCTCGGTTTTCCTCTTGAAAAGTTTGAGCCAATTTTCTGATAACTTTTTCAAAGAATGCTACTAACTCAAGCTTTCCAATGCAAAAGAATCACTCAATTCGAGTTGATATGAGGAGTCAAAAATTCTAAAACTGGTTTGAAAACTGGAATAAGCTGTGTTCCACGAACTTCGGAGGGCAAAAAGACCTATTTAGGTGGCGATTTTGAGGGGTCAACTTTTGAACAATCTTCTGCAACTATTTAGATGCGGCTCTTCTATAGCTTTAATTTGAGTACTCATGGAGCCAAAACGGACTTCAGATGAGGAAGTTATGCCTGCTTTCTTGAGCGAACAAAGTGCACAAAATGATTCCAATCCGAATTCAGCTACGAGATTGAGTCTAGATAGATCCAAACTTTGTTTTTTTTCTTCTCTTTTTTTCTCACACTTTTTTTCCTTTTTCTTTCTTTTTTTTCTCTGACTTTTTTTACTTTTTTCTCTTTTTTCTCTCTTTTTTCTCTCTTTTTTTCTCTTTTCCAAAACAAACTAGATAAGATGCAGATTGGATCAAGCGAAGATGTGAATGACCTCAACTATGATTATGACAATGAATAGTGCATAGCACGTGGTGGAAATTGATGGATGGTATGGTGGACAGTGGAAGGATAATGATGCAGCGGGCGTGACTAATGTGAATGAACTCGAAACTCTAAAGGAACTAGACACTAAGACCAGCAACTCGACACGACGATGCAACCGATAATTCAATAATGCAAATAATGAAAAGAAAATTGCAAAGGCTTGGACTGGCTAGGACAAATGATGAATATATCTAACTTTTACGGTGGCCTTTTCTTGGACAATAGGTAAGAAAATAAATCGAATCTAGGGACAATTGGAAATTCTCACCGAGCAACCTAAAACCGATACCACTTGATAGAGGCGAGGTGTCCCGTCTTTCGATGAGATGATATCTATCGATTTGGTGGAGACGACTTTGACGATCCGACTACAAACGTGCACGAGGTTGCGCCTTAGCAATCGCTAAACCAACTCCGAGAGGTTATTGACCACGCCGAGCACAATCAACGACCACGAAGGTCTATTCACGCAAGCAATCGAAAAACAAGCAAGAATATGATAAAGCAATCTGAATATTAAGTATATATGAAGTATTGATAAAGGTGGGGATCCGTAAGCGGTCTTGGTGCAGTCGTTGGACACAAACGAAGTACGAAGTTGCAATGGCTAACTTTTAACTAAACAAATCCCAAGGAAAAAGCTACTAGATGGATCTACTTATATAGGATCAAGGGGTGGCGGCCAAGGAGGTGGTAGGACGTCCCAAGGGAGCCTAAAACTAACCCTAGGTCGTACAAGGCCAATGGGCCCAAGCGGAGGTGACGTAACACCTTTGGACTTGTAGTTTGACTCGGATTCTGCCGCAAAGATCAGATTGTTTCGTCCATAACTCAACGCGCTCGGACGAATTTGAAGGTGAATCCAATTGGGTTGGAAGGTGCACGAAATCTATTTTCCAACAAAAAAAATCACCCAATTTGGAGTCCGGATGAAAAAGTTATTGACGCTTTTGAGTCGTATGTCTGCATCAGTCCGAATCGAGTCCGTAACGTGAGAGACTTGGACTCTATCTTCTCTTGGTCCAAAAGTGACGTGAGAGGACTTTTTGAGCAGCACCTAAACTTCTCCTTTTCCCTTATCTTCATATGTGTATTGTACAAATGTCCCATACACCTACAATTAGACAAAACACAAAAGTATGTGATGTATTTTTTTTCTGGATAACATAAATAGATTATTGAATAGTTTGCACTAGAAATCACCTGACAAATATGCATGTATGCAATATTTTTGGTCTTATCCAAGGTAGTCATGTCCTCATCAAACGACTTCATCAAGTCCAAGGCGACTACCTACGAGCGAGGGCGACACTTCCATCTTCGGAAGCCCCTCAAGGAAGATGGCCGAGCATGGGAAACTCCCTTCGGTCATGGAGATGAGCTACGAGGTGCCACATCATATGGGCCTCCAACAACAAGACGGCGACAAGAAGGTCGAGCAAGGGCCATCCCCTTCGACCACGGCGATAGGAGTTGAGCCTGGAGACATTTGCACCTACATCTCTCCGACACCCACATATGTTGAGATGCCCCAAGTGCCATGCGAGGAGAGCCACCACCACATGAGTGACATGAGTGACTCCACCATACGTGACATTGAGAGCATTTCCTATGAGAGGATGAGTGTGACCACCACTAGCCCCACACTTGAGAGCATGCCACACATCCTATGTGAGGTTGAGCGTTATTTGAGTGAATCCACCAACCATATGAGTGAGAGCAACCTTGAGGGAGTGAGTGAGCCACAACACTTAGTGAGTGATGTAGTTGACACGGCATGTGAGGCCACCATGATTTCTAACGACTTAACCTCTACTCCTAGTGTGTTTTCTTCTTTGGTGCTAGGTCTCCTACATGACGACGTGCCTATCCTCGACGAGTCCATCCATCCAATGGGAAAACCGATGGCCATGGTGGACGATGATGCACCCCCCACATGGTTCCATCAAGATGAAGATGACAACGAGTGGATATTCAACACATCACCTACAACACATGAGCGACGCTCCAAAGGTAACATAGGTGATGGTGCTTCTCTTGTCCCACTAATGGACTCTCTTGACATTGATTGCTCCCATGATGTTGACCCACCTATTCCCATGCTTCATGCTAGTGAGACTTCTTCATGCCTTGACTTACCTATTTATGATGAATATGATGATGAGCATGTTGAGTTGGCTAGTTGTGATGCTATGCTCCATAGGATATCTTGTGAAAATTCTATTGGTCACTTCATGTTTGACAATCCATTGAACTTGTCATATGCTATGAGTGAGATCTCCCATATTGCATCATTTCAATCTCAACATAGTAACTATGCATGCCCCATTAAAATAAACCCCATTTGCACTTATGGCATAGATGACGAGATGTTGGTCATTGGCTTTTGTTTCTCTTGTGATGATATTGCCATGCTTCCTTTACATGATTTGCGCAATTCATCTACTATGTCATGCCATGACCACATTGTTCCAAATATGCATTGTTTTGGATGTTGTCAATATTCTCCATGTGATGTTTCCATTAATGCTCATGAGAAGACCCCCATAGTTTCCTCATGCATATTAGGAGATTTTGATTCATCCCATACTTTGCATGATTCCCATATTTGCGTGCACCATATGCATTCCATGAATAAAAATGCTCTAGATATTTCTCATGATGCATTACACAATTTGAGTCTCCATTATGGCATACATAATAACAAACCTATCATGATGGATGACATGTTTCTATATCGCGCATCTCATTTATTTGAGCATCGGATATTTTGTGCTAACCGACACATGCACGTGCGCATCATGATGGATGATGTGTACATATACCATGCACACACAATTTTTCCTTTGTCTTTGTTTTGTGTAGGTACGCACGTATACTCGTCAACATCTCAATCCCAAGAGTTGATGAAACGAGCTCTCGAGAGCAATGATGACTTGGGATCCCGTGGATTATCATTCCCACCGTTCCCTTCGCGCAAGGACTACGCGCATCTCTTTTACTTGTCTCTCACACGGCTATGGGCTATATATCACTTGTCAATTCATGCTCATTTTACCGTGTTCACTTTGCATTCTATGCTTGCTTCTATACCTTGGCCATGCAATTGTGACCCTTGCTTGCATCTACCCATGTTTCATCATTATGCTACTTCTATGTGTATTTGCATGCTTGGTGGAGATCCTTGTTGCTATTGCCATGTTTATCATGTGCCCCATGCTATTGATGCTATTATGCTCATATCTTGCTTTCATGTTTGTGCTATGTCATGTGATTTACACATGCCCACTATTTGCACACATGACATGCTTGCCATGATTCCTTCTAGTACGTTGCATCTTCGCACTACTAGCTTGCTTGACTTGATCGCTATGATTCCTTGCTATGTTGCATCACCCATGTTCCACTATCACTTGCTTTCTTGGGTTGATGACATATATGTCCATGCCTCTCACATGATATATATTGTTCATTGTCGCTTGCCTCCAATAGTTGCCTCTATGCTTATTGATCGTGGAGCCTTGGACATATTACTTGTGATGCATGCTTGCTTACTTGAGCCTATTGTCTTTGGTTGTAGTTGCATCATATGCTTTCATACCATACCACACCTTGTTCTTTCTTGTGATAAGAATGATGAAAACACTTGTTGGGTATCTCGCCCCTCGAATAATAGGTCTTGCATTTGCACTACCCTCATTTGTTTTTCCGAGTGTTTGTCATGTTCTTTCATTTTGAAGGATTCACAAGGCGGTACCATAAAAAGATATTTTGGTTATGTGAAGGCGTACGTGATGTGCAACACCAACATTTACGAGAATCTCCTAAAGGTGAACTCCTTCCCTTTGAGCCACCCTCAGTTATGCATATTGGATGGGCCATTCTTTCATTGTTGTTTCCTTCTTGTTGTCTACATGATACATCTATTGGATGGAGGACCGGCATTGGAGATGGACCCTATGGACCTTAAAGTTGAGGAGTGCCACGACATCGAGCTATGGTACAACACCACCCATGACAAATTTGCACCCCATGCATGGATTGACTCACATTATGCTTGTCTTGTTGCATCTATTTCCATGTCATCCATGATATATGAGCTTGTGCACTTCCATAGCAAATTTGTTGTGATATACCTTGATGGCATATTCATACATTGTGATCATATTGCCTATCCTCAATTGCATGATAACATAATCATATTGAGCATCTATTACCATATTCATGCTATTGATGAACCGTCTCTCTATGACATCGTTTTGCACAATGGTAGAATTGGTCACTTTGTGCACCATGCTTTTGCTCCCATGAATGCTTTACATCTTATTCCATATCATCTTGCTAAGCTTCATGTGCTTTGTCATGAACAATCTTGCCTCACGGACTCATTCTTACATAATGGACACTTTGTGGGCGCTAACCATTGCATTTCCGAGTGTTGCTTGTGTTTGCCCTTTTTGCATGTCTATCACTCCGGCGACACATTGGACTACTTGGATTTCGCCATGTCTTCAACTTCATCCAACTACAAGTCCGTCTACGACAACCGTTTCCATGGTGATGAGGATTACGATCCGAGGTCTGATCTTTCCCAGGGGGGGGGGAGATGATGCGGAGCATCCCACATTCATCCCCATGTACACTTCGACTACTCTCCAAACCCCAAGTGGACATATGAAGAGACCTCGAACAAACGCCATTGGATACAAGGTGAACTCGCTCCTTTCCGAACCGTCACTTTCCACATGTGAGACATGGCTACTACCTCAAATGTATGTGCTATGCATGTCCAGGGACCAAGAGGAAGGCCATGGAATAGCTACAAGCATTGGACAAGACGGCGAGGACACCAAGTACAAGGACCAAGAGAAGAAGCTGCCCGAAGCTACAGCGGCCGGACGTCCGACCAGGACCGGACGTCCGACGACCCCCAGGCTCCGGACGACCGGCCCCCTCCGGACGTCCGTGCCAGCGCACCCGAGCCGAATCTGTGGACATCCGAAGAACTCTGGACGTCCGGGACCCCACGAGCCTCCGGACGACCGGCCCCCTCCGGACGTCCGACCGAAGCGCACCCGAGCCGAATCTAAGGATGTCCGAAGAGCTCCGGACGTCCGGACCTTCCCGAGCCTCCGGACGACCGGAACCCTCCGGACGTCCGACGCCTGTCACAAGACAAAGGTATTGGACCGAGTCCATGTATCCCCCACTTACCCCTTCGCGGCCCATGACTATATATACTCCTCCACCTCCTCCTTGTTAAGGTTAGCGTTGATTTAGCTCATTAGATAGAGCTTCGCTCATCCATACTGGATCTACTCCACGAGAGAGACCGCGGCCCCTCTTCGGAGAAGATCCACCTTGGATTCAAGACCCCCTCTTGGGTGGCCCCCATCAAGACCTCCTCATGAAGAAGAACGGCTACCGTTTGTATCGTCCTTTGTTGACCTTGAATCATGTATCTCCTTTGTGTTCATCGATCTAGCACATGTGTGATTGATCTTGTTGGTTTGAGTGATTCTCTTGTGTTTTCCCGTGATTTCCCTCGTGCTCTTCCGCTGCTTCTTCGTGTTCCTCGTAGGGATCCTCTCCAAACGTGAAAGATCGTCCACATAGGGTTCCGCCCTACATCATACATGAACAACAAAGGAAAAGATACAAGGTAGCGTTCATCTCAAATCCAAGAGGAGATGATGTCTTGACGATATCCTAGACAGATCTTCCCACGAGGGGGTCTTGATGATATCCCGCAGGATCTTCTCCTAGATGGAGGTATTGGCCTCCAATGGAGTAGTGGTCTCTCTCTCTCTCAAGAGTAGATGTAGGAGCAAAGCTCACATAAGAATGAGCTATCATATTTGCTAACCCTAGTACGGAGCTAAGGGACAAGTATATATAGTCCAAGGGGTAAGTTGGGGGATACATGGGTTGAAACCCCTCTCACTGCGCACAGGCAGGGCCGTTGTACCGGATGTGTGAGCGGTTGTACCGCTAGGAGCTCAGGTACCTGTTTCTAGAGGTGCTCGTGAAGGTAGGGAGCGGTTGTACCGGTGGTAGGGCCGGTTGTACCGGTCTAGATGCAGCTGGGGGGAGAACCAGGGCTGTACCGGTCTTGCACCGCTCGAATACAGAAGCTCGGCCGGTAGTTGGGCGGTAGTCGAGCGGTTGTACCGCCCGTGTGCCTTCAGCGGTAGTACCGCCTGGTGTGGGCGGTAGTACCGCTCGTTCCAGACAGGGCGGGTCCTCTTCTTCCTTCTCTTCCATGCCTCACTCGCGGATGGTGTAGTTCTACACTTGTGCTCACACTCCTCCTCGTCCATGATGTTCCGACAATACCTATGTATGCACACGAGTGGAGTGTCAAGTAGTATACCATCCTCGAAGGGGTCCAGTGAACACGTATAAAGGAGAAGATTGACCTTTATGTATGAGAGGTAGAGGTCGCACGTGTCACTTGCCAAACGGACTCTTGACATGGTGATGACCGTAGGATGCTCCGCATCAAAGTGGCCATGCACCGCCAAGTGAACAACGAAGACGAAGATGATCAAGTCTTTTGTGATGAAGATTCAAGTCCAGCTCTCGTTGTCTCCAAGGTCTTGACTCTCCAACATCAACAAGAAGACCAATGATGCCACATCTTCCACACAAAGGCCGGCATCAATGGAAGGTCCGTCAAGGTCATCATCGATGGAGGTAGTTGCCACAACTTGGCAAGTGAAGAACTATGATCCAAGCTTCAATTGGTCAAGACGAAGCACCCGCACCCCTACAAGGTTCAATGTCTAAGCGACTCCGGTACTATACGAATCGAGCATACGGTCCAAGTCTCCTTCAAAATTGGTGCATATGAGGACACTTTGGAGTGTGATGTGGTCCCAATGACCGTTTGTGATAGAGGCGAGGGTGTCCCGATCTTTCGATGAGATGATAACCATCGATTTGGTGGAGACGACTTTGACGATCCGACTACAAACGTGCACGATGTTGCGCCTTAGCAATCGCTAAACCAACTCCGAGAGGCTATTGACCACGCTGGAGCACGATCAACCTGACCACGAAGGTCTATTCCTGCAAGCAATCGAAGAACAAGCAAGAATATGATAAAGCAATCTGAATATTGCGAATATATATATGAAGTATTGATAATGGTGGGATCCGTAAGCGGTCTTGGTCTGGTCGTTGGACACAAACGAAGTACACGAAGTTGCAATGGCTAACTTTTAACTAAACAAATCCCAAAGTCTAAACGGTGCCCTAAGGGCTGTATATATGGAGGAAGAGGGGGCAATTTCGTGGCCCTTGGTGGAGGGGTCCGAAAACAACCCTATCTCTTGTTTCCCCACACATACGGACTCTAAAAATAGCCTATACTTACGTATTTCGAAATTACATGGGCCTGACCCAATAATAAGGTGACGCAGCACCTAGAATAGCCTCTGGACGAAATTTATGAAGTGGCATCTTGTATATTTCGTCCAAGGCTTCATGCACCCGTTATGGTGGCTTCAAAGCCACGAAATCATCACTTGTAACTCCGTTCTTGTTCCCCTTGCGCATGCCATCATCTCCATGCTTGTTCTTGCTCCAATGTTCATCCTTCTCCAAGCTAGGCCCTTCATTTGTAAGCAAAACAAATGTATCCAATTTAGGCAAAGATCATATTCTCATGAACATTAGAATCATTACCAAGAAACGAAAGTACCGGTAATTTAGTTGGCGTCTTGTGAGCTCTAGTAATTGGTCCAAGATGTATAGCAGCACAGTGTGGGTGTAACAATGGTATTGATGTCCTCATCATCCTCCCTTCTTGAAATGAAGTCGCCCTCGACGGAAGTTCATCTTCCTCACCCAAATAAGGCTTCAAATCTGCAATGTTAAAAGTGGGACTAACCCCAAAATCTGCAGGCAGCTCAAGTTTATATGCATTATCATTTATTTTCTCCAACACCTTAAAGGGACCATCAAAGACGTGGTATTATCTTTGATTTGTGCAAATCAGGAAATCTATCCTTACGCAAATGTAACCAAACAAGATCTCCAGGTGCAAACACAACATGTTTTCTACCCTTATCCCCAGCAAGTTTATATTTAGCATTCATACGCTCAATGTTTTCCTTAGTTAATTCATGCATTTTTAAAATCAATTCAGCACGTTCTTTAGCATCAAAATTAACCTTCTCCGAAGATGGAAGAGGCAACAAATCAATAGGTGCACGAGGTAGGAAACCATACACAACTTCAAAAGGGCACATCTAAGTAGTAGAATGTAATGAACGATTATAAGCAAATTCAATATGAGGCAAGCATTCCTCCCACATTTTCTTATTATTCTTCAAAACAGCCCTAAGCATAGTAGACAATGTTCTATTGACTACTTCAGTTTGTCCATCGGTTTGGGGTGACAAGTAGTACTAAAAGCAGTTTAGTCCCCAACTTAGCCCATAAACATCTCCAAAATTGGCTAAGAAATTTAGTATCACAATCTGAAACAATAGTATTTGGCACACCATGCAAGTTTAATAATTTCACGAAAAGAACAAATCAGCAACATTAACAAAGATCATCGCTTTTATGACATGGTATAAAATGTGCCATTTTCGAGAATCTATCCACGACAACAAATATGCTATCCTCCCTTCTTTGTTCTAGGTAAACCTAAAACAAAGTCCATAGATATATCCTCCCAAGGAACACTAGGTACAGGAAAAGGCATATATAAACCATGAGGATTGAGTCGTGACTTAGCTTTTTGACATGTAGTGCAATGAGCAATAAAACGCTCAACATCCCGTCTCATCTTTGGCCAAAAGAAATGTGTAGCAAGTACGTCCTCCGTCTTCTTCACGCCAAAGTGTCCCATTAGTCCTCTTCCATGCGCCTCCTGCAACAACAAAAGACGAACGGAGCTAGCTGGAATGCATAGCTTGTTAGCACGGAACACAAATCCATCATTAACGCATTTAACTTGTTCCATGTTCTTCCTTCTTTACAATTCTGCAATACATCTTTAAAATCAGCATCATGCACATATTGATCTTTGATGGTCTCCAAACCAAATATTTTGAAGTCAAGTTGTGAAAGCATAGTATAGCGACGAGACAACGCATCAGCAATAACATTTTCTTTACCCTTCTTGTGTTTAATGACATAATGAAAGTCACAGAGAATTCAACCCATTTAGCATGTCTACGATTCAGTTTAGCTTGACTTTTAATATGTTTCAAAGATTCATGATCAGAATGTATAACAAATTCTTTGGGCCATAAATAATGTTGCCATGTTTCTAAAGTCCAAACAAGAGCATATAATTATTTATCATAAGTAGAATAATTCAGACTAGGCCCACTCAATTTTTCAGAAAAGTATGCAACAGGTTTGCCATCCTGTAATAACACACCTCCTAATCCAATTCCACTAGCATCACATTCAAGCTCAAAAGTCTTATTAAAATCAGGAAGTTGGAGTAAAGGAGCATGTGTCAACTTATCTTTCAATACCGTGAAGGAGTCTTCCTGTGCAGTACCCCAAACAAAAGGAACATCCTTCTTTGTAAGCTCGTTCAGAGGTGCAGCAATGGTGCTGAAATCTCTCACAAAACGCCTATAGAATCCAAATGAGGCCAAGAAAACTCCTCACTTGTGTGACCGTTTTGGGCTGCGGCCAACTCTCAATAGCTTCAATCTTGGCTTTGTCAACTTCAATTCCCTGTGGAGTAACAACATAGCCAAGAAAAGATACTTGGTCGGTGCAAAAGGTGCACTTCCCAAGGTTACCAAACAAACGTGCATCACGTAGAGCAATAAAAACAACACGTAAATGTTCCAAATGTTCTTCCAAAGATCTGCTATAAATCAATATGTCATCAAAGTAAACTACCACAAATCGTCCAATGAAAGCACATAAAACTTCGTTCATTAATCTCATGAAAGTACTAGGTGCATTAGTTAACCCAAAAGGCATGACTAACCACTCATATAATCCAAACTTAGTTTAAATGCTGTTTTCCATTCATTTCCCAATTTCATACGAATTTGATGGTATCCACTACGCAAATCAACTTTGGAGAATATTGTAGAGCCACTCAATTCATCAAGAATATCATCTAGCCTAGGAATAGGATGACGATAACGAATAGTAATATTATTAATGCCTCTACAATCAACACACATACGTGATGTACCATCCTTTTTTGGCACTAGAATAATAGGAACAACACAAGGACGAAGGGATTCGCAGATATAACCTTTGTCGAGCAGCTCTGCATTTGACGCATAATCTCCTTCGCTTCCTCCGGATTGGTACGGTATGGTGCACGGTTGGGTAATGATGCACCGGGAGTTAAGTCAACTGATGCTCAATCACTCGAATGGGAGGTAATCCCGGTGGCACGCCTTGTGGAAAGACGTCGTGAACTCTGTAAAATGTTAGTGACAAAGTAGGAGGCAAAGAGGAAGGCACGTCCTCGAATGAAAATAATGCCTCTTTGCACACAAAAGCATAGCAAACAGATTTGCTGAAATCTAGCTCATCAATATCAGATTTAGTGGCAAATAAACATGTACTTTTCAATTTAATTTCAGAAGCAACACTAGATGGTTTACTATTAGGCTTCATTTGTTGCTCAAATTCTTTTGCCACAATCTGATTTTCACTCTTATTTTTATCTTGTTTTGCTTTATTAGCTCTATTACTATCATCTTTCAAAATGGAATCAGGAGTCATAGGAAGCAAAGTATATTTTTATCCTTATGAACAAGAGTATACTGATTGTTTCTACCATGGTGTACAAATTTTTTATCAAATTGCCATGGTCGACCAAGTAATAAGGAACATGCTTGCATAGGTACCACATCACAATCAACATAATCAACATATGTAGAGATACTAAAATGCACACTAACAAAGACGTGTTACCTTAACCTTGCCGCTGTTGTTGAACCATTGGATGTAGTAAGGATGTGGATGTGGTCTTGTGGTGAGAGATAGCTTCTCCACCATCTTCATGCTAGCCAAGTTGTTGCAGCTCCCTCCATCTATGATGACGCGCACAGAACGTTCCTTCACAACTCCCTTTGTATGGAACAAATTGTGCCTCTGATTTTGCTCAGCTTGTGTGACCTGCACACTCAAAACACGTTGAGCAACTAAACATTCATACCTATCAGCGTCTTCAGGAGCCATGTATTGCGCCTCATGATCGTAATCCTCTCCACCATGTTCTTCACGTGTAATAAGAGCCAAAGTCTCCTCATCATAGTCACTAGCGGACTCATACCCACCATCCTCAGTAGCAATCATCACACGCTGAGATTTGCATTCTCTCGCATAATGTCCTCTTCCCTTACAGCGACGACAAATAATATCACTTGTGTGCCCTGTTGACGCCAGGGAAGAAGAAGAGCTCACAAGAGGCCAGCAGTGTGCTCTTGGCAGATAGTGGTGGTTGTGCTCGCTTTCTTGTATCACAGCTTGGAGGTGGCTTTGAAGGAGGTGATGGTGCAAAGGAAGTAGATGATGCACGTGGTGTCCATGATGAAGGTCGACCTGCAGTAAAAGTTAGTTCGCGCCAATGCTTGTCGATCCTGCACTTCACGTTCAGCTTTACAAGCAAGATGGAATAAACGAGTGATATTAGTATACTCCTTATACTCTAGAATGGTCTGGATCTCTTTATTTAATCCACCCATAAAACGTGCAAGCATAGCTTCATTCTCCTCAACAATACCACATCTAATCATGCCAGTTTGTAATTCCTGATAATATTCTTCTACAGAATTTTTTCCTTGTCTTAAGCGCTGCAATTTTTGAAGTAATTCACGTTGATAATATGGTGGAACCCAACGAGTACGCATAGCAGTTTTCAAAGCAGCCCAAGTAGATGGAACAGGATATAATCTACAATGTTCGGACCACCAAACACATGCAAAGCTAGTGAAAGCACAAACAAGAAGCAGAACAGGTCTCTCCTCGTGGTATTGTAAACATGTAAATCGTTGTTCAGTTTCTAACTCCCAAGTAAGATATATATCAGAACATATCCACCCTCAAACGGTGGAATATTCAATTTCAGTTTAGGGAGATGGTCATGATCTCGCACTGAGGTGGTGGTGCAGGCCTACCGTTGCGAAGATATACCTGAGGTCGACCTGCTGGTGGTGGTGCTGGTGGCTGCACGTAGTTCTGATTTTGATCAACCTCATCCTCGTAATAGTCCTCCATTTCTGCAGTAACAGCAGGAGCTACAGAAGCACCAACAGCAGTAGCAGCGGCACCCGAATTTTGTCCTGGCTCAATAGGAACACGCTGTGCTCACCCTACTGTATCGCGGCGTAGAACTAGTTGTGGGAGGCGTTTGAGTAATTCATCAAACTTTGCGTCCAACTTGGTTTCAATTGACTTCTCAATGTCATCCATCTTCTCCATTGCCTTTCCAAAGCTGGCCATCACGTCTTCCACCTGTTGACCCATCATTTGTCAAACTTATCATGAAGCTCTTTGTTCGTCATGTTCTCCCAGTCAATCTCGTTGACTTGTGTTCCTGCCATAGTTAGCAGTAATAGAAATGCATAAGAATATGATCCTACTGACCCTCTTGGAATATGGTGGTGGTGGGGTGTCACAAATCCCTCAAGCAAAACTCAAATTCTACCAGTTCTTACCCAACAAAGAAGCGGTGATCGGCAACCGTTGTAGTCAAAACTCTCAAAGCTTGGATAAAGCGATTACCAGGGAGAGTCAAACGCACGACGTAGATGTATGTGGAGCTGGGAAGGCTTATAATATGGTAGCAAAAAGGATCAGCAATAATAAATTTAGAGATGCTAAGTTGAATGAACGCTCAACGACGGTACTGTGCTGGTCCTAGGCTAGACCGTGCTAGAGACGCGAGCCTAGAACACGAACAAAATCACGGTACAAGACGTAAACAAGGGAGAAGCACACTCTGGAATTTTTTTTCGCTCTTTTTTTTTGCGCTCTGTTTTTTTTGCGCTCCTTTTTTTTGCGAAAAACCACTATAATGGCGAGTGTCTCAAAACTCTTCCCAGGTAAAACTGACAGGATAGGCACGAAATTTTTTCGACCAATTTTTTTTTTGACTGCCCGGACCCAAAAACTGGAAACAGGTCAAAAAAACTTTCTTTAACGGCGACTATCTCAATACGCTTAGGAACACCTAAAAATAGGATAGCCCTTAGAAGCACACTCTTTTTTTTGGAAACCAACCTCTTCTATGGACGGCAAAAGATTGCTGGAATCCGAAACCTACTCAGACAAGGAAAACACAAATCTGGAAATAGATGGATCTCGAAAGTTAACCTAATATGCAAGGAACTCGGATTGGTGGTGGATATATGGTGGTGGTATATGGCAGCGGTGGTGGTAGCAGTGGTAGTATATGGATATCGATCGGTGGTGGTATATGGATACGGATTCGGGGCGGTGGTGGTAGGTGGCAGGGGCCATGACGATGGTGCGGTGGCGGCGTGACAACTTATGACCAGAACTCGAAACTCTAAAAGACTAGACGCTAAGACCAGCAACTAGACACGAAGATGCAACCGCAAATTCAACAAAGCAAAACCCTAAAAAGATTATGCAAAGGCTCAGATTGGTTCGGATATGATGAACTAACCCTAATTTAATTTAGTGGCTTTTTCGTGGACCGTAGGTATGAAGAACAGACTCGATCTAAACTACTTAAAAACTATAAAATCTCACCGAGCAACCCGGAAATCTGATACCACTTGATAGAGGCGTAGGTGTCCCAATCTTTCCAGGAGATGATAACTATCGATTTGGTGGAGATGACTTTGACGATCCGACTACAAACGTGCACGATGTTGCGCCTTAGCAATCGCTAAACCAACTCCGAGAGGTTATTGACCACGCCGGAGCACGATCAACGACCACGAAGGTCTATTCACGCAAGCAATCGAAGAACAAGCAAGAATATGATAAAGCAATTTGAATATTGCGAATATATATGAAGTATTGATAATGGTGGGGATCCGTAAGCGGTCTTGGTCTGGTCGTTGGACACAAACAAAGTACACGAAGTTGCAATGGCTAACTTTTAACTAAACAAATCCCAAAGTCTAAACGGTGCCCTAAGGGCTGTATATATGGAGGAAGAGGGGGGGAATTTCGTGGCCCTTGGTGGAGGGGTCCGAAAACAACCCTATCTCTTGTTTCCCCACACATACGGACTCTAAAAATAGCCTATACTTATGTATTTCGAAATTACATGGGCCTGGCCCAATAATAAGGTGACGCAGCACCTAGAATAGCCTCTGGACGAAATTTATGAAGTGGCATCTTGTATATTTCGTCCAAGGATTCATGCACCCGTTATGGTGGCTTCAAAGCCCTGAAATCATCACTTGTAACTCCGTTCTTGTTCCCCTTGCGCATGCCATCATCTCCATGTTTGTTCTTGCTCCAATGTTCATCCTTCTCAAAGCTACGCCCTTCATTTGTAAGCAAAACAAATGTATCCAATTTAGGCAGCATCATATTCTCATGAACATTAGAATCATTACCAAGAAACGAAAATACCTGGTAATTTAGTTGGCGTGCGCGAGCTCTAGTAATTGGTCCAAGATGTATAGCAAAGACGGGCTGTGGGTGTAACAATGGTATTGATGTCCTCATCGGGTTTGTCATCTTCTTCTTGGTCGACCATGGCAATTCGACCGTGGTGTCATCCACAATGGGCGTACCAATCACTAGAGCCTCAAGACGAAAGGGAAGGAGTATGTGCTACGACCTATGTCTCCTAGTCAAGTGATAGCCGACAAGCAAGCCACCCATCATGGAGAGAAGAGTGAGAAAGTGATCCACCCAAAAGTAAGTGAGAGCCACAAGCCAAACTTGAGCGCCTCTTCGCCTCGAGAGAAAAACCTCATACTATTTGCCACAAAAAGTGAGATGAGAGAAGTATGTGAGAACCCATCGAGTGTGATGCACTTCGTCCTTGTGTGCAAGCATGGAGAACCAAAAACTAACACCTCTCACGAGCTACCTTTAGTGTTTCAATCTCTTTTGCAGGAATTCCAAGATGTTTTCCCCGATGAGCTACCTCCGGGTCTACCTCCGCTACGAGGCATTGAGCATCGAATCGACCTCATACCCGGAGCGCCACTTCCAAACAAAGCTCCATACCGTGTCAACCCCGAAGAAACTAAGGAGATTCAACGGCAAGTACAACAACTCATCGACAATGGTCATGTACGTGAAAGCTTAAGCCCTTGTGCCGTTCCGGTTATACTTGTGCCTAAATCTGATGGAAGTTTCTGCTTGTGTTCCGATTGTAGACCCATAAACGCTTATTACCGTTAAGCTATAGGCATCCCATTCCTCGCTTAGATGATATGCTTGATGAACTTAGTGGAGCCAACTTTTTCTCAAAAATTGATCTTAAAAGTGGCTATTATCAAATCCGCATTCAAGAGGGTGATGAATGGAAAACCACTTTCAAAACCAAATTTGGCTTGTATGAGTGGTTATTGATGCCTATGGGTTTATCGGAGGCTCCCGGTACTTTCGTGCGCCTTATGCATTATGTGCTTCGCCGTTATATTGGAGTCTTTGTTGTGGTCTACTTTGACAATATTCTTGTGTTTAGCAAAACCATGAAAGAGCATCTTGAGCATGTTAGGGCTGTTTTGCAAACCCTTCGCAAGGAACGTATTTACGCAAACATGAAAAAATGCACGTTTGGTGTTGACAAAGTGGTTTTCTTGGGTTCTGTTGTATCCTCAAAGGGTGATGCGGAGCATCCTTCCATTATCCCCATGGACTCTACACCGACACATCAAGCCCCACGTGGACCTATGACAAGAGCAAGAGCACGTGCTTTGGAAACCGAGGTGAACTCCTTCCTACTTAACTTGCATACGGACACAAATGGAACAATGTTTCTACCTCTCCAAAATACGCTATGTCTCATTAGGTACGAAGAGGAACACCACCAAGACGCTCAGGAACACCCCCAAGAAGCAGAGGAACCACCCCAAGGCCACGCGGACCAAGACGAAGTGCAAAGCAACCAAAACTGGAAGTCCCAGGTGACGCCGTGTGCACGGGCCCCCGAGACCCCATGCCCACGGGCTATCCAGAGAGTTGACGCTGGAGCATCCCGTGCGCACGGGCTTGTACCGTGCGCACGGGCCCAACTTACCCTCTGCGCACGGGCTCATCAGGGTGGACGGCTGAGATCGCTTCGCCGGCTCCTTCTTAATCTCCTTCGACCCCAAGCCTACATGAGTCGTACCAAGGACCATGTTTAGGGTTAGCAAAGTATTATATGAGATATTTGTGAGCTTTGCTCCTTTCTACCTTCCCTTGTGGAATCAAGACCCCCTAGGGAAGAATCCTTGTGGATTTCAAGACCTCGTCAAGGAGTAGACTGTCTTCAAGCCCCCATCTCCTTTGGATTTGGGAAGAACTTTGCCATTGTATCTTTCCTTTGATTGTGTTTGTGACTTGTGGATCTTGTGTTGTTACTCTAGTGGATGTGTAATCGGAATTGTTGGAGTGATTTCCTCTTTGTGTTCTTGTGGTGTTCTTGTTGTTCTCTCCTTTTCCCCCTCCATGTGTGAAAAGATCCCTCCTAGGGTTCTACCCTACATCATCTTGGTATCATGAGCCACGTTGATTCACATCTTGGAGTCCCTACCTTCCACTTTCTAGCTTGATTTAGTTGTTTTTAGTCCTAATCCGAAAATCCCCACCAAAAATAGCCCCAAAATTTTTCTTGCAATTTGATTGATCTTGTGAGATTTGGTTGTTTTGATCCACGAATTTGGAGTTTGGCAAGTGGATCTACCCATCTTTCATCTTCCCCACCCACCAAACCCTCGATTTTGACCTCTCTTTGCAAAATCCCCACGGATCCCGGGGTGTTCATCCGCTCCCAGAACACCCCATGCGCACGGGCCCCCGAGACCCCATGCACACGGGCCTCACTTACCCCGTGCGCACGGGCTATCCAGGGAGTTTCAGCCATTTTCTTTTCTCTTCCTTTTGTTTCCCCACCACCTCTTATGTTCTTCCGCACCATTCCACGTGTTTGTTTAAGTTTCGGACCGCGGTTTCTCTTGTGTCCTAAGGTGTTTCGGCTACTTAGGCGCATTTGGACATCATCATCGCCACCAAGCATCAACTCGGACAACACATCGACTGATAGAGGCAAAGGTGTCCCGTCTTTCGATGAGATGTTGGTTTTCGCTTTGGAGGAAGTCGACTTTGACGATCCGACTACGAACGTGCGAGGACGTCGCGCCTTAGCAATCGCTAAACCAACTCCGAGAGGTTATTGACCACGCCGAGCACGCATCAACTCCGACCACGAGGGTATGTTTCCTGCGAGCAAACGAAGAACAAGCAAGAAACTGAGATTGCAATCTGGATATTGCGAATATAAGATGAAAGCTTTATTGATCAAGGTGGGGTTACGTGACGCCTTTGTGCAGTCGTTGAACACAAGCGAAATGCAGCGAAGTTGCAGCTATGGCGAACTTTTAATCTAAACAAAACCCAAAGTCTAAACGACGCCTCTAAGGGCTGTATATATGGAGGAAGAGGAGGAATTTCGTGGCCCTTGAGGGAGGGGTCCCAAACCATCCCTAACTCTTGTTTCCCCACACATACGGACTCTAAAACAGCCTATACTTAAGTATTTCGAAATTACATGGGCCTGGCCCAATAATAAGGTGACGACACCTAGAATAGCCTATGGACGAATATTATGAAGTGGCATCTTGTATATTTCGTCCAAGGCTTCATGCACCCATTATGGTGGCTTCAAAGTCCTGAAATCATCACTTGTAACTCCGTTCTTGTTCCCCTATGCATGGCATTATCTCCATGCTTGTTCTTGCTCCAATGTCCATCCTTCTCCAAGCTAGGGCCTTCATTTGTAAGCAAAACAAATGTATCCAATTTAGGCGACATCATATTCTCATGAACATTAGAATCATTACCAAGAAACGAAAGTACACGATAATTTAATTGGGCGCATGAGCTCTAGTAATTGGTCCAAGATATGTAGCAGTAGGGGCTGTGGGTGTAACAATGGTATTGATGTCCTCATCATCCTCCCCTTCTTGAAATGAAGTCGCCCTCGACGGAAGCTCATATTCCTCACCCAAATAAGGCTTCAAATCTGCAATGTTAAAAGTGGGACTAACCCCAAAATCTGCAGGTAGCTCAAGTTTATATGCATTATCATTTATTTTCTCTAACACCTTAAATGGACCATCAAAGACGTGGCATTAGCTTTGATTTGCAAACTAGGAAACCTATCCTTACGCATAAATGTAACCAAACAAGATCTCCAGTGCAAAGACAACATGTTTTCTACCCTTATCTCCAAAGACGTTTATATTTAGCATTCATACGCTCAATGTTTTCCTTAGTTATCTCATGCATTTTTAAAATCAATTCAGCACGTTCTTTAGCATCAAAATTAACCTTCTCCGAAGATGGAAGAGGCAACAAATCAATAGGTGCACGAGGTAGGAAGCCATACACAATTTCAAAAGGGCACATCTTAGTAGTAGAATGCAATGAACGATTATAAGCAAATTCAATATGAGGCAAGCATTCTTCCCACATTTTCTTATTATTCTTCAAAACAGCCCTAAGCATAGTAGACAATGTTCTATTGACTACTTCAGTTTGTCCATCGGTTTGGGGGTGACAAGTAGTACTAAAAAGCAGTTTAGTCCCCAACTTAGCCCATAAACATCTCCAAAAGTGGCTAAGAAATTTAGTATCACGATCTGAAACAATAGTATTTGGCACACCATGCAAGCGAATAATTTCACGAAAGAACAAATCAGCAACATTAACAAAGATCATCGCTTTTATGACATGGTATAAAGTGTGCCATTTTCGAGAATCTATCCACGACAACAAATATGTTATCCCTCCCTTCTTTGTTCGAGTTAAACCTAAAACAAAGTCCATAGATATATTCTCCCAAGGAACACTAGGTACAGGCAAAGGCATATATAAACCATGAGGATTGACTCGTGACTTAGCTTTTTGACATGTAGTGCAGCGAGCAACAAAACGCTCAACATCCCGTCTCATCTTTGGCCAAAAGAAATGTGTAGCAAGTATATCCTCCGTCTTCTTCACGCCAAAGTGTCCCATTAATCCTCCTCCATGCGCCTCCTGCAACAACAAAAGACGAACAGAGCTAGCAGGAATGCATAGCTTGTTAGCACGGAACACAAAACCATCATTAATAACGAACTTGTTCCATGTTCTTCCTTCTTTACAATTCTGCATTACATCTTTAAAATCAGCATCATGCACATATTGATCTTTGATGGTCTCCAAACCAAATATTTTGAAGTCAAGTTGTGAAAGCATAGTATATCGACGAGACAAAGCATCAAGAATAACATTTTCTTTACCCTTCTTGTGTTTAATGACATAAGGGAAAGTCTCAATGAATTCAACCCATTTAGCATGTCTACGATTCAGTTTAGCTTGACTTTTAATATGTTTCAAAGATTCATGATCGTAATGTATAACAAATTCTTTGGGCCATAAATAATGTTGCCATGTCTCTAAAGTCGAACAAGAGCATATAATTCTTTGTCATAAGTAGAATAGTTCAGACTAGGCCCACTCAATTTTTCGTAAAAGTATGCAACAGGTTTGCCATCTTGTAATAACACACCTCCTAATCCAATTCCACTAGCATCACATTCAAGCTCAAAAGTCTTATTAAAGTCGAAGTTGGAGTAAAGGAGCATGTGTCAACTTATCTTTCAATACCGTGAAGGCTTCTTCCCGTATGCGGTACCCCAAACAAAAGGCACATCCTTCTTTGTAAGCTCATTGAGAGGTGCAGCAATGGTGCTAAAGTCTCTCACAAAACGCCTATAGAAACCAGCGAGTCCAAGAAAACTCCTCACTTGTGTGACCGTTTTGGGCTGCGGCCAACTCTCAATAGCTTCAATCTTGGCTTTATCAACTTCAATTCCTGTGGAGTAACAACATAGCCAAGAAAAGATACTTTCGGTGCAAAAGGTGCACTTCCCAAGGTTACCAAACAAACGTGCATCACGTAGAGCATTAAAAACAGCACGTAAATGTTCCAAATGTTCTTCCAAAGATTTGCTATAAATCAAGATATCATCAAAGTAAACTACCACAAATCGTCCAATGAAAGCACGTAAAACTTCGTTCATTAATCTCATGAAAGTACTAGGTGCATTAGTTAACCCAAAAGGCATGACTAACCACTCATATAATCCAAACTTAGTTTTAAATGCTGTTTTCCATTCATCTCCCAATTTCATACGAATTTGATGGTATCCACTACGCAAATCAACTTTGGAGAATATTGTAGAGCCACTCAATTCATCAAGCATATCATCTAGCCTAGGAATAGGATGGCGATAACGAATAGTAATATTATTAATGCCTCTACAATCAACACACATACGTGACGTACCATCCTTTTTAGGCACTAGTATAATAGGAACAAAGACAAGGACTAAGAGATTCGCAGTATATAACCTTTGTCGAGCAGCTCACGTACTTGACGCATAATCTCCTTCGTCTCCTCCGGATTGGTACGGTATGGTGCGGCGGTTGGGTAGCGATGCACCGGAATTAAGTCAATTTGATGCTCAATCCCTCGAATAGGTGGTAATCCGGTGGCACGCCTTGTGGGAAGACGTTAGCGAACTCCTGCAAAATGTTAGTGACAGAGGGGCAAAGAGGAAGGCACGTCCTCGAATGAAAATAATGCCTCTTTGCACACAAAAGCATAGCAAACAGATTTGCTAGAATCTAGCTCATCAATATCAGATTTGGTGGCAAATAAACATGCACTTTTCAGTTTAATTTCGAAGCAACATTAGATGGTTTATTATTAGGCTTCATTTGTTGCTCAAATTCTTTTGCCACAATCTGATTTTCACTCTTATGTTTCTCCTGTTTTGCTTTATTAGCTCTATTAATATCATCTTTCAAAATGGAATCAGGAGTCATAGGAAGCAAAGTAATATTTTTATCCTTGTGAACAAGAGTATCTTGATTGTTTCTACCATGGTGTATGTAATTTTTATCAAATTGCCATGGTCTACCAAGTAATAAGGAACATGCTTGCATAGGTACCACATCACAATCAACATAATCAGCATATGTAGAGATACTAAAATACACACGAACAAAGACGTGTTACCTTAACCTTGCCGCTGTTGTTGAACCATTGGATGTAGTAAGGATGTGGATGTGGTCTTGTGGTGAGAGAAAGCTTCTCCACCATATCCATGCTAGCCAAGTTGTTGCAGCTCCCTCCATCTATGATGACGCTGAATAGAACGTTCCTTCACAACTCCCTTTGTATGGAACAAGTTATGTCTCGATTTTGCTCGACTTGTGTAACTCTGCACACTCAAAACACGTTGAGCAACTAAACATTCATACCACAAAGATCTTCAGCAGCTATGTATTGCGTGTCATGATCAGAATCATCTCCACCGTGTTCTTCATGTGTAATAAGAGCCAAAGTCTCTTCATCATAGTCACTAGCGGACTCATACCCACCATCCTCGTGAGCAATCATCACACGCTGAGATTGGCATTCTTCGGCAAAATGTCCTCTTCCCTTACAACGACGACAAATAATATCACTTGTGTGCCTGTTGACGCCATGGAAGAAGAAGAAGAGCCTGTGTAGGCCCAAGAGGGTGTGCTCTTGGCGGATAGTGGTGGTTGTGCCCGCTTTCTTGTATCACGGTTGGAGGTGGCAGCGGCGGAGGTGCCGGTGTAGTAGAACGTGTGGAAGCGAGATGATGCACGTGGTGTCCATGATGAAGGTCGACCTGCAGAACAGTTAGTTCTCGCCAACGACTGTCGATCCTGCACTTCACGTTCAGCTTTACAAGCAAGATGGAATAATCGAGTGATATTATTATAATCCTTGTAGTCTAGAATGGTCTGAATCTCTCTTTTAATCCACCCGAGAAAACGTGCAAGCATAGCTTCATTCTCCTCAACAATACCACATCTAATCAAGCCAGTTTGTAATTCCCGATAATATTCTGCTACCGAATTTTTCCTTGTCTTAAGCGCTGCAATTTTTGAAGTAATTCACGTTGATAATATGGTGGAACCCAACGAGTACGCATAGCAGTTTTCAAAGCAGCCCAAGTAGCTGGAACAGGATATAATCGACAATGTTCAGACCACCAAACACAAGCAAATCTAGTGAAAGCACATACATCAGCAGGAACCCGTCTGTCCTTAGTTTATTGTAAACATGTAATTCGTTGTTCAGTTTCTAACTCCCAAGTAAGATATATATCAGAACATATCTACCCTCAAATGGTGGAATATTCAATTTCAGTTTAGGGAGATGGTCATGATCTCGTACTGAAGGGGAGCCCGAACATTGCCATTATTTGCATGTGGGCGACCTTGTGGTTGTGGTCTTTGGTGGTTGCACGAGTAATCGATGTTGATCAACCTCATCCTCGTAATCTCTCACATAATCATCCTCCCCACCGCAGCAGCAGGAGCCACGAAGTATCAACAAAGACACCAAAGCAGCTTGGCCAGTGAAGAGGGACACGGGAAGCTCTGCGGAGGGCTGTTTCGCGATGTTGAGGTAGTCCTTGTTGTTGTAGTAGAGGTGCGTTAGGTGCCGCGGGTGGTGGTGGTAGACGCGCGAGCAATTCATTAAACTTGGTATCGAGCTTTGTTTCGAACGCCTTCTCAATGCCATCTATCTTCTCCATGGCCTCTTCAAATCTATTTAGCACATCGTCCACCTGCCCACTCATCATTTGTTGAAACTTATCATGTAGCGCTTTGTTTGTCATGTTCTCCCGGTCGGTCTAAATGCCGGCTTGTGATCCTGCCATGGTTAGCAGCAATAGAAACACACAAGAATATGATTCGACGGACTACTAGGAAGTGGTGGTGGTTGTGTGGTGGACAGTCACAAATCCGTCAAGCAAATCTCAAATTCTTACCAGTTCTTACCCAAAGAAGAAAGGCGGTGACCGCAACCGATGTAGTCAAAACTCTCAAAGCTTGGATAGAGCGATTACGGGGAGAGTCAAGCATACGATGTAGATGTATGTGGAGCTGGGAAGGCTTATAATATGGTAGCAAAAGGGTCAAGAATAATCAATTCGAGAGATGCAAAGTTGAATAAACGCTCAACGACGGTACTATGCTGGTCCTAGGCTAGACCGTGCTAGAGACGCGAGCCTAGAACACTAACAAAATCACGGCGCTGCGGAAACAACGGAAAAGCACACTCTGGAATTTTTTTCGCTCTTTTTTTTTCTTGCTGCTTTTTTTGCGCTGCTCTTTTTTTTTTTTGCGAAAAATCACTATAATGGCGAGTGTCTCAAAACTCTTCCTGTGTCAAATCGACGGATGGGCACGAAATTTTTTCGACCAAATTTTTTTTTTTTCGACTGCCCGGACCCAAAAACTGGAAACGGGTCAAAAAAAACTTGCTATACGGCGACTGTCTCAATACGCTTATAAACACTTAAAAACAGGATAGCCAGAAAATTTTTCGACAAGTGCGTTTTCGGAAAATTTTGGGCCTAAACGGAGGGTGGTTTCAGGACTCGGCAAGGAAACACGAATCGGAAACTAGATGGATCTCGAAAACAAACCTAATATGAGAAGAACTTCGGATTGGTGGTGGATATATGGTGGTGGTATATGGCAGCGGTGGTGGTAGCGGTGGTAGTATATGGATATGGAACGGTGGTGGTATATGGACACGGATTGGTGGTGGTATATGGATATGGATTCGGAGCGGTGATGGTAGGTGGCAGGGGCGATGATGATGGTGCGGTGGCGGCGTGACAACTTATGACCGTAACTTCGAAACTCTAAAAGACTAGACGCTAAGACCAAAGCAACTAGACACGACGATGCAACCGCAAATTCAACAAAGCAAAACCCTAAAAAGATTATGCAAAGGCTCAGATTGGTTCGGATATGATGAACTAACCCTAATTTTTTTGTGGCTTTTTCGTGGACTATAGGTATGAAGAACAGACTCGATCTAAACTACGGAAAACTGTAAAATCTCTCCGAGCAACCCGAAAATCTGATACCACTTGATAGAGGCAAAGGTGTCCCGTCTTTCGATGAGATGTTGGTTTTCGCTTTGGAGGAAGTCGACTTTGACGATCCGACTACGAACGTGCGAGGACGCCGCGCCTTTAGCAATCGCTAAACCAACTCCGAGAGGTTATTGACCACGCCGAGCACGATCAACCTGACCACGAGGGTCTGCATTTCCTGCGAGCAAACGAAGAACAAGCAAGAAACTGAGATTGCAATCTGGATATTGCGAATATAAGATGAAAGCTTTATTGATCAAGGTGGGGTTCTGTGGACGCCTTTGTGCAGTCGTTGAACACAAACGGCACGCCAAGTTGCAGCTATGGCGAACTTTTAATCTAAACAAAACCCAAAGTCTAAATGACGCCCTAAGGGCTGTATATATGGAGGAAGAGGAGGGAATTTCGTGGCCCTTGAGGGAGGGGTCCAAACCATCCCTAACTCTTGTTTCCCCACACATACGGACTCTAAAAACAGCCTATACTTAAGTATTTCGAAATTACATGGGCCTGGCCCAATAATAAGGTGACGCAGCACCTAGAATAGCCTATGGACGAATATTATGAAGTGGCATCTTGTATATTTCGTCCAAGGCTTCATGCACCCATTATGGTGGCTTCAAAGTCCTGAAATCATCACTTGTAACTCCGTTCTTGTTCCCCTTAGCATGGCATTATCTCCATGCTTGTTCTTGCTCCAATGTCCATCCTTCTCCAAGCTAGGGCCTTCATTTGTAAGCAAAACAAATGTATCCAATTTAGGCAGCATCATATTCTCATGAACATTAGAATCATTACCAAGAAACGAAAGTACCTGATAATTTAATTGGCGTGCGCGAGCTCTAGTAATTGGTCCAGTATATGTAGCAGTAGGGGCTGTGGGTGTAACAATGGTATTGATGTCCTCATCATCGACTACAACAACTTCACTAGTACCGTAAGATCGGATGGTAACCTTGACGTCTCTCACCCTTGCTTTTGCATTGATAACTCGAGCCATTTCATGTAGCTTACCAATCGATACTAGCTTGTTGAGTATTGCCGGGCCACGCCTTAGTGCACCATTTAGTGTTCCGTCCATCCCGTGCATTTACTACTTGTTACCTCGTTGTGTGGCTCGTATATCAAGCATCGTGGCATAGTAAAAAAAAAGCTTTTAAGCAAAAGGGAAGAGAAGCAAAGAGCTTATAAGCAAAAAAAAGCATCGAGCCTCTTAGCATACGGGCATCATCTTGGTCATCACATACATAAGCATACTTGGGATAGTGAGACGAGCGGTTTCTCTATTAGGTTGGTGCACTAGCGTATCTAGCCCATTAGTGCAATCGAGCTAGCGTCTCTCTAGTATCCGTACAACGAGAGCTTTTCCCGTGGTTCGACATCTTCAAGCTCACCCTTGGTCGTGCGGATCCCATTTATCTTCCGTGTGTGTGTTCCTCGTGTTGCCTTTGGAGGTTGATCTATTTGTCTTACTTGCATTTTTGTGAATCTTCTCAACCTTTTCGATATCTTGACTAACATTTGCTTGAAATTTTTGCCACCATCCTAACCGAGCTCCTCCATAGACCATTTACTTGTAGGTGTGAGAAACAGTTCCCGGTACCAATTCCCTATTGTAACATCACGTGGGATCGTACTTATTACATCCACAATCTTCGGAAAAGGTAACTTTGGTTTTGTTCTCTCATTTTCCTACTCACCACCACTTTCATATGATGGATAGGCCAAGTACCTCTACTGTAACGACCCGAATCTGATAAGATTCGATGTCTCTGTGCTCACTGTGCTAGTCCCTGGATCGACTCGCTAGCACACACAGTACATATGAATATCAAATAACAAGTGCATCATTTACTACAACGTATGATCCAGAATTTATAAATAAAGTATTACAAACCGAATAGCACATGGCTAACTTATTCAATAATAACAGGAAAGGTAGCATAATCAACGATGAGTCCATCAATGCCTTTGGAGAACATGTCGAGTGAAGACTCGCAACCCTACTGTATCTCACCGATCATTCAAAATCCTGCAACATGATAAGTTGCAGCCACAAGGGTCAATACATTGAATGTATTGGCAAATCACACAATATGATATAGCAAACCTACATCCACAAAGCAATGTATGACAAACAAAACACACTAGTTTGGAGAAGAATGTCTTCACCTACCTCCACTACTTGAACTCACAACCGTCTCTAATTTACTCGCCCAAGATAAACCAAAGATTCTAAATAAACATGACAAGAACTTCAGAAGTATGTCTCAAGTGCGCTCTGTCAGTTGCGCATTCTCTAGGAACAATAGAGCGCTCTGCCAAGGCCGCATTCACCTAATTTAAGTTCCGAAAACTAAACCTCGCCTCAAGTGCGCTCTGTTAATGGCGCATTCTCTAGGGACAATAGAGCGCTACGCCGGTGATGCATTCACCGTTAATGATCCCGAGCCTATGGCTATAAACACTCACCACTTTCATGGATCACTCGACAGGATCACTCGACACATGCTCGCGTCTACCATAGCAAGTTGATCACACCATCACATACCACAATCAACAACAAAACATGGTAACACGGAATACACATATCAAGCCAAACATATAACATAGCATAAAACCACACACACATAGCAGAATATAGGATAAGCAAAATCAAAAGTGCAAACTTGCCTTGAACGGTGTTGAAGTACTCTAACGCTTAATTCTGATCCGCTTCACACTCCGGACAATCTATACGATAACGAAGGCATCGATAAATAAACCATACTCACATAACACCACAATAAAGTCAACAGCAAAGAATTCAAATAAAAACTTAAATAACAGAATATATCAGTAGTTATATATTATCTACATGCTAGTAGGATCACAATGCAAAAAGAATCAACTCATTTGGATCTACGGTTTAAAAGATATGGCCTCCAGAAGTTTGAATTCAAATTTAAAGAGTTCAAAAATGTGAAATTTTGGTTCTACGGTATTCTTCTGGTCACTACGAGTACACAGGAAAAAGAATCGATGAATTTGGAGTTACGGATCGCAAGATAAACCTAAATGAAAATATTATATGAAATCTGCCCAAAAGAATTGTGCCAAAAAGTGTTCCTGGAAGAACTGTTGCGGCTGCTGTGGCGTTGCCATGTGGCGCATTACTAGTGGCTGGGTAGTGTCCGCTGCATGGACTAAACGGCAAATGGCCTCTAAATAGTGCATACCTATTCGAGAAAAAAAAACAGAACATGATTTAATCTGGACCGTCGGAGGGAGATCGGACGGTGCAAAGCGACTCACCGGAGAGATAGGGTGGGCTGGGCGGCGACGGACTTGGGGAAGAAGACGCGCGGCTCGGGACTCGTCGACGGCGACGTCTGCAGTGGTCCTCCGGCGAAGGAGAGGTGACGAGAGGGTGCAGCGTGTGACGGTGATGATGATGGTGGCGAAAACGGCGAAGAGGGCTGTCTCCGTTGCCGTCGGCGACAACGTGAGGGGCGGCTGTGTCTCAGGCAGCGACGGCGAACTCTCTCAAGGGGCCGGGGTTGTTCTGCTATGCCCTGCGAGAGTTAGAAGATGAGGGAGGTAGAGGGCACCTTGGAGAAGAGCACATAGGATAAGGGAGTGGCTAGGAACCTCCGGTGGCGTCGAATTCGTCCGGCGGAGAAGCTTCTGGCGGACTCAATGAGATCTGGACGCTATTCTAGGGCACGGGAGATAGGGATTTTGCCAAAAATCGGCAGAGAAGAACCTGTAGAACATTTATAGAGTGGAGACCGTGGCCTAGGGGCAAATACTTGGCCGAACCGGAGAGGATTTGGATCGGCAGGAAGAACTCGTGAAAGAACAGGTGTTCGTCCTGAGG
Source organism: Aegilops bicornis (assembly GCA_021605145.1). Lineage (NCBI taxonomy): Eukaryota > Viridiplantae > Streptophyta > Magnoliopsida > Poales > Poaceae > Aegilops > Aegilops bicornis. The sequence goes on along the minus strand of CM038675.1, from coordinate 454,516,723 downwards.
AAAGAGACATACCAAGGGGCCCAAGTGTCAGTGACATAGGAGGGAGAGAAAACAAAGTTATGGGTGAGCTGCGCTGGGCGGGGAAAGAATGGGCCGGCACGCTTGCTTGGGCTGGGCATGGCGAAGCCCGGTTGAGCCACTGTGCAGGCCGTCTGCAAGGCGATCGGTTTTTTATAAACCTAGCTCTGAGAGATAAATAAAGCTCAAAACAAAAACTAAACTGAAAATATAAAATAACAGAAACACACAGTAAAATATTATATCTATATTAGAAAACAGTGAACATTTTTACAACACAAATTAAATTTTGAAAATTTATTTTATGCAAAACAAGCACATAAAGAGCAACATAATAACCACTATAAAACAATTTTCAGTTTCTATAAAGACCAAATAAGTTAGGTAGACACCAGAATATATTCTTAGCATTTACCATAAATAATTAATAGGTAGAAGTCATATTATCTCCACTCCAAATATTTTTGCCTTGAGTTGGAAAACACTTTGAATAAAAATAATAATAATAATTCAAATATGCATAGAAATCATGATGACAAGGAATGATCCTATTAACATTCCAAATCTGAAAATTTGGGATGTTACAAATCTACCCCTTAGAATGAATCTCGTCCTTGAGATTCGAGTTGGCTAGCAAGGTTAAAGATGGGAACTTGACATAATCCATATTCCAAAATATCGAGGCTTACTCATTGCATAATTCCTTCACATGAATAGATATGATGCATCAATACTGAAAGAGCGGTCACAATACTTTGATCTTAATTAAGAATCTTACCAAAGACTGATGCATTATCTGGTCTTCCTACCCTTGTGTGATTCACATGTCCACTTTCGAAGTGATCACTCTCCTTCTCTCCAGAATTCCCATTGTCATAATTCATTTTCTTCTTAGGACAGTTTGTTGAATAGTGTCCTGGGTTCCTGCATCTGTAGCAAAGTAACTGGCTTAGATCCTTCTTTGTGGGTGTCGAAAGGTCGTGGTCGTTGTTGCCATTCCTCTGAGCATTGTGGTTGTGTCCATTGTTGTTGTGATGATTATGCCCATCATGGTTATGACTATTATAAATGTCCACTTCGTAATCATAGTACTCGGAAAATGTTGATGAATTACGATGCTTCCGTTGTCCTCCGTAATTGAACTCGTGTCACTCGCCTTCCTCTTGCGGTTCTCCACCTCTAGAAACTTGCCTTCAAGTACAATAGCCTTATCAATAAGCTCACAGGCGGTTGTTGAATGTCGCCACCGTCAACTGAATACTCAACTCATCATCCGATCCTTCAAGAAACTTCTCTGTCTAGCTGCATCGGTGTTAACATCATTAGGTGCATACCGTGCAAGATTATTGAATTCCTCCACATATGCATTCACAGTCGACCTCCACAGCGCAAGCTGCGGAACTCTTTCTTCTTCAGACTCATGGCACCAAAGAGACACATGTGCGGCGCGAAAACCTGCTCAAATCGCCCAAGTGATAGTAGCAATAGGATAAGTGACCAAGTAATTGTCCCACCATGTGCGGCTGGTCCTTCTAACAAATGAGAGGCAAACCACACTCTCTACGCATCGGTGCAACCAACTGTCTCCAAATTCCTATTAACCGAGCGAAGCCAATCATCACCACAATAGGTTCAGGGTGCTAGAAAACCTCGAGGATTCAACCTCAAGAAAGCAGTAAGTGCATCAACTAGGGGTGGTGGTGGATTATTGTTATTGTTGTTGTTATCTCCTAAACCACTACCTCTAGAGTTACGCCTCGTGACATCTGATGGGTAAGCAAGGGTGAGATATAGACATAAATAGATCTAAGGGGAAAACACTACCCATATGCTCATCCTAGCAACTAAAACTCCAACAACAACAAAAACAAACACTAAATTCACACAATTCACACAAGTCACCAAAATTATCCTAAAGTAATCACATCAAGGAGCAATATGATCAATCAAAGCACCCAATTGCATAATATAAACAACCCACGAAATATGACAACACAGAAAGCAATGACCAACCAAACATATGACATATCACAAAACACAAGCAAAACCTACAGGTAAGGTCATATCCACAAGAGATATGATCTCATCATACTACCGCAAATCGTTTATCGAATACAACTTAGGAATGGTGGTCTGCCAACTAAACTCCCTAAATAACACTAATAATAATACCGGGGCCATCTATACTTTGAAAAGAAAAGATATGAGTACAAGAGTATGAACTAACAAGTAGACAACAAGTTGTAAAGTAAGTTTTTCACTCCTATGGCTTTTCTAATCCATTTTCTAGGGTCACGACCTACAGTCAACACACTGCTCTGATACCATCTCAGAACGACCCGAACTGATAAGATTCGATGTCTCTGTGCTCACCGTGCTAGTCCTCGGATCGACTCGCTAGCACACACAAGGTACATATGAATATCAAATAACAAGTGCATCATTTACTACAACGTATGATCCAGAATTTATAAATAAAGTATTACAAACCGAATAGCACATGGCTAACTTATTCAATAATAACAGCGGAAAGGTAGCATAATCAACGACGAGTCCATCAATGCCCACTGGAGAACATGTCGAGTGAAGACTCGCAACCCTACTGTATCTCACTGATCATCTGAAAATCCTGCAACATGATAAGTTGCAGCCACAAGGGTCAATACATTGAATGTATTGGCAAATCACACAATATGATATAGCAAACCTACATCCACAAAGCAATGTATGACAAACAAAACACACTAGTTTGGAGAAGAATGTCTTCACCTACCTCCACTACTTGAACTCACAACCGTCTCTAATTTACTCGCCCAAGATAAACCAAAGATTCTAAATAAACATGACAAGAACTTCAGAAGTATGTCTCAAGTGCGCCTGTCGATTCCATGCATTCTCTAGGAACAATAGAGCGCTCTGCCAAGGCCGCATTCACCTAATTTAAGTTCCGAAAACTAAACCTCGCCTCAAGTGCGCTCTGTTAATGGCGCATTCTCTAGGGACAATAGAGCGCTCTGCCAGTGATGCATTCACCTGGTTAATGATCCCGAGCCTATGGCTATAAACACTCACCACTTTCATGGATCACTCGACAGGATCACTCGACACATGCTCGCGTCTACCATAGCAAGTTGATCACACCATCACATACCACAATCAACAACAAAACATGGTAACACGGAATACACATATCAAGCCAAACATATAACATAGCATAAAACCACACACACATAGCAGAATATAGGATAAGCAAAATCAAAAGTGCAAACTTGCCTTGAACGGTGTTGAAGTACTCTAACGCTTAATTCTGATCCGCTTCACACTCCGGACAATCTATACGATAACGAAGGCATCGATAAATAAACCATACTCACATAACACCACAATAAAGTCAACAGCAAAGAATTCAAATAAAAACTTAAATAACAGAATATATCAGTAGTTATATATTATCTACATGCTAGTAGGATCACAATGCAAAAAGAATCAACTCATTTGGATCTACGGTTTAAAAGATATGGCCTCCAGAAGTTTGAATTCAAATTTAAAGAGTTCAAAATGTGAAATTTTGGTTCTACGGTATTCTTGGGTCACTACGAGTACAGGAAAAAGAATCGATGAATTTGGAGTTACGGATCGCAAGATAAACCTAAATGAAAATATTATATGAAATCTGCCCAAAAGAATTGTGCCAAAAGTGTTCTGGAAGAAGCTATTAAATTTCTTTGTGGCGTTGCCATGTGGCGCATTACTAGTGGCTGGGTAGTGTCCGCTGCATGGACTAAACGGCAAATGGCCTCTAAATAGTGCATACCTATTCGAGAAAAAAAAACAGAACATGATTTAATCTGGACCGTCGAGGGAGATCGGACGGTGCAAAGCGACTCACCGGAGAGATAGGGTGGGCTGGGCGACGGACTTGGGGAAGAAGACGCGGCTCGGGACTCGTCGACGGCGACGTCTCGCAGTGGTCCTCCGTGAAGGAGAGGTGACGAGAGGGTGCAGCGTGTGACGGTGATGATGATGGTGGCGAAACGGCGAAGAGGGTTGTCTCCGTTGCCGTCGGCGACAACGTGAGGGGCGGCCGTGTCTCGAGCATGACGGCGAACTCTGCGGGCCGGGGTTGTTACTGCTAAGGCCCTCGCGAGAGTTAGAAGATGAGGGAGGTAGAGGGCACCTTGGAGAAGAGCACATAGGATAAGGGAGTGGCTAGGAACCTCCGGTGGCGTCGAATTCGTCCGCGGAGAAGCTTCTGCGTGGCGGACTCAATGAGATCTGGACGCTATTCTAGGGCACGGGAGATAGGGATTTTGCCAAAAATCGGCAGAGAAGAACTCAGAGAACATTTATAGAGTGGAGACCGTGGCCTAGGGGCAAATACTTGGCCGAACCGGAGAGGATTTGGATCGGCAGGAAGAACTCGTGAACGAACAGGTGTTCGTCCTGAGGAAAGAGACATCCTGGCGGGCCCCAAGTGTCAGCGGCACAGGAGGGAAAGAAAACAAAGTTGCGGGGTGAGCTGCGCCTGGGCGGGGGAAAGAATGGGCCGGCCTGCTTGCTGGGCGCAAGCGAAGCCCGGTTGGGCCACTTTGTCAGGAGCCGTCTGCTTGTGATCGTTTTTATAAACCTAGCTACAGAGATAAATAAAGCTCAAAACAAAAACTAAACTGAAAATATAAAATAACAGAAACACATAGTAAAATATTATATCTATATTAGAAAACAGTGAACATTTTTACAACACAAATTAAATTTTGAAAATTTATTTTATGCAAAACAAGCACATAAAGAGCAACATAATAACCACTATAAAACAATTTTCAGTTTCTATAAAGACCAAATAAGTTAGGTAGACACCAGAATATATTCTTAGCATTTACCATAAATAATTAATAGGCGAGAAGTCATATTATCTCCACTCCAAATATTTTTGCCTTGAGTTGGAAAACACTTTGAATAAAAATAATAATAATAATTCAAATATGCATAGAAATCATGATGACAAGGAATGATCCTATTAACATTCCAAATCTGAAAATTTGGGATGTTACAAATCTACCCCCCTTAGAATGAATCTCGTCCTTGAGATTCGAGTTGGCTAGCAAGGTTAAAGATGGGAACTTGACATAATCCATATTCCAAAATATCGAGGCTTACTCATTGCATAATTCCTTCACATGAATAGATATGATGCATCAATACTGAAAGAGCGGTCACAATACTTTGATCTTAATTAAGAATCTTACCAAAGACCGATGCATTATCCGGTCTTCCTACCCTTGTGTGATTCACATGTCCACTTTCAAGTGATCACTCTCCTTCTCTCCGTAATTCCCATTGTCATAATTCATTTTCTTCTTAGGACAGTTTGTTGAATAGTGTCACGGGTTCCTGATCTGTAGCAAGTAAAGTAACCGGCTTAGATCCATCTTTGTGGGTGTCGAAAGGTCGTGGTCGTTGTTGCCATTCCTCACGAGCATTGTGGTTGTGTCCATTGTTGTTGTGATGATTATGCCCATCATGGTTATGACTATTATAAATGTCCACTTCGTAATCATAGTACTAGAAAATGTTGATGAATTACGATGCTTCCGTTGTCCTCCAATTGAACTCTGTGTCACTCGCCTTCCTCTTGCGGTTCTCCACCTCTAGAAACTTGCCTTCAAGTACAATAGCCTTATCAATAAGCTCCTCGACAGTTGTTGAATGTCGCCACTTGTCAACTGAATACTCAACTCATCATCCATCCTTCAAGAAACTTCTCTGTCTAGCTGCATCGGTGTTAACATCATTAGGTGCATACCGTGCAAGATTATTGAATTCCTCCACATATGCATTCACAAGGTCGACCTCCCCGACGCAAGCTGCGGAACTCTTTCTTCTTCGGACTCATGGCACCAGCAGACACATGTGCGGCGCGAAAACCTGCACCAAACTGCGCCCAAGTGATAGTAGCAATAGGATAAGTGACCAAGTAATTGTCCCACCATGCGGCTGGTCCTTCTAACAAATGAGAGGCAAACCACACTCTCTCTGCATCAGTGCAACCAACTGTCTCCAAATTCCTATTAACCGAGCGAAGCCAATCATCAGCCACAATAGGTTCAGGGGTGCTAGAAAACCTCTGAGGATTCAACCTCAAGAAACGAGTAAGTGCATCAACTAGGGGTGGTGGTGGATTATTGTTATTGTTGTTGTTATCTCCTAAACCACTACCTCTAGAGTTACGCCTCGGCGGCATCTGATGGGTAAGCAAGGGTGAGATATAGACATAAATAGATCTAAGGGGAAAACACTACCCATATGCTCATCCTAGCAACTAAAACTCCAACAACAACAAAAACAAACACTAAATTCACACAATTCACACAAGTCACCAAAATTATCCTAAAGTAATCACATCAAGGAGCAATATGATCAATCAAAGCACCCAATTGCATAATATAAACAACCCACAAAATATGACAACACAGAAAGCAATGACCAACCAAACATATGACATATCACAAAACACAAGCAAAACCTATGTAAGGTCATATCCACAAGAGATATGATCTCATCATACTACCGCAAATCGTTTATCGAATACAACTTAGGAATGGTGGTATGCCAACTAAACTCCCTAAATAACACTAATAATAATACCAGGGGCCATCTATACTTTGAAAAGAAAAGATATGAGTAAAAGAGTATGAACTAACAAGTAGACAACAAGTTGTAAAGTAAGTTTTCACTCCTATGGCTTTTCTAATCCATTTTCTAGGGTCACGACCTACAGTCAACACCTTTGCTCGACACCATCTCAGAACGACCGAATCGATAAGATTCGATGTCTCTAATGCTCACCGTGCTAGTCCTCGGATCGACTCGCTAGCACACACCATATATGAATATCAAATAACAAGTGCATCATTTACTACAACGTATGATCCAGAATTTATAAATAAAGTACTACAAACCGAATAGCACATGGCTAACTTATTCAATAATAACAGCGGAAAGGTAGCATAATCAACGACGAGTCCATCAATGCCCACTGGAGAACATGTCGAGTGAAGACTCGCAACCCCATCGTATCTCACTGATCATTCAAAATCCTGCAACATGATAAGTTGCAGCCACAAGGGTCAATACATTGAATGTATTGCCAAATCACACAATATGATATAGCAAACCTACATCCACAAAGCAATGTATGACAAACAAAACACACTAGTTTGGAGAAGAATGTCTTCACCTACCTCCACTAGAACTCACAACCGTCTCTAATTTACTCGCCCAAGATAAACCAAAGATTCTAAATAAACATGACAAGAACTTGAAGTATGTCTCAAGTGCGCTCTGTCAATGGCGCAGTCTCTAGGAACAATAGAGTGCTCTGCCAAGGACGCATTCACCTGATTTAAGTTCCGAAAACTAAACCTCGCCTCAAGTGCGCTCTGTCAATGGCGCATTCTCTAGGGACAATAGAGCGCTCTGCCAGTGACGCATTCACCTGGTTAATGATCCCGAGCCTACGGCTATAAACACTCACCACTTTCATGGATCACTCGACAGGATCACTCGACACATGCCCGCGTCTACCATAGCAAGTTGATCACACCATCACATACCACAATCAACAACAAAACATGGTAACACGGAATACACATATCAAGCCAAACATATAACATAGCATAAAACCACACACACATAGCAGAATATAGGATAAGCAAAATCAAAGTGCAAACTTGCCTTGAACGGTGTTGAAGTACTCTAACGCTTAATTCCGATCCGCTTCACACTCAGGACAATCTATACGATAACGAAGGCACCGATAAATAAATCGTACTCACATAACACCACAATAAAGTCAACAGCAAAGAATTCAAATAAAAACTTAAATAACAGAATATATCAGTAGTTATATATTATCTACATGCTAGTAGGATCACAATGCAAAAAGAATCAACTCATTTGGATCTACGGTTTAAAAGATATGGCCTCCGGAAGTTTGAATTCAAATTTAAACAAATTCAAATTTAAAGAGTTCAAAAATGTGAAATTTTGGTTCTAAGGTATTCTTCTGGTCACTACGAGTACACAGGAAAAAGAATCGACGAATTTAGAGTTACGGATCGCAAGATAAATCTAAATGAAAATATTATATGAAATCTGCCCAAAAGAATTGTGCCAAAAAGTGTTCCTGGAAGAATCATATGCGGCTCTTTGTGGCGTTGCCACGTGGCGCGTACTAGTGGCTGGGTAGTGTCCGCTACATGGACTAAACGACAAACGGCCTCTAAATAGTGCATACCTATTCGAGAAAAAAACAGAACATGATTTAACTGGACCGTCGGAGGGAGATCGGACGGTGCAAAGCGACTCACCGGAGAGACAGGTGGGCTGGCGGCGACGGACTTGGGGAAGAAGACACGCGGCTCGGGACTCGTCGACGGCGACGTCTGCAGTGGTCCTCCGGCGAAGGACAGGTGACGAGAGGGTGCAGCGTGTGACGGTGATGATGATGGTGGCGAAAACGGCGAAGAGGGCTGCCTCCGTTGCCGACGGCGACGACGTGGAGGGCGGCTGTGTCTCAGGCAGCGACGGCGAACTCTCTGCGGGGCCGGGGGGTTGTTCTTTTGCGTCCCTGCGAGAGTTAGAAGATGAGGGAGGTAGAGGGCACCTTGGAGAAGAGCACATAGGATAAGGGAGTGGCTAGGAACCTCCGGTGGCGTCGAATTTGTCCGGCGGAGAAGCTTCTGCAGCGGCGGACTCAATGAGATCTGGATGCTTTGTTCTAGGGCACGGAGATAGGGATTTTGCCAAAAATCGGTAGAGAAGAACTGTAGAACATTTATAGAGTGGAGACCGTGGCCTAGGGGCAAATACTTGGCCGAACCGGAGAGGATTTGGATCGGCAGGAAGAACTTCGTGGAACGAGCAGTGTGTTCGCCCCGAGGAAAGAGACATCTGGCGGGCCCCAAGTGTCGCCGCATAGGAGGGAGAAAACAAAGTTGCGGGGTGAGCTGCTTGGCGGGGAAAGAATGGGCCGGCCTGCTTGCTGGTCATGGGCGCGGGCGAAGCCGGTTGGGCCACTATGCAGGCCGTCTAAGAAGGCGATCATCGGTTTTTATAAACCTAGCTACAGAGATAAATAAAGCTCAAAACAAAACTAAACTGAAAATATAAAATAACAGAAACACAGAGTAAAATATTATATCTATATTAGAAAGCAAAGTGAACATTTTTACAACACAAATTAAATTTTGAAAATTTATTTTATGCAAAACAAGCACATAAAGAGCAACATAATAACCACTATAAAACAATTTTGAGTTTCTATAAAGACAAAATAATTTAGGTAGACACCAGAATATATTCTTAGCATTTACCATAAATAATTAATAGGCAAGAAGTCATATTATCTCCACTCCAAATATTTTTGCCTTGAGTTGGAAAACACTTTGAATAAAAATAATAATAATAATAATTCAAATATGCATAGAAATCATGATGACAAGGAATGATCCTATTAACATTCCAAATCTGAAAATTTGGGATGTTACATCTACCAACCCACTCTTCATCGAGCAAGACGACGACATGTCATCATTCGTCACCAAGAGCCACCTCTTTGGTCCACAACGAGCGCTACATCAAGAGCAACAAGCAATGAACGACCGCATCGACAACCTCGCCACCGACTCGCGACTCTCCGAGCAACGTACACGGGACTACTTCGACAACAAGCTCGACGCGCACAAGCAAGAGAACGATGCAAGAATGGACGAGATCCGTGCTTTGTTGGTCAACCGGCCTCCTTCAACTTCTTCCTACTCAAGACGGAGCCACTCAAGTCGACACTCCGACGACACCTTCTCCGGCTCAAGTACACCGTCTTCGAACACTCTTCGACGAGCCGCGCGCCAAGACTGTCATGCAGCTCGAAACCCGCTACACGTCAAGCATTCACAAGAGCAAGTCGATGAGCAAGCTTCTCGTCCCCGTTCAAACCAAGACGCTTTTGCTCAAGCTCAAGAACGACAATGACTACGGCGCCAAGAGGAAGAACGAGCGCGTCTACACCAAGAAGAACAAGACGCTGAGGCTCAACGTCTTCAACAACAACAACGTGAAGCGCAAGCTCTTGAGGCGCAACGTGCCCTTCAAGAATCAAGTCAAGCCATCGCCAACCGCAATCACGAACGGCGCAATCAAGAGGAAGCCCTTCGAGAAGAAATCCACGAGCGGAACTACCAACCCCCGTGCAACGTCAAGTTCTGGCTACTCCACAAGCTCACAAGCTCCTCCTCCTCAACCTCAAGTTCAACAAGAGCAAATGGATCATTGACTCCTCCCTGCTAAGAGCGACATCTCGAGGAACGAGCATTTGAGGATGATGCGGAGCAACCCTCGCTCATCCCCATGGACGTGCCTACATCTCCCTCAACGCCACTAGGACCCATGACAAGAGCCCGAGCTAAGGCTATCGAAGATAAGGTGAATTCGCTCCTCTCCGAACTCCCTCTTCCTACTCACGAGACATGGCTACTACCTCATTCGGAGACTCTATGTGTAATCAGGTACATGGAGGTGAGACAAGGATCAACTACTTGCGAGAGCCAAGACGGCAAGGACTCCAAGCATATTGAAGAAGAAGAAGAGATCTTTGAAGGCACAGGCACCGAACGTCTGACGCCTTCCGGACGTCCGACGAGTCCCAGGACCCGGACGACCGGACTCTCCGGACGTCCGGCACTTTGCCACCCGAACCAAAACTACGGATGACCGAAGCCTCCGGACGTCCGACGGTCGCACGCCCGAACCGAATCTACGGATGACCGACAACTTCCGGACGTCCGGACCGTCACGAAGCTCCGAACGACCGACCCTCTCCGGACGTCCACGCGCTACAGCAGAACTGATTCTACGGACGCCCGAACCCGTCCGGACGTCCGGACCGTCTGAGCCTCCGGACGATCGACGCCTTCCGGACGTCCGGCGCACGTGTGTTGACTTCGTTTGGGCGCAGCCCTTGTACCTCGCCCCTAGACTATATATACTCCTTCTTCCCCAACTTTATAGGGTTAGCTTTGGTTTAGCTCATGTTTGTGTGAGAGTTTGCTCATCCACTTGGTTACTTCTCCTCGGAGCTCAGGACCTCTACGGAGAAGATCCCCCAAGCGGATTCAAGACCCCCTTCTAGGGTGGACCCCATCAAGACCTCCTCTCGGAGAAGAACGGCTACTCGTGTATCCTTACTGATATAGGGCAGAACCCTATGTGGGCGATCTTTCACGTTTGGAGAGAATCCCTACGAGAAACACGAAGAACGAGCGGAAGAACACGAGGAAATCACGGGGAGGAACGAGGGAAAACACTCAACCAACAAGGAATCGGTCACACAAATGCTAGATCAAAGAACACAAAGAGAGATACATGATTCAAGGTCAACAAAGGACGATACAAGCGGTAGCCGTTCTTCTCCGTGAGGAGGTCTTGAGGTTGGTCTTCTCCGCAAAGGGAGGTCTTGAATCCGCTTGGGGATCTTCTCCAAGAGGTCCCGAGCTCCGAGGAGAAGTAACCAAGTGGATGAGCAAAGCTCTCACACAAATATGAGCTAATCCTTTGCTAACCTAGAAAGGTGTGGAAGAAAGAGTATATATAGTCTAGGGGCGAGGGGTACAAGGGCTACGGCCCCAAACAAAGTAAACACTTTCAGGCGTCGGACGTCCGGAGGTCACCGTCGTCCGGAGGCTCGACATGGTCCGGACGTCCGGAGGTCTTGGACGTCCGTAGATTCGGTTCGGGCGTCGTCGGTCGGACGTCCGGCGGCCGGTCGTCCGGCTTGGGAGGGTCCGGACGTCCGGAGGTTGTCGATCGTCCGTAGCTTTGGCTCGGGTGATTGTCGTCGACGTCCGGCAGCTCAGTCGTCCGTAGATCTGGTTCGGGTGACGGTTCCGGACGTCCGGAGGCGTCGATCGTCCGTGTCTTTGGAGAGGTGTCTGACGTCCGGAGTCTTCCGGTCGTCCGGCCGCTGGGGACTCCGCAGCTCCGTCTTTTTCCGTCTTCTCTTCCAGGCTTCCCTCGCGGATGGTGTAGGTGTTCCTTGGCGCTTGCACTCCTCCTCGTCATCCGTGAAGCTCGGTCATACCTATGCATGCACCCGAGTGGAGTGTCAAGTAGTATACCATCCTCGAAGGGGTCAAGTGAACACGATGTAAAGGAGAAGATTCACCTTTATGTATGAGAAGTAGAGGTCGACGCGTGTCACTTGCCAAACGGACTCTTGACATGGTGATGACTGTAGGATGCTCCGTATCATCCCCTCCCCCTTGGAAAGGATCCGACCTCGGATCGAAAACCAAATCACCATGGGAAAGAGATGGCGGTGCCGTGTCAAAGTGGTCGATCACCAAGCTCTCGTCATCTTGAAGCTCGAAATGGGCACTCTCCAATGTCGCGCCATCTTGTGATTCCTTCAAAAGGAGTATATAGAACAAACACTTGGAAAAACAAATGTGGTTAGCGTTAGTGCAAACCCAAGCATTCAAGAGGTGATTCGCCAAACAAGTGTTGTCGTCAAGCATAGGGTGTGACAAAGGATTGTGACATGGCATGTAAGCATATGAATTGAGCAAAATCAAGTTCATCATGGAAACAAGCATGTAAACGTGAGGTAGAGATGCAAATATGTGTGACAAGAGCATAAGCATCCACCTCAAGGTCATAGCAATCATGCATAAAGCGCTCGACAAATGGTCGATGGTAGGCATAGGAATCATTCACAACACCAAATAAGATGAGATGTCTAAACACATGGGTCAAGTGCAAGACAATCCAAGCATAATATGCATAGGGTGTAGTGAAGATAGTATGGCACTCAACACAATAGAAAGAGCAATTGTTCATCATGTGTGAGGCAATCAAGTCAAGCATGTAGCAATCAATGGGACATGGCATATGTGAAGTAATGACATTGTTGCAACCAAACATATGAGAGGAGCAAGTAATCCAAGAATTGGATGCAACACACAAGGTACATATATCATGATGCATGGGAATGTGATAATGGCAAGTCGAAGCAAGATCTCTACTAAGTGCGCAATCAAGTGGTCCAAGATGACCAATAAGTCTCACGGTGTGAGCAGCACAAGTAGTATGATCCGCAATATCCATGCTCAAGGAAGATGTCACCTTGAAGGCATGTCCTTGTGCATTCTTCACAATGCCGAAGCACAAACAAGTGCGATGTAGAATCGTCGTGGTAGAAGGTGGTTCGCTCTCAAGAGCTCGAGTTTTCAACTCACGTGAAGTGGAAGTCGACACAAAGTCCAAGTATCCTACACATGCACAAAGCAAAACAAAGAAAGTATGCGCATGGTAGACAAACGCATCATCCATCATGATGGTTCTCATCCTTTGCACAAAACCATTAGAAGGACAAGTGCATGAATAATATGATGCAACAATGGCGATATTCATGGCACTAGGTATATGGTGCAAAAGAAGTAAGACAAGCATGCTGCACAAGGGATATGTCAAAATCTCCAAACATATGTGAGAATGCTATGGGGGCAAACTCATGAGCAAGACGAATAGCATGGTTGCACTCTATACATGGAAAATCTAGCATGAGGGAGGCAACACATAGAGATATATGACAATAAGCAATATGAATCATGTGCAAAGCATATAGATGGTTGTCATCAACCGCATGAAATGGTGATGCAACATAAGCAAGCATAGTAATCAAGTCGTGCAAACTAGTGGAGCGAAGATGCAACACACTAGAAGAAATCATGGCAATCATGTCATGTAAACAAATAATAGGCATAGGGAATGCACATGACATATCGCAAGCACGAACATAAAGCAAGATGAAAGTATCATCATAGGAATGGGTCATGACTAGAACATGGCAATAGCAAGTGATATCTCCACCAAGCTTGCAAATACACATACAAGTATGAGAGTCAATCATCATGTGTAAAGCAAAGCATGGGTCACAAATGCATGGAAAAGGCATAGGAATGAGCATGTCATGCAAAGTGAACATGGCAAGATGGGCATATGATATGTAATGAACAACAACCCATAACCAAGTGAGGGCCATGTAGAAGAAATGCGCGAAGTCTTTGCGCGAAGAGAGCGGTGGGAAAGACAGTCCATGGGATCCCAAATCATCGTTGCTCTCTTGAGCTCGTTTTGTCAACTCGTGGGATTGCGAAGTTGACAAGTAGTCATGGGTACCTACACAAAAGAGACACAAACGAAAGAAATTGTGTGTGTGGTAAATGTACACATCATCCATCATGATGTGTATGTGCACGTGTGAGTTAGCACAAGATAAGCATCGCTCAAAGAAATTTGATGCATGGTATAAGAACATGTCATCCATCATGAAAGAATAGTTATTATGTATGACACGATGGGGACACAAATTGAGAATGCAAGTATATGGCACATCACTATCATGTTTATTCATGGGGAGCATATGGTGCACACAAGTATTGGGATCATGCAATGAATGGGATGAATCAAAATCTCCTAAAATGTATGAGGAAACTATGGGGTCTCCTCATGAGCAATATCGGAAACATCACATGGAGAAAATGGACAACATCCAAAACAATGCATATCCGAAGCTAGGTGGTCATGGCATGGCATATGAGATAAATGATGCTTATCAATATCATCACAAGAAAAACAAATGCCAATAACCATGGGCTTGTCGTCTATGCCATATGTGCAAATTGGGTTCATTTTAATGGCATATGCATAGTCACTATGAAGAGATTGCAAATAAGACATATGGTTGATCTCATGCATAGCATATGACGAGTCAAGCGGGTTAGCAAACATGATGTGACCTAAAGAATTGTCACAAGAAATCCGATGTAACATGGCATCACAACTAATAGACTCCACATGAGAATCATCATATTCATCATAAATGGGCAAATCATCACATGGGGAAATCATACTAGAATGAAGCATGTCAATAGGGTGATCAACATCATGCAAGCAATCAATGTCAAGAATGTCCACTAGTGGGACTAGAGCATCACCGTCACCTATGTTACCTTTGTCGTTCCACTCAAGTGGTGTAGGTGAGGTGGGAAAGACCAAATGGTGGTCATCTTCATCTTGATGGAACCATGTGGGGGGTGCATCATATTCCACCATGGCCATCGTCTTGTCCAAAGAGAGGACGGAGTCGCCGAGGATAGGCGTCATCATAAATGGGACCTAGCACCAAATGAGAAGACACAATAGAGGTAGAGGTCAAGTTGTTAGAAATGCAAATGGCCTCACTAGACCTATCAACTATCTCATTCTCTCTATGTGGTGGTTCATTCACTCCCTCAAAATAGGTGCACTCAATCTCACATATGGTGGAGTCACTCATCTCACTCAAGTGGTGGGGGTTGTGGCTCTCCTCACATGGGAATTGGGGCAACACTTCATATATGGGGCTAGTGGTGAAGTCACTCTCACTCTCAATATGGTGGCACAAGTCACTCAAGTCATCATATATCGCCGTGGTCAAGGGGAAATCCCATGCTCAACCGTCTCGTAGTCGCTGCCGTGGATGAAGGCCGAAGATGGCACATCATCGCTCTCGTCGTGGATGAAGGCCGAAGATGGCTCAACATCACTCTCGGCGGATGAAGGCCGAAGATGGCACAACATCACTCTCGCCTCCTAAGATGGAAGCATCATCCTTGCTCGCCACCTTGTCGCTTGCCTCCAAAGCTTGGTCCTTGAAGGTCTCCGTAGTCGTACTTGTCGCCGCACCATCTTGAAAAAGAGTCAAGGTAGACTCGGCATCATCAATGCCACAAAGAGGGATGGCGGTGAAGTCACACTTGGGAGCATCGTCTTGGAGCTTGTCGGGCTTGGACATCATGGTGGTACTAGCCTCATGCTTGTCGAGAGCTTGGTCTCCACGAAGTTTGCTTGGGGTGGAGAAGCTGGCCTTCATGAGTTCTTGTTCCGCCTTGAGAGCGCCAATGTAGTAGTCGTTGATGGACTTGTAGTTCTCGAGGAAGATGGTCTTGGAGATGTCGTTGTGCAATCCCATCATGAAGTGGAACTTCGTTGACATGGGGTCGTCCACGCCGGCTCGTCGCAAGGCAATCTTCATCTCCTTGAAGTACGCGTCGATGGACTTGGATCCTTGGATGGTGTTCTCCAATTGGCGTCGAAGTTGTTCCGTGTAGGTTGGAGGCACGAACTCTCGCCGCAAAGCTCTCTTCATCTTGGACCAACTCATCTCGTAGCACTCCGAAGGTGTGTGAAGCCACCATGTCGAGGCGTAGTCGTGGAAGTTTCTTGTGGCGCACTTCACTTGATCTTCGGGAGGAACTTGATGTAGCTTGAGGTAGTCGTCCATCAAACGCTCCCACTCGAGGTACTCCTCGGGTTCTTGAGTCCCATAGAAAGGAATCTCGTGGTCGATGTCGAGGTCGTAGTAGCTCGTGGAAGTCGCGGACTTGAGCTTGGGGAGCTTCTCTTGAGCGTAGTCTTGGTGTACTTGTTGGCGAAGATGCCGAATATCCGAAGGCGAAGATGCCTTGAAGTCGCTTGGCGCAGATGCCAAGGGAGATGGTGAAGTCATTGAGCGGTTGTTGATGTAGAGCTCTTGACCTTCACGTTCTTGTTGATGATGGTGTCGATGCCGATGTGATCTTGCGGAGATGGTAGCACGGAAGCATGTGCTCTTGAGCGTCTTCTCGAAGATGAGGAAGATCGCTTGTAGGACTTGATGAGGGCTTTGATCTCCTCCATTTGAGCTTGCATCTTGGCGTTGGAGTTGTTGTTCGTGGCATCGAACTCGTCGTTGTTGTTGTAGACCGAAGATGAAATGCCTTGCCTATCCATCACAAGACTCGAGCAAATATTAGTGGGGAAAGAGAAGAACTTATACCAATGTACCTTGACCGATGTTGAAAATGAATCAAGTTCACTCAAATGCGGACAATGAAATAGCACTATTGGTACCAATCCTTGTCGGTTCTCACACCTACACAAGTAAAGCTTATGGAGGAGCTCGGTGAGGATAGTGGCACAAAAATTTAATGCAAAATGTTAGCAAGAGTCAATAATGTTGAAAGAGATTCACAAATTAGCAAGTGAAACAAATGGACCAATAGCAATATGTGGCACACGGAAACACACACACGGAAAGATAAATGGGGCCGTGCAACCAAGGAATGAGCTCAAAATGTGGAATCCACCAAAACGCTCGTGTTGCACAACTCAAGAGAGACGCTAGCACGATTGCTCAATAGGCGGATACGACACTTGTGCACAACTTATAAGATGCAAAATGGATAAACTTTGTATCCCAAGTATGCTATGTATGTATGGTTCGGTGTTTCTCAAGATGATCCAAGATGATCGGATATGACAATCTTATATGCAATGAGGTATGATGCTATGGCACTTGCTTACAAGCTTCTTTGCTCTTTCTCTTTTTGCTTAAAAGCTTTATTTCTTTTTTTTTTCTATGGCCACTTTGCACAATGCACAAACCAAGATAGCAATTGTGTATATGCGGGAACAAACTTGAGACACAATGGATGATATGATACCAATATGATATGGTATGGTATGTAATGGAAGGTATGATCACTAATGTGCACAAGTAACGTGGCCCGGCAATACTCAAGTGGCTAGTCTCGATAGGCAAGTGACGCAAAATGGGCTAGGGGTTAACAATGCAATTGCAAGGGGAATGTACAAATGGTGTCGTCGAGGTTACCGTCCTTGGCAATGATGAGTGGCGGTGTTCTTGATGTATAGCCGTTCCTAGTTAGTTAAATAAACACCCTAGGAAGCGGAAAAGCCGCAAACTCAAAATCTCAAAGGCAAATGTCAAATGGTGGTAGCGGAAGCGGTGGTGGTTTGCACTTGGCAATGCGGAAGTGGAATGACGGGCTAAACACGTGTCGGAGTTGAAGTTGCCGTCCCTAAGTAGCCGAAACACCTTAGGAGACACAAGCCACAACTCAAACAAAATTGGGTTAAGTTGGGGGTGGCGGAAGTGTATGGTGGGCACGCCTATGCGTAAGTGGTGGTGGTGGTTGATGAATAAGCAATCGTCCCTAAGTAGCGAAACACCTTAGGAGACTCGAATCACTACTCAAGCAACCACTAATGCTATGGGGAACAAAATTGGTTAGGTTGCGGAAGTCGGTGGTGGCTATGCGGATGATATGGTGGAAGGCCTAGGCAAACTTGCCAAATTTTCAAAAATTTGATGGAGTCAAATGGTGGTGGTAGTATTTTTATGGGAAGGGAATGTCAATAGCTTCAAAACGAGCTAAAGAACGCGTCAAAATCGGAGTTCGGATGAATTAGTCATGGACAAAACAAAAAACAGCCGAAGTCTAAAACTACAGGGTAAGGACGTCCTGAAAAGGTCGGACATCCGTAAAGTAAGGTCGGGTTAGGGGTTCAGGACGTCCGGACATGGTCGGACGTCCGGTCGTTTCGGGGCTCGGACGTCCGTAAAACGTCGGTCGTCCGGTGGGTCGGGTCAACGCGAGATGCGAAGTTTCGGACGCGATTTTGGGCGGAATTTGGGATTTTGGGGTCAAAATTGAAGAGATTTCGTGGATGAAAGATGGGGAAACTTGGGGAAATGCTAGATCCACGAAACCAAGCAAATCCATGGATCAAAATCAACAAAACATCATCAAAACTAACAAATCACAAAAAAAAATTTGGGGGCTATTTTTGGTGCGGATTTTCGGATTTAGGACGAAATCAACAAAATCAAGCTAGAAAAAGAGGGGTAGGGGCTCCAAAAACGTGATCAACCTAAGCTCTGATCCATAGATGATATAGGGCAGAACCCTATGTGGGCGATCTTTCACGTTTGGAGAGAATCCCTACGAGAAACACGAAGAACGAGCGGAAGAACACGAGGAAATCACGGGGAGGAACGAGGGAAAACACTCAACCAACAAGGAATCGGTCACACAAATGCTAGATCAAAGAACACAAAGAGAGATACATGATTCAAGGTCAACAAAGGACGATACAAACGGTAGCCGTTCTTCTCCGTGAGGAGGTCTTGAGGTTGGTCTTCTCCGCAAAGGGAGGTCTTGAATCCGCTTGGGGGGATCTTCTCCGAAGAGGTCCTGAGCTCCGAGGAGAAGTAACCAAGTGGATGAGCAAAAGCTCTCACACAAATATGAGCTAATCCTTTGCTAACCTAGAAAGGTGGGGAGGAAAGAGTATATATAGTCTAGGAGCGAAGGGGTACAAGTGCTAAGGCCACAAACAAAGGAAACACTCATGCGTCGGACGTCCGGAGGTCACCGGTCGTCCGGAGGCACGACATGGTCCGGACGTCCGGAGGTCTTGGACGTCCGTAGATTCGGTTCGAGCGTCGTCGGTCGGACGTCCAAGCGGCCGGTCGTCCGGGGCTTCAGAGGGTCCGGACGTCCGGAGGTTGTCGGTCGTCCGTAGCTTTGGCTCGGGTGATTGTCGTCCGGACGTCCGGCAGCTCGATCGTCCGTAGATCTGGTTCGGTGTGACGGTTCGGACGTCCGAGGGCGTCGGTCGTCCGTGTGCTGGAGAGGTGTCGGACGTCCGGAGTCTTCCGGTCGTCCGGCCGCTGGGGACTCCGCAGCTCCGTCCTTTTCCGTCTTCTCTTCCAGGCTTCCCTCGCGGATGGTGTAGGTGTTCCTTGGCGCTTGCACTCCTCCTCGTCATCCGTGAAGCTCCGGTCATACCTATGCATGCACCCGAGTGGAGTGTCAAGTAGTATACCATCCTCGAAGGGGTCAAGTGAACACGTGTAAAGGAGAAGATTCACCTTTATGTATGAGAAGTAGAGGTCGCACGTGTCACTTGCCAAACGGACTCTTGACATGGTGATGACCGTAGGATGCTCCGTATCACTTACCTTTGTTGATTGTGGATCATATGTATCTCTTTCTGCTCGGTGATCTAGCACTTGTGTGATTGATTCCTTGTTGGTTGAGTGATTTCTCTCTCGTTTCCTCCGTGTTCCCCTTTATGCTTCCGCGTGCTCTTTGTGATTCCCCGTAGGATCCACTCCAAACGTGAAAGGATCTTCCCCCACGGCAAGAGCGACATCACAACCGCTACTTCGACGAAGAACTTCGCTACGGCAAGCTAAAGTTCACCATGCCCAAGTACAATGGAAGCAATGACCCCGAAGAGTACCTCTCATGGGCATTGAAGGTTGAAAAAAATCTTCCGGTTGCACAACTACAATGAGGAAAGAAGATCGCTATGGCATCACTCGAGTTCCAAGACTACGTTCTCATTTGGTGGGAACAAGTGATTGAGCGACGACGTACAAGAGGCGAACCACCAATCACAACTTGGACGGCGATGAAGGATGTCATAAGAGCTCGTTTCGTGCCTACACACTACAACCGTGATCTCTTCAAGAAGTTGCAACTCCTCAAACAAGGTGATGAGGACATCAATACCATTGTTACACCCACAGCCCCTGCTGCTATACATACTGGACCAATTACTAGAGCTCGCGCACGCCAATTGAATTATTAGGTACTTTCGTTTCTTGGTAACGATTCCAATGTTCATGAGAATATGATGCTGCCTAAATTGGATACATTTGTTTTGCTTACAAATGAAGGGCCTACCATGGACAAGAAAGATGAACCTTGGAGCAAGTTCAAGCATGGAGATGTTGGCATGCGCAAGGGGAACAAGAACGGAGTTACAAGTGATGATTCCAGGACTTTGAAGCCACCCTAATGAGTGCATGAGGCCTTGGACGAAATATACAAGATGCCACTTCATAATATTCGTCCATAGGCTATTCTAGGTGCTGCGTCACCTTATTATTGGGCCAGGCCCATGTAATTTCGAAATACTTAAGTATAGGTTGTTTTTAGAGTCCGTATGTGTGGGGAAACAAGAGTTAGGGTTGGTTTCGGACCCCTCCCTCAAGGGCCACGAAATTCCCTCCTCTTCCTCCATATATAAAGCCCTTAGGGCATCGTTTAGACTTTGGGTTTTGTTTAGATCAAAAGTTCGCCATAGCTGCAACTTCGCGTGATTTCGCTTGTGTTCAACGACTGCACCAAGGCGTCCACAGAACCCCACCTTAATAAAGCTTTCCTCTTATATTCGCAATATCCAGATTGCAATCTTAGTTTCTTGCTTGTTCTTCGTTTGCTCGCAGGAAACAGATCCTCGTGGTCAGGTTGATCGTGCTCCAGCGTGGTCAATAACCCTCGGAAGTTAGTTTATCGATTGCTAAGGCGCGACGTCTCACACGTACGTAGTCGGATCGTCAAGGTCGACTCCCACAGAAACGATAGCCACCTTCTCATCGAAACATCGGGACACCTTTGCCTCTATCAAGTGGTATCAGATTTTCAGGTTGCTCGGTGAGATTTTACAGTTTTTCGTAGATTAGATCGAGTCTGTTCTTCATACCTAAAGTCCACGAAAAAGCCACAAAAAATTTAGGGTTAGTTCATCATATCCGAACCAATCGAGCCTTTGCATAATCTTTTTAGGGTTTTTGCTTTGTTGAATTTGCGGTTGCATCGCCGTGTCAAGTTGCTTTGGTCTTAGAGTCTAGTCTTTTAGAGTTTCGAAGTTACGGTCATAAGTTGTCACGCCGCCCGCACCATCATCATCGCCTTGCCATCTACCACCATTGCTTATCCGCCACCGCTCACGAATACGTATTCATATACCACCACCAATCTGTATCCATATACCACCACCGCTACCATATACCACCACCGCCATATACCACCACCATATATCCACCACCAATCCGAGTTCTTCTCATATTAGGTTTGTTTTCGAGATCCATCTAAATTACGATTCGTGTTTCCTTGCTGCACAGAGGTCTCGGAAAAAACAAAGTGTCTGGAGACCCCCGGGCAGTTTTTAGGCCAAAATTTATGCGACCGAAAATATTTTTTCCCTATCCTATTTTTAGGCTGTTCTGAGTCTTTTGAGACACTCGCCATCATAGTGATTTTTGGTCGCACTTTTTCGTCGTCGCTGCCCTGAATTCCGAAAAAAAAATTGTCAAAATTTTTTTTGTACCCATCCTGTCAGTTTGACCTGGGAAGAGTTTTGAGACACTCGCCATTATAGTGATTTTTCGCAAAAAAAAGAGCGCAAAAAAAAGAGCGCAAAAAAAAAACAGAGCGAATTTTCTTTTCCAGAGTGTGCTTTTCCGTTGTTTCCGTGCAGCGCCGTGATTTTGTTAGTGTTCTAGGCTCGCGTCTCTAGCACGGTCTAGCCTAGGACCAGACAAGATCTTGTCGTTGAGCGTTTATTCAACTTTGCATCTACGAATTGATTATTGCTGACCCTTTTGCTACCATGTTATAAGCCTTCCCAGCTCCACATACATCTACATCGTGCGTTTGACTCTCCCCGGTAATCGCTCTATCCAAGCTTTGAGAGTTTTGATTTGCATCGGTTGCCGATCACCGCTTTCTTCTTGGGTAAGAACCGGTAAGAATTTGAGATTTGCTTGACGGATTTGTGACTGTCCACCACACCACCACCACTTCCTAGTAGTCTGTCGAATCATATTCTTGTGTGTTTCTATTGTCGCTAACCATGGCAGGATCACAAGCCGATTTAGACCGACCGGGAGAACATGACAAACAAAGCGCTACATGATAAGTTTCAACAAATGATGAGTGGGCAGGTGGAAGATGTGCTAAATAGATTTGAAGAGGCCATGGAGAAGATAGATGGCATTGAGAAGGCGTCAAAACAAAGCTCGATAACAAGTTTAATGAATTGCTCGCGTCTACCACCACCACTACCGGCTGCACCTAACGCATTGCCTCTACAACAACAACAACGACTACCTCCACATCGCGAAACAGCCCTCCGCCGAGCGACCCGTGTCCCTCTTGACTGGCCAAGCTGCTGGTCTTGTTGATACTTCCGTGGCTCCTGCTGGCGATGTGGGGGAGGATGATTATGTGGGAGATTACGAGGATGAGGTTGATCAACATCGAACTACGTGCAACCACCAACACCACAACCACCGTGTCGTCCACATGCAAATAATGGCAATGTTAGGGCTCCCCTCGGTATGAGATCATGACCATCTCCCTAAACTGAAATTGAATATTCCACCATTTGAGGGTAGATATGTTCACGATATATATCTTACTTGGGAGTTAGAAACTGAACAACGATTTACATGTTTACAATATCACGAGGAGAGACGTGTTCCCGCTTTGTTTGTGCTTTCACTAGCTTTGCATGTGTTTGGTGGTCTGAACATTGTAGATTATATCCTGTTCCGGCTACTTGGACTGCTTTGAAAACTGCTATGCGTACTCGTTGGGTTCCACCATATTATCAACGTGAATTACTTCAAAAATTGCAGCGCTTAAGACAAGGAAAAAAATTTGGTAGAAGAATATTATCAGGAATTACAAACTGGCTTGATTAGATGTGGTATTGTTGAGGAGAATGAAGCTATGCTTGCACGTTCTGGGTGGATTAAATAGAGAGATTCAGACCATTCTAGACTACAAGGATTATAATAATATCACTCGATTATCCCATCTTGCTTGTAAAGCTGAACGTGAAGTGCAGGATCGACAGGCGTTGGCGCGGACTAACTTTTCTGCAGGTCGACCTTCAGCATGGACAGCACGTGCATCATCTACTTCCACACGTTCTACTACACCGGCACCTCCGTCGGCTGCCACCTCCAACCGTGATACAAGAAAGCAGGCACAACCACCACTATCTGCCAAGAGCACATGATGCGGAGCATCCCACGATCATCCCCATGGACTTACAACAGTCTCATCAAGAGCCAAGAGGACCCATGACACGAGCTAGATCTAGAGCTCTCGAGAACGAGGTGACCTCTTTCCTTATTGATATCACATATGATACACTCGAGACATGGCTACTACCTAAGTCCGATATGCTATGCATGATTAGGTGTCAAGGGAACCTCCAGGATGCACGTGAAGATGGACAAACCACCAAGTCCGCGGATGAAGAGAACCAACGGAGAAGGCCGAGAACACCTTCCAGTGCACGGACATCCGCCCTGGAGCTTCTACCTCAACAGGATCCAATCTGGCCAAGTCTCTGTGGGCGGACATCCGGCGTCCAAGCCGGACATCTCGCTTTGACCGGATATCCGGGCCCCACCGAAATCCGGCGTCCCTTTCCGATTCGGTGAAGCAGTCGCCTTGACCGGACATCCGGCTGAAAGCGGACATCTGGCGCCTCATGAAGGCCCGGACATCCGGCCCGACGCCCGGACGTCCGGCCTCCCCTGCCTGCGCGCAGTGCCTCAGGGCCTTGTCCCTTGTACCCCTTCGCCCAAGACTATATATACTTGTTCCCTTTCCTCTTTCTTGGGTTAGCATTGGATTAGCTCATATTCTTGTGTGAGAGCCTTTGCTCATCCACTTGGCTACTTCTCCACCGAGATCAGGACCTCTCCGGAGAAGATCCCCCAAGTGGATTCAAGACCCCCTTCTAGGGTGGACCCCTCAAGGCCTCCTCACGGAGAAGAACGGTTACCGCTTGTATCTTACCTTTGTTGATCTTGAATCTTGTGCCACTCTATGCGATCGATAATCTAGCACTTGTGTGATTGATCTCTTGTCGGTTTCGTGATTTCTCTCTCGCTTTCTCTCGTGTTCTTCCGCGTGTCCTTCGTGGATTCCCCGTAGGGATCCGCTCCAACGTGAAAGATCGCCCACGAGGGTTCCGCCCTACATCATCTATGGTATCATGAGCCACGTTGATCACGTTATTGGAGCCCCTACCCCTCTTTTTCTAGCTTGATTTTGTTGTTTTTGTCCTAATTCCGAAAATTCCCCACAAAAATAGCCCCAATTTTTTTTTTGTGA
Organism: Aegilops bicornis; assembly: GCA_021605145.1. Classification (NCBI taxonomy): domain Eukaryota; kingdom Viridiplantae; phylum Streptophyta; class Magnoliopsida; order Poales; family Poaceae; genus Aegilops; species Aegilops bicornis. Next base: position 454,491,833 of record CM038675.1, on the reverse strand, counting down.
TTTGTTCGTGTGATGAAGTTTTGTTGGATTTGATCCGTGGATTTCGTGTGTTGCAGGTAGATCTAGCTTTCTCCCACCATTTCCACAATTTCCGTCCACAAAATCCCGCGAATTTTGCCCCGGTTCCCGCCTTACCCGCGGTGTTCATCGAGCCCGGACATCCGGCCCGAGCAGCCCGGACATCCGGCCCGATCAGCCCGGACATCCGGCGCCCCGGACATCCGGCTTCCAGCCCGGATTTCCGGCCCCTGGTAACATCAATCCCTTCCACCACCCCGATCACCGCCTAACTTTCGCAAAATTTTGTCCCGTGCCCACATACACTTCCACTTACCTCCACCACTTCCGCATAACACCACCTTAGCCTTTCCCACTTCCAATTCCGACAACGTTGCCAAATTTTGCCTTGAGAATTTGAGTTGGGGTTTTCCGTATCCTTTTGTGTTTCGGCTATCTAGGTACGGTTCAACATCAACATCACCACCGCTCATCTTCGTCAAGGACGGTAACATCGTTGACACCTTTGACATTACTTGCAATTGCATTGATAACCATCATAGCCCATCTTCGCGTTGCTTACCCATCGAGACTAGCCATTGAGTATTGCTGACAACGTGACTTGTGCACATTAGTGATCATACTCCATAACATACATACCAAAGTGGTGCATATCTTAGCATCAACTTGTGTGTCGCAAAGTTGTCATCGCATACACAATTGCTATCTTGGTTCGTGAAGTTTTGCATGAGAAAAGAGCTCAAAAGAGAAAGAGCCAATCAAGCTTTTAAGCAAAGAGAGAAAGATAAGCAAAGAGCTTATGAGCAAGAACCATAGCATCATACAACATTAAGATTGTCATACTTGATCATCTTGGATCAACACATCGAAACACCATACATATAGCATACTTGGGTAGAAGTCGTTGCATTTTGCTTAGTAGGTTGTGCACAAGTTCAGATCCGCCTATTGTGCAATCGTATAGCTGCCTCTCTAGTGTTGTGCAACAAGAGCATCTTGGTGAATTCCACATTTTGGCTCATCCTTGGTTGCATAACCCCATATTATCTTTTATGTGTGTGTTTCCGTGTACCTTATCTTGCTAGTGGTCTACTTCTTGCATTTGCAAATTTGTGAATCATTTCCAACTTTATTGAGTCTCACTTACAATTGCATCAAATTTTGTGCCACCATCCTAACCGAGCTCCACCATAAAGCTTTTACTTGTGTAGGTGTGAGAACCGACAAGAATCGGTACCAAGAGTGCTATTTCATTGTCCGCATTTGAGTGAACTTGATTCATCTTCAACATCGGTCAAAGGTATATTGGTATAAGTTCTTTCCGTTCTACCACTCACATTTTGCTTGGAATGATGGATAGGCCAAGTTCTTCTACCAACACACTCTTCAACGAGCAAGACGACGACATGTCTTCATATGTCACCAAGAACCACCTATTTGTCGCACAACGAGCATTGCACCAAGAACAACAAGCAATGAGCGACCGCATCGACAACCTCGCCACCGACTTGCGACTCTCCGAGCAACGTACAAGAGACTACTTCGACAACAAGTTCGAGGCTCACAAGCAAGAGAATGATGCAAGAATGGACGAGATCCGCGCGTTGATGAGAAACCAGCATCATTCAACTTCTTCATCATCAAGACGGAGCCGCTCGAGTCGACATTCTGACGACACCTTCTACGACTCAAGTACACCGTCATCGAACACTCTTCGACGAGCCGCGCGCCAAGACCGTCATGCATCTCGCAACCCGCTACATGTCAAGCATTCACAAGAGCAAGTTGATGATCAAGTTCCTCGTCCTCAATCTAATCAAGAGGCCTTTGCTCAAGCTCAAGAACGCGACAACGTCTTAAATGCCGCCAACAAGAGGAAGAACGAGCACGTCTTCACCAAGACGAACAAGACACCAAGGCTCAACGTCTTCAACAACAACAACGTGAGGCGCAAGCTCTTGAGGCGCAACGTGCCCTTCAAGAATCAAGTAGAGCCTTCGCCAACCGCAATCGCGAACGGCGCAATCAAGAGGAAGCCCTTCGAGAAGAAATTCAAGAGAGGAACTACCAAACTCATGCACAACGACAAGTTCCTCAAGCTCCTCCACAAGCTCGTCAAGCTCCACCTCAACCTCAAGTACAACAAGAGCAAGTTGACCATGGTCTTCCTCCACGCCAAGAGCAACATGAAGACGACTACAATCCACGTCAAGGACGTCATCATCAACATCGCCAACAACACAATGAAGAGCAACGCCACGGACAAGCTAAAATTCACCATGCCCAAGTTCAATGGAAGCAATGACCTCAAGACTACCTCTCATGGGCATTGAAGGTTGACAAAATCTTCCGCTTGCACAACTACGATGAAGCGAAGAAAATCGCTATGGCATCACTTGAGTTCCAAGACTATGTGCTCATATGGTGGGAACAAATCATTGAGTGACGACAAGCAAGAGGTGAACCTCCAATCACCACTTGGGCTCAAATGAAGGATGTCATGCGAGCACGTTTTGTGCCAACCTACTACAACCGCGATCTCTTCAAGAAACTCCAACTACTCAAGCAAGGAACAAAAAGCGTTGAAGAATATTACAAGGAAATGGAGATAGCCATGATTCGAGCCAATGTCAAGGAAGATGATGAGCAAACTATGGCACGTTTCTTGAATGGACTCAATCATCCCATCAAGAAGATCGCCGACTTCCAACCATACTCATCCCTCATTGAACTCGTGCATCAAGCTACAAAGGCGGAAAGCCAAGTGCAAGATGACTTCAAGTACGCCAAGTACTCATCCAAGACCTACGGCTTCTCCAACAACCAAGCGTCAACGACTCCTTCAAAATCTACATCAACCAAGCTTTCTTCAAGAAATGACGACAAGTCAAGTTACAAGAAGACTTCGACAAGCTCAAGTCGTCCTCCTCCTACTACAAGCAACATCAAGCCGCGTGCTTCATCCTCTACTCCGACCGATGAGACCATCAAGACAAGCTCCTTCAAGTGTTTCACTTGTGGCGGCCGAGGCCACAAGTCATATGAATGCACCAACAAGCGCACCATGATCCTCAACGACGATGGCACATATGACTCCATGAGTGAAGAGGAGATGGAAGCTCTTGAGCAAGTGGCCATGCACCGCAAGTGAGCGAAGAAGAAGATGATCAAGTCTTTTGTGATGAGGATTCGAGCCCCGCCTCGTTGTCTCCAAGGTCTTGACTCTTCAACATCAACAAGAAGAAGACCAACGATGCCACATCTTCCACACAAAAGCCGGCATCAATGGACGGTCCATCAAGGTCATCATCGATGGAGGTAGTTGCCACAACTTGGCAAGTGAAGAACTATGCTCCAAGCTCCAATTGGTCAAGAGGAAGCACCGCACCCTACAAGGTTCAATGGCTAAGTGACTCACGGCACTATCTGAGTCGAGCATACGGTCCAAGTCTCCTTCAAAATTGGTGCTTATGAAGACACGTTGGAATGTGATGTGGTCCCAATGACCGTTTGCCACCTACTTCTAGGTCGACCATGGCAATTCGACCGTGGTGTCATCCACAATGGGCGCACCAATCACTATAGCTTCAAGATGAAAGGGAAGGAATATGTGCTACGACCTATGTCTCCTACTCAAGTGATAGCCGATAAGCAAGCCACACATCATAGAGAAAAGAGTGAGAAAGTGATCCACCCAAAAGTGAGTGAGAGCCACAAGCCAAATGATGCGGAGCATCCTACGGTCATCACCATGTCAAGAGTCCGTTTGGCAAGTGACACGTGCGACCTCTTCTTCACATACACAAAGGTGAATCTTCTCCTTTACACGTGCTCACTTGACCCCTTCGAGGATGGTATACTACTTGACACTTCCCCGTGTGCATGCATAGGTATTGCCGAGCTTCTCGGATGTCAAGGAGGAGTGCAAGCGCCAAGGAACGACTACACCATCCGCGAGGGAAGCATGGAAGCGACGACGGAAGAAGACGGAGCTCTTGAAATTACGGCGGGACATCCGGGCCAGAGGCCGGACATCCGGCGCCTCACCAAAGCCCGGACATCCGGCCAACCGCCCCGGACATCCGGCGTCTCCCGAGAGCCCGGATATCCGGCCTCAAGCCCGGAAATCCGGCACCCCTCTCCCGATCCGGCTGAAACAGTTGCCACAGCCCGGACATCCGGCCCCAGGCCCCGGACATCCGGCCTCCCGCGAAGCCCCGGATATCCGGCTCCCCAGCCCGGAAATCCGGCGCCCCTCTCCCGGTTCTGCTGAAACGGTCGCTCTAGCCCGGACATCCGGCGCCTCGCGAAGGCCCGGACATCCGGCCCGACGCCCGGACGTCCGGCCTCCCTGCGTCACGAGTGCCTCCGGGACTCGTCCCTTGTACCCTTCGCCCGAGACTATATATACTTGATCCCTCCTCTTTTTAGGATTAGCGTTGATTTAGCTCATAGATAGAGCTTCGCTCATCCATACCGGATCTACTCCACGAGAGAGACCGCGGCCCCTCTTCGGAGACGATCCACCTTGGATTCAAGACCTCCCTTTGCGGAGAAGACCATCATCAAGACCTCCTCAAGGAGAAGAACGGCTACCGTTTGTATCGTCCTTTGTTGACCTTGAATCATGTATCTCCCTTTGTGTTCTTTGATCTAGCATTTGTGTGACCGATTCCTTGTTGGTTGAGTGTTTTCCCTCGTTCCTCCCGTGATTTCCTCGTGTTCTTCCGCTCGTTCTTCGTAATCCACCGTAGGATCCGCTCCAACGTGAAAGATCGCCCACGTAGGGTTCCGCCCTACATCATCTATGGATCAGAGCTTAGGTTGATCACGTTTTTCGAGCCCCTACCCATCTTTTTCTAGCTTGATTTTGTTGATTTCGTCCTAAATGCAAAAATCCCCACCAAAAAATAGCCCCAATTTTTTTTTGTGATTTGTTAGTTTTGATGATGTTTTGTTGATTTTGATCCGTGGATTTTCTTGGTTTCGAGTGGATCTAGCATTTCCCCAAGTTTCCCCACCTTCCATCCATGAAATCCATCAAATTTTGCTCCCGAAATCATCAATTTCCGCCCCAATTCGAAAATTTCCGCCCCAAACGAGATCGGGATTCGTCGTGCCGGACATCCGGGCCTCAGGCCGGACATCCGGGCCATCCGGCCGGACATCCGGGCCATCCGGCCGGACATCCGGGCCATCCGGCCGGACATCCGGGCCCCAAGCCGGACATCCGGGCCCTGGAGCACCAAATCCGCACGGTTCTGGACATACACCCCCGGAAATCCGGCCCCGACCCCCGGATATCCGGCCCCTGTGAGTTCTGTTTTTTCCGTTTCACCGTTTTGTCCATAACTAATTCATCCGGAGTCCGATTTTGACGTTCTTTAGCTCGTTTTAAAGCTATTGACATCCCCCTTCCCATAAAAATACTACCATCACCATTTGACTCCATAAAATTTTGTGAACTTTGGCATCTTTGCCTAGGGCTTCCGCCACATCATCTGCATAGCCACCACCGACTTCCGCAACCTAACCCATTTTGTTCCCCATAGCATTAGTGGTTGCTTGAGTAGTGATTCGAGTCTCCTAAGGTGTTTCGGCTACTTAGGGACGATTGCCTCTTCATCAACCACCACCACCACTTCCACATAACCTTGCCCACCATACACTTCCGACAACCCAACTTAACCCAATTGTTGATTGAGCTTTTTCGAGTTGTGGCTTGTGTCTCCTAAGGTGTTTCGGCTACTTAGGGACGACAACTTCAACTCCGACACATGTATAGCCCATCATTCCACTTCCGCATTGCCAAGTGCAAACCACCACCGCATTCCCGCTACCACCATTTTGACATTTGACGTTTGAGATTTTGAGTTCGCGGTTTTTCCGTTTCCTAGGGTGTTTCGCTAACTAGGAACGGCTATACATCAAGAACACCGCCACTCATCATCGCCAAGGACGGTAACCTCGACGACACCATTGTATTTTCCCATTGCAAATTGCATTGATAACCCCTAGCCCATTTTATGCTACTTGCCTATCGAGACTAGCCATTTGAGTATTGCCGGCAACGTTACTTGTGCACATTAGTGATCATACCTCCCATTACATACCATACCATATCATATTGGTATCATATCATCCATTGTGTCTCAAGTTTGTTCCCGCATACACACAATTGCTATCTTGGTTTGTGCATTGTGCAAAGTGGCCATAGAAAAAAAGAGAATAAGCTTTTAAGCAAAGAAAAGAGAGAGCAAAGAAGCTTGTAAGCAAGTGCCATAGCATCATACAACATTGCATATAAGATTGTCATATCCGATCATCTTGGATCATCTTGAGAAAAACACCGAACTATACATACATAGCATACTTGGGATAGAAAGTTTATCTATTTTGCATCTTATAGGTTGTGCACAAGTGTCGTATCCGCCTATTGAGCAATCGTGCTACGTCTCTCTTGAGTTGTGCAACACGAGCGTTTTGGTGGATTTCACATTTTGAGCTCATTCCTTGGTTGCACGGCCCCATTTATCTATCCGTGTGTGTGTTTCCGTGTGCCTCATATTGCTATTGGTCTACTTGTTTCGCTTGCGAATTTGTGAATCTCTTTCAACATTATTGACTCTTGCTAACATTTTGCATTAAATTTTTGTGCCACTATCCTCACCGAGCTCCTCCATAAGCTTTACTTGTGCAGGTGTGAGAACCGACAAGGATTGGTACCAATAGTGCTATTTCATTGTCCGCATTTGGGTGAACTTGATTCATTTTCAACATCGGTCAAGGTACATTGGTATAAGTTCTTCCCTTTCTCCCACTCATATTTGCTTGAGTCTTGTGATGGATAGGCAAGGCATTTCATCTTCGGTCTACAACAACAACGACGAGTTCGATGCCATGGAAAACAACTATGACGCCAAGATGCAAGCTAAAATGGAGGAGATCAAATCCCTCATCAAGTCCTACAAGCGATCTTCCTCATCTTCGAGAAGACGCTCAAGAGCACATGCTTCCGAGCTACCGTCTCCGGCAAGATCACATCGGCATCGACACCATCATCAACAAGAACGTGAAGGTCAAGAGCTCAACATCAACAACCGCTCCACGACTTCACCATCTCCCTTGGCATCTTCGCCAAGCGACTTCAAGGCATCTTCGCCTTCGGATATTCGCATCTTCGCCAACAAGCACCCCAAGACTACGCTCAAGAGAAGCTCCCCAAGCTCAAGTCCGCGACTTCCACGAGCTACTACGACCTCGACATCGACCACGAGATTCCTTTCTATGGGACTCAAGAACCCGAGGAGTACCTCGAGTGGGAGCGTTTGATGGACGACTACCTCAAGCTACATCAAGTTCCTCCGAAGATCAAGTGAAGTGTGCCACAAGAAACTTCCACGACTACGCCTCGACATGGTGGCTTCACACACCTTCGGAGTGCTACGAGATGAGTTGGTCCAAGATGAAGAGAGCTTTGCGATGAGAGTTCGTGCCTCCAACATACACGGAACAACTTCGACGCCAATTGGAGAACACCACCCAAGGATCCAAGTCCATCGACAAGTACTTCAAGGAGATGAAGATTGCCTTCTGACGAGCGGCGTGGGCGACCCCATGTCAATGAAGTTCCACTTCATGATGGGATTACTGTGACATCTCCAAGACCATCTTCCTCGAGAACTACAAGTCCATCGACGACTACTACATTGGTGCTCTCAAGGCGGAACAAGAACTCATGAAGGCCAACACTTCTCCACCCCAAGCAAACTTCGTGGAGACCAAGCTCTACGACAAGCATGAGGCTAGTACCACCATGATGTCCAAGCCGACAAGCTCCAAGGCGATGCTCCCAAGTGCGACTTCACCGCCATCCCTCTTTGTGGCATTGTTGATGCCGAGTCTACCTTGACTCTTTTTCAAGATGGTGCGGCGACAAATGCGACTACGGAGACCTTCAAGGACCAAGCTTTGGAGGCAAGCGACAAGGTGGCGAGCAAGGATGATGCTTCCATCTTAGGAGGCGAGAGTGATGTTGTGCCATCTTGGCTTTCATCCACGACAAGAGTGATGTTGAGCCATCTTGGCCTTCATCCACGACGAGGCGATAATGTGCCATCTTCGGCCTTCATCCACGGCAGCGACTACGAGACGGTTGAGCATGGGATTTTCCCTTGAGCACGGCTGACGTCTGATGACTTGAGTGACTTGAGCCACCATATTGAGAGTGAGAGTGACTTCACCACTAGCCCCATATATGTGTTGCCCCAATTCCCATGTGAGGAGAGCCACAACCCCCACCACTTGAGTGAGATGAGTGACCCCACCATACGTGAGTTTGAGTGCACCCATTTTGAGGGAGTGAGTGAACCACCACATAGAGAGAGTGAGATAGTTGATAGGTCTAGTGAGGCCATTTGCATTTCTAACAACTTGACCTCTACCTCTATTGTGTCTTCTCATTTGGTGCTAGGTCCCATTTATGATGACGCGCGGATCCTCGACGACTCCGTCCTCCCTTTGGACAAGGCGATGGCCATGGTGGAATATGATGCACCCCCACATGGTTCCATCAAGATGAAGATGACCACCATTTGGTCTTTCCCACCTCACCTACACCACTTGAGTGGAATGACAAGGGTAACAAAGGTGACGGTGATGCTCTCGTCCCACTAGTGGACTATTTTGACATTGATTGCTTGCATGATGTTGATCACCCTATTGACATGATTCATTCTAGTATGATTTCCCCATGTGATGATTTGCCCATTTATGAATATGATGATTCTCATGTGGAGTCTATTAGTAGTGATGCTATGTTACATAGGATTTCTTGTGACAATTCTTTAGGTCACATCATGTTTGCTAATCCGCTTGACTTGTCATATGCTATGCATGAGATCCATCATATGTCTTATTTGCAATCTCTTCATAGTGACTATGCATATGCCATTAAAATAAACCCAATTTGCACATATGGCATAGATGACAAGCCCATGGTTATTGGCATTTGTTTTTCTTGTGATGATATTGATATGCTCCCTTTGCATCCTTTATCTCATATGCCATGCCTTGCCCTCCTAGCTTCGGATATGCATTGTTTTGGATGTTGTCCATTTTCTCCAAATGATGTTTCCAATATTGCTCATGAGGAGACCCCATAGTTTCCTCATACATGTTAGGAGAATTTGATCCATCCCATTCATTGCATGATCCCCATACTTGTGTGCACCACATGCTCCCCATGAATGAAAATGCTATCGATCGCCATATACTTGCATTATCAATTTGTGTCCCCATCGTGTCATACATAATAACTATTCTTTCATGATGGATGACATGTTCTTATACCATGCATCAAATTTCTTTGAGCGATGCTTATCTTATGCTAACTCACACGTGCACATACACATCATGATGGATGATGTGTACATTTACCACGCCAAGACAATTTCTTTGGTTTTTGTCTCTTTTGTGTAGGTACCCATGAATACTTGTCGACCTCGCAATCCCACGAGTTGACAAAGCGAGCTCTAGAGAGCAACGATGACTTGGGATCCCATGGATTGTCTTTCCCACCGCTCACTTGGCGCAAACACTTGGCGCATTTCTTCTACATGGCCCTCACTTGGCTATGGGTTGTTCTCCATTATATATCCTTTGCCCATCTTGCCATGTTCACTTTGCATGATATGCCCATTCCTATGCCTTTGCCATGCATTTGTGACCCATGCTTTGCATTACACATGATGATTGATTCTAGTACTTGTATGTGTATTTGCAGCGTGGTGGAGATATTGTTTGGTATTGCCATGATTGCTTTGTGCCCCATGCCTATGATGACACTATGATCTTGCTTTGTGTTCGTGCTTGCGATATGTCATGTGCATTCCCTATGCCTATTATTCGTTTACATGACATGATTGCCATGATTTCTTCTAGTGTGTTGCATCTTCGCTCCACTAGTTTGCCGCGACTTGATTACTATGCTTGCTTATGTAGCATCACCAAATCATGCGGTTGAAGACAAACATCTATAAGCTTTGCACATGATTCATATTGCTTCTTGTCATATATCTCTATGTGTTGCCTCCCTCATGCTAGATGATTTGCCATGTATTGAGTGCAACAATGATTCTCTTCTTGCTCATGAGATTGCCCCCATAGCATTCTCGCATATATTTGGAGATTTTGACATAATTCTTGTGAAGCATGCTTGTCTTAACTCTTTGCACCATATACCTAGTGCCATGAATATTGCCATTGTTGCATCATATTATTCATGCACTTGTCCTTCTAATGGTTTTGTGCAAAAGATGAGAACCATCATGATGGATGATGAGTTCATCTACCATGCGCATACGTTCTTTGTTTTGTTTTGTGCATGTGTAGGATACTTGGACTTTGTGTCGACTTCCACTTCACATGAGTTGACCATTCGAGCTCTTGAGAGCGAGCCTCATACATTCTACCACGAATCGCTTCTACACGCATTTGCTTCCACTTGGCATTGTGAAGAATGCACAAGGACATGCCTTCAAGGTGACATCTTTCTTGAGCATGGATATTGCGGATCATACTACTTGTGTTGCTTGCACGATGAGACTTATTGGTCATCTTGGACCACTTGATTGCGCACTTAGTAGAGATCTTGCTTTGACTTGCCATTATCACATTCCCATGCATCATGACATATGTACCTTGTGTGTTGCATCCAATTCTTGGATTACTTGCTCCTCTCATATGTTTGGTTGCAACAATGTCATTACTTCACATATGCCATGTCCCATTGATTGCTACATGCTTGACTTGATTGCCTCTCACATGATGAACAATTGCTCTTTCCATTGTGTTGAGTGCCACATGATATTCACTACACCCCATGCACATTATGTTTGGATTGTCTTGCACTTGACCCATGTGTTTAGACACTTCATTTTACTTGGTGTTATGAATGATTCATATGCCTACCATAGACCTTTCATTGAGCAATTTATGAATGCTTGCTATGAAATTGAGGTAGATGCTTATTCTCTTGACACACATATTTGCATCTCTACCTCCCATTTACATGCTTGTCCCCATGATATCTTTGTTGTGCTCAATTTATGCGCTTACATGCCATGTCACAATCCTTTGCCACACCATTTGCTATGCTTGATGACGACACTTGTTTGGTGAATCACCAATTGAATGCTTGGTTTTGCACTAACGCTAACCACATTTATTTTTCCAAGTGTTTGTTGTATTTGCTCCTTTTCAAGGAATCACAAGACGGTGCGACATTGGAGAGTGCCCATTTCGAGCTTCAAGATGACGAGAGCTTGGTGATCGACCACTTTGACACGGCACCGCCATCTCTTTCCCATGGTGATTTGGTTTTCGATCCGAGGTCGGATCCTTTCCAAGGGGGAGGGGATGATGCGCAGCATCCTACGGTCATCACCATGTCAAGAGTCCGTTTGGCAAGTGACACGTCGACCTCTTCTTCACATACACAAAGGTGAATCTTCTCCTTTACGTGCTCACTTGACCCCTTCGAGGATGGTATACTACTTGACACTTCCCGTGTGCATGCATAGGTATTGTCGGAGCTTCTCGGATGTCAAGGAGGAGTGCAAGCGCCAAGGAACGACTACACCATCCGCGAGGGAAGCATGGAAGCGACGACGGAAGAAGACGGAGCTGCTTTGAAATTCTGGCCGGGACATCGGGCCAGAGGCGGACATCCGGCGCCTCACCAAAGCCGGACATCCGGCCAACCGCCCCGGACATCCGGCGTCTCCCGAGAGCCCGGATATCCGGCCTCAAGCCCGGAAATCCGGCACCCCTCTCCCGATCCGGCTGAAACAGTTGCCACAGCCCGGACATCCGGCCCCAGGCCCCGGACATCCGGCCTCCCGCGAAGCCCCGGATATCCGGCTCCCCAGCCCGGAAATCCGGCGCCCCTCTCCCGGTTCTGCTGAAACGGTCGCTCTAGCCCGGACATCCGGGCTGAGAGCCCGGACATCCGGCGCCTCGCGAAGGCCCGGACATCCGGCCCGACGCCCGGACGTCCGGCCTCCCTGCCTGCGTGCAGTGCCTCCGGGACTCGTCCCTTGTACCCCTTTGCCCGAAGACTATATATACTTGATCCCCTCCTCTTTCTAGGGTTAGCGTTGATTTAGCTCATAGATAGAGCTTCACTCATCCATACCGGATCTACTCCACGAGAGAGCCCGCGGCCCCTCGTCGGAGACGATCCACCTTGGATTCAAGACCTCCCTTTGCGGAGAAGACCATCATCAAGACCTCCTCACGGAGAAGAACGGCTACCGTTTGTATCGTCCTTTGTGTTCTTTGATCTAGCATTTGTGTGACCGATTCCTTGTTGGTTGGGTGTTTTCCCTCGTTCCTCCCCGTGATTTCCTCGTGTTCTTCCGCTCGTTCTTCGTAATCCACCGTAGGATCCGCTCCAACGTGAAAGATCGCCCACGTAGGGATCCGCCCTACATCACCAAATTTGAGCGACTCTTCGCCTAGAGAGAAAAACCTCATTCTATTTGCCACCAAAAGTGAGATGAGAGAAGTGTGTGAAAACCCATCGAGTGTGATGCACTTTGTCCTTGTGTGCAAGGATGGAGAACCAAAACTAACACCATTCACGAGCTACCTTTGGTGTTTCAATCTCTTTTGCAGGAATTTCAAGATGTTTTTCCCGATGAGCTACCTCCGGGTCTACCTCCTCTTGAGGCATAGAGCATCGAATTGACCTCATCCCGGAGCACCTCTACCAAACAAAGCTCCATACCGAGTCAATCCGGAAGAAACCAAGGAGATTCAGCGGCAAGTACAACAACTCATCGACACCGGTCATGTACGTGAAAGCTTAAGCCCTTGTGCCGTTCCGGTTCTTCTTGTGCCTAAGCCCGATGGACGTGTCCGCTTGTGGTCCGCGTGTCGACCTATCAATGCTATTACCGTTCGATATAGGCATCCCATTCCTCGCTTAGATGATATGCTTGATGAACTTAGTGGAGCCAACTTTTTCTCAAAAATTAATCTTAAAAGTGGCTATTATCAAATCCGCATACAAGAGGGTGATGAATGGAAAACGGTTTTCAAAACCAAATTTGGTTTATATGAATGGTTAGTGATGCCTATGGGTCTTTCGGAAGCTCCCGGTACTTTTGTGCGTCTTATGCATCATGTGCTTCGTCCTTATATCGGAGTCTTTGTTGTGGTTTACTTTGATGATATTCTTGTGTTTAGCAAAACCATGAACGAGCATCTTGATCATGTTAGGGCTGTTTTGCAAACCCTTCGCAAGGAACGTCTTTATGCAAACTTGAAAAAATGCACGTTTGGTGTTGACAAAGTGGTTTTCTTGGGTTTTGTTGTATCCTCAAAGGGTGTCCATGTTGATGAAGCTAAAATTGAAGCAATTAAAACTTGGACCCAACCCACCAATTTGCAACAAGTGCGTAGCTTTCTTGGTCTTGCGGGTTTTTATAGTCGCTTTGTGAAAGATTTTAGCACTATTGCCGCTCCTTTGCATGCTTTGAGTAAGAAGAATACTCCTTTTGTTTGGGGATCTTTGCAATCCACCGCTTTTGATGAGCTCAAGTCTTTGCTTACTCATGCCCCGATTCTTGCTTTGCCCAATTTTGACAAAACTTTTGAGGTTCATTGTGATGCAAGTGGTACCGGAATTGGCAGAGTTTTGATGCAAGAAAAACGAACCATTGCATATTTTAGCGAAAAACTCTCCGGTGCTCAACTTAACTATCCCATCTATGACAAGGAATTGGATGCTTTAGTGCGTGTACTACATGTTTGGGAACATTATCTTAGACCTCATGAGTTTGTCATACATACCGACCACGAAACGCTTAAGTACTTAAATGGTCAAACTAAGTTGAACAAGCGTCATGCCAAATGGAGTGAATTTATTGAATCTTTCCCCTATGTGATCAAGTACATTAAGGGTAAGGAAAATGTAGTTGCGGATGCACTTTCACGCATATGCACGCTTGTCACCAAACTTGAGTTGAATGTTATTGGTTTGAGCACATCAAAGAATTGTATGCTAATGATCCATCTTTTGCTATTCCTTACGCTAAGTGTTTGACGCATACTTCTTGGGAACAATATTACATCAAGGATGATTATCTTATGAGAGATAACAAACTATGCATTCCCGAGTCTTCTCTTCGTTTGCTCCTTTTGCAAGAGGCTCATGGAGGCGGACTCATGGGACACTTTGGACGCGACAAGACATTTGCCATGCTCTCCAAGAACTACTTTTGGCCCAAGATGTTTCGAGACGTCTCACGCTTCACCAATCGATGCTCTACATGTCGCAAAGCTAAGTCTAAAGCTCAGTCTCATGGTCTTTACATGCCTCTTCCTATTCCCTATCAACCTTGGGAAGACATTAGCATGGATTTTGTACTTGGTTTGCCTAGAACTCAAAATGGAAAGGATTCCGTGTTTGTTGTTGTGGATAGATTTTCTAAGATGGCACATTTCATTCCTTGCAACAAGATAGACGATGCTTCACATGTTGCAAATCTCTTTTGTAGGGAAATCTTACGACTCCATGGAGTACCAAAGACAATAGTCTCCGATCGTGACGTCAAGTTCTTGAGTTACTTTTGGAAGACCCTATGCGCCAAGCTCGGAATCAAGCTCTTGTTCTCATCGGCATATCATCCTCAAACCGACGGCCAAACGGAGGTGACGAACCGGACACTCTCCACTCTACTTCGTGTGTTGATTAAGAAGAATCTCAAGGAGTGGGAGGCGTGTCTACCCATCGCCGAGTACTCCTACAACCGAGCAAGACATTCGACTACCTGCAAGTCCCCCTTCGAGGTCGTCTACGGCTTCAACCCGTAGTCACCATTGGACATCCTACCTCTTCCTCTACAAGAGCGCACCAACATGGATGCGAGTGCTCGGGCAAGCTACATCAAGAAGATGCATGAGGATACAAGGCACACCATAGAGCGCCAAGTACAATGACTAGTGACCAAGCTCAACGTAGATAAGCAACCCGTGGTCTTCAACATTGGTGATCTAGTGTGGCTACACCTTCCCAAGGACCGCTTCCCCAACGAACGCAAGTCCAAGCTTCTCCGTCGAGCCGATGGACCTTTCAAGGTGCTAGCACACTACGACGACAACGCCTACAATATCGACCTACCACGAGACAAGTACAATGTGAGCGACATCTTCAACGTCAAAGACCTCACGCCATACCATGGAGATGAAGCTTTTGATCCGAGGTCGGATCTCTCCCAAGGGAGGGGAGATGATGCGGAGCATCCTTCCATTATCCCCATGGACTCTACACCGACACATCAAGCCCTACGTGGACCTATGACAAGAGCAAGAGCACGTGCTTTGGAAACCGAGGTGAACTCCTTCCTACTTAACTTGCATACGGACACAAATGGAACAATGTTGCTACCTCACCAAAATACACTATGTTCCATTAGGTACGAAGAGGAACACCACCAAGACGCTCAGGAACATCCCCAAGAAGGAGAGGAACCACCCCAAGGCCACGAGGACCAAGACGGAGTGCAAAGCAACCAAAACTGGAAGTCCCATGTGACCCCGTGCTCATGGGCCCCCGAGACCCCGTGCCCACGGGCTATCCAGAGAGTTGACGCTGGAGCACCCCGTGCGCACGTGCTTGTACCGTGCGCATGGGACCCACAAGACGGGCCCAACTTACCCCGTCTTGCAGGCTCATCGAGGTGGACGGCTGAGATCGCTTCGTGGGCTCCTTCTTCATCTCCTTCGACCCCAAGCCTATATAAGTCGTACCAAGGACCATGTTTAGGGTTAGCAAAGTATTAGATGAGATATTTGTGAGCTTTGCTCCTTTCTACCTTCCCTTGTGGAATCAAGACCACCTAGGGAAGAATCCTTGTAGATTTCAAGACCTCCTCAAGGAGTAGACTATCTTCAAGCCCCCATCTCCTTTGGATTTGGGAAGAACTTTGCCATTGTATCTTTCCTTTGATTGTGTTTGTGACTTGTAGATCTTGTGTTGTTACTCTAGTGGATGTGTAATCGGGAATTGTTGGAGTGATTTCCTCTTTGTGTCCTTGTGGTGTTCTTGTTGTCCTCTCCTTTTCCCCCTCCAAGTGTGAAAAGATCCCTCCTAGGGTTCTACCCTACATCAAAGGGTGTCCATGTTGATGAGTCTAAAATTGAAGCAATTAAAACTTGGCCCCAACCCACCAATTTGCAACAAGTGCGTAGCTTTCTTGGTCTTGTGGGTTTTATAAATCGCTTTGTGAAAGATTTTAGCACTATTGCCGCTCCTTTGCATGCTTTGAGTAAGAAGAATGCTCCTTTCGTTTGGGGATCTTTGCAATCCACCGCTTTTGATGAGCTCAAGTCTTTGCTTACTCATGCTCCTATTCTTGCTTTGCCCAATTTTGACAAAACTTTTGAGGTTCATTGTGATGCAAGTGGTACCGGAATTGGCGGTGTTTTGATGCAAGAAAAACGAACCACTGCATATTATAGTGAAAAACTCTCCGATGCTCAACTTAACTATCCCATCTATGACAAAGAATTGTATGCTTTAGTGCGTGTGCTACATGTTTGGGAACATTATTTTACACCCCATGAGTTTGTCATACATACCGACCACGAAATGCTTAAGTACTTAAAAGGTCAAACTAAGTTGAACAAGCGTCATGCCAAATGGAGCGAATTTATTGAATCTTTTCCCTATGTGATCAAGTACATTAAGGGTAAGGAAAATGTAGTTGCGGATGCACTTTCACGCATATGCACGCTTGTCACTAAACTTGAGTTGAATGTTATTGGTTTTGAGCACATCAAAGAATTGTATGCTAATGATCCATCTTTTGCTATTCCTTATGCTAAGTGTTTGACGCATACTTCTTGGGAACAATATTACATCAAGGACTATTATCTTATGAGAGCTAACAAACTATGCATTCCCGAGTCTTCTCTTCGTTTGCTCCTTTTGCAAGAGGCTCATGGAGGCGGACTCATGGGACACTTTGGACGCGACAAGACATTCGCC
Source organism: Aegilops bicornis (assembly GCA_021605145.1). NCBI lineage: Eukaryota > Viridiplantae > Streptophyta > Magnoliopsida > Poales > Poaceae > Aegilops > Aegilops bicornis. Next base: position 454,474,759 of record CM038675.1, on the reverse strand, counting down.
ATGCTCTCCAAGAACTACTTTTGGCCCAAGATGTTTCGAGACGTCTCACGCTTTCACCAATCGATGCTCTACATGTCGCAAAGCTAAGTCTAAAGCTCAATCTCATGGTCTTTACATGCCTCTTCCTATTCCTTATCAACCTTGGGAAGACATTAGCATGGATTTTGTACTTGGTTTGCCTAGAACACAAAATGGAAAGGATTCCGTGTTTGTTGTTGTGGATAGATTTTCTAAGATGGCACATTTTATTCCTTGCAACAAGATAGACGATGCTTCACATGTTGCAAATCTCTTTTGTAGGGAAATCTTGCGACTCCATGGAGTACCAAAGACAACCGTCTCCGATCGTGACGTCAAGTTCTTGAGTTACTTTTGGAAGACCCTATGCGCCAAGCTCGGAATCAAGCTCTTGTTCTCATCCGCATACCATCCTCAAACCGACGGCCAAACGGAGGTGACGAACCGGACACTCTCCACTCTACTCCGCGTATTGATCAAGAAGAACATCAAGGAGTGGGAGGCGTGTCTACCCATCGCCGAGTACGCCTACAGCCGTGCAAGACATTCGAATACTGGCAAGTCCCCCTTCGAGGTCGTCTACGGCTTCAACCCGTTGTCCCCATTGGACATTCTACCTCTTCCTCTACAAGAACGCACCAACATGGATGTGAGTGCTCGGGCAAGCTACATCAAGAGGATGCATGAGGATACAAGGCACACCATCAAGCGCCAAGTACAACGACTAGCGACCAAAGTCAATGTCGACAAGCAACCCATGGTCTTCAACACTGGTGATCTAGTGTGGCTACACCTTCGCAAGGACCGCTTCCCCAACGAACGCAAGTCCAAGCTTCTTCCTTGTGCCGATGGACCTTTCAAGGTGCTAGCATGCTACAACGACAACGCCTACAAGATCGACCTACCACGAGACAAGTACAATGTGAGCGACATCTTCAACATCAAAGACCTCGCGCCATACCATGGAGATGAAGCTTTTGATCCAAGGTCGGATCTCTCCCAAGGGAGGGGAGATGATGCGGAGCATCCTTCCATCATCCCCATGGACTCTACACCGACACATCAAGCCCCACGTGGACCTATGACAAGAGCAAGAGCACGTGCTTTGGAAACCGAGGTGAATTCCTTCCTACTAGATTTTCATATGGACACGAATGGAACATGTTTACTACCTCACCAAAATGTGCTATGCCTCCTTAGGTATGAAGAGGAACATCACCAAGACGCTCAGGAGCATCACCAAGGAGTGGGTGGACCACCCCGAGGCCACGCAAGCCAAGAAGAAGGCCATGACAGCAACACAGAAGCTCTAGGTGACCCCGTGTGACGGGCCCCGAGACCCGTGCCCACGGGCTACTCGAGGAGTTGGCGCTGGAGCACCCCATGCGCACGGGCTCACATTGCGGCAAGACGGGGCCCCTCAATGACGTGCCCAACTTACCCCGTGCGCACGGGCCTCCCAGGATGGCCGGCTGAGATCGCTTCTTCGGCTCCTTCTTCATCTCCTTCTTCATCTCCTTAGACCCCAAGCCTATATAAGTCATACCAAGGACCATGTTTAGGGTTAGCAAAGTATTAGATGAGATATTTGTGAGCTTTGCTCCTTTCTACCTTCCCTTGTGGAATCAAGACCCCCTAGGGAAGAATCCTTGTGGATTTCAAGACCTCCTCAAGGAGTGGACTATCTTCAAGCCCCCATCTCCTTTGGATTTGGGATGAACTTTGCCATTATATCTTTCCTTTGATTGTGTTTGTGACTTGTGGATCTTGTGTTGTTACTCTAGTGGATGTGTAATCGGGAATTGTTGGAGTGATTTCCTCTTTGTGTTATTGTTGTGTTCTTGTTGTTTCTCTCCTTTTCCCCCTCCAAATGTGAAAATATCCCTCCTAGGGTTCTACCCTACATCACATCCTCTAGACAATCAAACACACAAGATCCACAACAAAGGGAAAGATACAAGGTAGCGTTCATCTCAAATCCAAGAGGAGATGAGGTCTTGACGATATCCTAGACGGATCTTCCCACGAGGGGGTCTTGATGATATCCCGCAGGATCTTCTCCTAGATGGAGGTCTTGGCCTCCAATGGAGTAGTGGTCTCTCTCTCAAGAGTAGAGATAGGTAGGAGCAAAGCTCACATACAAATGAGCTATCATATTTGCTAACGCCAGAAAGGAGGTGGAGGTGGTCTATTTATAGTCTAAGACACGAAGGGGTAAGTGGGAGAGGGATACAAGGCCAAAGGCCCGCGGCTGCGCACAGGCAGGGCGGTAGTACCGGACACATGAGCGGTAGAACCGCTTGGAGGGTCTGAGCGGTAGTACCGCTTGCTTTGGGCGGTAGTACCGCCCTTTCTGATATAGGGCGGAACCCTATGTGGGCGATCTTTCACGTTTGGAGAGAATCCCTACGAGGAACACGAAGAAAGAGCGGAAGAACACGAGGAAATCACGGGGAGGAACGAGGGAAAACACTCAACCAACAAGGAATCGGTCACACAAATGCTAGATCAAAGAACACAAGGAGAGATACATGATTCAAGGTCAACAAAGGACGATACAATCGGCAACCGTTCTTCTCCGTGAGGAGGTCTTGATGGGTCCACCCTAAACGGGGTCTTGAATCCGCTTGGGAATCTTCTCCGTAGAGGTCCTGATCTCCGAGGAGAAGTAGCCAAGTGGATGAGCAAAGCTCTCACACAAATATGAGCTAATCCTTTGCTAACCTAGAAAGGTGGGGAAGAAAGAGTATATATAGTCTAGGGGGCGAAGGGGTACAAGGGCTGCGGCCCCAAACAAAGTCAACACTCAGGTGTCGGACGTCCGGAGGTCACCGGTCGTCCGGAGGCTCGACATGGTCCGGACGTCCGGAGGTCTTCGGACGTCCGTAGATTCGGTTCGGGCGTGCGTCGGTCGGACGTCTGAAGACGACCGGTCGTCCGGGGCTTCAGGAGGGTCCGGACGTCCGGAGGCTGTCGGTCGTCCGTAGCTTTGGCTCGGGTGATTGTCGTCCGGACGTCCGGGCAGCTGCAGTCGTCCGTAGATCTGGTTCGGGTGACGAAGTTCCGAACGTCCGGAGGGCGTCAGTCGTCCGTGTGCTGGAGAGGTGTCGGACGTCCGGAGTCTTCCGGTCGTCCGGCCGCTGGGGACTCTGCAGCTCCGTCTTTTTTCGTCTTCTCTTCCAGGCTTCCCTCGCGGATGGTGTAGGTGTTCCTTGGCGCTTGCACTCCTCCTCGTCATCCGTGAAGCTCCGGTCATACCTATGCATGCACCCGAGTGGAGTGTCAAGTAGTATACCATCCTCGAAGGGGTCAAGTGAACACGTGTAAAGGAGAAGATTCACCTTTATGTATGAGAAGTAGAGGTCGTACGTGTCACTTGCCAAGTGGACTCTTGACATGGTGATGACCGTGGGATGCTCCGCATCATCCCTCCCCCTTGGAAAGGATCCGACCTCGGATCGAAAACCAAATCACCATGGGAAAGAGATGGCGGTGCCGTGTCAAAGTGGTCGATCACCAAGCTCTCGTCATCTTGAAGCTCGAAATGGGCACTCTCCAATGTCGCGCCATCTTGTGATTCCTTCAAAAGGAGTAAATAGAACAAACACTTGGAAAAACAAATGTGGTTAGCGTTCTTTGCAAAACCAAGCATTCAAGAGGTGATGCACCAAACAAGTGTTGTCGTCAAGCATAGCATAGGGTGTGACAAAGGATTGTGACATGGCATGTAAGCATATGAATTGAGCAAAATCAAGGTCATCATGGAAACAAGCATGTAAACGTGAGGTAGAGATGCAAATATGTGTGACAAGAGCATAAGCATCCACCTCGTGGTCATAGCAATCATGCATAAAGCGCTCGACAAATGGTCGATGGTAGGCATAGGAATCATTCACAACACCAAATAAGATGAGATGTCCAAACACATGGGTCAAGTGCAAGACAATCCAAGCATAATATGCATAGGGTGTAGTGAAGATAGTATGGCACTCAACACAATAGAAAGAGCAATTGTTCATCATGTGTGAGGCAATCAAGTCAAGCATGTAGCAATCAATGGGACATGGCATATGTGAAGTAATGACATTGTTGCAACCAAACATATGAGAGGAGCAAGTAATCCAAGTATTGGACGCAACACGCAAGGTACATATATCATGATGCATGGGAATGTGATAATGGCAAGTCGAAGCAAGATCTCTACTAAGTGCGCAATCAAGTGGTCCAAAATGACCAATAAGTCGCACGGTGTAAGCAACACAAGTAGTATGATTCGCAATATCCATGCTCAAGAAAGATGTCACCTTGAAGGCATGTCCTTGTGCATTCTTCACAATGTCAAGCACAAACAAGTGCGATGTAGAATAAATGCGTGGTAGAAGCTGGTTCGCTCTCAAGAGCTCGAGTGGTCAACTCACGTGAAGTGGAAGTCGACACAAAGTCCAAGTATCCTACACATGCACAAAGCAAAACAAAGAAAGTATGCGCATGGTAGACAAACACATCATCCATCATGATGGTTCTCATCTTTTGCACAAAACCATTAGAAGGACAAGTGCATGAATAATATGATGCAACAATGGCAATATTCATGGCACTAGGTATATGGTGCAAAGAAGTAAGACAAGCATGCTGCACAAGGGATATGTCAAAATCTCCAAACAAGTGTGAGAATGCTATGGGGGCAATCTCATGAGCAAGATGACAATCATGGTTGCACTCAATACATGGAAGCATGAGAGAGGCAACATATGGAGATATGTGACAAGAAGCAATAACAATCATATGCAAAGCATTTAGATGGTTGTCATCAACCGCATGAAATGGTGATGCAACATAAGCAAGCATAGTAATCAAGTCGTGCAAACTAGTGGAGCGAAGATGCAACACACTAGAAGAAATCATGGCAATCATGTCATGTAAACAAATAATAGGCATAGAAAATGCACATGACATATCGCAAGCACGAGCACAAAGCAAGATGAATGTTTCATCATAGGAATGGGTCATGAATAGAACATGGCAATAGCAAGTGATATCTCCACCAAGCTTGCAAATACACATACAAGTATGAGAGTCAATCATCATGTGTAAAGCAAAGCATGGGTCACAAATGCATGGAAAAGGCATAGGAATGAGCCTATCATGCAAAGTGAACATGGCAAGATGGGCATATGATATGTAATGAACAACAACCCATAACCAAGTGAGGGCCATGTAGAAGAAATGCGCGAAGTCTTTGCGCGAAGAGAGCGGTGGGAAAGACAATCCATGGGATCCCAAATCATCGTTGCTCTCTTGAGCTCGTTTTGTCAACTCGTGGGATTGCGAAGTTGATAAGTATTCATGGGTACCTACACAAAGGAGACACAAACGAAAGAAATTGTGTGTGTGGTAAATGTACACATCATCCATCATGATGTGTATGTGCACGTGTGAGTTAGCACAAGATAAGCATCGCTCCAAGAAATTTGATGCATGGTATAAGAACATGTCATCCATCATGAAGGAATAATTATTATGTATGACACGATGGGGACACAAATTGAGAATGCAAGTATATGGCACATCAATATCATGTTTATTCATGGGGAGCATATGGTGCACACAAGTATTGGGATCATGCAATGAATGGGATGAATCAAAATCTCCTAAAATGTATGAGGAAACTATGGGGTCTCCTCATGAGCAATATCGGAAACATCACATGGAGAAAATGGACAACATCCAAAACAATGCATATCCGAAGCTAGGTGGTCATGGCATGGCATATGAGATAAATGATGCAAAGGAAGCATATCAATATCATCACAAGAAAAACAAATGCCAATAACCATGGGATTGTCGCCTATGCCATATGTGCAAATTGGGTTTATTTTAATGGCATATGCATAGTCACTATGGAGAGATTGCAAATAAGACATATGGTTGATCTCATGCCTAGCATATGACAAGTCAAGCGGATTAGCAAACATGATGTGACCTAAAGAATTGTCACAAGAAATCCTATGTAACATAGCATCGCAACTAATAGACTCCACATGAGAATCATCATATTCATCATAAATTGGCAAATCATCACATGGGAAATCATACTAGCATGAAGCATGGTACTAGGTGGATCAACATCATGCAAGCAATCAATCGCAAGAATGTCCACTAGTGGGACTAGAGCATCACCTTCACCTATGTTACCGTTGTCATTCCACTCAAGTGGTGTAGGTGAGGTGGGAAAGACCAAATGGTGGTCATCATCATCTTGATGGAACCATGTGGGGGGTGCATCATATTCCACCATGGCCATCGTCTTGTCCAAAGGGAGGACGAAATCGTCGAGGATCGGGGCGTCATCATAAATGGGACCTAGCACCAAATGAGAAGACACAATAGAGGTAGAGGTCAAGTTGTTAGAAATGGAAATGGCCTCACGAGACCTATCAACTATCTCACTCTCTCTATGTGGTGGTTCACTCACTCCCTCAAAATAGGAGCACTCAAACTCACGTATGGTGGAGTCACTCATCTCACTCAAGTGGTGGGGTTGTGGCTCTCCTCACACGGGAATTGGGGAAACACATATATGGGGCTAGTGGTGAAGTCACTCTCACTCTCAATATGGTGGCTCAAGTCACTCAAGTCATCGGATGTCGCCGTGGTGAAGGGAAAATCCCATGCTCAACCGTCTCGTAGTAGTCGTAAATGCGTGGATGAAGGCGAAGATGGCACATCATCGCTCTCGTCGTGGATGAAGGCCGAAGATGGCACAACATCAATCTCGCCTCCTAAGATGGAAGCATCATCCTTGCTCGCCATCTTGTCGCTTGCCTCCAAAGCTTGGTCCTTGAAGGTCTCCGTAGTCGTACTTGTCGCCGCACCATCTTGAAAAAGAGTCAAGGTAGACTCGGCATCATCAATGCCACAAAGAGGGATGGCGGTGAAGTCACACTTGGGAGCATCGTCTTGGAGCTTGTCGGCTTGGACATCATGGTGGTACTAGCCTCATGCTTGTCGAGAGCTTGGTCTCCACGAAGTTTGCTTGGGGTGGAGAAGCGTTGGCCTTCATGAGTTCTTGTTCCGCCTTTGAGAGCACCAATGTAGTAGTCGTTGATGGACTTGTAGTTCTCGAGGAAGATGGTCTTGGAGATGTCGTTGTGCAATCCCATCATGAAGTGGAACTTCATTGACATGGGGTCGCCCACGCCCGGCTCGTCAAGGCAATCTTCATCTCCTTGAAGTACTGGCGTCGATGGACTTGGATCCTTGGATGGTGTTCTCCAATTGGCGCCGAAGTTGTTCCGTGTAGGTTGGAGGCACGAACTCTCGCCGCAAAGCTCTCTTCATCTTGGGCCAACTCATGTCGTAGTGCTCGAAGGTGTGTGAAGCCACCATGTCGAGGCGTAGTCGTGGAAGTTTCTTGTGGCGCACTTCACTTGATCTTCGGGAGGAACTTGATGTAGCTTGAGGTAGTCGTCCATCAAATGCTCCCACTCGAGGTACTCCTCGGGTTCTTGAGTCCCATAGAAAGGAATCTCGTGGTCGATGTCGAGGTCGTAGTAGCTCGTGAAAGTCGCGGACTTGAGCTTGGAGAGCTTCTCTTGAGTGTAGTCTTGGGGTACTTGTTGGCTGATAGAGGCGAGGGTGTCCCGATGTTTCGATGAGATGATAACTATCGATTTGGTGGAGACGACTTTGACGATTCGACTACAAACGTGCACGACGTTGCGCCTTAGCAATCGCTAAACCAACTCCGAGAGGTTATTGACCACGCTGGAGCACGATCAACCTAACCACGAAGGTCTATTCCTGCAAGCAATCGAAGAACAAGCAAGAATATGATAAAGCAATATGAATATTGCGAATATATATGAAGTATTGATAATGGTGGGGATCCGTGGCGGTCTTGGTGCAGTCGTTGGACACAAACAAAGTACACGAAGTTGCAATGGCTAACTTTTAACTAAACAAATCCCAAGGAAAAAGCTACTAGATGGATCTACTTATATAGGATCAAGGGGTGGCGGCCAAGGAGGTGGTAGGACGTCCCAAGGCAGCCTAAAACTAACCCTAGGTCGTACAAGGCCAATGGGCCCAAGCGGAGGTGACGTAACACCTTTGGACTTGTAGTTTGACTCGGATTCTGCTGCAGCATCAGATTGTTTCGTCCATAACTCAACGCTCGGACGAATTTGAAGGTGAATCAATTGGGTTGGAAGGTGCACGAAATCTATTTTCCAACAAAAAGAATCACCCAATTTGGAGTCCGGATGAAAGTTATTGACGTTTTGAGTCAGGTATATGCATGCAGTCCGAATCTGAGTCCGTAACGTGAGAGACTTGGACTCTATCTTCTCTTGGTCCAAAAGTGACGTGAGAGGACTTTTTGAACAGCACCTAAACTTCTCCTTTTCCCTTATCTTCATATGTGTATTGTACAAATGTCCCATACACCTACAATTAGACAAAACACAAAAGTATGTGATGTATTTTTGTTACGGATAACATAAATAGATTATTGAATAGTTTGCACTAGAAATCACGACAAATATGCATGTATGCAATATTTTTGGTCTTATCCAAGGTAGTCATGTCCTCATCATCCTCCACTTCTTGAAAACAAAGCCGTCCTCGGCGGTTCTTAGTCTGAAATGTGGCTAACAAAAGAGACAAGGTGTACATGTTGTATATGTATATGTCATCCATTTTATTTCCCTTGATTTTTGCACATATGACACATAAATAGATGAGTAACTTGCATAGTTCATAAAATCTAAAGCCAAAACATTATCACAAGAAGTAGAAGGCATGAAAATATTGCAACTCAGTTTGCACATATAAGTGAAGCTCTTATTCATTTCAAAAGATTGACAATGTTCATCATTAAACCATCCCAACATTGGTGAATAAACCTTACTTGCATCAAGTTTACATGCTACAACATGCTTAAATAAGTAAACATGCAATAAGTCATTCATTACGTAATCATCACCAAGATTAGAGGTCATATCAAAATGATTAAATATTGATTCTTTTGCATCAACAATTAATTCAATGGGTGCACTCAAAATTGTTGGTATTTCAGTTGTTTGATCACATGGCAAAGTCAAATTATCAATATAATCCTCTAACATAGGTGGTGTGATCAAAGTAGTGGGTAGCTCAACACATGATGTATTCAAGTTAACTAGGCATGCATCATTCTCATGTAAAAGTGGAAAATATGTACCTTTGTCATTACCTCTTATAGTCAACTCAGATGATGCAGGCACTCTCGATGATGATGTGTCACATGGTGGAGATGATGTAGTCCTCGCAACAACGGATGTGGTTGTCATAGTACGCCTAGTAGTTGAATAAACATCTGTATCAACAGTTGGAATGTGCACCGTGCGCTTGTTCTCCTTGTGGGCAACACGTCGTTTTATTTCCTGTTCAGCTTTGCAAGCAAGACGAAACAAATGGTCCATAGGATAACATTCTTCATGAATTAGTATCTCCTGAATATTATGGTTTAATCCTCCCCAAAATCTATCCATAAAATCTGATACCACTTGATAGAGGCGAGGGTGTCCCGATGTTTCGATGAGATGATAACTATCGATTTGGTGGAGACGACTTTGACGATCCGACTACAAACGTGCACGACGTTGCGCCTTAGCAATCGCTAAACCAACTCCGAGAGGTTATTGACCACGCTGGAGCACAATCAACCCGACCACGAAGGTCTATTCCTGCAAGCAATCGAAGAACGAGCAAGAATATGATAAAGCAATCTGAATATTGCGAATATATATGAAGTATTGATAATGGTGGGGATCCGTAAGCGGTCTTGGTGCAGTCGTTGGACACAAACAAAGTACACGAAGTTGCAATGGCTAACTTTTAACTAAACAAATCCCAAGGAAAAAGCTACTAGATGGATCTACTTATATAGGATCAAGGGGTGGCGGCCAAGGAGGTGGTAGGACGTCCCAAGGCAGCCTAAAACTAACCCTAGGTCGTACAAGGCCAATGGGCCCAAGCGGAGGTGACGTAACACCTTTGGACTTGTAGTTTGACTCGGATTCTGCTGCAGCATCAGATTGTTTCGTCCATAACTCAACGCTCCGGACGAATTTGAAGGTGAATCCAATTGGGTTGGAAGGTGCACGAAATCTATTTTCCAACAAAAAAAGAATCACCCAATTTGGAGTCCGGATGAAAAAGTTATTGACGTTTTGAGTCAGGTATGTCTGCAGTCCGAATCTGAGTCGAACGTGAGAGACTTGGACTCTATCTTCTCTTGGTCCAAAAGTGACGTGAGAGGACTTTTGAACAGCACCTAAACTTCTCCTTTTCCCTTATCTTCATATGTGTATTGTACAAATGTCCCATACACCTACAATTAGACAAAACACAAAAGTATGTGATGTATTTTTGTTCTGGATAACATAAATAGATTATTGAATAGTTTGCACTAGAAATCACCTGACAAATATGCATGTATGCAATATTTTTGGTCTTATCCAAGGTAGTCATGTCCTCATCATTGGCAAAGATGCCGAATATCCGAAGGCGAAGATGCCTTGAAGTCGCTTGGCGAAGATGCCAAGAGAGATGGTGAAGTCGTTGAGTGGTTGTTGATGTTGAGCTCTTGACCTTCACGTTCTTGTTGACGATGGTGTCGATGCCGATGTGATGTTGCCGGAGATGGTCGCTCGGAAGGATGTGCTCTTGAGCGTCTTCTCGAAGATGAGGAAGATCGCTTGTAGGACTTGATGATGGATTTGATCTCCTCCATTTTAGCTTGCATCTTGGTGTCGTAGTTGTTTTCCATGGCATCGAACTCGTCGTTGTTGTTGTAGACCGAAGGTGAAATGCCTTGCCTATCCATCACAAGACTCGAGTAAATATGAGTGGGAGAAAGAGAAGAACTTATACCAATGTACCTTGACCGATGTTGAAAATGAATCAAGTTCACTCAAATGCGGACAATGAAATAGCACTATTGGTACCAATCCTTGTCGGTTCTCACACCTACACAAGTAAATCTTATGGAGGAGCTCGGTGAGGATAGTGGCACAAAAATTTAATGCAAAATGTTAGCAAGAGTCAATAATGTTGAAAGAGATTCACAAAGTCGCAAGTGAAACAAATGGACCAATAGCAATATGTGGCACACGGAAACACACACACACGGGTAGATAAATGGGGCCGTGCAACCAAGGAATGAGCTCAAAATGTGGAATCCACCAAAATGCTCGTGTTGCACAACTCAAGAGAGACGCTAGCACGATTGCTCAATAGGCGGATACGACACTTGTGCACAACCTATAAGATGCAAAATGGATAAACTCTCTATCCCAAGTATGCTATTTGTGTATGGTTCCCGGTGTTTCTCACACAATGATCCAAGATGATCAAGTATGATATCATATGATATATTTGATGCTATGGCTATTGCTCACAAGCTCTTTGCTCACTCTTTTTCTTTTCTTAAAAGCTTGTTCTCTTTTTTTCTATGGCCACTTTGCACAATGCACAAACCAAGATAGCTTTTGTGTATATGCGGGAATGATATTGTGACACAATGGATGATATGATGATACCAAGATGATATGGTATGTATGCAATGGAAAGTATGATCACTAATGTGCACAAGTAACGTTGCCGGCAATACTCAAATGGCTAGTCTCGTTAGGCAAGTAGCATAAAATGGGCTAGGGGTTATCATTGCAATTTGCAAGGGAATATACAATGGTGTCGTCGAGGTTACCGTCCTTTGCGATGATGAGTGGCGGTGTTCTTGATGTAGATACCAAGATGATGGAAACTTCGTCCCTAAGTAGCCGAAACACCTTAGGAAACGGAAAAACCGCGAACTCAAAATTTCAAATGACAAATGTCAAAATGGTGGTAGCGGGAATGCGGTGGTGGTTTGCACTTGGCAATGCGGAAGTGGAATGATGGGCTATACACGTGTCGGAGTTGAAGTTGCCGTCCCTAAGTAGCGAAACACCTTAGGAGACACAAGCCACAACTCGAAAAAGCTCGAACACTATTGGGTTAAGTTGAGGGTGGTGGAAGTGTATGGTGGGCAAGGTTATGTGGAAGTGGTGGTGGTGGTTGATGAAGAAGCAATCGTCCCTAAGTGGCGAAACACCTTAGGAGACTCGAATCGCTACTCAAGCAACCACTAATGCTATGGGGAACAAAATTGGTTAGGTTGCGGAAGTCGGTGGTGTCTATGCGGATGATATGGTGGAAGGCCTAGGCAAACTTGCCAAATTTTCAAAAATTTGATGGAGTCAAATGGTGGTGCTAGTATTTTTATGGGAAGGGGGATATCAAGAGCTTTTCAACGAGCTAAAGAACGTCAAAATCGGAGTTCGGATGAATTAGTTATGGACAAAACAAAAATCAGCCGAAGTCTGAAACTACAGGTTACGGACGTCCGTAAAAGGTCGGACATCCGTAAATTCAGTTCGGGTTAGGGGTTCCGGTCGTCCGGAAAAGGTCGGACGTCCGGTCGTTCCAGGGGCTCCGGACGTCCGTAAAAGTCCGGTCGTCCGGTAGGTCGGGGTGAACTCGAAAATCGAGATCCGGGACGCGATTTTGGGCAGAATTTTGGGATTTTGGGGTCAAAATGGAAGAGATTTTGTGGATGAAAGATGGGAAACTTGGGGAAATGCTAGATCCACTCGAAACCAAGCAAATCCATGGATCAAAATCAACAAAACTTCATCTAACCAACAAATCACAAAAAAATTTGGGGCTATTTTTGGTGGGGATTTTCGAAATTGGGGAAGAACACAACAAAATCAAGCTAGAAAAAGAGGGGTAGGGGCTCCAAAAACGTGATCAACCTAAGCTCTGGTCCATAGATGAAATAGGGCGGAACCCTATGTGGGCGATCTTTCACGTTTGGAGAGAATCCCTATGAGGAACACGAAGAAAGAGCGGAAGAACACGAGGAAATCACGGGGAGGAACGAGGGAAAACACTCAACCAACAAGGAATCGGTCACACAAATGCTAGATCAAAGAACACAAGGAGAGATACATGATTCAAGGTCAACAAAGGACGATACAATCGGCAACCGTTCTTCTCCGTGAGGAGGTCTTGATGGGTCCACCCTAAACGGGGTCTTGAATCCGCTTGGGAATCTTCTCCGTAGAGGTCCTGATCTCCGAGGAGAAGTAGCCAAGTGGATGAGCAAAGCTCTCACACAAATATGAGCTAATCCTTTGCTAACCTAGAAAGGTGGGGAAGAAAGAGTATATATAGTCTAGGGGGCGAAGGGGTACAAGGGCTACGGCCCCAAACAAAGTCAACACTTTCAGTGTCGGACGTCCGGAGGTCACCGGTCGTCCGGAGGCTCGACATGGTCCGGACGTCCGGAGGTCTTGGACGTCCGTGGGTCGGTTGAGGCGTCGTCGGTCGGACGTCCGAAGACGGCCGGTCGTCCGGGCTTCAGGAGGGTCCGGACGTCCGGAGGTATCGGTCGTCCGTAGCTTTGGCTCGGGTGATTGTCGTCCGGACGTCCGGGCAGCTCCAGTCGTCCGTAGATCTGGTTCGGGTGACGAAGTTCCGGACGTCCGGAGGGCGTCGGTCGTCCGTGTGCTGGAGAGGTGTCGGACGTCCGGAGTCTTCCGGTCGTCCGGCCGCTGGGGACTCCGCAGCTCCGTCTTTTTCCGTCTTCTCTTCCAGGCTTCCCTCGCGGATGGTGTAGGTGTTCCTTGGCGCTTGCACTCCTCCTCGTCATCCGTGAAGCTCCGGTCATACCTATGCATGCACCCGAGTGGAGTGTCAAGTAGTATACCATCCTCGAAGGGGTCAAGTGAACACGTGTAAAGGAGAAGATTCACCTTTATGTATGAGAAGTAGAGGTCGCACGTGTCACTTGCCAAACGGACTCTTGACATGGTGATGACCGTAGGATGCTCCGCATCACTTTCTGGACTGCGCAGGTCCTTCTTCTTCTGTCTTCGCTTCCAGGCTTCCCTCGCGGATGGTGTAGTGGTTCCTTGGCGCTTGCACTCCTCCTCGACATCCATGAAGCTCCAACAATACCTATGCATGCACACGGGAGAAGTGTCAAGTAGTATACCATCCTCAAAGGGGTTAAGTGAACACGTGTAAAGGAGAAGATTCACCTTTATGTATGAGAAGTAGAGGTCGCACGTGTCACTTGCCAAACAGACTCTTGACATGGTGATGACCGTAGGATGCTCCGCATCATCCCCTCCCCCTTGGAAAAGATTCGACCTCGGATCGAAAACCAAATCACCATTAGATGGCGTCGCCGTGTAGGAGCGGTCAATCACCAAGTTTGATGAGGACATCAATACCATTGTTACACCCACAGCCCCTGCGGCTATACATACTGGACCAATTACTAGAGCTCGCGCACGCCAATTGAATTATCAGGTACTTTCGTTTCTTGGTAACGATTCCAATGTTCATGAGAATATGATGCTGCCTAAATTGGATACATTTGTTTTATTTACAAATGAAGGGCCTACCATGGACAAGAAAGATGAACCGTGGAGCAAGTTCAAGCATGGAGATGTTGGCATGCGCAAGGAGAACAAGAACGGAGTTACAAGTGATGATTCCAGGACTTTGAAGCCACCCTAATGAGTGCATGAGGCCTTGGACGAAATATACAAGATGCCACTTCATAATATGCGTCCATAGGCTATTCTAGGTGCTGCGTCACCTTATTATTGGGCCAGGCCCATGCAATTTCGAAATACTTAAGTATAGGCTGTTTTAGAGTCCGTATGTGTGGGGAAACAAGAGTTAGGGTTGATTTCGGACCCCTCCACCAAGGGCCACGAAATTCCCCTCTTCCTCCATATATACAGCCCTTAGGGCACCGTTTAGACCTTGGGTTTTGTTTAGATTAAAAGTTCGCCATAGCTGCAACTTCGCGTGCATTTCGTTTGTGTTCAACGACCGCACAAAGGCGCCACAGAACCCCACCTTGATCAATAAAGCTTTCATCTTATATTCGCAATATTCAGATTGCAATCTCAGTTTCTTGCTTGTTCTTCGTTTGCTCGCAGGAAACAGGCCCTCGTGGTCGAGTTGATCGTGCTCCGGCGTGGTCAATAACCCTCGGAAGATGGTTTAGCGATTGCTAAGGCGCGACGTCTCGCACGTTCGTAGTCGGATCGTCAAGGTCGACTCCCACAGAAAAGATAGCCACCATCTCATCGAAACATCGAGACACCTTTGCCTCTATCAAGTGGTATCAGATTTCCAGGTTGCTCGGTGAGATTTTACAGTTTTCCGTAGTTTAGATCGAGTCTGTTCTTCATACCTATAGTCCACGAAAAAGCCACAAAAAATTAGGGTTAGTTCATCATATCCGAACCAATCTGAGCCTTTGCATAATCTTTTTAGGGTTTTGCTTTGTTGAATTTGCGGTTGCATCGTCGTGTCTAGTTGCTGGTCTTAGCGTCTAGTCTTTTAGAGTTTCGAGTTATGGTCATAAGTTGTCACGCCGCCACCGCACCATAATCATCGCCCCGCCACCTACCATCACCGCTCGAATCCGTATCCATATACCACCACCAATCCGTGTCCATATACCACCACCGATCCATATCCATATACTACCACCGCTACCACCACCGCTGCCATATACCACCACCATATATCCACCACCAATCCGAGTTCTTCTCATATTAGGTTTGTTTTCGAGATCCATCTAGTTTCCGATTCGTGTTTCCTTGCGGAGTAGGTTTGAAACCACCCTCCGCTTAGGTCCAAAATTTTCGAAACGCACTTGTCGAAAATTTTTACGGCTATCCTGTTTTTAAGTGTTTCTAAGCGTATTGAGGCGATCGCCGTTATAGAAAGTTTTTTGACCCGTTTCAGTTTTTGGGTCGGCAGTCGAAAAAAAAAAATTTGGTCGAAAAAATTTCGTGCCCATCCTGTCAGTTTGACCTGGGAAGAGTTTTGAGACACTCGCCATTATAGTGATTTTTCGCAAAAAAAAAGAGAGCAGCGCAAAAAAAAGCAGCGCAAAAAAAAAGAGCGAAAAAAATTCCCAGAGTGTGCTTTTTCGTTGTTTCCGTGCAGCGCCGTGATTTTGTTAGTGTTCTAGGCTCGCGTCTCTAGCACGGTCTAGCCTAGGACCAGCACAGTACCGTCGTTGAGCGTTTATTCAACTTTGCATCTATGAATTGATTATTGCTGACCCTTTTTGCTACCATATTATAAGCCTTCCCAGCTCCACATACATCTACATCGTGCGTTTGACTCTCCCTGGTAATCGCTCTATCCAAGCTGTGAGAGTTTTGACTACATCGGTTGCCGATCACCGCCTGCTGCTGGGTAAGAACTGGTAAGAATTTGAGATTTGCTTGACGGATTTGTGACTGTCCACCACACAACCACCACCACTTCCTAGTAGTCTGTCGAATCATATTCTTGTGTGTTTCTATTGTTGCTAACCATGGCAGGATCACAAGCCGACGGACTGACCGGGAGAACATGACAAACAAAGCGCTACATGATAAGTTTCAACAAATGATGAGTGGGCAGGTGGACGATGTGCTAAATAGATTTGAAGAGGCCATGGAGAAGATAGATGGCATTGAGAAGGCGTCAAACAAAGCTCGATAACAAGTTCAATGAATTGCTCGCGTCTACCACCACCACCACCACCGGCGGCACCTAACGCACCTCTACTACAACAACAAGGACTACCTCCACATCGTGAAACAGCCCTCCGCCGAGCTTCCCGTGTCCCTCTTCACTGGCCAAGCTGCTTTGGTCTTTCTGTTGATACTTCGTGGCTCCTGCTGCTGCTGCGGTGGGGAGGATGATTATGTGAGAGATTACGAGGATGAGGTTGATCAACATCGAAACTACGTGCAACCACCGGCACCACAACCACCGTGTCGTCCACATGCAAATAATGGCAATGTTCGGGCTCCCCTTCAGTGCGAGATCATGACCATCTCCCTAAACTGAAATTGAATATTCCACCATTTGAGGGTAGATATGTTCACGATATATATCTTACTTGGGAGTTAGAAACTGAACAACGATTTACATGTTTACAATATCACGAGGAGAGACGTGTTCCTGCTTTGTTTGTGCTTTCACTAGCTTTGCATGTGTTTGGTGGTGCGAACATTGTAGATTATATCCTGTTCCAGCTACTTGGGCTGCTTTGAAAACTGCTATGCGTACTCGTTGGGTTCCACCATATTATCAACGTGAATTACTTCAAAAATTGCAGCGCTTAAGACAAGGAAAAAATTCGGTAGAAGAATATTATCAGGAATTACAAACCGGCTTGATTAGATGTGGTATTGTTGAGGAGAATGAAGCTATGCTTGCACGTTTTATGGGTGGATTAAATAGAGAGATTCAGACCATTCTAGACTACAAGGATTATAATAATATCACTCGATTATTCCATCTTGCTTGTAAAGCTGAACGTGAAGTGCAGGATCGACAGGCGTTGGCGCGAACTAACTTTTCTGCAGTCGACCTTCATCATGGACACCACGTGCATCATCTACTTCCACACGTTCTACTACACGGCACCTCCGTCGGCTGCCACCTCCAACCGTGATACAAGAAAGCAGGCACAACCACCACTATCCGCCAAGAGCACACTTTTCTTTGGGCCTACACAGAGCTCTTCTTCTTCCATGGCGTCAGCAGGGCACACAAGTGATATCATTTGTCGTCGTTGTAAGGGAAGAGGACATTTCTTGAGAGAATGCCAATCTCAGCGTGTGATGATTGCTCTTGAGGATGGTGGGTATGAGTCCGCTAATGACTATGATGAAGAGACTTTGGCTCTTATTACACATGAAGAACACGGTGGAGATGATTACGATCATGACACGCAATACATGGCTGTCAAGATGCCGACAGTATGAATGTTTAGTTGCTCAACGTGTTTTGAGTGTGCAGGTTACACAAGCTGAGCAAAATCAGAGACATAACTTGTTCCATACAAAGGGAGTTGTGAAGGAACGTTCTATTCGCGTCATCATAGATGGAGGGAGCTGCAACAACTTGGCTAGCATGGATATGGTGGAGAAGCTTTCTCTCACCACAAGACCACATCCACATCCTTACTACATCCAATGGTTCAACAACAGCGGCAAGGTTAAGGTAACACGTCTTTGTTCGTGTGTATTTTAGTATCTCTACATATGCTGATTATGTTGATTGTGATGTGGTACCTATGCAAGCATGTTCCTTATTACTTGGTAGACCATGGCAATTTGATAAAAATTCTGTACACCATGGTAGAAACAATCAAGATACTCTTGTTCACAAGGATAAAAATATTACTTTGCTTCCTATGACTCCTGATTCCATTTTGAAAGATGATATTAATAGAGCTAATAAAGCAAAACAGGAGAAAAATAAGAGTGAAAATCAGATTGTGGCAAAAGAATTTGAGCAACAAATGAAGCCTAATAATAAACCATCTAATGTTGCTTCTGAAATTAAACTGAAAAGTGCATGTTTATTTGCCACCAAATCTGATATTGATGAGCTAGATTCTAGCAAATCTGTTTGCTATGCTTTTGTGTGCAAAGAGGCATTATTTTCATTCGAGGACGTGCCTTCCTCTTTGCCCCCTCGCTGTCACTAACATTTTGCAGGAGTTCACGACATCTTCCCACAAGACGTGCCACCGGGATTACCACCTATTCGAGGGATTGAGCATCAAATTGACTTAATTCCCGGTGCATCGCTACCCAACCATGCACCATACCGTACCAATCCAAAGGAGATTATGCGTCAAGTACAGGAGCTGCTCGACAAAGGTTATACACGCGAATCTCTTAGTCCTTGTGCTGTTCCTATTATACTAGTGCCTAAAAAGGATGGTACGTCGCGTACGTGTGTTGATTGTAGAGGCATTAATAATATTACTATTCGTTATCGTCATCCTATTCCTAGGCTAGATGATATGCTTGATGAATTGAGTGGCTCTACAATATTCTCCAAAGTTGATTTGCGTAGTGGATACCATCAAATTCGTATGAAATTGGGAGATGAATGGAAAACAGCATTTAAAACTAAGTTTGGATTATATGAGTGGTTAGTCATGCCTTTTGGGTTAACTAATGCACCTAGTACTTTCATGAGATTAATGAACGAAGTTTTACGTGCTTTCATTGGAAGATTTGTGGTAGTTTACTTTGATGATATACTGATTTATAGCAAATCTTTGGAAGAACATTTGGAACATTTACGTGCTGTTTTTAATGCTCTACGTGATGCACGTTTGTTTGGTAACCTTGGGAAGTGCACCTTTTGCACCGACCGAGTATATTTTCTTGGCTATGTTGTTACTCCACAGGGAATTGAAGTTGATAAAGCCAAGATTGAAGCTATTGAGAGTTGGCCGCAGCCCAAAACGGTCACACAAGTGAGGAGTTTTCTTGGACTCGCTGGTTTCTATAGGCGTTTTGTGAGAGACTTTAGCACCATTGCTGCACCTCTCAATGAGCTTACAAAGAAGGATGTGCCTTTTGTTTGGGGTACCGCATACGGAAGAAGCCTTCACGGTATTGAAAGATAAGTTGACACATGCTCCTTTACTCCAACTTCACGACTTTAATAAGACTTTTGAGCTTGAATGTGATGCTAGTGGAATTGGATTAGGAGGTGTGTTATTACAAGATGGCAAACCTGTTGCATACTTTTACGAAAAATTGAGTGGGCCTAGTCTGAACTATTCTACTTATGACAAAGAATTATATGCTCTTGTTAGGACTTTAGAGACATGGCAACATTATTTATGGCCCAAAGAATTTGTTATACATTACGATCATGAATCTTTGAAACATATTAAAAGTCAAGCTAAACTGAATCGTAGACATGCTAAATGGGTTGAATTCATTGAGACTTTCCCTTATGTCATTAAACACAAGAAGGGTAAAGAAAATGTTATTCTTGATGCTTTGTCTCGTCGATATACTATGCTTTCACAACTTGACTTCAAAATATTTGGTTTGGAGACCATCAAAGATCAATATGTGCATGATGCTGATTTTAAAGATGTAATGCAGAATTGTAAAGAAGGAAGAACATGGAACAAGTTCGTTTAATGATGGTTTTGTGTTCCGTGCTAACAAGCTATGCATTCCTGCTAGCTCTGTTCGTCTTTTGTTGTTGCGGGGAGGCGCATGGAGGAGGCTTAATGGGACACTTTGGCGTCAAAAAGACGGAGGATATACTTGCTACACATTTCTTTTGGCCAAAGATGAGGCGGGATGTTGAGCGTTTTGTTGCTCATTGCACTACCTGTCAAAAAGCTAAGTCACGACTCAATCCTCATGGTTTATATATGCCTTTGCCCGTGCCTAGTATTCCTTGGGAGGATATATCTATGGACTTTGTTTTAGGTTTACCTCGAACAAAGAAGGGGAGGGATAGCATATTTGTTGTCGTGGATAGATTCTCGAAAATGGCACACTTTATACCATGTCATAAAAGCGATGATCGTTAATGTTGCTGATTTGTTCTTTCGTGATATTATTCGCTTGCATGGTGTGCCAAATACTATTGTTTCAGATCGTGATACTAAATTTCTTAGCCACTTTTGGAGATGTTTATGGGCTAAGTTGGGGACTAAACTGCTTTTTAGTACTACTTGTCACCCCCAAAGCGATGGACAAACTGAAGTAGTCAATAGAACATTGTCTACTATGCTTAGGGCTGTTTTGAAGAATAATAAGAAAATGTGGGAAGAATGCTTGCCTCATATTGAATTTGCTTATAATCGTTCATTGCATTCTACTACTAAGATGTGCCCTTTTGAAATTGTGTATGGCTTCCTACCTCGTGCACCTATTGATTTGTTGCCTCTTCCATCTTCGGAGAAGGTTAATTTTGATGCTAAAGAACGTGCTGAATTGATTTTAAAAATGCATGAGTTAACTAAGGAAAACATTGAGCGTATGAATGCTAAATATAAACTTCTTTGGAGATAAGGGTAGAAAACATGTTGTCTTTGCACCTGGAGATCTTGTTTGGTTACATTTGCGTAAGGATAGGTTTCCTAAATTGCGCAAATCAAAGCTAATGCCGCGTGCTGATGGTCCATTTAAGGTGTTAGAGAAAATAAATGATAATGCATATAAACTTGAGCTGCCTGCAGATTTTGGGGTTAGTCCCACTTTTAACATTGCAGATTTGAAGCCTTGTTTGGGTGAGGAAGATGAGCTTCCGTCGAGGACGACTTCATTTCAAGAAGGGGAGGATGATGAGGACATCAATACCATTGTTACACCCACAGCCCTGCGACTATACATCTTGGACCAATTACTAGAGCTCGCAAGACGCCAATTGAATTATCGGTACTTTCGCTTTCTTGGTAACGATTCCAATGTTCATGAGAATATGATGCTGCCTAAATTGGATACATTTGTTTTGCTTACAAATGAAGGGCCTACCATGGACAAGAAAGATGAACCGTGGAGCAAGTTCAAGCATGGAGATGTTGGCATGCAAGGAGAACAAGAACGGAGTTACAAGTGATGATTCCAGGACTTTGAAGCCACCCTAATGAGTGCATGAGGCCTTGGACGAAATATACAAGATGCCACTTCATAATATGCGTCCATAGGCTATTCTAGGTGCTTGCGTCACCTTATTATTGGGCCAGGCCCATGCAATTTCGAAATACTTAAGTATAGGCTGTTTTTAGAGTCCGTATGTGTGGGAAACAAGAGTTAGGGTTGATTTCGGACCCCTCCACCAAGGGCCACGAAATTCCCCTCTTCCTCCATATATACAGCCCTTAGGGCACCGTTTAGACCTTGGGTTTTGTTTAGATTAAAAGTTCGCCATAGCTGCAACTTCGCGTGCATTTCGTTTGTGTTCAACGACCGGACAAAGGCGTCAGAACCCCACCTTGATCAATAAAGCTTTCATCTTATATTCGCAATATTCAGATTGCAATCTCAGTTTCTTGCTTGTTCTTCGCTTTGCTCGCAGGAAACAGGCCCTCGTGGTCAGGTTGATCGTGCTCGGCGTGGTCAATAACCCTCGGAAGTTGGTTTAGCGATTGCTAAGGCGCGACGTCTCGCACGTTCGTAGTCGGATCGTCAAGGTCGACTCCCACAGAAACGATAGCCACCATCTCATCGAAACATCGGGACACCTTTGCCTCTATCAAAGTTCTCGTCATCTTGAAGCTCGAAATGGGCACTCTCCAATGTCGCACCATCTTGTGATTCCTTCAAAAGGAGCAAATAGAACAAACACTTGGAAAAACAAATGTGGTTAGCGTTAGTGCAAAACCAAGCATTCAAGAGGTGATTCACCAAACAAGTGTTGTCATCAAGCATAGCATAGGGTGTGACAAAGGATTGTGACATGGCATGTAAGCATATCAATCGAGCACAAGCAAAAATATCATGGGAGCAAGCATGTAAATGTGAGGTAGAGATGCAAATATGCGTGACAAGAGCATAAGCATCTACCTCGAGGTCATAGCAAGCATTCACAAATTACTCAATGAAAGGTCTATGGTAGGCACTAAATAAAATGAAGTGTCTAAACACATGGGTCAAGTGCGAGACAATCCAAACATAACGTGCATAGGGTGTAGTGAATATAGTGTAGCACTCAACACAATATAAAGAGCAATTGTTCATCATGTGTGAGGCAAGCAAGTCAAGCATGAGACAAGCAATGGGACATGGCATATGTGAAGAAATGACATTGGTGCAACCAAGCATATCATAGGGGCAGGTAATCCAAGAATTGGATGCAACACACCAGGCATATATATCATGATGCATGGGAATGTGATAATGGCAAGTCAAAGCAAGATCTCTAGCAAGTGCGCAATCAAGTGGTCCAAAATGACCAATAAGTCTCACGGTGCAAGCAAGACAAGTAGTATGATCCACAATATCCATGCTCATGGTTTGGGAGTTCTCAAAAGAGAAGGATATCACCTTGAAAGCATGTCCTTGTGCATTCTTCACAATGTCGAGACACAAGCAAGCGCGATGTAGAATCGTCGTGGTAGAAGGTGGCTCGCCCTCAAGAGCTTGAATGGTCAACTCACGTGAAGTGGAAGTCGACACGAAGTCCAAGTATCCTACACATGCACAAAACAAAACAAAGAAAGTATGCGCATGGCAGACAAACACATCATCCATCATGATGGTTCTCATCTTTTGCACATAACCATTAGAAGCACAAGTGCATGAATAATATGATGCAACAATGGCGATATTCATGGCACTAGGTATATGGTGCAAAGAAGTAAGGCAAGCATGCTTCACAAGAATTATATCAAAATCTCCGAATATATGCGAGAATGCTATGGGGCAATCTCATGAGCATGATTAAGAGCATTGTTGCACTCCATACATGGCAAGTCATTTAGCATGGGAGAGGCAACACATGGAGATATATGACAAGAAGCAATATCAATCATGTGCAAAGCATATAGATGGTTGTCATCAACCGCATGAGATGAGCAAGTATGAATCATGGGTGATGCAACATGAGCAAGCATAGAGATGAAGTCGTGAAAACTAGTGGAGCGAAGATGCAACACACTAGAGTAAATCATGGCAATCATGTCATGTGAGCAAATACTAGGCATAGACAATGCACATGACATATCGCAAGCACGGACACAAAGCAAGATGAAAGTATCATCATAGGAATGGGTCATGAATAGAACATGGCAATAACAAGTGATATCTCCACCAAGCTTGCAAATACATATACAAGTACTAGAATCAATCATCATGTGTAATGCAAATCATGGGTCACAAATGCATGGCAAAGGCATAGGAATTGGCATATCATGCAAAGTGAACATGGCAATATGGGCAAAGGATATATAATGGAGAACAACCCATAGCCAAGTGAGGGCCATGTAGAAGAAATGCGTGAAGTCCGCATTGCCCTCTAGAGCTCGTTTTGTCAACTCGTGGGATTGCGAGGTTGACAAGTATTCATGGGTACCTACGCAAGAGAGACACAAACCAAATAAATTGTGTGCGTGGTAAATGTACACATCATCCATCATGATGTGTATGTGCACGTGTGATGCGGGGCATCCTTCCATCATCCCCATGGACTCTACACCGACATATCAAGCCCCATGTGGACCTATGACAAGAGCTAGAACACGTGCTTTGGAAACCGATGTGAATTCCTTCCTACTAGATTTGCATATGGACACGAAGGGAACATGTTTACTACCTCACCAAAATGTGCTATGCCTCCTTAGGTA
The DNA here is from genome assembly GCA_021605145.1 of Aegilops bicornis. Classification (NCBI taxonomy): domain Eukaryota; kingdom Viridiplantae; phylum Streptophyta; class Magnoliopsida; order Poales; family Poaceae; genus Aegilops; species Aegilops bicornis. The sequence goes on along the minus strand of CM038675.1, from coordinate 454,450,503 downwards.
TGAAGAGGAACATCACCAAGACGCTCAGGAGCATCACCAAGGAGAGGGAGGACCACCCCGAGGCCACGAACCAAGAAGAAGGGCTACATCAGCTGCACAGGAAGCTCCAGGCGACCTGCAAGACGGGCCCCCGAGACCCCGTGCCCACGGGCTACTATGGGAGTTGGCGCTGGAGCACCGCGTGCGCACGGGCCCAACTTACCCCGTGCGCACGGGCCTCACAGGATGGCGAGCTGAGATTGCATCTTCGGCTCCACTTCGTCTCCTTTGACCCCTAGTGATGCGGAGCATCCCACGTTCATCCCCATGTGATGCGGAGCATCCTACGGTCATCACCATGTCAAGAGTCCGTTTGGCAAGTGACACGTGCGACCTCTACTTCTCATACATAAAGGTGAATCTTCTCCTTTACACGTGTTCACTTGAACCCTTCGAGGATGGTATACTACTTGACACTCCACTCCTGTGCATGCATAGGTATTGCCGGAGCTTCACGGACGACGAGGAGGAGTGCAAGCGCCAAGGAACACCTACACCATCCGCGAGGGAAGCCTGGAAGAGAAGACGGAAAAGACGGAGCTGCAGAGTCCCCGGTGTCGGACGATCGGAGGCCACCGGACGTCCAACACTCTCCAGCGGCCGGACGACCGACGAACGCCGGACGTCCGACAAGTCCCAGCGCACGGACGACCGACACCGACTGGACGACCGATGCTACGGCGACAGAACATAATTTACGGATGTCCGAAGATTTCCGGACGTACGGACCGTCCCGAGCTTCCGGACGTCCGACCCCTTCCGGACGTCTGACGCCTGTGTGCGCTGCCGCGGGCCTTTGGCCTTGTATCCCTCTCCCACTTACCCCTTCGTGGCTTAGACTATAAATAGACCACCTCCACCTCCTTTCTCGGGTTAGCAAATATGATAGCTCATTCTTAGGTGAGCTTTCCTCCTACCTCTACTCTTGAGAGAGAGAGACCACTACTCCATTGGAGGCCAAGACCTCCATCTAGGAGAAGATCGTGCGGGATATATCATCAAGACCCCCTCTTGGGCGGACCCCTTCAAGACATCCTCATGGAGATGAACTTTACCTTGTATCTTTTCCTTTGTTGTTCATGTACCTTGTGGATCTTGTGTGTTTGATTGTCTAGTGGATGTGTGATTAGACTTGTTCTTGAGTGTTTCCCCTTGTGATTTCTCTCCGTTCTTCCCCGCGTTCATCGTGTTCTTCGAGGGATCCCACTCCAAACGTGAAAGATCGGCCTACACCGGGTTAGCCCCGTATCATATGGTATCATGAGCCACGTTCATCACGTATTTGGAGTCCCTCCCACCGTTTTCTAGCCTTCTTTTGTTTGATCTCCTCCTAAATTTCGAAAATCCCCACCAAAAATAGCCTCAAATTTTTTGTGATTTGTTGGTTAGATGAAGTTTTGTTGATTTTGATCCATGGATTTGCTTGGTTTCGAGTGGATCTAGCATTTCCCCAAGTTTCCCCATCTTTCGTCCACAAAATCCCGCGAATTTCGACCCCGTAATCCCCAATTTCCGCCCAAAATCGCGTCCCGGATCTGAAATTTCGCGTTGATCCCGACCCACCGGACGACCGACGATTTACGGACGTCCGGACCCCCACGAAGCACCGGACGTCCGACCTTTTTCGGACGACCGGAACCCCTAACCCGAACCGAATTTACGGATTTCCGACTTTTCCGGACATCCGACCTTTTCCGGACGTCCGTAACCTGTAGTTTCAGACTTCGGCTGATTTTTGTTTTGTCCATAACTAATTCATCCGAACTCCGATTTTGACGGTCTTTAGCTCGTTTTGAAGCTATTGACATCCCCCTTCCAACAAAAATACCACCAACACCATTTGACTTCATAAAAGTTTCCAAAATTTGGCAAGTTTGCCTAGGCCCTCCACCATATCTTCCGCATAACCACCACCGACTTCCGCAACCTAACCAATTTTGTTCCCCATTGTATATGTGGTTGCTTGAGTAGTGATTCGAGTCTCCTAAGGTGTTTCGGCTACTTAGGGACGATTGCTTCTTCTTCAACCAACACCACCACTTTCGCATAGGCTTACCCACCATACACTTCCACCCCAACTTAACCCAATTTTGTTTGAGCTTTTTTGAGTTGTGGCTTGTGTCTCCTAAGGTGTTTCGGCTACTTAGCGACGGCAACTTCAACTCCGACTCGTGTATAGCCCATCATTCCACTTCCGCATCGCCAAGTGCAAACCACAACCACTTTTCCGCTACCACCATTTGACATTTGTCATTTGAGATTTTGAGTTCGCGGTTTTTCCGTTTCCTAAGGTGTTTCGGCTACTTAGGGACGAGTTTCCATCATCTTGGATCTACATCAAGAACACCGCCACTCATCATCGCCAAGGACGGTAACCTCGACGACACCATTGTATATTCCCTTGCAATTGCATTGTTAACCTCTAGCCCATTTTGCGTTACTTGCCTATCGAGACAAGCCATTTGAGTATTGCCGGCAACGTTACTTGTCCACATTAGTGATCATCGATACACCTTCCATTGCATACATACCATATCATATTGGTATCATATCATCCATTGTGTCACAATATCGTTCCCGCATATAAACAATAGCTATCTTGGTTTGTGCATTGTGGAAAAATTGGCCATATCAAAAAAAAAAGAGAATAAGCTTTTAAGCAAAAGAGAAATAGCAAAGAGCTTGTAAGCAATAGCCATAGCATCCAAATATATCATATGGTATCATATCCGATCATCTTGGATCATCTTGAGAGAAACACCGGGAACCATACATACATAGCATACTTGGGATAGAAAGTTTATCCATTTTGCATCTTATAGGTTGTGCACAAGTGTCGTATCCGCCTATTGAGCAATCGTGCTAGCGTCTCTCTTGAGTTGTGCAACACGAGCGTCTTGGTGGATTCCACATTTTGAGCTCATTCCTTGGTTGCACGATCCCATTTATCTATCTGTGTGTGTGTTTCCGTGTGCCACATATTGCTATAGGTCTACTTGTTTCGCTTGCGAATTTGTGAATCTCTTTCAACATTATTGACTCTTGCTAACATTTTGCATCAAATTTTTGTGCCACTATCCTCACCGAGCTCTACCATAAGCTTTACTTGATAGGTGTGAGTGAACAAGTCCGGTACCAATTCCACTATTCTTTCATCTCACATTGAGTGAAGCAGGATACATCCTCAACTTTGGGAAAAGGTAACTTGGTATTGTTTATCTCATTTCCTACTCACCTCTACTCTAGTCTTGTGATGGATAGGCAAGGCATTTCACCTTCGGTCTACAACAACTACGACGAGTTCGATGCCACGAACAACAACTCCGACACCAAGATGCAAGCTCAAATGGAGGAGAGCAAAGCCCTCATCAAGTCCTACAAGCGATCTTCCTCATCTTCGAGAAGACGCTCAAGAGCACATCCTTCCGAGCTACCATCTCCGGCAAGATCACATCGGCATCGACACCATCACCAACAAGAACGTGAAAGTCAAGAGCTCAACACCAACAACCGCTCAACGACTTCACCATCTCCCTTGGCATCTTCGCCAAGCGACTTCAAGGCATCTTCGCCTATGGACATACGGCATCTTCGCCAACAAGAACCTCAAGACTACGCTCAAGAGAAGCTCCCCAAGCTCAAGTCCGCGACTTCCACGAGCTACTACGACCTCAACATGGACCACGCGATTCCTTTCTATGGGACTCACGAACCCAAGGAGTATCTCGAGTGGGAGCGCTTAATGGACGACTACCTCAAGCTACATCAAGTTCCTCCAAAAGATCAAGTGAAGTGTGCCACAAGAAACTTCCACGACTTCGCATTGGCATGGTGGCTTCACACACCTTCGGAGTACTACGACATGAGTTGGCCCAAGACGAAGAGAGCTTTGCGGCGAGAGTTCGTGCCTCCAACCTACACGGAACAACTTCGACGCCAATTGCAGAACACCATCCAAGGATCCAAGTCCATCGACGAGTACTTCAAGGAGATGAAGATTGCCTTGCGACGAGCCAGCATGGACGACCCCATTTCGATGAAGTTCCACTTCATGATGGGATTGAACAACGACATCTCCAAGACTATCTTCCTCGAGAACTACAAGTCCGTCGACGACTACTATATTGGTGCTCTCAAGGCGGAACAAGAACTCATGAAGGCCAAGGCTTCTTCACCCCAAGCAAACGTCGCGGCGACCAAGCTCTACGACAAGCATGAGGCTAGTACCACCACGATGTCCAAGCCCGACAAGCTACAAGACGATGCTCCCAAGTGCGACTTCACCGCCATCCCTCTTTGTGGCATTGATGATGCTGAGTCTACCTTGACTCTTTTTCAAGATGGTGTGGCGGCAAGTACGACTACGGAGACCTTCAAGGACCAAGCTTTGGAGGCGAGCGACAAGGTGGCGAGCAAGGATGATGCTTCCATCTTAGGAGACGAGAGTAATGTTGTGCCATCTTCGGCCTTCATCCACGACGACGATGACGAGATGATCGAGCATGGGATTTTCCCTTCGGTCATGGAGGAGAGTGATGATGTGCCACCTTCGGCCTTCATCCACGGCGATGTCGACGAGATGGTTGAGCATGGGATTCTCCCTTCGACCACGGCGACGTATGATGACTTGAGTGACTTGTGCCACCATATTGAGAGTGAGAGTGACTTCACCACTAGCCCCATATATGATGAGTTGCCCCAATTCTCATGTGAGGAGAGCCACAACCACCACTTGAGTGAGATGAGTGACTCGACCATACATGAGTTTGAGTGCACCTATTTTGAGGGAGTGAGTGAACCACCACATAGAGAGAGTGTGATAGTTGATAGGGCATGTGAGGCCATGATGCGGAGCATCCCACGATCATCCCCATGGATCTACAACCGTCTCATCAAGAGGCAAGAGGACCCATGACACGAGCTAGAGCTAGAGCTCTCGAGAACGAGGTGACTTCCTTCCTTAGTGATATCACATATGATCCACTCGAGACATGGATACAATCTAAGTCCGATATGCTATGCATCATTAGGTGTCAAGAGGAGCCTTCCGAAGATGCACGTGAAGACGGACGAGCCGCCAAGTCCAGGATGAAGAGGACCACGGAAGCGGGCAAGTTCACCCTCCAGGCCCCAGACATCCGGCCAAGGCCCCGGACATCCGGCCCCTGGAGACGCCAACACCGCAGCCGCAGCCCGGCCAGGAACCCTACAGGGCCCGGACATCCGTCCACCAGGCCCCGGACATCCGGCCCCAGCCCGGATATCCGGCCAGAAGCCCGGAAATCCGGCGCCACGCACCCGATTCTGCAGAAGTGGCATCCTCCGGCCCGGACATCCGGCCCGACGCCCAGACATCCGGCTCCACCTGTCTGCGCACAGTAAAGGGCCGATGCCCATGTACCTCTTCGCCCCCTAGACTATATATACTCCATCCCCGTCCTCTTTCTAGGGTTAGCTTAGGTTTAGCTCATGTTTGTGTGAGAGCCTTGCTCATCCACTTGGTTACTTCTCCTCGGAGCTCAGGACCTCTTCGGAGAAGATCCCCTAAGCGGATTCAAGACTCCCTTCTAGGGTGGACCCCATCAAGACCTCCTCTCGGAGAAGAACAGCTACTCGTGTATCCTTACCTTTGTTGATTGTGGATCATATGTACCTCTTTGTGTTCGGTGATCTAGCACTTGTGTGATTGATTCCTTGTTGGTTGAGCGATCTCTCTCTCGTTTCCTCCGTGTTTCCCTTTGTTCTTCTGCGTGTTCTTCGTGATTCCCCGTAGGATCCACTCCAAACGTGAAAGATCATCCACGTAGGGTTCCGCCCTACATCATCTTGGTATCATGAGCCACGTTGATCACGTTTTTGGAGCCCCTACCCCTCTTTTTCTAGCTTGATTTTGTTGTTTTCGTCCTAAATCCGAAAATCCCCACCAAAAATAGCCCCAAATTTTTTTTGTGATCTGTTGGTGTGATGAAGTTTTGTTGGATTTGATCCACGGATTTCGTGTGTTGCAGGTAGATCTAGCATCCCCCCCCCTTTTCCACAATTTCCATCCACAAAATCGCCCGAATTTTGCCCCGGATTTGACCTCTCCACGCGGTGTTCATCGAGTTCGTCCACGGATCCAGAGCCTGGACATCCGGCCCGACCAGCCCGGACATCCGGCACCCCGGACATACGGCTTCCAGCCCGGACATCCGGCCCCTGGCAGCAGCAACTCCCATCCACCACCCCGTTTACCGCCTAATTCTCGCCAAATTTTGTCCCGGTGCCCACATACACTTCCACATACCTCCACCACTTCCGCATAACACCACTATAGCCTTTCCCACTACCAACTCCGACAATGTTGCCAAATTTTGCTTTGAGAATTTGAGTTGGGGTTTCCGTATCCTTTTGTGTTTCGGCTATCTAGAGTGCGGTTCAACATCAACATCACCACCGCTCATCTTCGCCAAGGGCGGTAACATCGTCGACATCTTTTTCATAACTTGCAATTGCATTGATAACCATCATAGCCAATCTTTTGCGTTGCTTACCCATCGAGACTAGCCATTGAGTATTGCGGCAGCGTGACTTGTGCACATTAGTGATCATACTCCATAGCATACATACCATACCAAAGTGGTGCATATCTTGGCATCAACTTGTGTGTCACAAAGTTGTCATCGCATACACAATTGCTATCTTGGTTCGTGAAGTTTTGCATGAGAAAAGATCTCAAAAGAGAAAGAGCCAATCAAGCTTTTAAGCAAAAGAGAAAGATAAGCAAAGAGCTTATGAGCAAGAACCATAGCATCATACAACATTAAGATTGTCGACTTGATCATCTTGGATCAACACATCGAAACACCATACATATAGCATACTTGGGATAGAAGTCGTTGCATTTTTGCTTAGTAGGTTGTGCACAAGTTCGTATCCGCCTATTGTGCAATCGTGCTAGCGTCTCTCTAGTGTTGTGCAACAAGAGCATCTTGGTGAATTCCACATTTTGGCTCATCCATGGTTGCATAACCCCATATTATCTATTTGCGTGTGTGTTTCCGTGTACCATATCTTGCTATTGGTCTACTTGTTGCATTTGCAAATTTGTGAATCATTTCCAACATTATTGAGTCTCACTTACAATTGCATCAAATTTTGTGCCACCATCCTAACCGAGCTCCACCATAAGCTTTTATTTGTGTAGGTGTGAGAACCGACAAGAATTGGTACCAATAGTGCTATTTCATTGTCCGCACTTGAGTGAACTTGATTCATTATCAACATTGGTCAAAGGTACATTGGTATAAGTTCTTCTCCTTCTACCACTCACATTTTGCTTGGAATGATGGATAGGCCAAGTACTTCCACCAACCCACTCTTCATCGAACAAGACGACGACATGTCATCATACGTCACCAAGATCCACCTCTTTGGTGCACAACGAGCATTGCACCAAGAACAACAAGCAATGAGCGACAACATCGACAACCTTGCCACCGACTTGCGACTCTCCGAGCAACGTACAAGAGACTACTTCGACAACAAGTTCGACGCTCACAAGCAAGAGAATGATGCGAGAATGGACGAGATACACGCCTTGATGAGAAACCGGCATCATTCAACTTCTTCATCATCAAGACGGAGCCGATCGAGTCGACACTCCGACGACACCTTCTACGACTCAAGTATACCTACTTCGAACACTCTTCGTCGTGCCGCACGTCAAGACCGTCCTGCATCTCGCAACCCGCTACATGACAAGCATTCACAAGAGCAAGTTGATGATCAATTTCCTCGTCCTCAATCAAACCAAGACGTTTTTGCTCAAGCTCGAGAACGACAACGACTACGGCGCCAAGAGGAAGAACGAGCGTCTACACCAAGATGAACAAGGCGCCAAGGCTCAACGTCTTCAACAACAACAATGTGAAGCGCAAGCTCTTGAGGCGCAAGCGTGCCCTTCAAGAATCAAGTAGAGCCTTCGCCAACTGCAATCGTGAGCAGGCGCAATCAAGAGGAAGCCCTTCGAGAAGAAATCCAAGAGAGGAACTACCAACCTCATGGACAACGTCAAGTTCCTCAAGCTCCTCCACAAGCTCGTCAAGCTCCACTTCAACCTCAAGTTCAACAAGAGCAAGTTGATCATGGTCTTCCTCCGCCAAGAGCAACATGAAGACAATTGCAATCCATGTCAAGGCGTCATCATCAACATCGCCAACAACACAATGAAGAGCAACGCTTCTGACAAGCTAAAATTCACCATGCCCAAGTTCAACGGAAGCAATGACCCGAAGACTATCTCGCATGGGCATTGAAGGTTGACAAAATCTTCATTTGCACAACTACGAGGAAGCGAAGAAAATCGCTATGGCATCACTTGAGTTCCAAGACTATGTGCTCATATGGTGGGAACAAATCATTGAGCTGACGACAAGCAAGAGGTGAACCTCCAATCACCACTTGGGCTCAAATGAAGGATGTCATGCGAGCACGTTTGTGCCAACCTACTACAACCGCGACCTCTTCAAGAAACTCCAACTTCTCAAGCAAGGAACAAAGAGTGTTGAAGAATACTACAAGGAAATGGAGATAGCCATGATTCGAGCCAATGTCAAGGAAGAGGATGAGCAAACTATGGCACGTTTCTTGAATGGACTGAATCATCCCATCAAGAAGATCGCTGACTTCCAACCATACTCCACCCTCATTGAGCTCGTACATCAAGCTACAAAGGCGGAACGTCAAGTACAAGATGACTTCAAATGCCAAGTACTCATCCAAGACCTCTGACTTCTCCAATAACCAAGCTTCAACACCTCCTCCAACATCTACATCAACCAAACCTTCTACAAACAACGGCGACAAGTCGAGTTACAAGAGAAAATCGACAAGTTCAAGTCGTCCTCCTCCTACTACAAGCAACTTCAAGCCGCGTGCTTCATCATCTACTCCGACCGATGAGACCATCAAAACAAGCTCCTTCAAGTGTTTCACTTGCGGCGGCCGAGGCCACAAGTCCTATGAATGCACCAACAAGCGGACCATGATTCTCAGCGGCGGCACATATGACTCAATGAGTGATGAGGAGATGGAAGCCCTTGAGCAAGTGGCCATGCACCGGCAAGTGAGCGAAGATGAAGATGATCAAGTCTTTTGCGATGAGGATTCGAGCCCGCTCTCGTTGTCTCCAAGGTCTTGACCCTTCAACATCAACAAGAAGACGACCAAAGATGCCACATCTTCCACACAAAGGCCGACATCAACGGAAGGTCCGTCAAGGTCATCATCGATGGAGGTAGTTGCCACAACTTGGCAAGTGAAGAACTATGTTCCAAACTTCAATTGGTCAAGAGGAAGCACCCGCACCCCTACAAGGTTCAATGGCTAAGTGACTCCGGCACTATACGAGTCAAGCATACGGTCCAAGTCTCCTTCAAAATTAGTGCTTATGAAGACACGTTGGAGTGTGATGTGGTCCCAATGACCGCTTGGCACCTACTTCTAGGTCGACCATGGCAATTCGACCGTGGTGTCATCCACAATGGGCGCACCAATCACTATAGCTTCAAGATGAAAGGGAAGGAATATGTGCTACGACCTATGTCTCCTACTCAAGTGATAGCCGACAAGCAAGCCACCCATCATAGAGACAAGAGTGAGAAAGTTATCCACCCAAAAGTGAGTGAGAGCCACAAAACACACTTGAGTGCCTCTTAGCCTAGAGAAAAACCTCATCCTATTTGCCACCAAAAGTGAGATGAGAGAAGTGTGTGAGAACCCATCGAGTGTGATGCATTTTGTCCTCGTGTGCAAGGATGGAGAACCAAAAACTAACACCATTCACGAGCTACCTTTGGTGTTTCAATCTCTTTTGCAGGAATTTCAAGATGTTTTCCCCGATGAGCTACCTCGGGTCTACCTCCTCTTGAGGCATTGAGCATCGAATCGACCTCATCCGGGCGCCTCTACCAAACAAATCTCCATACCGAGTCAATCCAGAAGAAACCAAGGAGATTCAGCGGCAAGTACAACAACTAATCGACAACGGTCATATGCGTGAAAGCTTAAGCCCTTGTCTTTGTTCCCGTTATACTTGTGCCTAAGCCCGATGGAAGTTTTCGCTTGTGTTCCGATTGTAGACCTATAAATGCTATCTCCGTCCGCTATAGGCATCCCATTCCTTGCTTAGATGATATGCTTGATGAACTTAGTGGAGCCAACTTTTTCTAAAAAATTGACCTTAAAAGTGGCTATTATCAAATCCGCATACAAGAGGGTGATGAATGGAAAACTACTTTCAAAACCAAATTTGGTTTATATGAGTGGTTAGTGATGCCTATGGGTCTTTCGGAGGCTCCCGGTACTTTCGTGCGTCTTATGCATCATGTGCTTCGTCCTTACATTGGAGTCTTTGTTGTGGTTTACTTTGATGATATTCTTGTGTTTAGCAAAACCATGAAAGAGCACATCAATCATGTAAAATCGTGTTGCAAACTCTTCGCAAGGAAAGCCTTTATGCAAACTTGAAAAATGCACTTTTAGGCGTTGACAAAGTGGTTTTCTTGGGTTTTGTAGTATCCTCAAAGGGTGTCCATGTTGATGAATCTAAAATTGAAGCAATTAAAACTTGGCCCCAACCCACCAATTTGCAACAAATGCGAAGTTTTCTTGGTCTTGCGGGTTTTTATCGTCGCTTTGTGAAAGATTTTTGCACAATTGCCGCTCCTTTGCATGCCTTGAGTAAGAAGAATACTCCCTTTGTTTGGGGAACTTTGCAAGCAACCGCTTTTGATGAGCTCAAGTCTTTGCTTACTCATGCTCCGATTCTTGCTTTGCCCAATTTTGACAAAACTTTTGAGGTTCATTGTGATGCAAGTGGTGCGAATTGGCGGAGTTTTGATGCAAGAAAAAGCGAGCCATTGCTTCTTTAGTGAAAAACTCTCGGTGCTCAACTTAATTATCCCATCTATGACAAAGAATTGTATGCTTTAGTGCGTGTGCTACATGTTTGGGAACATTACCTTAGACCTCATGAGTTTGTCATCCATACCGATCATGAAACGCTTAAGTACCTCAAAGGTCAAACTAAATTGAACAAGCGTCATGAAAAATGGAGTGAATTTATTGAATCTTTTCCTTATGTGATCAAGTACATTAAGGGTAAAGAAAATGTAGTTGCCGACGTGCTTTCACGCATATGTGTGCTTGTCACTCAACTTGAGTTGAATGTTATTGGTTTTGAGCATATAAAAGACTTGTATGAGCATGATCCATCTTTTGCCATTCCTTATGCCAAGTGTTTGACGCATACTTCTTGGGAACAATATTACATCAAGGATGCTTATCTTATGAGAGCTAACAAACTATGCATTCCCGAGTCTTCTCTTCATTTTCTCCTTTTGCAAGAGGCTCATGGAGGCGGACTCATGGGACACTTTGGACGTGACAAGACATTATGCACGCTCTCCAACAACTTCTTTTGGCCCAAGATGTTCATGACGTCTCACGCTTCACCACCCGATGCTATACATGTCGCAAAGCTAAGTCTAAAGCTCAATCTCATGGTCCTTACACGCCTCTTCCTATTCCTTATCAACCATGGGAAGACATTCTTATGGATTTTGTACTTGTTTTGCCTAGGACTCAAAATGGAAAGGATTCCGTGTTTGTTGTTGTGGATAGATTTTCTAAGATGGCACATTTCATTCCTTGCAACAAGATAAACGATGTTTCACATGTTGCAAATCTCTTTTGTAGGGAAATCTTGCGACTCCATGGTGTACCAAAGACAATCGTCTCCGATCGTGACGTCAAGTTGTTGAGTTACTTTTGGAAGACCCTATGCCCCAAGCTCGGAATCAAGCTCTTGTTCTCATCGGCATACCATCCTCAAACCGACGGCCAAACGGAGGTGACGAACCGCACACTATCCACTCTACTTCGTGTCTTGATCAAGAAGAACATCAAGGAGTGGGAAGCATGTCTACCCATCATGAAATCGCCTACAACCGTGCAAGACATTCGACTACCGGCAAGTCCCCCTTCGAGGTCGTCTACGGTTTCAACCCGTTGTCCCCATTGGACATTCTACCACTTCCTCTCTAAGAGCGCACCGACATGGATGCGAGTGCACGGGCAAGCTACATCAAGAAGATGCACGAAGATACAAGGCACACCATCAAGCGCCAAGTACAACGACTAGCAACCAAGCTCAACGCCAACAAGCAACCCATGGTCTTCAACATTGGTGATCTAGTGTGGCTACACCTTCGCAAGGACCGCTTCCCCAAAGAACGCAAGTCCAAGCTTCTCCCTCGAGCCGATGGACCTTTCAAGGTGCTAGAACGCTACAACGACAACACTTACAAGATCGACCAACCTCGAGACATGTCGATCTTGTAGGCGTTGTCGTTGTAGCGTGCTATCACCTTGAAAGGTCCATCGGCTCGAGGGAGAAGCTTGGACTTGCGTTCTTTGGGGAAGCGGTCCTTGCGAAGGTGCAGCCATACTACATCACCAATGTTGAAGACCATGGATTGCTTGTCGACGTTGAGCTTGGTCGTTAGTCGTTTAACTTGTCGCTCAATGGCATGTCTTGTATCCTCATGCATCTTCTTGATGTAGCTTGCCTGTGCACTCGCCATCCATGTTGGTGCGCTCTTGTAGAGGAAGAGGTAGAATGTCCAATGGTGACAACGAGTTGAAGCCGTAGACGACCTCGAAGGGGGACTTGCCGGTAGTCGAATGTCTTGCATGGTTGTAGGCGCATCATGATGGGTAGACATGCTTCCCACTCCTTGATGTTCTTCTTGATCAAGACATCAAGTAGAGTGGATAGTGTGCGGTTCGTCACCTCCGCTTTGCCGGGTTTGAGGGCGGTATGCGGATGAGAACAATAGCTTGATTCCGAGCTTACGATAGGGTCTTCCAAAAGTAACTCAAGAACTTGACGCCACGATCGGAGACGATTGTCTTTGGTACGCCATGAAGTCGCAAGATTTCTACAAAAGAGATTTGCAACATGTGAAGCATCGCTCATCTTGTTGCAAGGAATGAAATGTGCCATTTTAGAAAATCTATCCACAACAACAAACACGGAATCCTTGCCGCTTTGAGTCCCACGCAAAACCAAGTACAAAATCCATACTAATGTCTTCCGTGGTAGATATGGAATAGGAAGAGGCATGTAAAGACCATGAGATTGAGCTTTAGACTTAGCTTTGTGACATGTATAGCATCGGTTGGTGAAGCGTGAGACGTCATGAACATCTTGGGCCAAAAGTAGTTGTTGGAGAGCGTGGCTAATGTCTTGTCGCTCAAGTGTCCCATGAGTCCGCCTCCATGAGCCTCTTGCAAAAGGAGCAAACGAAGAGAAGACTCGGGAATGCATAGTTTGTTAGCTCTCATAAGATAACCATCCTTGATGTAATATTTTTCCCAAGAAGTATGCGTCCAACACTTGGCATAAGGAGAAGCAAAAGATGGATCATGCTCATACAAGTCTTTTATATGCTCAAAACCAATAACACTCAACTCAAGTTGAGTGACAAGCATGCTTATGCGTGAAAGCGTCAAGGCAACTACATATTCTTTACCCTTAATGTACTTGATCAAAAAAGGAAAAGATTAAATGAAATCACTCCATTTTGCATGACGCTTGTTTAACTTAGTTTGACCTTTGAGGTACTTGCCGCTTTCATGATCGGTATGGATGACAAACTCATGAGGTCTAAGGTAATGTTCCCAAACATGTAGCACACGACTAAAGCATACAATTCTTTGTCATAGATGGGATAATTGTTGAGCACCGGAGAGTTTTTCACTAAAATAAGCAATTGCTCGTTTTTCTTGCATCAAAACTCCTCCAATTCCGGTACCACTTGCATCACAATGAACCTCAAAAGTTTTGTCAAAATTGGGCAAAGCAAGAATCAGAGCATTGGTAAGCAAAGACTTGAGCTCATCAAAAGCGGTGGATTGCAAAGATCCCCAAACAAAAGGAGTATTCTTCTTGCTCAAAGCATGCAAAGGAGCGGCAATTGTGCTAAAATCTTTCACAAAGCAACGATAAGAACCCGCAAGACTAAGAAAACTTCGCACTTGTTGCAAATTGGTGGGTTGGGGCCAAGTTTTAATTGCTTCAATTTTAGATTCATCAATATGGACACCCTTTGAGGAAACAACAAAACCCAAGAAAACCACTTTGTCAACACCAAATGTGCATTTCTTCATGTTTGCATAAAGACTTTCTCATAAGGGTTTGCAAAACAACCCTAACATGATCAAGATGTTCTTTCATGGTTTTGCTAAACACAAGAATATCGTCAAGTAAACCACAACAAAGACTCCAATATAAGGACGGCACATGATGCATAAGACGACAAAAGTACCGGAGCTTCCGAAGACCCATAGGCATCACTAACCACTCATATAAACCAAATTTGGTTTTGAAAGCAGTTTTCCATTCATCACCCTCTTGTATGCGGATTTGATAATAGCCACTTTTAAGATCAATTTTTGAGAAAAGTTGGCTCCACTAAGTTCATCAAGCATGTCATCTAAGCGAGGAATGGGATGCCTATATCGAACGGTAATAGCATTGATAGGTCTACAATCGAACACAAGAGGAAACTTCCATCGGGCTTAGGCACAAGAATAACGGAACGGCACAAGGGCTTAGGCTTTCACGCACATGGTCCGTTGTCGATGAGTTGTTGTACTTGCCGCTGAATCTCCTTGGTTTCTTCGGGTTGACTCGGTATGGAGCTTTGTTTGGTAGAGGCGCCCGGATGAGGTCGATTCGATGCTCAATGCCTCGAAGAGGAGGTAGACCCGGAGGTAGTTCATCGGGGAAAACATCTTGAAATTCCTGCAAAAGAGATTGAAACACCAAAGGTAGCTCGTGAATGGTGTTAGTTTTTGGTTCTCCATACTTGCACACAAGGACAAAGTGCATCACGGTAGATGGGTTCTCACACACTTCTCTCATCTCACTTTTGGTGGCAAATAGGATGAGGTTTTTCTCTCTAGGCGAAGAGGCGCCAAGTTTGGTTTGTGGCTCTCACTCACTTTTTGTTGTATCACTTTCTCACTCTTGTCTCTATGGTTGGTGGCTTGTTTGTCGGCTATCACTTGAATAGGAGACATAGGTCGTAGCACATATTCTTTCCCTTTCATCTTGAAGCTTTAGTGATTGGTACGCCCATTGTGTATGACACCACGGCCGAATTGCCATGGTCGACCAAGAAGTAGGTGACAAACGGTCAATGGGACCACATCACACTCCAAAGTGTCTTCAGATGCACCAATTTTGAAAGAGACTAGGACCGTATGATCAACTCAGATAGTGCCGGAGTCACTTAGCCATTGAACCTTGTAAGGGTGCGGTGCTTCTTCTTTACCAATTGGAGCTTGGAGCATAGTTCTTCACTTGCCAAGTTGTGGCAACTACCTCCATCGATGATGACCTTGATGGACCGGCCCATTGATGCCGGCTTTTGTGTGGAAGATGTGGCATCGTTGGTCTTCTTCTTGTTGATGTTGAAGAGTCAAGACCTTGGAGACAACGAGAGCGGGCTCGAATCCTCATCACAAAAGACTTGATCATCTTCATCTTCGCTCACTCACGGTGCATGGCCACTTGCTCAAGAGCTTCCATCTCCTCTTCACTCATGGAATCATATGTGCCATCGTCGTTGAGGATCATGGTGCGCTTTGTTGGTGCATTCAGATGACTTGTGGCCTCGGCCGCCGCAAGTGAAACACTTGAAGGAGCTTGTCTTGATGGTCTCATCGGTCGGAGTAGAGGATGAAGCACGCGGCTTGAGGTTGCTTGTAGTAGGAGGAGGACGACTTGAACTTGTCAAGTCTTCTTGTAACTTGACTTGTCATCGCTTTCTTGAAGAAAGCTTGGTCAAGTAGATGTTGGAGTGGTCGTTGAAGCTTGGGTGTTGGAGAAGCCAGGGTCTTGGATGAGTACTTAGCGCATTTGAAGTCATCTTGCACTTGACGCTCGCCTTGGTAGCTTGATGTACGAGCTCAATGAGGTTGGAATATGGTTGGAAATCGGCGATCTTCTTGATGGGATGATTAAGTCCATTCAAGAAACGTGCCATTGTTTGCTCATCATCTTCTTTGACATTGGCTCGAATCATGGCTATCTCCATTTCCTTGTAATATTCTTCAACACTCTTTGTTCCTTGCTTGAGTAGTTGGAGTTTCTTGAAGAGGTCGCGGTTGTAGTATGTTGGCACAAAACGTGCTTGCATGACATCCTTCATTTGAGCCCAAGTGGTGATTGGAGGTTCACCTCTTGCTTGTCGTCGCTCAATGATTTGTTCCCACCATATGAGCACATAGTCTTGGAACTCAAGTGATGCCATAGCGATTTTCTTCGGTTCATCGTAGTTGTGCAACCGGAAGATTTTGTCAACCTTCAATGCCCATGAGAGGTAGTCTTCGGGGTCATTGCTTCCATTGAACTTGGGCATGGTGAATTTTAGCTTTCCGTAGCGTTGCTCTTCATTGTGTTGTTGGCGATGTTGATGATGACGTCCTTGACGTGGATTGTACTCGTCTTCATGTTGCTCTTGGCGTGGAGGAAGACCATTATCAACTTGCCCTTGTTGAGCTTGAGGTTGGGGTGGAGCTTGACGAGCTTGTGGAGGGGCTTGAGGAACTTGACGTTGTACATGAGGTTGGTAGTTCCTCTCTTGGATTTCTTCTCGAAGGGCTTCCTCTTGATTGCGCCGTTCGCGATTGCGGTTGGCGAAGGCTCTACTTGATTCTTGAAGGGCACGTTGCGCCTCAAGAGCTTGCGCTTCACGTTGTTGTTGTTGAAGACGTTGAGCCTTGGCGTCTTGTTCGTCTTGGTGTAGACGCGCTCGTTCTTCCTCTTGTTGGCGACGAAGACGTTGTCGTTCTTGAGCTTGAGCCAAAGCCTCTTGGTTTGATTGAGGACGAGGAACTTGATCATCAACTTGCTCTTGTGAATGCTTGTCATGTAGCGGGTTGCGAGATGCATGACGGTCTTGACGAGCGGCACGACGAAGAGTGTTCGAAGTAGGTGTACTTGAGTCGTAGAAGGTGTCGTCGGAGTGTCGACTCGAGCGGCTCCGTCTTGATGATGAAGAAGTAGAATGATGTCGGTTTCTCATCAAGGCGCGTATCTCGTCCATTCTTGCATCATTCTCTTGCTTGTGAGCGTCGAACTTGTTGTCGAAGTAGTCCCTTGTACGTTGCTCGGAGAGTCGCAAGTCGGTGGCGAGGTTGTCTATGCGGTCACTCATTGCTTGTTGTTCTTGGTGCAACGCTTGTTGTGCACCAAAGAGGTGGCTCTTGGTGACGTATAATGACATGTCGTCGTCTTGCTCGATGAAGAGTGGGTTGGTAGAGGTACTTGGCCTATCCATCATTCCAAGCAAAATATGAGTGGTAGAACGGGAAAGAACTTATACCAATGTACCTTTGACCGATGTTGAAGATGAATCAAGTTCACTCAAATGCGGACAATGAAATAGCACTATTGGTACCAATCCTTGTCGGTTCTCACACCTACACAAATAAAAGCTTATGGTGGAGCTTGGTGAGGATGGTGGCACAAAATTTGATGCAATTGTAAGTGAGACACAATAATGTTGGAAATGATTCACAAATTTGCAAATGCAACAAGTAGACCAATAGCAAGATATGGTACACGGAAACACACACGCAAATAGATAATATGGGGTTATGCAACCAAGGATGAGCCAAAATGTGGAATTCACCAAGATGCTCTTGTTGCACAACACTAGAGAGACGCTAGCACGATTGCACAATAGGAGGATACGCAAACTTGTGCACAACCTACTAGGCAAAAATGCAACTATCTCTATCCCAATTATGCTATATGTATGGTGTTTCGGTGCAATGATCCAAGATGATCCAATATGACAATCTTAATGTAGTATGATGCTATGGTTCTTGCTCATAAGATCTTTGCTTATCTTTCCTCTTTGCTTAAAATCTTGGGTGGCTCTTTCACTTTTGAGCTCTTTTCTCATGCAAAACTTCACGAACCAAGATAGCAATTGTGTATGCTATGACAACCTTGTGACACACAAGTGGATCCCAAGATATGCACCACTATGGTACGGTATGTATGCTATGGAGTATGATCACTAAATGTGCACAAGTCACGTTGCCGGCAATACTCAATGGCTAGTCTCGATTGGTAAGCTACGCAAAATGAGGCAATGTGGGTTATCAATGCAAATGCAAGGTATGACTAAGATGTCGTCGAAGTTACCGTCCTTGCGATGATGACTAGTCGATGTAGATGAGCGGTGGTGATGATGAATTCGAACCGTACCTAGATAGCCAAAACACAATAGGATACGGGAAACCAATACTCATCTCAAGGACCAAAATGTGTCAAAAATCATCATCGGAAGTATCGTGGAAGATTTTGGTGTATGTGGGTTTGGGAGATGTGGAGGGAGGTGGGGTTGTGGTGGTGGCCGAACTGAAAATTCAGTTTCGTCAGAGTGGAACGGACGTCCGGTTTTTGCGGTCGTCCGGTCGTCGGACGTCCGGTACCTGCCGGTCGTCCGGTGCTCGGAAGATTTTGGGCACGGGAAGAACTGCTCGGTTTGGGGTGGAAGGGGATGGTGAGGTCGAAATCGAGTGGTTTGGTGGATGGAAAAGGGTGGGGAGGGTGGGAAAGCTAGATCCACACGTAGCAACACAAATCCATGGACCAAATCCAACAAAATCTCAACTCACAAACAAATCACAAAAAAATTTGGGGCTATTTTTGGTGGGGATTTTCGAATTTAGGACGAAAACAACAAAATCAAGCTAGAAAACACGGTGTAGGGGCTCCAAGAACGTGATCAACGTGGCTCATGATACCAAGATGATGTAGGCGGAACCTCACGTGGATGATCTTTCACGTTGGAGCCGGATCCTACGGGGAATCACGAAGAACACGCGGAAGAACAAGAGGGAAACACGGAGGAAACGAGAGAGAAATCACTAAACCGACAAGAGATCAATCACACAAGTGCTAGATCACCGATCACATAAGGTGTCACAAGATCCAAGATAACCAAAGGAAAGATACAAGCGGTAGCTGTTCTTCTCCGTGAGGAGGCCTTGATGGGGTCCACCCTAGAAGGGGGTCTTGAATCCGCTTGGGGGATCTTCTCCGTAGAGGTCCTGATCTCCGAGGAGAAGTAGCCAAGTGGATGAGCAAAGGCCCTCACACAAAATATGAGCTAATCCAATGCTACCCTAGCTAGGAGGAGGAGGGGTTCTATTTATAGTCTTAGTGAAAAAGGGGAAGTGAAGGGGTACATGGGCTTCGGCCCAGCTATCTTGTGAGCAGTACCGGACATCCGCTGGGGGCCGGTCGTCCGGTGGCTCAGGAGGGACCGGTCGTCCGGTGGCGCCGGACGTCCGCTGGATCCGTTCTGTGAAGGAGGCGCCGGTCGTCCGGTTTCTTCATACTTCCGCTGATTTGGCTCGGGTCCAGGGGCACCGGACGTCCGATGATTTCCGGTCGTCCGGTCGCCGGTCGTCCGTTGGCACCGGTCTTCCGCAGATTCGGCTCGGGTCTTCAGGGGCCGGTCGTCCGCTGGAGGCCGGACGTCCGCTCGCTGTGAGAGTGTGGCCGGTCGTCCGGTCCGGGCCGGACGTCCGCTTCTTGGGCTTTCAGCGCGGACGTCCGGTCCCTACCGTCGTCCGATTCTTTGGAGTTTTCTCCGGTAGCTCTTCTTCTTGTCCTTTGCGGTTGGTAACCGTCTCCTTGTCCAATGGATGTAGATGCACCATGGCTTTCCTCCAGGCACCTGATCACACACAAAGTGTCCATATGAGGTAGTAGGCAAGTCTCGTGAGTAGAGAGAGGAAGTTCGGAAAGGAGCGAGATCACCTTATCTTCGATAGCCTTGGCTCTAGCTCTTGTCATGGGCCCAAGTGGTGTTGAGGAAGATGTAGACACGTCCATGGCGATGAGCGAGGGATGCTCCGCATCAGCCCATTTCGAGCTTCAAGATGATGAGTGCTTGGCGATCGACCGCTTCGACACGGCAACGCCATCTCTTTCCCATGGTGATTTGGGTTTCGATCCGAGGTCGGATCTTTTCCAAGGGGGAGGGGATGATGCGGAGCATCCTACGGTCATCACCATGTCAAGAGTCCGTTTGGCAATTGACACGTGCGACCTCTACTTCTCATACATAAAGGTGAATCTTCTCCTTTACACGTGTTCACTTGACCCCTCCGAGGATTCTATACTACTTGACACTCCACTTGTGTGCATGCATAGGTATTGCCGGAGCTTCACGGACGACGAGGAGGAGTGCAAGCGCCAAGGAACACCTACACCATCCGCGAGGGAAGCCTGGAAGAGAAGGTGGAAAAAGACGGAGCTGCGGAGTCCCCAGTGGCCGGACGACCGGAGGTGATGCGGAGCAGCCCTCACTCATCCCCACGGACGTGCCTACATCTCCCTCAACACCACCGGGACCCATGACAAGAGCCCGAGCTAAGGCTATTGAAGATAAGGTGAACTCGCTCCTCTCCGAACTTCTTATTTCTACCCATGAGACATGGCTACTACCTCATTGAAACTCTATGTGTAATCAGGAACACGAGGCGAACCAAGGATCTACTACTTGCAAGAGCCAAGACGGCGAGAACTCCAAGTATGTCGAAGAGGAAGAAGGGATGCAGCTGAAGCTACAGGACCCGGACGTCCGCCCACCTCCGGACGTCAAGCGATCCCGAGCCCACGGACGTCAAGCGCCTCCGGACGTCCGGAACATCATCACCGAATCAAACCTACGGACGGCCGGAGCTGACCGGACGTCCGGGACTTCATCACCGAATCAAATCTACAGACGATCGAGCGGCCGGACGTCAGGCGACTCACCCGAACCGGAACTGCGGACGTCCGAGCAGTCCGGACGGCCGGACCCTCCCGAGCCTCCGGACGTCCGACACTGATGCGGCTGAAGCCCATGTACCCCTCCGCTTTGACTTCCATTTGGACTAAGACTATAAATAGGACCTTTCCGTCTCCTAGTTAGGGCTAGCTTTGGATTGGCTCATGTTTAGGTGAGAGAGCCTTTGCTCATCCACTTGGTTACTTCTCCCTCGAGATCAGGACCTCTGCGGAGAAGATCCCCAAGCGGATTCAAGACCCCCTCCTAGGGTGGACCCCATCAAGACCTCCTCTCGGAGAAGATCGGTTACTCTTGTATCTTTACCGTTATTGTTCTTGAACCTTGTGCTACTCCATGTGTTCATCGATCTAGCGCTTGTGTGATTGTTTTCTTGTCGGTTGAGTGAATTTCCTCTCGTTTTCCCGTGTTTCCCTCTTGTTCTTCCGCTCGTTCTTCGTGTTCCTCGTAGGGATTTTCTCCAAACGTGAAAGATCGCTCCCGTAGGGTCTCACCCTATATCAGGAGGCCACCGGACGTCCGACACTCTCCAGCGGCCGGGCGACCGACGAACGCCGGACGTCCGACAAGTCCCAGCGCACGGACGTCCGACAAGTCCCAACGCACGGACGACTGACACCGACCGGACGACCAGTGCTACGGCGACAGAACAGAATTTACGGATGTCCGAAGACTTCCGGACGTCCGGACCGTCCCGAGCTTCCGGACGTCCGACCCCTTCCGGACGTCCGACGCCTGTGTGCGCTGCCGCGGGCCTTTGGCCTTGTATCCCTCTCCCACTTACCCCTTCGTGGCTTAGACTATAAATAGACCACCTCCACCTCCTTTCTTGGGTTAGCAAATATGATAGCTCATGCTTAGGTGAGCTTTGCTCCTACCTCTACTCTTGAGAGAGAGAGAGACCACTACTCCATTGGAGGCCAAGACCTCCATCTAGGAGAAGATCCTGCGGGATATATCATCAAGACCCCCTCTTGGGCGGACCCCTTCAAGACCTCCTCATGGAGATGAACTTTACCTTGTATCTTTTCCTTTGTTGTTCATGTACCTTGTGGATCTTGTGTGTTTGATTGTCTAGTGGATGTGTGATTAGACTTGTTCTGGAGTGTTTCCCCTTGTGATTTCTCTCCGTTCTTCCCCGCGTTCATCGTGTTCTTCGAGGGATCCCACTCCAAACGTGAAAGATCGGCCTACACCAGGTTAGCCCCGTATCACCATGTACACTCCGATTACTCCCCAAGCCCCAAGAGGACATATGACGAGACCTCGACCATACGCCATAGGGCAAAAGGTGAACTCACTCCTCTTCGAACCGTCACTTTCCACATGTGAGACATGGCTACTACCTCATGCATGGACCTTGCATACACTCAGGTACAACCGAGACGACCATGGAGGATCTAAGGACCAAGGCCAAGCATGGAAGAGGAGAAGGAAGAAGAAGCCGGGACAAGCTTCTGAAAAGCCCGGACCTTCCGGCCCACCCGGAACTTCCGGCCCCTGGACCTTCCGGCCTGCCCGGAACCTCCGGCCCCCGGAGTCCAGACCAGCCCCGAGCGTGCCAACTCTCTGGTTAGCCCGGAACCCGGCCGGAACCTGCCCGGAACTTCCGGCCTGTCTGCGCACAGTGTATCGGGCCGAGCCCATGTACCCCTTCGCCCTCACTTACCCTTCGTGGGCTAGCACTATATATACTCCCCCACCTCCTCCTAGTTAGGGTTAGCAAAGGATTAGCTCATGTTTGTGTGAGAGCTTTGCTCATCCACTTGGTTACCTTCTCCTTGGAGACGTGCCTCCATCAGAGAAGATCCCCCAAGAGGATTCAAGACCCCTTTAAGGGAACACAATCAAGACCTCCTCATGGAGAAGAACCCGGTTACCTCTTGTATCGTCCTTTGTTGATCGTGGATCGTGTATCTCTCCTTGTGTTCATCGATCTAGCGCATGTGTAATCGAATCTTGTTGGTTTGAGGGATTCTCTTGTGTTTTTCCCCGTGATTTCCCTCGTCCTCTTCCGCTCATTCTTCGTGTTTCCCCGTAGGATCCACTCCAAACGTGAAAGATCTCCCCATAGGGTTCCACCCGACATCACCTAGGCTATATATTCCGTACCAAGGACCATGTTTAGGGTTAGCAAAGTATTAGATGAGATATTTGTGAGCTTTTCTCCTTTCTACCTTCCCTTGTGGAACCAAGACCCCCTAGGGAAGAATCCTTGTGGATTTCAAGACCTCCTCAAGGAGTAGACTATCTCCAAGATCCCATCTCTTTTGGATTTGGGATGAACTTTGAAATTGTATCTTTCCTTTGATTGTGTTTGTGACTTGTGGATCTTGTGTTGTTACTCTAGTGGATGTGTAATCGGGAATTGTTGGAGTGATTTGCTCTTTGTGTTCTTGTTGTGTTCTTGTTGTTTCTCTCCTTTTTCCCCTCCAAGTGTGAAAAGATCCCTCCTAGGGTTCTACCCTACATCATCTTGGTATCATGAGCCACGTTGATTCACATCTTCTTGTCCCTACCTTCCACTTTCTAGCTTGATTTCGTTGTTTTTCGTCCTAATCCGAAAATCCCCACCAAAAATAGCCCCAAAATTTTTCTTGCAATTTGTTTGATTTTGTGAGATTTGGTTGTTTTGATCCACGAATTTGGTGTTTGGCAAGTTGATCTACCCCCCACCATCTCCCCCCCCCCCAAATCATCGATTTTGACCTCAACTTTGAAAATCCCCTCGGATCCCGAGCTGTTCTTGCGCTCCCAGAACACCCCGTGCACACGGGTCCCCGAGGTCCCGTGCACACGGGCCTCACTTACCTCGTGCGCACGGGCTATCCAGGGAGGTTCGGCCAGTTTCTGTTTTTCATCATTTCGGTTCCCCACCACCTCTTGTGATGAGGACATGACTACCTTGGATACAACCGAAAATATTGCATACATGTATATTTGCGAGGTGATTTCTAATGCAAACTATGCAATAATTTATTTATGTCATCCAGGACAAAAATACTTCACAAACTTTTGTGCCATGTCTAATTGCAGGTGTATGGGACATTTATACAATCCACATATGAAGATAAGGGAGAAAGATATGTTTACCTGTTGTTCAAAAAGTTCTCTCACGTCACTTTTGGCCCAAGAGAAGATAAGAGTCCAAGTCTCTCACGTTCTGGACTCAGATTCGAACTGCATAGACATACCTGACTCAATACGTCAATAACTTTTTCATACGGACTCCAAATTGGTTGATTCTGTTTTTGTTGGAAAATAGATTTCGTACACTTCCCAACCCAATTGGATTCACCTTAAAATTTGATGCGGAGCATCCTACGGTCATCACCATGTCAAGAGTCCGTTTGGCAAGTGACACGTGCGGCCTCTACTTCTCATACATAAAGGTGAATCTTCTCCTTTACACGTGCTCACTTGACCCCTTCGAGGATGGTATACTACTTGACACTTCTCCCGTGTGCATGCATAGGTATTGTCGGAGCTTCACGGATGTCAAGGAGGAGTGTAAGCGCCAAGGAACGACTACACCATCCGCGAGGGAGGCATGGAAGCGAAGACGGAAGAAGAAGGTGCTGCGGAGTCTACAGCGACCGGACGACCGGAAGCCTCCGGACGTCCGACCCTTTACAGCGCACGGACGACCGACACCGACCGGACGACCGGTGCTACGGCGACAGAACAGAATTTATGGATGTCCGAAGACTTCCGGATGTCCAAACCGTCTCGAGCTTCCGGACGTCCGACCCCTTCCGGACGTCCAACGCCTGTGGGCGCAGCCGCGGGCCTTTGGCCGTGTATCCCTCTCCCACTTACCCCTTCGTGGCTTAGACTATAAATAGACCACCTCCACCTCCTTTCTAAGGTTAGCAAATATGATAGCTCATTCTTAGGTGAGCTTTGCTCCTACCTCTACCTCTACTCCATTGGAGGCCAAGACCTCCATCTAGGAGAAGATCCTGCGGGATATATCATCAAGACCCCCTCTTGGGCGGCCCCCTTCAAGACCTCCTCACGGAGATGAACTCTACCTTGTATCTTTCCCTTTGTTGTTCATGTACCTTGTGGATCTTGTGTGTTTGATTGTCTAGTGGATGTGTGATCGGACTTGTTCTTGTGATTTCTCTCCGTTCTTCCCCGTATTCATCATGTTCTTCGAGGGATCCCACTCCAAACGTGAAAGATCGGCCTACACCGGGTTAGCCCCGTATCATATGGTATCATGAGCCATGTTTATCACGTATTTGGAGCCCCTCCCACCGTTTTCTAGCCTTGTTTTGTTGCGTTCTTCCCCAAAATCCAAAAATCCCCACCAAAAATAGCCCCAAATTTTTTTGTGATTTGTTGGTTAGATGATGTTTTGTTGATTTTGATCCATGGATTTTCTTGGTTTCAAGTGGATCTAGCATTTCCCCAAGTTTCCCCATCTTTCATCCACAAAATCCCGCGAATTTTGACCCCGAAATCCCCGATTTCCGCCCAAAATCGCGTCCCGGATCTGAAATTTCGCGTTGACCCGACCCTTTGGACGACCGGCGATTTACTGGACGTCCGGACCCCAAGCACCGGACGTCCGACCTTTTCCGGACGACCGGAACCCTTAACCCGAACCGAATTTACGGATTTCCGACCTTTCCGGACGTCCGACGCCCCGGACATCCGACCTTTCCGGACGTCCGTAACCTGTAGTTTCAGACTTCGGCTGATTTTTGTTTTGTCCATAACTAATTCATCCGAACTTCGGTTTTGACGTTCTTTAGCTCGTTTTGAACCTATTGACATCCCCCTTCCCACAAAAATACCACCAACACCATTTGACTTCATCAAATTTTCCAAAATTTGGCAAGTTTGCCTAGGCCTTCCACCATAGCATCCGCATAACCACCATAGCCTTCCGCAACATAACCAATTTTGTTCCATATAGCATTAGTGGTTGCTTGAGTAGTGATTCGAGTCTCCTAAGGTGTTTCGGCTACTTAGGGACGGTTGCTTCTTCATCAACCACCACCACCACTTCCGCATAGGCTTACCCACCATACACTTCCACACCAACTTAACCCAATTTTGTTTGAGCTTTTTTGAGTTGTGGCTTGTGTCTCCTAAGGTGTTTCGGATACTTAGGGACGGCAACTTCAACTCCGACACGTCTATAGCCCATCATTCCACTTCCGCATCGCCAAGTGCACACCACCACTGCTTTTCCGCTACCACAATTTGACATTTGTCATTTGAGATTTTGAGTTCGTGGTTTTTCCGTTTCCTAAGGTGTTTCGGCTACTTAGGGACGAGTTTCCATCATCTTGGTATCTACATCAAGAACACCGCCACTCATCATCGCAGCGACGGTAACCTCGAAGACACCATTGTATATTCCCTTGCAATTGAATTGTTAACCCCTAGCCCATTTTGCGTCACTTGCCTATCGAGACTAGCCATTTGAGTATTGCCGCAACGTTACTTGTGCACATTAGTGATCATTGATCTACACCATCCATTGCATACATACCATATCATATTGGTATCATATCTTGTGTCACAAGTTTGTTCCCGCATATACACAATTGCTATCTTGGTTTGTGCATTGTGCAAAGTGGCCATACAAAAAAAAGAAAAAGAGAATAAGCTTTTATGCAAAGAAAGAGAGAGAGCAAAGAGCTTGTAAGCAATAGCCATAGCATCAAAATATATCATATGGTATCATATCCGATCATCTTGGATCATCTTGAGAGAAACACCGGGAACCATACATACATAGCATACTTGGGATAGAAAGTTTATCCATTTTGCATCTTATAGGTTGTGCACAAGTGTCGTATCCGCCAATTGAGCAATTGTGCTAGCGTCTCTCTTGAGTTGTGCAACACGAGCGTTTTCCGTGGATTCCACATTTTGTGCTCATTCCTTGGTTGCACGACCCCATTTATCTATCCGTGTGTGTGTTTCCGTGTGCCGCATATTGCTATTGGTCTACTTGTTTCTCTTGAGAATTTGTGAACCTCTTCCAACATTATTGACTCTTGCTAACATTTTGCATCAAATTTTTGTGCCACTATCCTCACCGAGCTCTACCATAAGCTTTACTTGATAGGTGTGAGTGAACAAGTCCGTACCAATTCCACTATTCTTTCATCTCACATTGAGTGAAGCAGGATACATCCTCAACTTTGGGAAAAGGTAACTTGGTATTGTTTATCTCATTTCCTACTCACCTCTACTCGAGTCTTGTGATGGATAGGCAAGGCATTTCACCTTCGGTCTACAACAACAACGACGAGTTCGATGCCACGAACAAAAACTCCGACGCCAAGAGGCAAGCTCAAATGGAGGAGATCAAAGCCCTCATCAAGGCCTCCAAGCGATCTTCCTCATCTTCGAGAAGATGCTCAAGAGCACATGCTTCCGAGCTACCATCTCCCAAGAAGATCACATCGGCATCGACACCATCACCACCAAGAACGTGAAGGTCATGAGCTCAACATCAACTACCGCTCAATGACTTCACCATCTCCCTTGGCATCTTCGCCAAGCGACTTCAAGGCATCTTCGCCTACGGACATACGGCATCTTCGCCAACAAGCACCCCAAGACTACACTCAAGAGAAGCTCCCCAAGCTCAAGTCCGCGACTTCCACGAGCTACTACGACCTCGACATCGACCATGCAATTCCTTTCTATGGGACTCAAGAACCCGAGGAGTACCTCGAGTGGGAGTGTTTGATGGACGACTACCTCAAGCTACATCAAGTTCGTCCCAAAGATCAAGTGAAGTGCGCCACAAGAAATTTCCATGACTATGCCTCAACTTGGTGGCTTCACACACCTCCGGAGTACTACGACATGAGTTGGCCCAAGACGAAGAGAGCTTTGCGGCAAGAGTTTGTGCCTCCAACCTACACAGAACAACTTCTTCGCCCATTGGAGAACACCATCCAAGGATCCAAGTCCATCGACAAGTACTTCAAGGAGATGAAGATTGCCTTGCGACGAGCCGACGTGGACGACCCCATTTCGATGAAGTTCCACTTCATGATGGGATTGAACAACGACATCTCCAAGACTATCTTCCTCGAGAACTACAAGTCCATCGATGACTACTACATTGGTGCTCTCAAGGCGGAACAAGAACTCATGAAGGCCAAGGCTTCTCCACCCCAAGCAAACTTCGCGGCGACCAAGCTCTACGACAAGCATGAGGCTAGTACCACCACGATGTCCAATCCCGACAAGCTCCAAGACGATGCTCCCAAGTGCGACTTCACCGCCATCCCTCTTTGTGGCATTGATGATGCCGAGTCTACCTTGACTCTTTTTCAAGATGGTGCGGTGACAAGTACGACTACGGAGACCTTCAAGGACCAAGCTTTGGAGGCGAGCGACAAGGTGGCGAGCAAGGATGATGCTTCCATCTTAGGAGGCGAGAGTGATGTTGTGCCATCTTCGGCCTTCATCCACGGCATTTATATGACGAGATGATCGAGCATGGGATTTTCCCTTCGGTCATGGAGGAGAGTGATGTTGTGCCATCTTCGGCCTTCATCCATGGCGACGGCGATGAGATGGTTGAGTATTTCACCTCGACCACGGCGACGTATGATGACTTGAGTGACTTGTGCCACCATATTGAGAGTGAGAGTGCCTACACCACTAGCCCTATATACGATGTGTTGCCACAAATCTTATGTGAGGAGAGCCACAACCACCACTTGAGTGAGATGAGTGACTCCACCATACGTGAGATTGAGTGCACCTATTTTGAGGAAGTGAGTGAACCACCACATAGAGAGAGTGTGATAGTTGATAGGGCATGTGAGGCCACTTTGATTTCTAACGACTTAACCTCTACCTATATTGTGTATTCTCATTTGGTGCTAGGTCCCCTTTATGATGACGCGCCGATCCTCGACGACTTCGTCCTCCCTTTGGACAAGACGATGGCCATGGTGGACTACGATGCACCCCCCACATGGTTCCATCAAGATGAAGATGACCACCATTTGGTCTTTCCCACCTCACCTACAACACTTGAGTGGAATGAACAAGGTAACATAGGTGAAGGTACCCATGAATACTTGTCGACCTCGCAATCCCACGAGTTGACAAAACGAGCTCTAGAGAGCAACGATGATTTGGGATCACATGGATTGCCTTTCCCACCGCTCTCTTCACGCGAAGTATTCACGCATTTCTTCTACATGGCCCTCACTTGGCTATGGGTTATTGTTCATAACATATCATATGCCCATCTTGCCATGTTCACTATGCATGCTTTGCTCATTACTATGCCTTTGCCATACATTTGTGACCCATGCTTTGCATTACACATGTTGATTGACTCTAGCACTTGTATGTGTATTTGCAAGCTTGGTGGAGATATTGCTTGTTGTTGCCATGTTCCATTTGTGACCCACCGCTATGACGATACTATGATCTTGCTTTGTGTTCTTGCTTGCGATATGTCATGTGCACTCCCTATGCCTATTATTTGCTCACATGACATGATTGCCATGATTTATTCTAGTGTGTTGCATCTTCGCTCCACTAGTTTGCACGACTTGATTAATATGTTTGCTTGCCTTGTTGCATCACCTATGATTCATACTTGCTCATTTCATGCTGATAGAGGCAAAGGTGTCCCGTCTTTCGATGAGATGTTGGTTTTCGCTTTGGAGGAAGTCGACTTTGACGATCCGACTACGAACGTGCGAGGACGTCGCGCCTTAGCAATCGCTAAACCAACTCCGAGAGGTTATTGACCACGCCGAGCACGATCAACCTGACCCGAGGGTCTGCTTTCCTCGCGAGCAAACGAAGAACAAGCAAGAAACTGAGATTGCAATCTGGATATTGCGAATATAAGATGAAAGCTTTATTGATCAAGGTGGGGTTACGTGGACGCCTTTGTGCGGTCGTTGAACACAAACGAAATGCACGCGAAGTTGCAGCTATGGCGAACTTTTAATCTAAACAAAACCCAAAGTCTAAACGACGCCCTAAGGGCTGTATATATGGAGGAAGAGGAGGGAATTTCGTGGCCCTTGAGGGAGGGGTCCAAACCATCCCTAACTCTTGTTTCCCCACACATACGGACTCTAAAAACAGCCTATACTTAAGTATTTCGAAATTACATGGGCCTGGCCCAATAATAAGGTGACGCAACACCTAGAATAGCCTATGGACGAATATTATGAAGTGGCATCTTGTATATTTCGTCCAAGGCTTCATGCACCCATTATGGTGGCTTCAAAGTCCTGAAATCATCACTTGTAACTCCGTTCTTGTTCCCCTTAGCATGGCATTATCTCCATGCTTGTTCTTGCTCCAATGTCCATCCTTCTCCAAGCTAGGGCCTTCATTTGTAAGCAAAACAAATGTATCCAATTTAGGCAGCATCATATTCTCATGAACATTAGAATCATTACCAAGAAACGAAAGTACCTGATAATTTAATTGGCGTGCGCGAGCTCTAGTAATTGGTCCAGTATATGTAGCAGTAGGGGCTGTGGGTGTAACAATGGTATTGATGTCCTCATCACATGCGGTTGATGACAACCATCTACATGCTTTGCACATGATTGTTGTTGCTTCTTGTCATATATCTCTATGTGTTGCCTCTCTCATGCTAGATGATTTTCCATGTATCGAGTGCAACAATGCTTTTAGCCTTGATAATGAGATTGTCCCCATAGCATTCTCATATATGATTGAAGATTTTGACATAATTCTTGTGAAGCATGCTTGTCTTACTTCTTTGCACCATATACCTAGTGCCATGAATATTGCCATTGTTGCATCATATTATTCATGCACTTGTGCTTCTAATGGTTATGTGCAAAAGATGAGAACCATCATGATGGAGGATGTGTTCATCTACCATGCATCGTTCTTTGTTTTGTTTTGTGCATGTGTAGGATACTTGGACTTTGTGTCGACTTCCACTTCACGTGAGTTGACCATTCGAGCTCTTGAGAGCGAGCCTCATACATTCTACCACGACTCGCTTCTACACCGCATTTGCTTCCACTTGGCATTGTGAAGAATGCACAAGGACACGCCTTCAAGGTGACATCCTTCTTGAGCTTGGATATTGTGGATCATACTTCATGTGTTGCTTGCACCATTTGCACGCATGTTCGAGATATTGCTTTCACCCATGATTGCCACATTTCCATGCTTCATGATATATATACCTTGTGTGTTGTATCCAATTCTTGGTCTACTTGCTACTATCATATGATTGGTTGCACCAATATCATTTCTTCACATATGCCATGTCCCTTTGCTTGTCACATGCTTGACTTGATTGCCTCACACATGATGAACACTTGCTCTTTCTATTGTGTTGAGTGCCACACTATATTCACTACACCCTATGCACATTATGATTGGATTGTATTGCACTTGACCCATGTGTTTAGACACTTCATTTTATTTGGTGTTGTGAATACTTCCTATGCCTACCATCGACCATTTGTCGAGCGCTTTATGCATGATTGCTATGATCTTGAGGTAGATGCTTATTCTCTTGTCACACATATTTGCATCACTACCTCACGTTTACATGCTTGTTTCCATGATGACCTTGATTTTGCTCAATTCATATGCTTACATGCCATGTCACAATCCTTTGTCACACCCTATGCTATGCTTGATGACAACACTTGTTTGGTGAATCACCTCTTGAATGCTTGGTTTTGCACTAACGCTAACCACATTTGTTTTTCCAAGTGTTTGTTCTATTTGCTCCTTTTGAAGGAATCACAAGACGGTGCGACATTGGGGAGTGCCTATTTCGAGCTTCAAGATGATGAGCGCTTGGTGATCGACCGCTTCGAAACGACAACGACATCTCTTTCCCATGGTGATTTGGTTTTTGATCCGAGGTCGGATCTTTTCCAAGGGGAGGGGATGATGCGGAGCATCCTACGGTCATCACCATTTCAAGAGTCCGTTTGGCAAGTGACACGTGCGTCCTCGACTTCTCATACATAAAGGTGAATCTTCTCCTTTATACGTGCTCACTTGACCCCTTCGAGGATGGTATACTACTTGACACTTCTCCCGTGTGCATGCATAGGTATTAGCCGGAGCTTCACGGATGTCAAGGAGGAGTGCAAGCGCCAAGGAACGACTACACCATCCGCGAGGGAGGCATGGAGGCGAAGACGGAAGAAGAAGGTGCTGCGGAGTCTACAGCGACCGGACGACCGGAAGCCTCCGGACGTCCGACCCTCTACAGCGCACGGACGACCGACACCGACCGGACGACCGGTGCTACGGCGACATAACAGAATTTACGGATGTCCGAAGACTTCCGGACGTCCGGACCGTCCCGAGCTTCCGGACGTCCGACCCCTTCCGGACGTCCAACGCCTGTGTGCGCAGCCGCGGGCCTTTGGCCTTGTATCCCTCTCCCACTTACCCCTTCATGGCTTAGACTATAAATAGACCACCTCCACCTCCTTTCTAAGGTTAGCAAATATGATAGCTCATTCTTAGGTGTGCTTTGCTCCTACCTCTACTCTTGAGAGAGAGAGAGAGACCACTACTCCATTGGAGGCCAAGACCTCCTCACGGAGAAGAATGGCTACCGTTTGTATCGTCCTTTGTTGACCTTGAATCATGTATCTCCCTTTGTGTTCATCGATCTAGCACATGTGTGATTGATCTTGTTGGTTTGAGTGATTCTCTTGTGTTTTCCCCGTGATTTCCCTCGTGCTCTTCCGCTCGTTCTTCGTGTTCCTCGTAGGGATCCTCTCCAAACGTGAAAGATCGTCCACATAGGGTTCCGCCCTACATCATACATGAACAACAAAGGAAAAGATACAAGGTAGCGTTCATCTCAAATCCAAGAGGAGATGAGGTCTTGACGATATCCTAGACGGATCTTCCCACGAGGGGGTCTTGATGATATCATGAGGATCTTCTCCTAGATGGAGGTATTGGCCTCTAATGGAGTAGTGGTCTCTCTCTCTCTCAAGAGTAGATGTAGGAGCAAAGCTCACCTAAGAATGAGCTATCATATTTGCTAACCCTAGTACGGAGCTAAGGGACAAGTATATATAGTCCAAGGGGTAAGTTGGGGGATACATGGGGTGAAACCCCTCTCATCACAAGACAAAGGCGGTTATACCGGATGTGTGAGCAGTTGTACCGCTAGGAGCTCAGTACTGTTTCGGAGGTGCTTTCGTGAAGGTAGGGAGCGGTTGTACTGGTGGTAGGGCCGGTTGTACCGGTCTAAACGCAGCTGGGGAGAACCGGGGCTGTCTGGGTCTTGCACCGCTCGAATCTGAAGCTTCGGCCGGTAGTTAGGCGGTAGGTCGAGCGGTTGTACCGCCCGTGTGCCTTCGTGTAGTACCGCTTTGGTGTGGGCGGTAGTACCGCTCGTTCCAGACAGGGCGGGTCCTCTTCTCCCTTCTCTTACATGCCTCACTCGCGGATGGTGTAGTTGTACACTTGTGCTCACACTTCTCCTCGTCCATGATGTTCCGACAATACCTATGTATGCACACGAGTGGAGTGTCAAGTAGTATACCATCCTCGAAGGGGTCCAGTGAACACGTATAAAGGAGAAGATTCACCTTTATGTATGAGAGGTAGAGGTCGCACGTGTCACTTGCCAAACGGACTCTTGACATGGTGATGACCGTAGGATGCTCCGCATCAAAGTGGCCATGCACCGCCAAGTGAACAACGAAGACGAAGATGATCAAGTCTTTTGTGATGAAGATTCAAGTCCAGCTCTCGTTCTCTCCAAGGTCTTGACTCTCCAACATCAACAAGAAGAAGACCAACGATGCCACATCTTCCACACAAAGGCCGACATCAATGGAAGGTCCGTCAAGGTCATCATTGATGGAGGTAGTTGCCACAACTTGGCAAGTGAAGAACTATGATCCAAGCTTCAATTGGTCAAGACGAAGCACCCGCACCCCTACAAGCTTCAATGTCTAAGCGACTCCGGTACTATACGAATCGAGCATACGGTCCAAGTCTCCTTCAAAATTGGTGCATATGAGGACACTTTGGAGTGTGATGTGGTCCCAATGACCGTTTGTGATAGAGGCGAGGGTGTCCCGATCTTTCGATGAGATGATAACCATCGATTTGGTGGAGACGACTTTGACGATCTGACTACAAACATGCACGACGTTGCGCCTTAGCAATCGCTAAACCAACTCCGAGAGGTTATTGACCACGCTGGAGCACGATCAACCTGACCACGAATGATGCGGAGCATCCCACGCTCATCCCCATGTACACTCCATCTACTCTCCAAGCCCCAAGGATACATAAGATGAGACCTCGACTATGCGCCATTGGACCTAAGGTGAACTCGCTCCTTTCCGAATCGTCCCTTTCCGCATGTAAGACATGGATGCTACTTCAAGCGCGGACATTGTGCATACTCGGTACACCCGAGGAGATCATGGAGAGCCCAAGGACCAAGGCCAAGCGTCTTGGAGCGAGGAAGGAGAAGGAAGAAAGGGACCAGGACAGCCCGGACATCCGGCCCTTCCAGCAAGCCCGGACATCCGGCCCCAGCCCGGACATCCGGCCCCCCATCACAGCAGCCGCAAAGCTACAGGGCCCGGACATCCGGCTCTTCCGGAGGCCCCGGATATCCGGCCCCCTCGCCCGGAAATCCGGCCCCCCATCACCGATTGCGTTTGGAAGACCCCGCCAGCCCGGACATCCGGCCCCTTAGCCCGGACATCCGGCGTCTCGAAAGCCGGACACCCGGCCCGACGCGGGACATCCGGCCTCCCCTGCCTCTGTGAGTGCATCGGGACTTGTCCCTTGTACCCCTCGCCCCCAAGACTATATATACTTCATCCCCTTCCTCTTTTAGGGTTAGCGTTGATTTAGCTCATTAGATAGAGCTTGGCTCATCCATCTGGGATCTACTCCACGATAGAGACCGCGGCCCCTCTTCGGAGAAGATCCACCTTGGATTCAAGACCTCCCTTTGCGGAGAAGACCATCATCAAGACCTCCTCACGGAGAAGAACGGCTACCGTTTGTATCGTCCTTTGTTGACCTTGGATCTCGTGTATCTCTTTGTGTTCTTTGATCTAGCATTTGTGTGACCGATTCCTTGTTGGTTGAGTGTTTTCCCTCGTTCCTCCCCGTGATTTCCTCGTGTTCTTCCGCTCGTTCTTCGTGTCTCCCCGTAGGATCCACTCCAAACGTGAAAGATCGACGCCATAGGGTTCCACCCTACATCATCTATGGATCAGAGCTTAGGTTGATCACGTTTTTGGAGCCCCTACCCGTGTTTTCTAGCTTGATTTTGTTGATTTCGTCCTAAATCCGAAAATCCCCACCAAAAATAGCCCCAATTTTTTTGTGATTTGTTAGTTTTGATGATGTTTTGTTGATTTTGATCCATGGATTTGCTTGGTTTCGAGTGGATCTAGCATTTCCCCAAGTTTCCCCACTTTCCATCCACGAAATCCCTCCAATTTTGACCTTGAAATCATCAATTTCCGCCCCCAATTCGAAAATTTTCGCCCCAAACTAGATCTGGATTCGTCGGGCCGGACATCCGGGCCTCAGGCCGGACATCCGGGCCATCCGGCCGGACATCCGGGCCCCAAGCCGGACATCCGGGCCCTGGAGCACCAAATCTGCTCGATTCGGGACATACACCCCGGAAATCCGGCCCCGAGCCCCGGATATCCGGCCCCTGTACATTTCAGCTTTCTCATTTCACCGTTTTGTCCATAACTAATTCATCCGGAGTCCGATTTTGACGTTCTTTAGCTCGTTTTGAAGCTATTGACATCCCCCTTCCCATAAAAATACTACCATCACCATTTGACTCCATCAAATTTTGTGAACTTTGGCATCTTTGCCTAGGGCTTCCGCCACATCCTCCGTATAACCACCACCGACTTCCGCAACCTAACCAATTTTGTTCCCCATAGCATTAGTGGTTGCTTGAGTAGTGATTCGAGTCTCCTAAGGTGTTTTGCTACTTAGGGACGATTGCTTGTTCATCAACCACCACCACCACTTCCACATAACCTTGCCCACCATACACTTCAACCACCCCCAACTTAACCCAATTGTTGATTGAGCTTTTTCGAGTTGTGACTAGTGTCTCCTAAGGTGTTTCTGCCTACTTAGGGACGGCAACTTCAACTCCGACACGTGTATAGCCCATCATTCCACTTCCGCATTGCCAAGTGCAAACCACCACCGCATTCCCGCTACCACCATTTTGACATTTGACGTTTGAGATTTTGAGTTCGCGGTTTTCCGTTTCCTAAGGTGTTTCGGCTACTTAGGGACGAGTCTCCATCATCTTGGTATCTACATCAAGAACACCGCTACTCATCATCGCCGGACGGTAACCTCCATATCATCTTGGTATCGTGGTATCCCTCCATTGTATATTCCCTTGCTATTGCATTGTTAACCCCTAGCCTTACTTTTGCGTTACTTGCCTATCGAGACTAGCCATTTGAGTATTGCCGGCAACGTTACTTGTGCACATTAGTGATCATACCTCCCATTGCATACCATACCATATCATATTGGTATCATATCTTGTGTCACAAGTTTGTTCCCGCATATACACAATTGCTATCTTGGTTTGTGCATTGTGCAAAGTGGTCATACAAAAAAAAAGAAGAAATAAAGCTTTTAAGCAAAAGATAGAGAGCAAAGAAGCTTGTAAGCAAGTGCCATAGCATCATACCATATTGCATATAAGATTGTCATATCCGATCATCTTGGATCATCTTGAGAGAAACACCGGGAACCATACATACATAGCATACTTGGGATAGAAGTTTATCCATTTTGCATCAAATAGGTTGTGCACAAGTGTCGTATCCGCCTATTGAGCAATCGTGCTAGCGTCTCACTTGAGTTATGCAACACGAGCGTTTTCCATGGATTCCACATTTTGTGCTCATTCCTTGGTTGCACGACCCCATTTATCTATCCGTGTGTGTGTTTCCGTGTGCCATTCATTGCTATTGGTCCATTTGTTTCGCTTGTGAATTTGTGAATCTCTTTCAACATTATTGACTCTTGCTAACATTTTGCATTAAATTTTTGTGCCACTATCCTCACGGAGCTCCTCCATAAGCTTTACTTGTGTAGGTGTGAGAACCGACAAGGATTGGTACCAATAGTGCTATTTCATTGTCCGCATTTGAGTGAACTTGATTCATTGTCAACATCGGTCAAGGTACATTGGTATAAGTTCTTCTCTTTCTCCCACTCATATTTGCTCGAGTCTTGTGATGGATAGGCAAGGCATTTCATCTCCGGTCTTCGACAACAACGACGGCGTGAACAACTACATCACCAAAGCGTCTCTCTTTGATCTACAACGACAAGTGCAAGGCACACAATCAAGATTGCGAGAGCGCATCGAGAACATCTCCATCGACATTCATCACTCCGAAGCAAGGAGAAGGGACTACTGACAAGAAGCTTGCCGCAGATAAAGAGGAGCAAGATGCAAGGATGGAGGAGATTCGGGCCTTGATCAAGTCTTCTTCCCCTTCGTCATCTTCAAGGCGGCGACATTCAAGCCACAAGTCTTCGGAGCGCACAACCGACGCAAGTGCACATCGTCCTCGTCCACATCTACATGGCGACCACCATCACGTTCGTGATCAACATCGTCATGAAGGGCAAGTCACCTCCAAGCATCATGTGCACGCATTTACGATTTAACGACATCTACTACGAGCTCAAGCACGACAACGACATCATCATCATGAAGATGCCCCTGGCGCAAATGCACAAGTCCCAAGAGGCCCTACTTCACGCCAAGTCGAAGCTTCATAAGCACAAGAGAAGACCGCGAGACGACCACCACCAAGACGGAGCTACGGCTACATCAACCACTTCGGCAACTTCGCCAAGTGTTCTCAAGGCATCTTCGCCTTTGGACGTACGGCCTCTTCGCCTACTTCCCACGTGTACGCCTACATCGACTTCATCAAGTCCAAGGCGACCACCTACAAGCGAGGGCGACACTCCCATCTTGAAGCCCCTCAAGGAAGATGGCCGAGCATGGGAAACTCCCTTCGGTCATGGAGACGAGCTATGAGGTGCCACATCATATGGGCCTCCAACACCAAGGCGGTGACATGACCAGTCGAGCAAGGGCCATCCCTTCGACCACGGCGACGAGCGCGAACCTCTTCAACAACATGAAGACGACGCCCACTTTGGACTCATACTCCGAGTCAAGCTACGCGACCAGCATGGAGACATTTGCACCTACATCTCTCCGACACCCATATATGTCGAGATGCCCCAATTGCCATGTGAGGAGAGCCACCACCCCATGAGTGACATGAGTGACTCCACCATACGTGACATTGAGAGCATTTCCTATGAGAGGATGAGTGTGACCACCACTAGCCCCACACATGAGAGCATGCCACACATCCTATGTGAGGTTGAGCGCCATTTGAGTGACTCCACCCACCATACGAAAGTGAGAGCATCCTTGAGGGAGTGAGTGAGCCACAACACTTAGTGAGTGAGGTAGTTGACACGGCACATGAGGCCACTATGATTTCTAACGACTTAACCTCTACTCCTAGTGTGTTTTCTTCTTTGGTGCTAGATCTCCTACATGACGACATGCCTATCCTCGTGAGTCCATCCATACATTGGAGACGACGATGGCCATGGTGGACGATGATGCACCCCCACATGGTTCCATCAAGATGAAGATGACAACGAGACGATCTTCAACACCTCACCTACAACACATGAGCGACGCTCCAACGGTAACATAGGTGATGGTGCTTCTCTTGTCCCACTAGTGGACTCTCTTGCCATCGATTGCTCCCATGATGTTGACCCACCTATTACCATGCTTCATGCTAGTAAAACTTCTTCATGCCTTGACTTACCTATTTATGATGAATATGATGATGAGCATGTTGAGTTGCCTAGTTGTGATGCTATGCTTCATAGGATATCTTATGAAAATTCTATTGGTCACTTCATGTTTGACAATCCATTGACCTTGTCATATGCTATGAGTGAGATCTCCCATATTGCATCATTACAATCTCAACATCGTAACTATGCATGCCCCATTAAAATCAATCCCATTTGCACTTATGGCATAGATGACGAGATGATGGTCATTGGCTTTTGCTTCTCTTGTGATGATATTGCCATGCTTCCTTTACATGATTTGCATGAATTAAATGCCCGCTATGTCATGCCATGATCACATTGTTCCAAATATGCATTGTTCGGATGTTGTCAATATTCTCCACGTGATGTTTCTACTCTTGCTCATGAGGAGACCCCCATAGTTTCCTCATACATGTTAGGAGATTTTGATTCATCCCATCCTTTGCATGATTCCCATAATTGCGTGCACCATATGCATTCCATGAATAACAATGCTCTACATATTTCTCATGATGCATTACACAATTTGAGTCTCCATTATGCTATACATAACAACAAACCTATCATGATGGATGACATGTTTCTATATCACGCATCTCATTTATTTGAGCATTGGATATTTTGTGCTAACCGACACATGCACGTCGCATCATGATGGATGATGTGTACATCTACCACGCACACACAATTTTCCCTTTGTCCTTGTTTTGTGTAGGTACCCACATACACTCGTCAACATCTCAATCCCATGAGTTGTGAAACGAGCTCTTGAGAGCAACGATGACTTGGGATCACGTGGACTTTCATTCCCACCATTCCTTTTGCTAAGGACTACGCGCATCTCTTCTACTTGGCTCTCACACGGCTTTGGGCTATTTACCACTTGTTACCTTATGCCCATTCTATCGTGTTCACTTTGCATGTTATGCTTACTTCTATGCCTTTGCCATGCAATTGTGACCCTTGCTTGCATATACCCATGATTCACCATTATGCTACTCCTATGTGTATTTGCATGCTTGGTGGAGATCCTTGTTGCTTTTGCCATGATTATCATGTGCCCCATGCTATTGTTGATTGTTGTGTTGGGAGAGTCATGATGTCCCATTGCTATTTACATACGGCCTCTCGCCAATACATTGATGATAATTTTCTCATATCTTGCGTTCATGCTTGTGCTATGCCATGTGAATTATTCATGCCCACTATTTGCACATATGACATGCTTGCCATGATTCCTTCTAGTATGTTGCATCTTCGCACTACTAGCTTGCTTGACTTGATCGCTATGATTGCTTGCTATGTTGCATCACCCATGTTCCACTATCACTTGCTTTCTTGGGTTGATGACATATATGCTCATGCCTCTCACATGATATATCTTGATCATTGTCTCTTGTGTCCATTAGTTGCCTCTCTCATATCCACTTGTATTGAGTGCAACCATACTATGATTATTGATCTTGGAGACTTTGACATATTACTTGTGATGCATGCTTGTTTGATTGAGCCTCTTGTATTTGGATGTTCTTACATCATATGCCTCCATACTTTGAAATGCTCCCTTGTACTTTCTTATGATGAGCATGATGCATACACTTGTTCGGTATCTTACCACACGAATGATAGGTTTTGCACCTGCGCTTAACCTCATTTGTTTTTCCGAGTGTTTGTCATGTTCTTTCATTTTGAAGGATTCACAAGGCATTACAGTTAGGAGACATATTGGTTATGTGAAGGCATACATGATGTGCAACTCCAACATCTTAGGAACATTCATAAGGTGAACTCCTTCCTTTGAGCCATCCTCAAATACGCATATTGGATGGGTCACTCTTTCATTGTTGTTTCCTTCTTGTTGTCTACATGATACATCTCACAGACGGAGGAGCGACATTGGAGATTGGCTCTATGGACCTTTTCATTGAGGAGCGCTTGGACTTATTGGATGCACCTTCGGTTTTACACTCTTGCCACAACATCGAGCATTGGTATACCAACACCTCCATATTTGTTGATTGTGCTCATACTCATGCTCGATGGACAAATCATACTCACCACAAGTTTGCACCCTATGCATGGATTGACTCACATTATGTTGCATCTATTTCCATGACATCCATGATATATGAGCTTGTGCACTTCCTTAGCAAATTTGTTGTGATCTTTCTTGATGGCATCTTCATACATAATGATCACATTGCCTATCATCAATTGCATGATATCATATACATGTTGAGCATCCATTGCCATATTCATGCTATTGATAAACCGTCTCACTATGACATCATTTTGCACCGTGGTTGCATTCATCATATTCACAACACAATTGTGTGCACAATGATTGCATTTGTTCCCATGAATGCTCTACATCTCATTTCATATTATCTTGCTAAGCTTCATGTGCTTTGTCATGAACAATCTTGCCTCACGGACTCATTCTTACATGATGGACACTTTGTGTGCGCTAACCATTGTATTTCCGAGTGTTGCTTGTGTTTGCTCTTTTTGCATGTCTATCACTCCGGCGACACCGTGGACTACTTGGATTGCACCATGTCTTCAACTTCGTCCAACTACAAGTCCGTCTACGACAACCGTTTCCATGGTGATGAGGATCACGATCCGAGGTCGGATCTTTCCCAAGGGAGGGGAGATGATGCGGAGCATCCCACGCTCATCCCCATGTACACTCCATCTACTCTCCAAGCCCCAAGGATACATAAGATGAGACCTCGACTATGCGCCATTGGACCTAAGGTGAACTTCGCTCCTTTCCGAATCGTCCCTTTCCGCATGTAAGACATGGATGCTACTTCAGCGCGGACATTGTGCATACTCAGTACACCCGAGGAGATCATGGAGAGCCCAAGGACCAAGGCCAAGCGGCGCTGGAGCGAGGGAAGGAGAAGGAAGAAAGGGACAGGACAGCCGGACATCCGGCCCTTGGCGGACATCCGCCCTTGGCGGACATCCGGCCCTTCCAGCAAGCCCGGACATCCGGCCCCAGCCCGGACATCCGGCCCCCCATCACAGCAGCCGCAAAGCTACAGGGCCCGGACATCCGACCCCAGGCCCCGGACATCCGGCTCTTCCGGAAGCCCCGGATATCCGGCCCTCGCCCGAAATCCGCCCCCATCACCGATGCGTTTGGAAGACCCGCCAGCCGGACATCCGCCCCCT
This sequence comes from Aegilops bicornis, assembly GCA_021605145.1. Lineage (NCBI taxonomy): Eukaryota > Viridiplantae > Streptophyta > Magnoliopsida > Poales > Poaceae > Aegilops > Aegilops bicornis. The sequence goes on along the minus strand of CM038675.1, from coordinate 454,408,447 downwards.
AGCCGGACATCCGGCGTCTCGGAAAGTCTTGGACATCCAGCCCGACGCCCGGACATCCGGCCTCCCCTGCCTACGCGCAGTGCATCCGGGACTTGTCCCTTGTACCCCTTCGCCCCCAAGACTATATATACTTCATCCCCTTCCTCTTTTTAGGGTTAGCGTTGATTTAGCTCATTAGATAGAGCTTCGCTCATCCATACCGGATCTACTCCACGAGAGAGACCGCGGCCCCTCTTCGGAGAAGATCCACCTTGGATTCAAGACCTCCCTTTGCGGAGAAGACCATCATCAAGACCTTCTCACGGAGAAGAACGGCTACTGTTTGTATCGTCCTTTGTTGACCTTGGATCTCGTGTATCTCTTTGTGTTCTTTGATCTAGCATTTGTGTGACCGATTCCTTGTTGGTTGAGTGTTTTCCCTCGTTCCTCCCCGTGATTTCCTCGTGTTCTTCCGCTCGTTCTTCGTGTCTCCCCGTAGGATCCACTCCAAACGTGAAAGATCGACGCTATAGGGTTCCACCCTACATCAACGAAGGTCTATTCCTGCAAGCAATCGAAGAACAAGCAAGAATATGATAAAGCAATCTGAATATTGCGAATATATATATGAAGTATTGATAATGGTGGGGATCCGTAAGCGGTCTTGGTCTGGTCGTTGGACACAAACGAAGTACACGAAGTTGCAATGGCTAACTTTTAACTAAACGAATCCCAAAGTCTAAACGGTGGCCTAAGGGCTGTATATATGGAGGAAGAGGGGGGAATTTCGTGGCCCTTGGTGGAGGGGTCCGAAAACAACCCTATCTCTTGTTTCCCCACACATACGGACTCTAAAAATAACCTATACTTATGTATTTCGAAATTACATGGGCCTGGCCCAATAATAAGGTGATTGAGCACCTAGAATAGCCTCTGGACGAAATTTATGAAGTGGCATCTTGTATATTTCGTCCAAGGCTTCATGCACCCGTTATGGTGGCTTCAACGCCTGAAATCATCACTTATAACTCCGTTCTTGTTCCCCTTAGCATGCCATCATCTCCATGCTTGTTCTTGCTCCAATGTTCATCCTTCTCCAAGCTAGGCCCTTCATTTGTAAGCAAAACAAATGTATCCAATTTAGGCAGCATCATATTCTCATGAACATTAGAATCATTACCAAGAAACGAAAATACCTGGTAATTTAGTTGGCGTGCGCGAGCTCTAGTAATTGGTCCAGTATGTATAGCAGCACGGGCTGTGGGTGTAACAATGGTATTGATGTCCTCATCAGTTTGTCATCTCCTTCTTGGTCGACCATGGCAATTCGACCGTGGTGTCATCCACAATGGGCGTACCAATCACTAGAGCCTCAAGATGAAAGGGAAGGAGTATGTGCTACGACCTATGTCTCCTAGTCAAGTGATAGCCGACAAGCAAGCCACCTATCATGGAGAGAAGAGTGAGAAAGTGATCCACCCAAAAGTAAGTGAGAGCCACATGCCAAACTTGAGCGCCTCTTCGCCTCGAGAGAAAAACCTCATACTATTTGCCACAAAAAGTGAGATGAGAGAAGTATGTGAGAACCCATCGAGTGTGATGCACTTTGTCCTTGTGTGCAAGGATGGAGAACCAAAAACTAACACCTCTCATGAGCTACCTTTAGTGTTTCAATCTCTTTTGCAGGAATTCCAAGATGTTTTCCCCGATGAGCTACCTCCGGGTCTACCTCCTCTACGAGGCATTGAGCATCGAATCGACCTCATACCCGGAGCGCCACTTCCAAACAAAGCTCCATACCGTGTCAACCCCGAAGAAACTAAGGAGATTCAACGGCAAGTACAACAACTCATCGACAATGGTCATGTACGTGAAAGCTTAAGCCCTTGTGCCGTTCCGGTTATACTTGTGCCTAAATCTGATGGAAGTTTCTGCTTTGTTCCGATTGTAGACCCATAAACGTTATTACCGTTCGCTATAGGCATCCCATTCCTCGCTTAGATGATATGCTTGATGAACTTAGTGGAGCCAACTTTTTCTCAAAAATTGATCTTAAAAATGGCTATTATCAACTCCGCATTCAAGAGGGTGATGAATGGAAAATCGCTTTCAAAACCAAATTTGGCTTGTATGAGTGGTTAGTGATGCCTATGGGTTTATCGGAGGCTCCCGGTACTTTCGTGCGCCTTATGCATTATGTGCTTCGCCCTTATATTGGAGTCTTTGTTGTGGTCTACTTTGACAATATTCTTGTGTTTAGCAAAACCATGAAAGAGCATCTTGATCATGTTAGGGCTGTTTTGCAAACCCTTCGCGAGGAACGTATTTACGCAAACATGAAAAAATGCACGTTTGGTGTTGACAAAGTGGTTTTCTTGGGTTCTGTTGTATCCTCAAAGGGTGATGCGAAGCATCCTTCCATTATCCCCATGGACTCTACACCGACACATCAAGCCCCACGTGGACCTATGACAAGAGCAAGAGCACGTGCTTTGGAAACCGAGGTGAACTCCTTCCTACTTAACTTGCATATGGACACAAATGGAACAATGTTTCTACCTCTCCAAAATACGCTATGTCTCATTAGGTACGAAGAGGAACACCACCAAGACGCTCAGGAACACCCCCAAGAAGCAGAGGAACCACCCCAAGGCCACGCGGACCAAGACGAAGTGCAAAGCAACCAAAACTGGAAGTCCCTGGTGACGCCATGCGCACGGGCCCCCGAGACCCCGTGCCCACGGGCTATCCAGAGAGTTGACGCTGGAGCATCCCGTGCGCCGCAGGCTTGTACTGCAGCACCCCGTCTTGCAGGCCCAACTTACCTACAGGCGCACGGGCTCATCGAGTGGGAATTTGAGATCGCCGTCGGCTCCTTCTTCATCTCCTTCGACCCCAAGCCTATATAAGTCGTACCAAGGACCATGTTTAGGGTTAGCAAAGTATTAGATGAGATATTTGTGAGCTTTGCTCCTTTCTACCTTCCCTTGTGGAATCAAGACCCCCTAGGGAAGAATCCTTGTGGATTTCAAGACCTCGTCAAGGAGTAGACTATCTTCAAGCCCCCATCTCCTTTGGATTTGGGAAGAACTTTGCCATTCTATCTTTCCTTTGATTGTGTTTGTGACTTGTGGATCTTGTGTTGTTACTCTAGTGGATGTGTAATCGGGAATTGTTGGAGTGATTCCCTCTTTGTGTTCTTGTGGTGTTCTTGTTGTTCTCTCTTTTTCCCCCTCCACGTGTGAAAAGATCCCTCCTAGGGTTCTACCCTACATCATCTTGGTATCATGAGCCACGTTGATTCACATCTTGGAGTCCCTACCTTCCACTTTCTAGCTTGATTTAGTTGTTTTTAGTCCTAATCCGAAAATCCCCACCAAAAATAGCCCCAAAATTTTTCTTGCAATTTGTTTGATCTTGTGAGATTTGGTTGTTTTGATCCACGAATTTGGAGTTTGGCAAGTGGATCTACCCATCTTTCATCTTCCCCACCCACCAAACCCTCGATTTTGACCTCTCTTTGCAAAATCCCCACGGATCCCGGGGTGTTCATCCGCTCCCAGAACACCCCGTGCGCACGGGCCCCCGAGACCCCGTGCACACGGAACCCCGTGCACACGGGTCTCACTTACCCCGTGCGCACGGGCTATCCAGGGAGTTTCAGCCATTTTCTTTTCTCTTCCTTTTGTTTCCCCACCACCTCTTATGTTCTTCCGCACCATTCCACGTGTTTGTTTGAGTTTCGGACCGCGGTTTCTCTTATGTCCTAAGGTGTTTCGGCTACTTAGGCGCATTTGGACATCATCATCGCCACCAAGCATCAACTCGGACAACACATCGACTACAACAACTTCACTAGTACCGTAAGATCGGATGGTAACCTCGACGTCTCCCACCCTTGCTTTTGCATTGATAACTCGAGCCATTTCGTGTAGCTTACCAATCGATACTAGCTTGTTGAGTATTGCCGGGCCACGCCTTAGTGCACCATTTAGTGTTCCGTCCATCCCGTGCATTTACTACTTATTACCTCGTTGTGTGGCTCGTATATCAAGCATCGTGCCATAGTAAAAAAAAGCTTTTAAGCAAAAGAGAAGAGAAGCAAAGAGCTTATAAGCAAAAAAAAAGAAAGCATCAAGCCTCTTAGCATACGGGCATCATCTTGGTCATCACATACATAAGCATACTTGGGATAATGAGACGAGCGGTTTCTCTATTAGGTTGGTGCACTAGCGTATCTAGCCCATTAGTGCAATCGAGCTAGCGTCTCTCTAGTATTCGTACAACGAGAGCTTTTCCCGTGGTTCGACATCTTCAAGCTCACCCTTGGTCGTGCGGATCCCATTTATCTTCCGTGTGTGTATTCCTCGTGTTGCCTTTGGAGGTTGATCTATTTGTCTTACTTGCATTTCTGTGAATCTTCTCAACCTTTTCGATATCTTGACTAACATTTGCTTGAAATTTTTGCCACCATCCTAACCGAGCTCCTCCATAGACCATTTACTTGTAGGTGTGAGAAACAATTCCCGGTACCAATTCCCTATTGTAACATCACGTGGGATCGTACTTGTTACATCCACAATCTTCGGAAAAGGTAACTTTGGTTTTGTTCTCTCATTTTCCTACTCACCACCACTTTCATATGATGGATAGGCCAAGTACCTCTACCAACCCACTCTTCATCGAGCAAGACGACGACATGTCATCATTCGTCACCAAGAGCCACCTCTTTGGTGCACAACGGCGCTACATCAAGAGCAACAAGCAATGAGCGACCACATCGACAACCTCGCCACCGACTTGCGACTCTCCGAGCAACAGCGTGCAGGACTACTTCGACAACAAGCTCGTAGCGCACAAGCAAGAGAACGATGCAAGAATGGACGAGATCCGTGCTTTGTTGGTCAACCGGCGTCCTTCAACTTCTTCCTACTCAAGACGGAGCCACTCAAGTCGACACTCCGACGACACCTTCTCCGGCTCAAGTACACCGTCTTCGAACACTCTTCGACGAGCTGCGCGCCAAGACCGTCATGCATCTTGAAACCCGCAACATGTCAAGCATTCACAAGAGCAAGTCGATGAGCAAGCTCCTCGTCCCCGTTCAAACCAAGACGCTTTTGCTCAAGCTCAAGAACGACAACGACAACGGCGCCAAGAGGAAGAACGAGCGCGTCTACACCAAGAAGAACAAGACGCCGAGGCTCAACGTCTTCAACAACAACAATGTGAAGCGCAAGCTCTTGAGGCGCAACGTGCCTTCAAGAATCAAGTCGAGCCATCGCCAACCGCAATCGCGAACAGGCGCAATCAAGAGGAAGCCCTTCGAGAAGAAATCCACGAGCGGAACTACCAACCCCCGTGCAACGTCAAGTTCCTCAAGCTACTCCACAAGCTCGTCAAGCTCCTCCTCAACCTCAAGTTCAACAAGAGCAAGTGGATCATCGACTTCCTCCCCGCCAAGAGCGACATCTCGAGGAACGAGCATTTGAGGATGATGCGGAGCATCCCTCGCTCATCCCCATGGACGTGCCTACATCTCCCTCAACGCCACTAGGACCCATGACAAGAGCCCGAGCTAAGGCTATCGAAGATAAGGTGAATTCGCTCCTCTCCGAACTCCCTCTTCCTACTCTCGAGACATGGCTACTACCTCATTCGGAGACTATGTGTAATCAGGTACATGGAGGTGAGCCAAGGATCAACTACTTGCTAGAGCCAAGACGGCAAGGACTCCAAGCATATTGAAGAAGAAGAAGAGATGTCTTGAAGGCATTGTGCACCGGACGTCCGACGCCTTCCGGACGTCCGACGAGTCCCAGGACCCGTACGACCGGACTCTCCGGACGTCCGGCACTTTTCCACCCGAACCAAAACTACGGACGGCCGAAGCCTCCGGATGTCCGACCGTCGCACGCCGGAACCGAATCTACGGACGACCGACAACTTCCGGACGTCCGGACCGTCACGAAGCTACGGACGACCGACCCTCTCCGGACGTCCGACGCCTTCTGACAGACCGATTCTACGGACGCCCGAACCCGTCCGGACGTCCGGACCGTCCGAGCCTCCGGACGTCCGACGCCTTCCGGACGTCCGACGCGTGTGTTGACTTTGTTTGGGCGCAGCCCTTGTACCCCTTCGCCTGGACTATAGATACTCCTTCTTCCCCAACTTTCTAGGGTTAGCTTTGGTTTAGCTCATGTTTGTGTGAGAGCCTTGCTCATCCACTTGGTTACTTCTCCTCGGAGCTCCGGACCTCTACGGAGAAGATCCCCCAAGCGGATTCAAGACCCCTTCTAGGGTGGACCCCATCAAGACCTCCTCTCAGAGAAGAACGGCTACTCGTGTATCCTTACCTTTGTTGATTGTGGATCATATGTATCTCTTTGTGTTCGGTGATCTAGCACTTGTGTGATTGATTCCTTGTTGGTTGAGTGATTTCTCTCTCGTTTCCTCCGTGTTCCCCTTTATGCTTCCGCGTGCTCTTCGTGATTCCCAGTAGGATCCACTCCAAACGTGAAAGATCGTCACCATAGGGTTCCGCCCTACATCATCTTGGTATCATGAGCCACGTTGATCACGTTTTTGGAGCCCCTACCCCTCTTTTTCTAGCTTGATTTTGTTGTTTTTGTCATAATTCCGAAAATTCCCCACCAAAAATAGCCCCAAATTTTTTTTGTGATTTGTTTGTGAGTTGAGATTTTGTTGGATTTGGTCCATGGATTTCAGTTCCTACGTGTGGATCTAGCTTTTTCCTCCTTCCCCACCCTTTTCCATCCACCAAATCACTCGATTTCGACCTCACAATTTCCTTCTTCCCCGAAATCTCGCTGTTCTTCCCGAGCCCGATTTTTGCCCAGTCTCCGGACGACCGGAAACGGTCGGACGTCCGACAAGGTCCGGACGACCGTAAAGGCCCGGACGTCCGTAAAACCCTGAAGAAACTGAACTTTGTCAGTTCGCCACCACCTCAGCCCCACCTTCCACCACACCTTCCAAAACCACATACACCACAATCCTCGCCAATACATCCTATGACGATTTTACCACATTTTGGTCCTTGAGATTTTGAGTTGTGGCTTCCGTATCCTCTTGTGTTTCGGCTATCTAGGTGCGGTTCGATTTCATCATCACCACGGCTCAACTTCGCAAGGGTCTCATCATCGCCAAGGACGGTAACCGGCGACATCTTTGTCATACCTTGCAATTGCATTGATACCCACATGGCCTTATTTTGCGTAGCTTACCCATCGAGACTAGCCATTGAGTATTGCCGGCAACGTGACTTGTGCACATTAGTGACCATACTCCATAGCAAACATACCATACCACCGTGGTGCATATCTTGGGATCCATTTGTGTGTCACAAACTTGTCATAGCATGCACAATTGCTAATCTTGGTTAGTGAAGTTTTGCATGAGAAAAGAGCTCAAAAGTGAAAGAGCCACCCAAGCTTTTAAGCAAAGAGGAAAGATAAGCAAAGAGCTTATGAGCAAGAACCATAGCATCATACTACATTAAGATTGTCATATTGGATCATCGCACCGAAATACCATACATATAGCATATGTGGGATAGAGATAGTTGCATTTTTGCATAGTAGGTTGTGCACAAGTTCCGTATCCGCCTATTGTGCAATCGTGCTAGCGTCTCTCTAGTATTGTGCAACAAGAGCATTTTCGTGGATTCCACATTTTGGCTCACTTTTGGTTTGCACAATCCCACTTATCTATTTATGTGTGTTTCCGTGTACCACTATTTGCTTGGTCTACTTGTTGCATTTGCAAATTTGTGTACCTTTTCCAACATTATTTACGCTCACATACAATTGCATCAAATTTTGTGCCACCATCCTCACCAAGCTCCACCATAAGCTTTTATTTGTGTAGGTGTGAGAACCGACAAGGATTGGTACCAATAGTGCTATTTCATTGTCCGCATTTGAGTGAATTTGATTCATCATCAACATCGGTCAAAGGTACATTGGTATAAGATTCTCTCCTTCTACCACTCACATTTTTGCTTGGAATGATGCATAGGCCAAGTACTTCTACCAACCCACTCTTCATCGAACAAGACGACGACATGTCATCATACGTCACCAAGAGCCACCTCTTTGGTGCTGTGAGCGTTGAACCAAGAACAAGATGCAATGAGCGACCGCATCGACAACCTCGCCTGCGACTTGCGACTCTCCGAGCAACGTACAAGAGACTACTTCGACAACAAGTTCGACGCTCACAAGCAAGAGAATGATGCAAGAATGGACGAGATCCGCGCCTTGGTGAGAAACCGGCATCATTCCACTTCTTCATCCTCAAGACGGAGCCGCTCGAGTCGACACTCCGACGACACCTTCTACGACTCAAGTACACCTACTTCGAACACTCTTCGTCGTGCCGCACGTCAAGACCGTCATGCATCTCGCAACCCGCTACATGACAAGCATTCACAAGAGCAAGTTGATGAGCAAGTCCCTCGTCCTCAATCAAACCAAGACGCTTTGCTCAAGCTCGAGAACGACAACTACTACGGCGCCAAGAGGAAGAACGAAGCGTCTACACCAAGGCGAACAAGGCGCCAAGGCTCAACGTCTTGAGCAACAACAACGTGAAGCGCAAGCTCTTGAGGTATAGCGTGCCCTTCAAGAATCAAGTCGAGCCTTCGCCAACCGCAATCGCGAACGGCGCAATCAAGAGGAAGACCTTCGAGAAGAAATCCAAGAGAGGAACTACCAATCTCATGGACAACGTCAAGTTCCTCAAGCTACTCCACAAGCTCGTCAAGCTCCACTTCAACCTCAAGTTCAACAAGAGCAAGTTGATCATGGTCTTCCTCCATGCCAAGAGCAACATGAAGACGATTGCAATCCACGTCAATGGCGTCATCATCAACATCGCCAACAACACAATGAAGAGCAACGCTACGGAAAGCTGAAATTCACCATGCCCAAGTTCAATGGAAGAAATGACCCCGAAGACTACCTCTCATGGGCATTGAAGGTTGACAAAATCTTCCGGTTGCACAACTACGATGAAGCGAAGAAAATCGCTATGGCATCACTTGAGTTCCAAGACTATGTGCTCATATGGTGGGAACAAATCATTGAGCGACGACAAGCAAGAGGTGAACCTCCAATCACCACTTGGGCTCAAATGAAGGATTTCATGCGAGCACATTTGTGCCAACCTACTACAACCGCGACCTCTTCAAGAAACTCCAACTTCTCAAGTAAGGAACAAAGAGTGTTGAAGAATACTACAAGGAAATGGAGATAGCCATGATTCGAGCCAATGTCAAGGAAGATGATGAACAAACTATGGCACGTTTCTTGAATGGACTCAATCATCCCATCAAGAAGATCGCCGACTTCCAACCATACTCCACCCTCATTGAGCTAGTACATCAAGCTACAAAGGCGGAACGACAAGTGCAAGATGACTTCAGCACGCCAAGTACTCATCCAAGACCTCTGACTTCTCCAACAACCAAGCTTCAACACCTCCTCCAACATCTACATCAACCAAACCTCCTACAAATAACGACGACAAGTCGAGTTACAAGAGAAATTTGACAAGTTCAAGTCGTCCTCCTCCTACTACAAGCAACCTCAAGCCGCGTGCTTCATCATCTACTCCGACCGATGAGACCATCAAAACAAGCTCCTTCAAGTGTTTTACTTGCGGCGGCTGAGGCCACAAGTCCTAAGAATGCACCAAGAAGCGACCATGATCCTCAACGACGACGGCACATATGACTCAATGAGTGATGAGGAGATGGAAGCCCTTGAGCAAGTGGCCACGCACCGGCGAGTGAACGTAGATGAAGATGATCAAGTCTTTTGCGATGAGGATTCGAGGCCCGCTCTCATTGTCTCCAAGGTCTTGACTCTTCAACTTCAACAAGAAGACGACCAAAGATGCCACATCTTCCACACAAAGGCCGGCATCGACGGAAGGTCCGTCAAGGTCATCATTGATGGAGGAAGTTGTCACAACTTGGCAAGTGAAGAACTATGCTCCAAGCTTCAATTGGTCAAGAGGAAGCACCCGAATCCCTACAAGGTTCAATGGCTAAGTGACTCCGGCACTATACGAGTCGAGCATACGGTCCAAGTCTCCTTCAAAATTGGTGCTTATGAGGACACGTTGGAGTGTGATGTGGTCCCAATGACCGTTTTCCACCTACTTCTAGGTCGACCATGGCAATTCGACCGTGGTGTCATCCACAATGGGCGCACCAATCACTATAGCTTCAAGATGAAAGGGAAGGAATATGTGCTACGACCTATGTCTCCTAGTCAAGTGATAGCCGACAAGCAAGCCACCCATCATAGAGACAAAAGTGAGAAAGTGATCCACCAAAAGTGAGTAAGAGCCACAAGCCAAACTTGAGCGCCTCTTAGCCTAGAGAGAAAAACCTCATCCTATTTGCCACCAAAAGTGAGATGAGAGAAGTGTGTGAGAACCCATCTAGTGTGATGCACTTTGTCCTTGTGTGCAAGTTTGGAGACCCAACAACTAACACCTCTCATGAGCTACCTTTAGTGTTTAAATCTCTTTTGCAGGAATTCCAAGATATTTTCCCCGATGAGCTACCTCCGGGTCTACCTCCTCTTCGAGGCATTGAGCATCGAATCGACCTCATCCCCGGAGGGCCTCTACCAAACAAAGCTCCATACCGAGTCAATCCCGAAGAAACCAAGGAGATTCAACGGCAAGTACAACAACTCATCGACAACGGTCATGTACGTGAAAGCCTAAGCCCTTGTGTCGTTCCCGTTATACTTGTGCCTAAGCCCGATGGAAGTTTCCGCTTGTGTTCCGATTGTAGACCTATAAATGCTATTACCGTTAAGCTATAGGCATCCCATTCCTCGCTTAGATGATATGCTTGATGAACTTAGTGGAGCCAACTTTTTCTCAAAAATTGATCTAAAAAGTAGCTATTATCAAATCCGCATACGAGGGTGATGAATGGAAAACTGCTTTCAAAACCAAATTTGGTTTATATGAGTGGTTAGTGATGCCTATGGGTCTTCGGAGGCTCGGTACTTTCGTCGTCTTATGCATCATGTGCTTCGTCCTTACATTGGAGTCTTTGTTGTGGTTTACTTTGACGATATTCTTGTTTTTAGCAAAACCATGAAAGAACATCTTAATCATGTTAGGGCTGTTTTGCAAACCCTTCGCAAGGAAAGTCTTTACGCGAACATGAAAAAATGCACATTTGGTGTTGACAAAGTGGTTTTCTTGGGTTTTGTAGTATCCTCAAAGGGTGTCCATGTTGATGAATCTAAAATTGAAGCAATTAAAACTTGGCCCCAACCCACCAATTTGCAACAAGTGCGTAGCTTTCTTGGTCTTCGCGGGTTTTTATAAATCGCTTTGTGAAAGATTTTAGCACAATTGCCGCTCCTTTGCATGCCTTGAGTAAGAAGAATACTCACTTTGTTTGGGGAACTTTGCAATCAACCGCTTTTGATGAGCTCAAGTCTTTGCTTACTCATGCTCCGATTCTTGCTTTGCCCAATTTTGACAAAACTTTTGAGGTTCATCGTGATGCAAGTTGTACCGGAATTGGCGGAGTTTTGATGCAAGAAAAACGAGCCATTGCTTATTTTAGTGAAAAACTCTCCGGTGCTCAACTTAATTATCCCATCTATGATAAAGAATTGTATGCTTTAGTGCGTGTGCTACATGTTTGGGAACATTACCTTAGACCTCATGAGTTTGTCATCCATACCGATCATGAAACGCTTAAGTACGTCAAAGGTCAAACTAAGTTGAACAAGCGTCATGCCAAATGGAGTGAATTTATTGAATCTTTTCCTTATGTGATCAAGTACATTAAGGGTAAAGAAAATGTAGTTGCCGACGCGCTTTCACGCATATGCATGCTTGTCACTCAACTTGAGTTGAATGTTATTCGTTTTGAGCATATAAAAGACTTGTATGAGCATGATCCATCTTTTGCTATTCCTTATGCTAAGTGTTTGACGCATACTTCTTGGGAACAATATTACATCAAGGATGCTTATCTTATGAGAGCTCACAAACTATGCATTCCCGAGTCTTCTCTTCGTTTGCTCCTTTTTCAAGAGGCTCATGGAGGCGGACTCATGGGAAACTTTGGACGCGACAAGACATTCGCCACGCTCTCCAACAACTACTTTTGGCCCAAGATGTTCCGCGACGTCTCACGCTTCACCAACCGTTGCTCTACATGCCGCAAAGCTAAGTCTAAAGCTAAATCTCATGGTCTTTACATGCCCCTTCCTATTCCTTATCAACCTTGGGAAGACATTAGCATGGACTTTGTACTTGGTTTGCCTAGAACTCAAAATGGACAGGGTTCCGTGTTTGTTGTTGTGGATAGATTTTCTAAGATGGCACATTTCATTCCTTGCAACAAGATAGACGATGCTTCACATATTGCAAATCTCTTTTGTAGGGAAATCTTGCGACTCCATGGAGTACCAAAGACAATCGTCTCCGATCGTGACGTCAAGTTCTTGAGCTACTTTTGGAAGACCCTATGCGCCAAGCTCGGAATCAAGCTCTTGTTCTCATCCGCATACCATCCTCAAACCGACGGCCAAACGGAGGTAACGAACCGCACACTATCCACTCTACTTTGTGTCTTGATCAAGAAGAACATCAAGGAGTGGGGAGCATGTCTACCCATCGCCGAAATGCGCCTACAACCATGCAAGACATTTGACTACCGGCAAGTCCCCCTTCGAGGTCGTCTACGGCTTCAACCCGTTGTCCCCATTGGACATTCTACCTCTTCCTCTACAAGAGCGCACCAACATGGATGCGAGTGCACGGGCAAGCTACATCAAGAAGATGCATGAGGATACAAGACAAACCATCGAGCGCCAAGTACAACGGCTAGCGACCAAGCTCAACGTCAACAAGCAACCCATGGTCTTCAACATTGGTGATCTAGTGTGGCTACACCTTCGCAAGGACCGCTTCCCCAAAGAACGCAAGTCGAAGCTTCTTCCTAGAGCCGATGGACCTTTCAAGGTGCTAGCATGCTACAACGACAACGCTTACAAGATCGACCTACCTCGAGACAAGTACAATGTGAGCGACATCTTCAACGTCAAGGACCTCGCACCTTACCATGGAGATGAAGCTTTTGATCCGAGGTCGGATCTCTCCCAAGGGGAGATGATGCGGAGCATCCTCGCTCATCCCCATGGACGTGCCTACATCTCCCTCAACGCCACTAGGACCCATGGCAAGAGCCCGAGCTAAGCCTATCGAAGATAAGGTGAATTCGCTCCTCTCCGAACTCCCTCTTCCTACTCACGAGACATGGCTACTACCTCATTCGGAGACTCTATGTGTAATCAGGTACGTGGAGGTGAGCCAAGGATCAACTACTTCGAGAGCCCAAGACGGCAAGGACTCCAAGCATATTGAAGAAGAAGAAGAGATGCTGCTGAAGGCACAGGCACCGGACGTCCGACGCCTTCCGGACGTCCGACGAGTCCCAGGACCCGGACGACCGGACTCTCCGGACGTCCGGCACTTTGCCACCTGAACCAAAACTACGGACGACCGAAGCCTCCGGACGTCCGACCATCGCACGCCCGAACCGAATCTACGGACGACCGACAACTTCCGGACGTCCGGACCGTCACGAAGCTCCGGACGACCGACCCTCTCCGGACGTCCGACGCGCCCACGACAGAACTGATTCTACGGACGCCCGAGCCCATTCGGACGTCCGGACCGTCCCGAGCCTCCGGATGTCTGACGCCTTCCGGCCGTCCGACGCCTGTGTGTTGACTTCGTTTGGGCCGCAGCCCTTGTACCCCTTCACCCCTAGACTATATATACTCCTTCTTCCCCAACTTTCTAGTGTTAGCTTTGGTTTAGCTCATGTTTGTGTGAGAGCCTTGCTCATCCACTTGGTTACTTCTCCTCGGAGCTCAGGACCTCTACGGAGAAGATCCATAAGCGGATTCAAGACCCCCTTCTAGGGTGGACCCCATCAAGACCTCCTCTCGGAGAAGAACGGCTACTCGTGTATCCTTACCTTTGTTGATTGTGGATCATATGTATCTCTTTGTGTTCGGTGATCTAGCACTTGTGTGATTGATTCCTTGTTGGTTGAGTGATTTCTCTCTCGTTTCCTCCGTGTTCCCCTTTATGCTTCCGCGTGCTCTTCGTGATTCCCCGTAGGATCCACTCCAAACGTGAAAGATCGTCACCATAGGGTTCCGCCCTACATCAGAGGATCTTCCCCCACGGCAAGAGCGACATCACAACCGCTACTTCGACGAAGAACTTCGCTACGGCAAGCTAAAGTTCACCATGCCCAAGTTCAATGGAAGCAATGACCCCGAAGAGTTCCTCTCATGGGCATTGAAGGTTGACAAAATCTTCCGGTTGCACATCTACAATGAGGAGAAGAAGATCGCTATGGCATCACTCGAGTTCCAAGACTACGTTCTCATTTGGTGGGAACAAGTGATTGAGCGACGACGCACAAGAGGCGAACCACCAATCACAACTTGGACGGCGATGAAGGATGTCATGAGAGCTCGTTTCGTGCCTACACACTACAATCGTGATCTCTTCAAGAAGTTGCAACTCCTCAAACAAGGCACGAAGACGGTGGAGGAATACTACCAAGAAATGGAGATTGCCATGATTCGAGCTTATGTCAAGGAAGACGACGAGCAAACAATGGCACACTTTTTGAACGGCCTCAACCATCCAATCAAGCGGATTGCCGACTTCCAACCATACACAAACCTCCTCGAGCTAGTTCATCAAGCGACCAAGGCCGAGCGACAAGTCCAAGATGACTTCAAATATGCCAAGTACTCGTCCAAGACCTACGGCTCCTCTTATCAAGCTCCCGCAACTTCGGCAACTCCTACCTCAACTAGAGCATCACCAAATAACGGCGACAAGTCAAGTTACAAGAAATCTTCGACAAGTTCAAGTCGTCGTCCTCCTCCTACAAGCAACTTCAAGCCGCGTGCTTTGTCCTCTACTCCGACCGATGAGACCGTCAAGACAAGCTCCTTCAAGTGTTTCACGTGCGGCGGCCGAGGCCACAAGTCCTTTGAGTGCACAAACAAGCGCACTATGATCTTCAACGACGACGGCACCTACGACTCCATGAGTGAAGGAGAAATGGAAGCCCATGAGCAAGTGGCCATGCACCAACAAGTGAACAACGAAGACGAAGATGACCAAGTCTTTTATGATGAAGATTCAAGTCCCGCTCTTGTTGTCTCCAAGGTCCTGACTCTTCAACATCAACAAGAAGAAGACCAACGATGCCACATCTTCCACACAAAGGCCGGCATCAATGGAAGGTCCGTCAAGGTCATCATCGATGGAGGTAGTTGCCACAACTTGGCAAGTGAAGAACTATGCTCCAAGCTTCAATTGGTCAAGAGGAAGCACCCGCACCCCTACAAGGTTCAATGGCTAAGCTACTCCGGCATTATACGAATCGAGCATACGGTCCAAGTCTCCTTCAAAATTGCTGCATATGAGGACACTTTGGAGTGTGATGTGGTCCCAATGACCGTTTGCCACCTCCTTCTTGGTCGACCATGGCAATTCGACCGTGGTGTCATCCCCAATGGGCGTACCAACCACTATAGCTTCAAGATGAAAGGGAAGGAGTATGTGCTATGAACTATGTCTCCTAGTCAAGTGATAGCCGACAAGCAAGCCACCCATCATGGAGAGAAGAGCGAGAAAGTGATCCACCCAAAAGTGAGTGAGAGCCACAAGCCAAACTTGAGCGCCTCTTCGCCTAGATAGAAAAACATCATACTATTTGCAGCAAAAAGTGAGATGAGAGAAGTGTGTGAGAACCCATCAAGTGTGATGCACTTTGTCCTTGTGTGCAAGGATGGAGAATCAAAAACTAACACCTCTCACGAGCTACCTTTAGTGTTTCAATCTCTTTTGCAGGAATTCCAAGATGTTTTCCCCGATGAGCTACCTCCGGGTCTACCTCCTCTACGAGGCATTGAGCAACGAACCGACCTCATCCCCGGAGCGCCACTTCCAAACAAAGCTCCATACCCTGTCAACCCCGAAGAAACTAAGGAGATTCAATGGCAAGTACAACAACTCATCGACAATGGTCATGTACGTGAAAGCCTAAGCCCTTGTGCTGTTCCGGTTATACTTATGCCTAAATCCGATGGAAGTTTCCGCTTGTGTTCGGATTGTAGACCCATAAACGCTATTACCGTTCGCTATAGGCATCCCATTCCTCGCTTAGATGATATGCTTGATGAAATTAGTGGAGCCAACTTTTTCTCAAAAATTGATCTTAAAAGTGGCTATTATCAAATCCGCATTCAAGAGGGTGATGAATGGAAAACCGCTTTCAAAACCAAATTTGGCTTGTATGAGTGGTTAGTGACGCCTATGGGTTTATCGGAGGCTCCCGGTACTTTCGTGCGCCTTATGCATTATGTGCTTCGCCCTTATATTGGAGTCTTTGTTGTGGTCTACTTTGACGATATTCTTGTGTTTAGCAAAACCATGAACAAGCATCTTGATCATGTTAGGGCTGTTTTGCAAACCCTTCGCAGGGAACGTCTTTATGCAAACTTGAAAAAATGCACGTTTGGTGTTGACAAAGTGGTTTTCTTGGGTTTTGTTGTATCCTCAAAGGGTGTCCATGTTGATGAAGCTAAAATTGAAGCAATTAAAACTTGGCCCCAACCCACCAATTTGCAACAAGTGTGTAGCTTTCTTGGTCTTGCGGGTTTTTATAGTCACTTTGTGAAAGATTTTAGCACTATTGCCGCTCCTTTGCATGCTTTGAGTAAGAAGAATACTCCTTTTGTTTGGGGATCTTTGCAATCCACCGCTTTTGATGAGCTCAAGTCTTTGCTTACTCATGCCCCGATTCTTGCTTTGCCCAATTTTGACAAAACTTTTGAGGTTCATTGTGATGCAAGTGGTACCGGAATTGGCAGAGTTTTGATGCAAGAAAAACGAACCATTGCATATTTTAGCGAAAAATTCTCCGGTGCTCAACTTAACTATCCCATCTATGACAAGGAATTGTATGCTTTAGTGCGTGTACTACATGTTTGGGAACATTATCTTAGACCTCATGAGTTTGTCATACATACCGACCACGAAACACTTAAGTACTTAAAAGGTCAAACTAAGTTGAACAAGCGTCATGCCAAATGGAGTGAATTTATTGAATCTTTCCCCTATGTGATCAAGTACATTAAGGGTAAGGAAAATGTAGTTGCGGATGCACTTTCACGCATATGCACGCTTGTCACCACACTTGAGTTGAATGTTATTGGTTTGAGCACATCAAAGACTTGTATGCTAATGATCCATCTTTTGCTATTCCTTACGCTAAGTGTTTGACGCATACTTCTTGGGAACAATATTACATCAAGGATGATTATCTTATGAGAGCTAACAAACTATGCATTCCCGAGTCTTCTCTTCGTTTGCTCCTTTTGCAAGAGGCTCATGGAGGCGGACTCATGGGACACTTTGGACGCGACAAGACATTTGCCATGCTCTCCAAGAACTACTTTTGGCCCAAGATGTTTCGAGACGTCTCACGCTTCACCAATCGATGCTCTACATGTCGCAAAGCTAAGTCTAAAGCTCAACCTCATGGTCTTTACATGCCTCTTCGTATTCCCTATCAACCTTGGGAAGACATTAGCATGGATTTTGTACTTGGTTTGCCTAGAACTCAGAATGGAAAGGATTTCGTGTTTGTTGTTGTGGATAGTTTTTCTAAGATGGCACATTTCATTCCTTGCAACAAGATAGACGATGCTTCACATGTTGCAAATCTCTTTTGTAGGGAAATCTTACGAGTCCATGGAGTACCAAAGACAATCGTCTCCGATCGTGATGTCAAGTTCTTGAGTTACTTTTGGAAGACCCTATGCGCCAAGCTCGGAATCAAGCTCTTGTTCTCATCTGCATATCATCCTCAAACCGACGGCCAAACGGAGGTGACGAACCGGATACTCTCCACTCTACTTCGTGTGTTGATTGAGAAGAATCTCAAGGAGTGGGAGGCATGTCTACCCATCGCCGAGTACTCCTACAACCGAGCAAGACATTCGACTACCGGCAAGTCCCCCTTCGAGGTCGTCTACGGCTTCAACCCGTAGTCACCATTGGACATCCTACCCCTTCCTCTACAAGAGCACCAACATGGATGCGAGTGCTCAGGCAAGCTACATCAAGAAGATGCATGAGGATACAAGGCACACCATAGAGCGCCAAGTACAATGACTAGCGACCAAGCTCAACGTCGACAAGCAACCCGTGGCCTTCAACATTGGTGATCTAGTGTGGCTACACCTTCCCAAGGACCGCTTCCCCAACGAACGCAACTCCAAGCTTCTCCGTCGAGCCGATGGACCTTTCAAGGTGCTAGCACACTACAAAGACAACGCCTACAATATCGACCTACCACGAGACAAGTACAATGTGAGCGACATCTTCAACGTCAAAGACCTCACGCCATACCATGGAGATGAAGCTTTTGATCCGAGGTCGGATCTCTCCCAAGGGAGGGGAGATGATGCGGAGCATCCTTCCATTATCCCCATGGACTCTACACCGACACATCAAGCCCTACGTGGACCTATGACAAGAGCAAGCGCACGTGCTTTGGAAACCGAGGTGAACTCGTTCCTACTTACCTTGCATACGGACACAAATGGAAGAATGTTGCTACCTCACCAAAATACACTATGTCCCATTAGGTACGAAGAGGAACACCACCAAGACGCTCAGGAACACCCCCAAGAAGGAGAGGAACCACCCCAAGGCCACGCGGACCAAGACGGAGTGCAAAGCAACCAAAACTGGAAGTCCCAGATGACCCCGTGCGCGTGGGCCCCCGAGATCCCGTGCCCACGGGCTATCCAGAGAGTTGACGCTGGAGCACCCCGTGCGCACGTGCTTGTACCGTGCGCATGGGACCCCTGTGCGCACGGGCCCAACTTACCCCGTGCGCACGGGCTCATCAGGGTGGACGGCTGAGATCGCTTCGTGGGCTCCTTCTTCATCTCCTTCGACCCCAAGCCTATATAAGTCGTACCAAGCACCATGTTTAGGGTTAGCAATGTATTAGATGAGATATTTTTGAGCTTTGCTCCTTTCTACCTTCCCTTGTGGAATCAAGACCACCTAGGGAAGAATCCTTGTGGATTTCAAGACCTCCTCAAGGAGTAGACTATCTTCAAGCCCCTATCTCCTTTGGATTTGGGAAGAACTTTGCCATTGTATTTGATTGTGTTTGTGACTTGTAGATCTTGTGTTGTTACTCTAGTGGATGTGTAATCGGGAATTGTTGGAGTGATTTCCTCTTTGTGTTCTTGTGGTGTTCTTGTTGTCCTCTCCTTTTCCCCCTCCAAGTGTGAAAAGATCCCTCCTAGGGTTCTACCCTACATCAAAGGGTGTCCATGTTGATGAATCTAAAATTGAAGCAATTAAAACTTGGCCCCAACCCACCAATTTGCAACAAGTGCGTAGCTTTCTTGGTCTTGCGGGTTTTTATCGTCGCTTTGTGAAAGATTTTAGCACTATTGCCGCTCCTTTGCATGCTTTGAGTAAGAAGAATGCTCATTTCATTTGGGGATCTTTGCAATCCACCGCTTTTGATGAGCTCAAGTCTTTGCTTACTCATGCTCTGATTCTTGCTTTGCCCAATTTTGACAAACCTTTTGAGGTTCATTGTGATGCAAGTGGTACCGGAATTGGCGGAGTTTTGATGCAAGAAAAACGAACCATTGCATATTTTAGTGAAAAACTCTCCGATGCTCAACTTAACTATCCCATCTATGACAAAGAATTGTATGCTTTAGTGCGTGTGCTACATGTTTGGGACATTATTTTAGACCCCATGAGTTTGTCATACATACCGACCACGAAACTCTTAAGTACTTAAAAGGTCAAACTAAGTTGAACAAGCGTCATGCCAAATGGAGCGAATTTATTGAATCTTTTCCCTATGTGATATAGTAAATTAAGGGTAAGGAAAATGTAGTTGCGGATGCACTTTCACGCATATGCACGATTGTCACTAAACTTGAGTTGAATGTTATTGGTTTTGAGCACATCAAAGAATTGTATGCTAATGATCCATCTTTTGCTATTCCTTATGCTAAGTGTTTGACGCATACTTCTTGGGAACAATAATACATCAAGGATGATTATCTTATGAGAGCTAACAAACTATGCATTCCCGAGTCTTCTCTTTGTTTGCTCCTTTTGCAAGAGGCTCATGGAGGCGGACTCATGGGACACTTTGGACGCGACAAGACATTCGCCACGCTCTCCAAGAACTACTTTTGGCCCAAGATGTTTCGAGACATCTCACGCTTTCACCAATCGATAAGCTAAGTCTAAAGCTCAATCTCATGGTCTTTACATGCCTCTTCCTATTCCTTATCAACCTTGGGAAGACATTAGCATGGATTTTGTACTTGGTTTGCCTAGAACACAAAATGGAAAGGATTCCGTGTTTGTTGTTGTGGATAGATTTTCTAAGATGGCACATTTTATTCCTTGCAACAAGATAGACGATGCTTCACATGTTGCTAATCTCTTTTGTAGGGCAATCTTGCGACTCCATGGAGTACCAAAGACAACCGTCTCCGATCGTGACGTCAAGTTCTTGAGTTACTTTTGGAAGACCCTATGCGCCAAGCTCGGAATCAAGCTCTTGTTCTCATCCGCATACCATCCTCAAACCGACGGCCAAACGGAGGTGACGAACCGGACACTCTCCACTCTACTCTGCGCATTGATCAAGAAGAACATCAAGGAGTGGGAGGCGTGTCTACCCATCGCCGAGTACGCCTACAACCGTGCAAGACATTCGACTACTGGCAAGTCCCCCTTCGAGGTCGTCTACGGCTTCAACCCGTTATCCCCATTGGACATTCTACCTCTTCCTCTACAAGAACGCACCAACATGGATGTGAGTGCTCGGGCAAGCTACATCAAGAGGATGCATGAGGATACAAGGCACACCATCAAGCGCCAAGTACAACGACTAGCGACCAAAGTCAATGTCGACAAGCAACCCATGGTCTTCAACATTGGTGATCTAGTGTGGCTACACCTTCGCAAGGACCGCTTCCCCAACGAACGCAAGTCCAAGCTTCTTCCTTGTGCCGATGGACCTTTCAAGGTGCTAGCACGCTACAATGACAAGGCCTACAAGATCGACCTACCATGAGACAAGTACAATGTGAGCGACATCTTCAACATCAAAGACCTCGCGCCATACCCTGGAGATGAAGCTTTTGATCCGAGGTCGGATCTCTCCCAAGGGAGGGGAGATGATGCGGAGCATCCTTCCATCATCCCCATGGACTCTACACCGACACATCAAGCCCCACGTGGACCTATGACAAGAGCAAGAGCACGTGCTTTGGAAACCGAGGTGAATTCCTTCCTACTAGATTTTCATATGGACACGAATGGAACATGTTTACTACCTCACCAAAATGTGCTATGCCTCCTTAGGTATGAAGAGGAACATCACCAAGACGCTGAGGAGCATCACCAAGGAGTGGGTGGACCACCCCGAGGCCACGCAAGCCAAGAAGAAGGCCAACAGCAGCAGCACAGGAAGCTCCAGGTGACCCCGTGTGCACGGGCCCCCGAGACCCCGTGCCCACGGGCTACTTAGGGAGTTGGCGCTGGAGCACCCCATGCACACGGGCCTGTACCGTGCGCACGGGGCCCCTGTGCGCACGTGCCCAACTTACCCCGTGCGCACGGGCCTCCCAGGATGGCCGGCTGAGATCGCTTCTTCGGCTCCTTCTTCATCTCCTTCTTCATCTCCTTCGACCCCAAGCCTATATAAGTCGTACCAAGGACCATGTTTAGGGTTAGCAAAGTATTAGATGAGATATTTGTGAGCTTTGCTCCTTTCTACCTTCCCATGTGGAATCAAGACCCCCTAGGGAAGAATCCTTGTGGATTTCAAGACCTCCTCAAGGAGTGGACTATCTTCAAGCCCCCATCTCCTTTGGATTTGGGATGAACTTTGCCATTATATCTTTCCTTTGATTGTGTTTGTGACTTGTGGATCTTGTGTTGTTACTCTAGTGGATGTGTAATCGGGAATTGTTGGATTGATTTCCTCTTTGTGTTATTGTTGTGTTCTTGTTGTTTCTCTCCTTTTCCCCCTCCAAATGTGAAAATATCCCTCCTAGGGTCCTACCCTACATCACATCCTCTAGACAATCAAACACACAAGATCCAAAACAAAGGGAAATGATAGAGGCAAAGGTGTCCTGTCTTTCGATGAGATGTGGTTTTCGCTTTGGAGGAAGTCGACTTTGACGATCCGACTACGAACGTGCGAGGACGTCGCGCCTTAGCAATCGCTAAACCAACTCCGAGAGGTTATTGACCACGCCGGAGCACGATCAACCTGACCACGAGGGTCTGCATTTCGCGAGCAAACGAAGAACAAGCAAGAAACTGAGATTGCAATCTGGATATTGCGAATATAAGATGAAAGCTTTATTGATCAAGGTGGGGTTCTGTGGCGCCTTTATGCAGTCGTTGAACACAAACGAAGTACGCGAAGTTGCAGCTATGCCGAACTTTTAATCTAAACAAAACCCAAAGTCTAAACGACACCATAAGGGCTGTATATATGGAGGAAGAGGAGGGAATTTCGTGGCCCTTGAGGGAGGGGTCAGAAACCAACCCTAACTCTTGTTTCCCCACACATACGGACTCAAAAAACAGCCTATACTTAAGTATTTCGAAATTACATGGGCCTGGCCCAATAATAAGGTGACGCAGCACCTAGAATAGCCTATGGACGAATATTATGAATTGGCATCTTGTATATTTCGTCCAAGGCCTCATGCTCTCATTAGGGTGGCTTCAAAGTCCTGGAATCATCACTTGTAACTCCGTTCTTGTTCCCCTTGCATGCCAACATCTCCATGCTTGAACTTGCTCCAAGGTTCATCTTTCTTGTCCATGGTAGGCCCTTCATTTGTAAGCAAAACAAATGTATCCAATTTAGGCAGCATCATATTCTCATGAACATTGGAATCAAGTTACCAAGAAACGAAAGTACTGATAATTCAATTGGCGTCGCGAGCTCTAGTAATTGGTCCGGTATGTATAGCGGCAGGGGCTGTGGGTGTAACAATGGTATTGATGTCCTCATCATCCTCCCTTCTTGAAATGAAGTCGTCCTCGACGGAAGCTCATCTTCCTCACCCAAATAAGGCTTCAAATCTGCAATGTTAAAAGTGGGACTAACCCCAAAATCTGCAGGCAGCTCAAGTTTATATGCATTATCATTTATTTTTTCTAACACCTTAAATGGACCATCAACACGTGGCATTAGTTTTGATTTGCGCAAATTAGGAAACCTATCCTTACATAAATGTAACCAAACAAGATCTCCAGGTGCAAAGACAACATGTTTTCTACACTTATCTCCGGCAAGTTTATATTTAGCATTCATACGCTCAATGTTTTCCTTAGTTAACTCATGCATTTTAAAATCAATTCAGCACGTTCTTTAGCATCAAAATTAACCTTCTTCGAAGATGGAAGAGGCAACAAATCAATAGGTGCACGAGGTAGGAAGCCATACACAATTTCAAAAGGGCACATCTTAGTAGTAGAATGCAATGAACGATTATAAGCAAATTCAATATGAGGCAAGCATTCTTCCCACATTTTCTTATTATTCTTCAAAACAGCCCTAAGCATAGTAGACAATGTTCTATTGACTACTTCAGTTTGTCCATCAGTTTGGGGGTGACAAGTAGTACTAAAAAGCAGTTTAGTCCCCAACTTAGCCCATAAAGATCTCCAAAAGTGGCTAAGAAATTTAGTATCGCGATCTGAAACAATAGTATTTGGCACACCATGCAAGCGAATAATTTCACGAAAGAACATATCAGCAACATTAACAGCATCATCGCTTTTATGACATGGTATATAGTGTGCCATTTTCGAGAATCTATCCACGACAACAAATATGCTATCCCTCCCGTTCTTTGTTCGAGGTAAACCTAAAACAAAGTCCATAGATATATCCTCCCAAGGAACACTAGGTACATGCAAAGGCATATATAAACCATGAGGATTGAGTCGTGACTTAGCTTTTTGACATGTAGTGCAGCGAGCAACAAAACGCTCAACATCCCGTCTCATCTTTGGCCAAAAGAAATGTGTAGCAAGTATATCCTCCGTCTTCTTCACGCCAAAGTGTCCCATTAATCCTCCTCCATGCACCTCCTGCAACAACAAAAGACGAACAGAGCTAGCAGGAATGCATAACTTGTTAGCACGGAACACAAAACCATCATTAATAACGAACTTGTTCCATGTTCTTCCTTCTTTACAATTCTGCATTACATCTTTAAAATCAGCATTATGCACATATTGATCTTTGATGGTCTCCAAACCAAATATTTTGAAGTCAAGTTGTGAAAGCATAGTATAGCGACGAGACAAAGCATCAGCAATAACATTTTCTTTACCCTTCTTGTGTTTAATGACATAAGGGAAAGTCTCAATGAATTCAACCCATTTAGCATGTCTACGATTCAGTTTAGCTTGACTTTTAATATGTTTCAAAGATTCATGATCGTAATGCATAACAAATTCTTTGGGCCATAAATAATGTTGCCATGTCTCTAAAGTCCGAACAAGAGCATATAATTCTTTGTCATAAGTAGAATAGTTCAGACTAGGCCCACTCAATTTTTAGAAAAGTATGCAACAGGTTTGCCATCTTGTAATAACACACCTCCTAATCCAATTCCACTAGCATCACATTCAAGCTCAAAAGTCTTATTAAAGTCGGGAAGTTGGAGTAAAGGAGCATGTGTCAACTTATCTTTCAATACCGTGAAGGCTTCTTCTATGCGGTACCCCAAACAAAAGGCACATCCTTCTTTGTAAGTTCATTGAGAGGTGCAGCAATGGTGCTAAAGTCTCTCACAAAACGCCTATAGAAACCAGCGAGTCCAAGAAAACTCCTCACTTGTGTGACCGTTTTGGGCTGCGGCCAACTCTCAATAGCTTCAATCTTGGCTTTATCAACTTCAATTCCATGTGGTGTAACAACATAGCCAAGAAAATATACTCGATTCGGTGCAAAAGGTGCACTTCCCAAGGTTACCAAACAAGCGTGCATCACGTAGAGCATTAAAAACAACACGTAAATGTTCCAAATGTTCTTCCAAAGATTTGCTATAAATCAGTATATCATCAAAATAGACTACCACAAATCGTCCAATGAAAGCACGTAAAACTTCGTTCATTAGTCTCATGAAAGTACTAGGTGCATTAGTTAACCCAAAAGGCATGACTAACCACTCATATAAACCAAACTTAGTTTTAAATGCTGTTTTCCATTCATCTCCCAATTTCATACGAATTTGATGGTATCCACTCATAAATCAACTTTGGAGAATATTGTAGAGCCACTCAATTCATCAAGCATATCATCTAGCCTAGGAATAGGATGACGATAACGAATAGTAATATTATTAATGCCTCTACAATCAACACACATACGCGACGTACCATCCTTTTTAGGCACTAGTATAATAGGAACAGCACAAGGACTAAGAGATTCGTGTATATAACCTTTGTCGAGCAGCTCCTGTACTTGACGCATAATCTCCTTCGTCTCCTCTGGATTGGTACGGTATGGTGCACGGTTGGGTAGCGATGCACCGGGAATTAAGTCAATTTGATGCTCAATCCCTCGAATAGGTGGTAATCCCGGTGGCGAACTTTTAATCTAAACAAAACCCAAAGTCTAAACGACACCCTAAGGGCTGTATATATGGAGGAAGAGGAGGGAATTTCGTGGCCCTTGAGGGAGGGGTCCGAAACCAACCCTAACTCTTGTTTCCCCACACATACGGACTCTAAAAACAGTCTATACTTAAGTATTTCGAAATTACATGGGCCTGGACCAATAATAAGGTGACGCAACACCTAGAATAGCCTATGGACGAATATTATGAAGTGGCATCTTGTATATTTCGTCCAAGGCCTCATGCTCTCATTAGGGTGGCTTCAAAGTCCTGGAATCATCACTTGTAACTCCGTTCTTGTTCCCCTTGCGCATGCCAACATCTCCATGCTTGAACTTGCTCCAAGGTTCATCTTTCTTGTCCATGCTTGAACAAATGTATCCAATTTAGGCAGCATCATATTCTCATGAACATTGGAATCGTTACCAAGAAACGAAAGTACCTGATAATTCAATTGGCGTGCGCGAGCTCTAGTAATTGGTCCAGTATGTATAGCAGCAGGGGCTGTGGGTGTAACAATGGTATTGATGTCCTCATCAGAAAAGATACAAGGTAGCGTTCATCTCAAATCCAAGAGGAGATGAGGTCTTGACGATATCCTAGACGGATTTTCCCACGAGGGGGTCTTGATGATATCCCGCAGGATCTTCTCCTAGATGGAGGTCTTGGCCTCCAATGGAGTAGTGGTCTCTCTCTCTCTCAAGAGTAGAGATAGGTAGGAGCAAAGCTCACATACAAATGAGCTATCATATTTGCTAACCCTGGAAAGGAGGTGGAGGTGGTCTATTTATAGTCTAAGCCACGAAGGGGTAAGTGGGAGAGGGATACAAGGCCAAAGGCCTGCGGCTTGACAGTGAGGCGGTAGTATGGGACACATGAGCGGTAGAACCGCTTGGAGGGTCTGAGCGGTAGTACCGCTTGCTTTGGCGGTAGTACCGCCCTTCTCGGACTGGCAGGTCCTTCTTCTTCCGTCTTCGCTTCCAGGCTTCCCTCGCGGATGGTGTAGTGGTTCCTTGGCGCTTGCACTCCTCCTCGACATCCATGAAGCTCCAACAATACCTATGCATGCACACGGGAGAAGTGTCAAGTAGTATACCATCCTCGAAGGGGTCAAGTGAACACGTGTAAAGGAGAAGATTCACCTTTATGTATGAGAAGTAGAGGTCGCACGTGTCACTTGCCAAACAGACTCTTGACATGGTGATGAACGTAGGATGCTCCGCATCATCCCCTCCCCCTTGGAAAAGATCCGACCACGGATCGAAAACCAAATCACCATTAGATGGCGTCGCCGTGTAGGAGCGGCCAATCACCAAGTTCTCGTCATCTTGAAGCTCGAAATGGGCACTCTCCAATGTCGCACCATCTTGTGATTCCTTCAAAAGGAGCAAATAGAACAAACACTTGGAAAAACAAATGTGGTTAGCGTTAGTGCAAAACCAAGCATTCAAGAGGTGATTCACCAAACAAAGTGTTGTCATCAAGCATAGCATAGGGTGTGACAAAGGATTGTGACATGGCATGTAAGCATATCAATCGAGCACAAGCAAAAATATCATGGGAACAAGCATGTAAATGTGAGGTAGAGATGCAAATATGCGTGACAAGAGCATAAGCATCTACCTCGAGGTCATAGCAAGCATTCACAAATTACTCAATGAAAGGTCTATGGTAGGCATAGGAAGGATTCACAACACTAAATAAATGAAGTGTCTAAACACATGGGTCAAGTGCAAGACAATCCAAACATAACGTGCATAGGGTGTAGTGAATATAGTGTAGCACTCAACACAATATAAAGAGCAATTGTTCATCATGTGTGAGGCAATCAAGTCAAGCATGAGACAAGCAATGGGACATGGCATATGTGAAGAAATGACATTGGTGCAACCAAGCATATCATAGGGCAAGTAATCCAAGAATTGGATGCAACACACCAGGCATATATATCATGATGCATGGGAATGTGATAATGGCAAGTCAAAGCAAGATCTCTAGCAAGTGCGCAATCAAGTGGTCCAAAATGACCAATAAGTCTCACGGTGCAAGCAAGACAAGTAGTATGATCCACAATATCCATGCTCATGGTTTGGGAGTTCTCAAAAGAGAAGGATATCACCTTCAAAGCATGTCCTTGTGCATTCTTCACAATGTCGAGACACAAGCAAGCGCGATGTGGAATCGTCGTGGTAGAAGGTGGCTCGCCCTCAAGAGCTTGAATGGTCAACTCACGTGAAGTGGAAGTCGACACGAAGTCCAAGTATCCTACACATGCACAAAACAAAACAAAGAAAGTATGCGCATGGAAGACAAACACATCATCGATCATGATGGTTCTCATCTTTTGCACATAACCACCAGAAGCACAAGTGCATGAATAATATGATGCAACAATGGCGATATTCATGGCACTAGGTATATGGTGCAAAGAAGTAAGGCAAGCATGCTTCACAAGAATCATATCAAAATCTCCGAATATATGCGAGAATGCTATGGGGCAATCTCATGAGCAAGATTAAGAGCATTGTTGCACTCCATACATGGCAAGTCATTTAGCATGGGAGAGGCAACACATGGAGATATATGACAAGAAGCAATATCAATCATGTGCAAAGCATATAGATGGTTGTCATCAATCGCATGAGATGAGCAAGTATGAATCATGGGTGATGCAACATGAGCAAGCATAGAGATGAAGTCGTGAAAACTAGTGGAGCGAAGATGCAACACACTAGAGTAAATCATGGCAATCATGTCATGTGAGCAAATACTAGGCATAGACAATGCACATGACATATCGCAAGCACGGACACAAAGCAAGATGAAAGTATCATCATAGAAATGGGTCATGAATAGAACATGGCAATAACAAGTGATATCTCCACCAAGCTTGCAAATACATATACAAGTACTAGAATCAATCATCATGTGTAATGCAAATCATGGGTCACAAATGCATGGCAAAGGCATAGGAATTGGCATATCATGCAAAGTGAACATGGCAATATGGGCAAAGGATATATAATGGACAACAACCCATAGCCAAGTGAGGGCCATGTACAAGAAATGCGTGAAGTCTTTGCGCGAAGAGAGTGGTGGGAAAAACAATCCATGGGATCCCAAGTCCGCATTGCCCTCTAGAGCTCGTTTTGTCAACTCGTGGGATTGTGAGGTTGACAAGTATTCATGGGTACCTACGCAAGAGAGACACAAACCAAATAAATTGTGTGTGTGGTAAATGTACACATCATCCATCATGATGTGTATGTGCACGTGTGATGCGGAGCATCCTTCCATCATCCCCATGGACTCTACACCAACATATCAAGCCCCACGTGGACCTATGACAAGAGCTAGAGCACGTGCTTTGGAAACCGATGTGAATTCCTTCCTACTAGATTTGCATATGGACACGAATGGAACATGTTTACTACCTCACCAAAATGTGCTATGCCTCCTTAGGTATGAAGAGGAACATCACCAAGACGCTCCGGAGCATCACCAAGGAGAGGGAGGACCACCCCGAGGCCACGCGAACCAAGAAGAAGGGCTACAGCAGCTGCACAGGAAGCTCCAGGCGACCCCGTGCGCACGGGCCCCCGAGACCCCGTGCCCACGGGCTACTCAGGGAGTTGGCGCTGGAGCACCCCGTGCGCACGGGCCCAACTTACCCCGTGCGCACGGGCCTCCCAGGATGGCCGGCTGAGATTGCATCTTCGGCTCCACTTTGTCTCCTTCGACCCCTAGTGATGCGGAGCATCCCACGTTCATCCCCATGTACACTCCGATTACTCTCCAAGCCCCAAGAGGACATATGATGAGACCTCGACCATACGCCATAGGGCACAAGGTGAACTCACTCCTCTTCGAACCGTCACTTTCCACATGTGAGACATGGCTACTACCTCATGCATGGACCTTGCATACACTCAGGTACAACCGAGACGACCATGGAGGATCTAAGGACCAAGGCCAAGCATGGAAGAGGAGAAGGAAGAAGAAGCCGGGACAAGCTTCTGGAAAGCCCGGACCTTCCGGCCCGCCCGGAACTTCCGGCCCCCGGACCTTCAGGCCTGCCCGAACCTCCTCCCCTGGAGTCCAGACTCAGCCCCAGCGCGCTAACTCTCCTGGTTAGCCCGAACCCGGCCGGAACCTGCCTGAACTTCCGCCCCGCCTGAACTTCCGCCCCGCCTGAACTTCCGGCCTGTCACAAGACAAAGGTATCGGGCCGTGCCCATGTACCCCTTCGCCCTCACTTACCCCTTCGTGGGCTAGCACTATATATACTCCCCCACATTCTCCTAGTTATGGTTAGCAAAGGATTAGCTCATGTTTGTGTGAGAGCTTTGCTCATCCACTTGGTTACCTTCTCCTCGGAGACGTGCCTCCATCAGAGAAGATCCCCCAAGCGGATTCAAGACCCCTTCAAGGGAAGAAAATCAAGACCTCCTCACGGAGAAGAACCAGGTTACCTCTTGTATCGTCCTTTGTTGATCGTGGATCGTGTATCTCTCCTTGTGTTCATCGATCTAGCGCATGTGTAATCGAATCTTGTTGGTTTGAGGGATTCTCTTGTGTCTTTCCCCGTGATTTCCCTCGTCCTCTAACGCTCGTTCTTCGTGTTTCCCCGTAGGATCCACTCCAAACGTGAAAGATCTCCCCATAGGGTTCCACCCTACATCACCTAGGCTATATATTCCGTACCAAGGACCATGTTTAGGGTTAGCAAAGTATTAGATGAGATATTTCTGAGCTTTGCTCCTTTCTACCTTCCCTTGTGGAATCAAGACCCCCTAGGGAAGAATCCTTGTGGATTTCAAGACCTCCTCAAGGAGTAGACTATCTCCAAGATCCCATCTCCTTTGGATTTGGGATGAACTTTGAAATTCTATCTTTCCTTTGATTGTGTTTGTGACTTGTGGATCTTGTGTTGTTACTCTAGTGGATGTGTAATCGGGAATTGTTGGAGTGATTTCCTCTTTGTGTTCTTGTTGTGTTCTTGTTGTTTCTCTCCATTTTCCCCAAGTGTGAAAAGATCCCTCCTAGGGTTCTACCCTACATCATCTTGGTATCATGAGCCACGTTGATTCACATCTTGGAGTCCCTACCTTCCACTTTCTAGCTTGATTTCGTTGTTTTTCGTCCTAATCCGAAAATCCCCACCAAAAATAGCCCCAAAAATTTTCTTGCAATTTGTTTGATTTTGTGAGATTTGGTTGTTTTGATCCACGAATTTGGTGTTTGGCAAGTGGATCTACCCCCCACCATCTTCCTCCCCCCCCCCAAATCCTCGATCTCGACCTCAACTTTGAAAATCCCCTCGGATCCCGAGCTGTTCTTGCGCTCCCAGAACACCCCGTGCACACGGCCCCCCGAGATCCCGTGCACAAGGGCCTCACTTACCCCGTGCGCACGGGCTATCCAGGGAGGTTCGGCCAGTTTCTGTTTTTCATCATTTCAGTTCCCCACCACCTCTTGTGATGAGGACATGACTACCTTGGATACAACCGAAAATATTGCATACATGTATATTTGCGAGGTGATTTCTTATGCAAACTATGCAATAATTTATTTATGTCATCCAGGACAAAAATACTTCACAAACTTTTGTGCCATGTCTAATTGCAGGTGTATGGGACATTTGTACAATCCACATATGAAGATAAGGGAGAAAGAGATGTTTACCTGTTGTTCAAAAAGTTCTCTCACGTCACTTTTGGCCCAAGAGAAGATAGAGTCCAAGTTTCTCACGTTTTGGACTCAGATTCGGACTGCATAGACATACCTGACTCAAAACGTCAATAACTTCTTCATACGGACTCCAAATTGGTTGATTCTGTTTTTGTTGGAAAATAGATTTTGTGCACTTCCCAACCCAATTGGATTCACCTTAAAATTTGATGCGGAGCATCCTACGATCATCACCATGTCAAGAGTCCGTTTGGCAAGTGACACGTGCGGCCTCTACTTCTCATACATAAAGGTGAATCTTCTCCTTTACACGTGCTCACTTGACCCCTTCGAGGATGGTATACTACTTGACACTTCTCCCGTGTGCATGCAGAGGTATTGTCGGAGCTTCACGGATGTCAAGGAGGAGTGCAAGCGGAGACGGAAGAAGAAGGTGCTGCGGAGTCTACAGCGACCGGACGACCGGAAGCCTCCGGACGTCCGACCCTCTACAGCGCACGGACGACCGACACCGACCGGACGACCGGTGCTACGGCGGCAGAACAGAATTTACGGATGTCCGAAGACTTCCGGATGTCCGGACCGTCCCGAGCTTCCGGACGTCCGACCCCTTCCGGACGTCCGACGCCTGTGTCTTGCAGCTGGGCCTTTGGCCGTGTATCCTCTCCCACTTACCCCTTCGTGGCTTAGACTATAAATAGACCACCTCCACCTCCTTTCTAAGGTTAGCAAATATGATAGCTCATTCTTAGGTGAGCTTTGCTCCTACCTCTACCTCTACTCCATTGGAGGCCAAGACCTCCATCTAGGAGAAGATCCCGCGGGAAATATCATCAAGACCCCCTCTTGGGCGGCCCCCTTCAAGACCTCCTCACGGAGATGAACTCTACCTTGTATCTTTCCCTTTGTTGTTCATGTACCTTGCGGATCTTGTGTGTTTGATTGTCTAGTGGATGTGTGATCGGACTTGTTCTTGTGATTTCTCTCCGTTCTTCCCTGTATTCATTGTGTTCTTCGAGGGATCCCACTCCAAACGTGAAAGATCGGCCTACACTGGGTTAGCCCCGTATCATATGGTATCATGAGCCACGTTTATCACGTATTTGGAGTCCCTCCCACCGTTTGCTAGCCTTGTTTTGTTGCGTTCTTCCCCAAAATCCGAAAATCCCCACCAAAAATAGCCCCAAATTTTTTTGTGATTTGTTGGTTAGATGAAGTTTTGTTGATTTTGATCCATGGATTTGCTTGGTTTCAAGTGGATCTAGCATTTCCCCAAGTTTCCCCATCTTTAGTCCACAAAATCCCGCGAATTTTGACCCCGAAATCCTCAATTTCCGCCCAAAATCGCGTCCCGGATCTGAAATTTCGCGTTGACCCCGACCCACCGGACGATCGACGATTTACGGACGTCCGGACCCCACGGCTAATCGGACGTCGATTTTTCCGGACGACCGGAACCCCTAACCCGAACCGAATTTACGGATTTCCGACCTTTCCGGACGTCCGACGCCCCGGACATCCGACCTTTCCGGACGTCTGTAACCTGTAGTTTCAGACTTCGGCCGATTTTGATGTTCTTTAGCTCATTTTGAACCTATTGACATCCCCCTTCCCACAAAAATACCACCAACACTATTTGACTTCATCAAATTCTCCAAAATTTGGCAAGTTTGCCTAGGCCTTCCACCATAGCATCCGCATAACCACCATAGCCTTCCGCAACCTAACCAATTTTGTTCCATATAGCATTAGTGGTTGCTTGAGTAGTGATTCGAGTCTCCTAAGGTGTTTCGGCTACTTAGGGACGGTTGCTTCTTCATGAACCACCACCACCACTTCCGCATAGGCTTACCCACCATACACTTCCACACCAACTTAACCCAATTTTGTTTGAGCTTTTTTGAGTTGTGGCTTGTGTCTCCTAAGGTGTTTCGGCTACTTAGGGACGGCAACTTCAACTCCGACACGTGTATAGCCCATCATTCCACTTCCGCATCGCGAAGTGCACACCACCACCGCTTTTCCGCTACCACCATTTGACATTTGTCATTTGAGATTTTGAGTTCGCGGTTTTTCCGTTTCCTAAGGTGTTTCGGCTACTTAGGGACGAGTTTCCATCATCTTGGTATCTACATCAAGAACACCGCCACTCATCATCGCAAGGGCGGTAACCTCGAAGACACCATTGTATATTCCCTTGCAATTGCATTGTTAACCCCTAGCCCATTTTGCGTCACTTGCCTATCGAGACTAGCCATTTGAGTATTGCCGGCAACGTTACTTGTGCACATTAGTGATCATTGATCTACACCATCCATTGCATACATACCATATCATATTGGTATCATATCTTGT
The DNA here is from genome assembly GCA_021605145.1 of Aegilops bicornis. Lineage (NCBI taxonomy): Eukaryota > Viridiplantae > Streptophyta > Magnoliopsida > Poales > Poaceae > Aegilops > Aegilops bicornis. The sequence continues at coordinate 454,374,590 of CM038675.1, read as the reverse complement.
GTCACAAGTTTGTTCCCGCATATACACAATTGCTATCTTGGTTTGTGCATTGTACAAAGTGGCCATAAAAAAAAAGAAAAAGAGAATAAGCTTTTACGCAAAGAAAGAGAGAGAGCAAAGAGCTTGTAAGCAATAGCCATAGCATCAAAATATATCATATGGTATCATATCCGATCATCTTGGATCATCTTGAGAGAAACACCAGGAACCATACATACATAGCATACTTGGGATAGAAAGTTTATCCATTTTGCATCTTATAGGTTGTGCACAAGTGTCGTATCCGCCAATTGAGCAATCGTGCTAGCGTCTCTCTTGAGTTGTGCAACACGAGCGTTTTCCGTGGTTTCCACATTTTGTGCTCATTCCTTGGTTGCACGACCCCATTTATCTATCCGTGTGTGTGTTTCCGTGTGCCGCATATTGCTATTGGTCTACTTGTTTCTCTTGCGAATTTGTGAATCTCTTTCAACATTATTGACTCTTGCTAACATTTTGCATCAAATTTTTGTGCCACTATCCTCACCGAGCTCTACCATAAGCTTTACTTGATAGGTGTGAGTGAACAAGTCCGGTACCAATTCCACTATTCTTTCATCTCACATTGAGTGAAACGGGATACATCCTCAACTTTGGGAAAAGGTAACTTGGTATTGTTTATCTCATTTCCTACTCACCTCTACTCGAGTCTTGTGATGGATAGGCAAGGCATTCACCTTCAGTCTACAACAACAACGACGAGTTTGATGCCACGAACAACAACTCCGACGCCAAGAGGCAAGCTCAAATGGAGGAGATCAAAGCCCTCATCAAGGCCTACAAGCAATCTTCCTCATCTTCGAGAAGACGCTCAAGAGCACATGCTTCCGAGCAACCATCTCCGGCAAGATCACATCGGCATCGACACCATCACCACCAAGAACGTGAAGGTCATGAGCTCAACATCAACTACCGCTCAACGACTTCACCATCTCCCTTGGCATCTTCGCCAAGCGACTTCAAGGCATCTTCGCCTACGGACATACGACATCTTCGCCAACAAGCACCCCAAGACTACGCTCAAGAGAAGCTCCCCAAGCTCAAGTCCGCGACTTCCACGAGCTACTACGACCTCGACATCGACCATGCAATTCCTTTCTATGGGACTCAAGAACCCGAGGAGTACCTCGAGTGGGAGCGTTTGATGGACGACTACCTCAAGCTACATCAAGTTCGTCCCGAAGGTCAAGTGAAGTGCGCCACAAGAAATTTCCATGACTACGCCTCAATTTGGTGGCTTCACACACCTTCAGAGTACTACGACATGAGTTGGCCCAAGACGAAGAGAGCTTTGCGGCAAGAGTTTGTGCCTCCAACCTACACAGAACAACTTCTTCGCCAATTGGAGAACACCATCCAAGGATCCAAGTCCATCGACAAGTACTTCAAGGAGATGAAGATTGCCTTCTGACGAGCGGCGTGGACGACCCCATTTCAATGAAGTTCCACTTCATGATGGGATTGAACAACGACATCTCCAAGACTATCTTCCTCGATAACTACAAGTCCATCGACGACTACTACATGGTGCTCTCAAGGCGGAACAAGAACTCTTGAAGGCCAAGGCTTCTCCACCCCAAGCAAACTTCGCGGCGACCAAGCTCTACGACAAGCATGAGGCTAGTACCACCACGATGTCCAAGCCCGACAAGCTCCAAGGCGATGCTCCCAAGTGCGACTTCACCGCCATCCCTCTTTGTGGCATTGATGATGCCGAGTCTACCTTGACTCTTTTTCAAGATGGTGCGGCGACAAATGCGACTACGGAGACCTTCAAGGACCAAGCTTTGGAGGCGGCGACAAGGTGTCGAGCAAGGATGATGCTTCCATCTTAGGAGGCGAGTGATGTTGTGCCATCTTGGCCTTCATCCACGGCAGCGATGACGAGATGATCGAGCATGGGATTTTCCTTCGGTCATGGAGGAGAGTGATGTTGTGCCATCTTGGCCTTCATCCATGGCGGCGGCGATGAGATGGTTGAGTATTTCACCTCGACCACAGCGACGTATGATGACTTGAGTGACTTGTGCCACCATATTGAGAGTGAGAGTGCCTTCACCCCTAGCCCTATATACGATGTGTTGCCACAAATCTTATGTGAGGAAAGCCACAACCACCACTTGAGTGAGATGAGTGACTCCACCATACGTGAGATTGAGTGCACCTATTTTGAGGAAGTGAGTGAACCACCACATAGAGAGAGTGTGATAGTTGATAGGGCATGTGAGGCCACTTCGATTTCTAACGACTTAACCTCTACCTCTATTGTGTATTCTCATTTGGTGCTAGGTCCCCTTTATGATGACGCGCCGATCCTCGACGACTTCGTCCTCCCTTTGGACAAGACGATGGCCATGGTGGACTATGATGCACCCCCCACATGGTTCCATCAAGATGAAGATGACCACCATTTGGTCTTTCCCACTTCACTTACAACACTTGAGTGGAATGAACAAGGTAACATAGGTGAAGGTACCCATGAATACTTGTCGACCTCGCAATCCCACGAGTTGACAAAACGAGCTCTAGAGAGCAAGGATGATTTGGGATCACATGGATTGCCTTTCCCACCGCTCTCTTCACGCGAAGTATTCGCGCATTTCTTCTACATGGCCCTCACTTGGCTATGGGTTATTGTTCATAACATATCATATGCCCATCTTGCCATGTTCACTATGCATGCTTTGCTCATTACTATGCCTTTGCCATGCATTTGTGACCCATGCTTTGCATTACACATGTTGATTGACTCTAGCACTTGTATGTGTATTTGCAAGCTTGGTGGAGATATTGCTTGTTGTTGCCATGTTCCATTTGTGACCCACCCTATGGCGATACTATGATCTTGCTTTGTGTTCGTGCTTGCGATATGTCATGTGCACTCCCTATGCCTATTATTTGCTCACATGACATGATTGCCACGATTTATTCTAGTGTGTTGCATCTTCTCTCCACTAGTTTGCACGACTTGATTAATATGTTTGCTTGCCTTGTTGCATCACCTATGATTCATACTTGCTCATTTCATGCGGTTGATGACAACCATCTACATGCTTTGCACATGATTGTTGTTGCTTCTTGTCATATATCTCTATGTGTTGCCTCTCTCATGCTAGATGATTTTCCATGTATCGAGTGCAACAATGCTTTTAGCCTTGATAATGAGATTATCCCCATAGCATTCTCACATATGATTGAAGATTTTGACATAATTCTTGTGAAGCATGCTTGTCTTACTTCTTTGCACCATATACCTAGTGCCATGAATATTGCCATTGTTGCATCATATTATTCATGCACTTGTGCTTCTAATGGTTATGTGCAAAAGATGAGAACCATCATGATGGAGGATGTGTTCATCTACCATGCGCATACGTTCTTTGTTTTGTTTTGTGCATGTGTAGGATACTTGGACTTTGTGTCGACTTCCACTTCACGTGAGTTGACCATTCGAGCTCTTGAGAGCGAGCCTCATACATTCTACCACGACTTGCTTCTACACCGCATTTGCTTCCACTTCGGCATTGTGAAGAATGCACAAGGACACGCCTTCAAGGTGACATCCTTCTTGAGCTTGGATATTGTGGATCATACTTCATGTGTTGCTTGCACCATTTGCACGCATGTTCGAGATATTGCTTTCACCCATGATTGCCGCATTTCCATGCTTCATGATATATATACCTTATGTGTTGTATCCAATTCTTGGTCTACTTGCTACTATCATATGATTGGTTGCACCAATATCATTTCTTCACATATGCCATGTCCCTTTGCTTGTCACATGCTTGACTTGATTGCCTCACACATGATGAACACTTGCTCTTTCTATTGTGTTGAGTGCCACACTATATTCACTACACCCTATCCACATTATGATTGGATTGTCTTGCACTTGACCCATGTGTTTAGACACTTCATTTTATTTGGTGTTGTGAATACTTCCTATGCCTACCATCGACCATTTGTCGAGCGCTTTATGCATGATTGCTATGATCTTGAGGTAGATGCTTATTCTCTTTTCACACATATTTGCATCACTACCTCACGTTTACATGCTTGTTTCCATGATGACTTTGATTTTGCTCAATTCATATGCTTACATGCCATGTCACAATCCTTTGTCACACCCTATGCTATGCTTGATGACAACACTTGTTTGGTGAATCACCTCTTGAATGCTTGGTTTTGCACTAACGCTAACCACATTTGTTTTTCCAAGTGTTTGTTCTATTTGCTCCTTTTGAAGGAATCACAAGATGGTGCGACATTGGGGAGTGCCTATTTCGAGCTTCAAGATGATGAGCGCTTGGTGATCGACCGCTTCGAAACGGCAACGACATCTCTTTCCCATGGTGATTTGGTTTTCGATCCGAGGTCGGATCTTTTCCAAGGGGAGGGGATGATGCGGAGCATCCTACGGTCATCACCATTTCAAGAGTCCGTTTGGCAAGTGACACGTGTGTCCTCGACTTCTCATACATAAAGGTGAATCTTCTCCTTTATACGTGCTCACTTGACCCCTTCGAGGATGGTATACTACTTGACACTTCTCCCGTGTGCATGCATAGGTATTGTCGGAGCTTCACGGATGTCAAGGAGGAGTGCAAGCGCCAAGGAACGACTACACCATCCGCGAGGGAGGCATGGAAGCGAAGACGGAAGAAGAAAGTGCTGCGGAGTCTACAGCGACCGGACGACCGGAAGCCTCTGGACGTCCGACCCTCTACAGCGCACGGACGACCGACACCAACCGGACGACCGGTGCTACGGCGACAGAACAGAATTTACGGATGTCCGAAGACTTCCGGACGTCCGGACCGTCCCGAGCTTCCGGACGTCCGACCCCTTCCGGACGTCCAACGCCTGTGTCTTGTAGCCGCGGGCTTTTGGCCTTGTATCCCTCTCCCACTTACCCCTTCGTGGCTTAGACTATAAATAGACCACCTCCACCTCCTTTCTAAGGTTAGCAAATATGATAGCTCATTCTTAGGTGAGCTTTGCTCCTACCTCTACTCTTGAGAGAGAGAGAGAGAGACCACTACTCCATTGGAGGCCAAGACCCCCATCTAGGAGAAGATCCTGCGAGATATATCATCAAGACCCCCTCTTGGGCGGCCCCCTTCAAGACCTCCTGACGGAGATGAACTCTACCTTGTATCTTTCCCTTTGTTGTTCATGTACCTTGTGGATCTTGTGTGTTTGATTGTCTAGTGGATGTGTGATCGGACTTGTTCTTGAGTGTTTCCCCTTGTGATTTCTCTCCGTTCTTCCCCGTATTCATCGTGTTCTCCGAGGGATCCCACTCCAAACGTGAAAGATCGGCCTACACCGGGTTAGCCCCGTATCAAAATTCATCCGGAGCGTTGAGTTATGGACGAAACAATCTGATGCTGCAGCAGAATTAGAGTCAAACTACAAGTCCAAAGATGTTACGTCACCTCCACTTGGGCCCATTGGCCTTGTACGATCTAGGGTTAGTTTTAGGCTGCCTTGGGACGTCCTCCCACCTCCTTGGCCGCCACCCCTTGCTCCTATTGATGTAGGGCGGAACCCTAATCGGAGATTTTTCACGTTTGGAGGGGATCCTATGAGGGAAACACGACGAACAAGCGGAAGAACACGGGGAAACACACACACAAGAGGAACACTAAACGGACAAGTATCGATCACACAAGGGCTAGATCCTCAAACACATAAGGTAGCACAAGATTCAAAAATCAACAAAGGAAAGATACACGAGTAGTCGTTCTTCTCCGAGAGGAGGTCTTGATGGGGTCCACCCTAGAAGGGGGTCTTGAATCCGCTTGGGGGATCTTCTCCATAGAGGTCCTAAGCTCCGAGGAGAAGTAACCAAGTGGATGAGCAAGGCTCTCACACAAACATGAGCTAAACCAATGCTAACCCTAGAAAGGTGGGGAAGAAAGAGTATATATAGTCTAGGGGGCGAAGGGGTACAAGGGCTGCGGCCCCAATCAAAGTCAACACACAGGCGTCGGACGTCCGGAGATCACCGGTACTCCGGAGGCTCGAGAGGGTCCGGACATCCGGAGGCCTTCGGACGTCCGTAGATTCGGCTCGGGCGCACATCAGTCGGACGTCCGGAGGCTTTTGGACGTCCGTAGATTCGGTTCGGGCGTGCGTCGATCGGACATCCGGAGGCTTTCGGACGTCCGCAGATTCCATTCGGGTGCCCAGCTGCCGGACGTCCGGAGGGCGTCGGTCGTCCGTGGCGTGGGAGTTCGCCGGACGTCCGGACTTGGTCGGACGTCCGATGCCTGTAAGCAGCATCCTTTCTTCTTCTTCTTGACATGCTTGGGGTCCTCATCATCTTGGCTCTTGGAAGTAGTTGTTCCTTGGCTTATCTCCATGTACTGATTATACATAGGGTTTCGAATGAGGCGATAGCCATGTCTCGTGAGTAGGAGGAGGGAGTTCGGAGAGGAGCGAGTTCACCTTATCTCCGATAGCCTTAGCTCGGGCTCGCGTCATGGGTCCACGTGGTGTTGAGGAAGATGTAGGTGCGTCCATGGGGATGAGTGAGGGATGCTCCGCATCATCTCCCCCCCCCCCCTTGAGAGAGATCCGACCTCGGATCAAAAGCTTCATATCCATGGTATGGTGCGAGGTCCTTGACGTTGAAGATGTCGCTCACGTTGTACTTGTCTTGAGGTAGGTCGATCTTGTAGGCGTTGTCGTTGTAGCGTGCTAGCACCTTGAAAGGTCCATCGGCTCTAGGGATAAGCTTGGACTTGCGTTCTTTGGGGAAGCGGTCCTTGCGAAGGTGTAGCCACACTAGATCGCCAATGTTGAAGACCATGGGTTGCTTGTTGACGTTGAGCTTGGTCGCTAGTCGTTGTACTAGGCGCTCGATGGTTTGTCTTGTATCCTCATGCATCTTCTTGATGTAGCTTGCCCGTGCACTTGCATCCATGTTGGTGCGCTCTTGTAGAGGAAGAGGTAGAATGTCCAATGGGGACAACGGGTTGAAGCCATAGACGACCTCGAAGGGGGACTTGCCGGTAGTCGAATGTCTTGTACGGTTGTAGGCGTACTCGGCGGAACCCTATGTGGACGATCTTTCACGTTTGGAGAGAATCCTACGGGGAATCACGAAGAACACGCGGAAGAACAAAGGGAAACACGGAGAAAACGAGAGAGAGATCACTCAACCAACAAGGAATCAATCACACAAGTACTAGATCACCGAACACAAAGAGATACATATGATCCACAATCAACAAAGGTAAGGATACACGAGTAGCCGTTCTTCTCCGAGAGGAGGTCTTGATGGGGTCCACCCTAGAAGGGGTCTTGAATCCGCTTGGGAGATCTTCTCCGTAGAGGTCTGAGCTCGAGGAGAAGTAACTAAGTGGATGAGCAAGGCTCTCACACAAACATGAGCTAAACCAAAGCTAACCCTAGAAAGTTGGGGAAGAAGGAGTATATATAGTCTAGGGGGCGAAGGGGTACAAGGGCTGCAGCCCAAACGAAGTCAACACACAGGCGTCGGATGTCCGGAGGCTCGGGACGGTCCGGACGTCCGGACGGGCTCGGGCGTCCGAAGAATCAGTTCTATCGTGGGCGCGTCGGACGTCCGGAGAGGGTCGGTCGTCCGGAGCTTCGTGACGGTCCGGACGTCCGGAAGTTGTCGGTCGTCCGTAGATTCGGTTCGGGCGTGCGTCACTCGGACATCCGGGGGCTTCGGTCGTCCGTAGTTTTGGTTCGGGTGGCAAAGTGTCGGACGTCCGGGGAGTCCGGTCGTCCGGGTCCTGGGACTCGTCGGACGTCCGGTGCCTGGGCCTTCAGCAGCATCTCTTCTTCTTCTTCAATATGCTTGGAGTCCTCCCCGTCTTGGCTCCCGCAAGTAGTTGATCCTTGGCTCACCTCCATGTACCTGATTACACATAAAGTCTCCGAATGAGGTAGTAGCCATGTGATACGGATCATCCTACGGTCATCACCATGTCAAGAGTCCGTTTGGCAAGTGACACGTGCGACCTCTACTTCTCATACATAAAGGTGAATCTTCTCCTTTACACGTGTTCACTTGACCCCTTCGAGGATGGTATACTACTTGACACTCCACTCGGGTGCATGCATAGGTATGACCGGAGCTTCACGGATGACGAGGAGGAGTGCAAGCGCCAAGGAACACCTACACCATCCGCGAGGGAAGCCTGGAAGAGAAGACGGAAAGACGGAGCTATGGAGTCCCCGGTCGGACGACCGGAAGACTCGGACGCCGACACCTCTCCAAAGACACGGACGACCGACGCCCTCGGACGTCCGAACTTCACACCCGAACCAGATCTACGGACGATCGAGCTGCCCGGACGTCCGGACGACAATCACCCGAGCCAAAGCTACGGACGACCGACAACCTCCGGACGTCCGGACCCTCTCAAGCCCCGGACGATCGGCCGCCTTGGACGTCCGACCAACGCAGACGCCCGAACCGAATCTACGGACGTCAAGACCTCCGGACGTCCGGACCATGTCGAGCCTCCGGACGACCGGTGACCTCCGGACGTCCGGCGCTCGAGTGTTTACTTTGTTTGGGGCCGTAGCCCTTGTACCCCTTCGCCCCTAGACTATATATACTCTTTCTTCCCCACCTTTCTAGGTTAGCAAAGGATTAGCTCATATTTGTGTGAGAGCTTTTGCTCATCCACTTGGTTACTTCTCCTCGGAGCTCAGGGCCTCTTCGGAGAAGATCCCCCAAGCGGATTCAAGACCTCCCTTTGCGGAGAAGACCAACCTCAAGACCTCCTCACGGAGAAGAACGGCTACCGTTTGTATCGTACTTTGTTGACCTTGAATCATGTATCTCTCTTTGTGTTCTTTGATCTAGCATTTGTGTGACCGATTCCTTGTTGGTTGAGTGTTTTCCCTCGTTCCTCCCCGTGATTTCCTCGTGTTCTTCCGCTCGTTCTTCGTGTTTCTCGTAGGGATTCTCTCCAAACGTGAAAGATCGCCCACATAGGGTTCTGCCCTATATCATCTATGGATCAGAGCTTAGGTTGATCACGTTTTTGGATCCCCTACCCCTCTTTTTCTAGCTTGATTTTGTTGATTTCATCCTAAATCCGAAAATCCGCACCAAAAATAGCCCCCAATTTTTTTTTGTGATTTGTTAGTTTTGATGATGTTTTGTTGATTTTGATCCATGGATTTGCTTGGTTTCGAGTGGATCTAGCATTTCCCCAAGTTTCCCCATCTTTCATCCACGAAATCTCTTCAATTTTGACCCCAAAATCCCAAATTCGCCCAAAATCGCGTCTCGAAACTCAAGCATCTCGTTGACCCAATTGACCCACCGGACGACCGACGCTTTTACGGAAGTCCGAGCCCCAGGAACGACCGGACGTCCGACCATTTCCGGACGACCGGAACCCCTAACCTGAACTGAATTTACGGATGTCCGACCATTTCCGGACGTCCGTAACCTGTAGTTTCAGACTTCGGCTGATTTTTGTTTTGTCCATAACTAATTCATCCGAACTCCGATTTTGACGTTCTTTAGCTCGTTTTGAAGCTATTGACATTCCCCTTCCCATAAAAATACTACCACCACCATTTGACTCCATCAAATTTTTGAAAATTTGGCAAGTTTGCCTAGGCCTTCCACCATATCATCCGCATAGCCACCACCGACTTCCGCAACCTAACCAATTTTGTTCCCCATAGCATTAGTGGTTGCTTGAGTAGTGATTCGAGTCTCCTAAGGTGTTTCGGCTACTTAGGGACGATTGCTTATTCATCAACCACCACCACCACTTACGCATAGGCGTGCCCACCATACACTTCCGCCACCCCCAACTTAACCCAATTTTGTTTGAGTTGTGGCTTGTGTCTCCTAAGGTGTTTCGGCTACTTAGGGACGGCAACTTCAACTCCGACACATGTTTAGCCCGTCATTCCACTTCCGCATTGCCAAGTGCAAACCACCACTGCTTTCCGCTACCACCATTTTACATTTGCCTTTGAGATTTTGAGTTTGCGGCTTTTCCGTTTCCTAGGGTGTTTCGGCTAACTAGGAACGGCTATACATCTAGAACACCGCCACTCATCATCGCCAAGGACGGTAACCTCGACGACACCATTTGTACATTCCCCTTGCAATTGCATTGTTAACCCCTAGCCCATTTTGCGTCACTTGCCTATCGAGACTAGCCACTTGAGTATTGCCGGGCCACGTTACTTGTGCACATTAGTGATCATACCTTCCATTACATACCATACCATATCATATTGGTATCATATCATCCATTGTGTCTCAAGTTTGTTCCCGCATATACACAATTGCTATCTTGGTTTGTGCATTGTGCAAAGTGGCCATAGAAAAAAAAAGAAATAAAGCTTTTAAGCAAAAGAGAAAGAGCAAAGAAGCTTGTAAGCAAGTGCCATATCATCATACCACATTGCATATAAGATTGTCATATCTGATCATCTTGGATCATCTTGAGAAACACCGGGAACCATACATACATAGCATACTTGGGATACAAAGTTTATCCATTTTGCATCTTATAAGTTATGCACAAGTGTCGATCCGCCTATTGAGCAATCGTGCTAGCGTCTCTCTTGAGTTGTGCAACACAGGCGTTTTGGTGGATTCCACATTTTGAGCTCATTCCTTGGTTGCACGGCCCCATTTATCTTTCCGTGTGTGTGTTTCCGTGTGCCACATATTGCTATTGGTCCATTTGTTTCACTTGCGAATTTGTGAATCTCTTTCAACATTATTGACTCTTGCTAACATTTTGCATTAAATTTTTGTTCCACTATCCTCACCGAGCTCCTCCATAAGCTTTACTTGTGTAGGTGTGAGAACCGACAAGGATTGGTACCAATAGTGCTATTTCATTGTCCGCATTTGAGTGAACTTGATTCATTTTCAACATCGGTCAAGGTACATTGGTATAAGTTCTTCTCTTTCCCCCACTAATATTTGCTCGAGTCTTGTGATGGATAGGCAAGGCATTTCATCTTCGGTCTACAACAACAACGACGAGTTCGATGCCACGAACAACAACTCCAACGCCAAGATGCAAGCTCAAATGGAGGAGATCAAAGCCCTCATCAAGACCTACAAGCGATCTTCCTCATCTTCGAGAAGACGCTCAAGAGCACATGCTTCCGTGCTACCATCTCCGGCAAGATCACATCGGCATCGACACCATCATCAACAAGAACGTGAAGGTCAAGAGCTCTACATCAACAACCGCTCAATGACTTCACCATCTCCCTTGGCATCTGCGCCAAGCGACTTCAAGGCATCTTCGCCTTCGGATATTCGGCATCTTCGCCAACAAGTACCCCAAGACTACGCTCAAGAGAAGCTCCCCAAGCTCAAGTCTGCGACTTCCACGAGCTACTACGACCTCGACATCGACCACGAGATTCCTTTCTATGGGACTCAAGAACCCGAGGAGTACCTCGAGTGGGAGCGTTTGATGGACGACTACCTCAAGCTACATCAAGTTCCTCCCGAAGATCAAGTGAGGTGCGCCACAAGAAACTTCCACGACTACGCCTCGACATGGTGGCTTCACACACCTTGAGTGCTACGAGATGAGTTGGTCCAAGATGAAGAGAGCTTTGCGGCGAGAGTTCGTGCCTCCAACCTACACGGAACAACTTCGACGCCAATTGGAGAACACCATCCAAGGATCCAAGTCCATCGACGCCAGCATTTCAAGGAGATGAAGATTGCCTTCTGACGAGCCGGGCGTGGGCGACCCCATGTCAACGAAGTTCCACTTCATGATGGGATTGCACAACGACATCTCCAAGACCATCTTCCTCGAGAACTACAAGTCCATCAACGACTACTACATTGGCGCTCTCAAGGCGGAACAAGAACTCATGAAGGCCGCCGCTTCTCCACCCCAAGCAAACTTCATGGAGACCAAGCTTCACGACAAGCATGAGGCTAGTACCACCATGATGTCCAAGCCCGACAAGCTCCAAGACGATGCTCCCAAGTGTGACTTCACCGCCATCCCTCTTTGTGGCATTGATGATGCCGAGTCTACCTTGACTCTTTTTCAAGATGGTGCGGCGACAAATGCGACTACGGAGACCTTCAAGGACCAAGCTTTGGAGGCAAGCGACAAGGTGGCGAGCAAGGATGATGCTTCCATCTTAGGAGGCGAGAGTGATGTTGTGCCATCTTCGGCCTTCATCATGACGAGAGTGATGTTGAGCCATCTTCGCCTTCATCCACGACGAGAGCGATGATGTGCCATCTTCGGCCTTCATCCACGGCAGCGACTACGAGGCGGTTGAGCATGGGATTTCCCCTTCGACCACGGCGATATATGATGACTTGAGTGACTTGTGCCACCATATTGAGAGTGAGAGTGACTTCACCACTAGCCCCATATATGAAGTGTTGCCCCAATTCCCATGTGAGGAGAGCCACAACCCCACCACTTGAGTGAGATGAGTGACTCCACCATATGTGAGATTGAGTGCACCTATTTTGAGGGAGTGAGTGAACCACCACATAGAGAGAATGAGATAGTTGATAGGTCTAGTGAGGCCATTTGCATTTCTAACAACTTGACCTCTACCTCTATTGTGTCTTCTCATTTGGTGCTAGGTCCCATTTATGATGAATCGCCTATCCTCGACGACTCCGTCCTCTCTTTGGACAAGACGATGGCCATGGTGGAATATGATGCACCCCCCACATGGTTCCATCAAGATGAAGATGACCAACATTTGGTCTTTCCCACCTCACCTACACCACTTGAGTGGAACGACAAAGGTAACATAGGTGACGGTGATGCTCTAGTCCCACTAGTGGACATTCTTGACATTGATTGCTTGCATGATGTTGATCACCCTATTGACATGCTTCATTCTAGTATGATTTCCCATGTGATGATTTGCCCATTTATGATGAATATGATGATTCTCATGTGGAGTCTATTAGTTGTGATGCCATGTTACATCGGATTTCTTGTGACAATTCTTTAGGTCACATCATGTTTGCTAACCCGCTTGACTCGTCATATGCTATGCATGAGATCAACCATATGTCTTATTTGCAATCTCTTCATAGTGACTATGCATATGCCATTAAAATGAACCCAATTTGCACATATGGCATAGACGACAAGCCCATGGTTATTGGCATTTGTTTTTCTTGTGATGATATTGATAAGCATCATTTATCTCATATGCCATGCCATGACCACCTAGCTTCGGATATGCATTGTTTTGGATGTTGTCCATTTTCTCCATGTGATGTTTCCGATATTGCTCATGAGGAGACCACCATAGTTTCCTCATACATTTTAGGAGATTTTGATTCATCCCATTCATTGCATGATCCCAATACTTGTGTGCACCATATGCTCCCCATGAATAAACATGATAGTGATGTGCCATATACTTGCATTCTCAATTTGTGTCCCCATCGTGTCATACATAATAACTATTCTTTCATGATGGATGACATGTTCTTATACCATGCATCAAATTTCTTTGAGCGATGCTTATCTTGTGCTAACTCACACGTGCACATACACATCATGATGGATGATGTGTACATTTACCACACACACAATTTCTTTCGTTTGTGTCTCTTTTGTGTAGGTACCCATGACTACTTGTCAACTTGCAATCCCACGAGTTGACAAAACGAGCTCAAGAGAGCAACGATGATTTGGGATCCCATGGATTGTCTTTCCCACCGCTCTCTTCACAAGAAAGACTTGGCAAGATTTCTTCTACATGGCCCTCACTTGGTTATGGGTTGTTGTTCATTACATATCATATGCCCATCTTGCCATGTTCACTTTGCATGACATGCTCATTCCTATGCCTTTTCCATGCATTTGTGACCCATGCTTTGCTTTACACATGATGATTGACTCTCATACTTGTATGTGTATTTGCAAGCTTGGTGGAGATATCACTTGCTATTGCCATGTTCTAGTCATGACCCATTCCTATGATGATACTTTCATCTTGCTTTATGTTCGTGTTATGTATATGTCATGTGCATTCCCTATGCCTATTATTTGTTTACATGACATGATTGCCATGATTTCTTCTAGTGTGTTGCATCTTCGCTCCACTAGTTTGCACGACTTGATTACTATGCTTGCTTATGTTGCATCACCATTTCATGCGGTTGATGACAACCATCTATATGCTTTGCACATGATTCATATTGCTTCTTGTCATATATCTCTATGTGTTGCCTCCCTCATGCTAGATTTTCCATGTATAGAGTGCAACCATGCTATTCGTCTTGCTCATGAGTTTGCCCCCATAGCATTCTCACATATGTTTGGAGATTTTGACATATCCCTTGTGCAGCATGCTTGTCTTACTTCTTTGCACCATATACCTAGTGCCATGAATATCGCCATTGTTGCATCATATTATTCATGCACTTGTCCTTCTAATGGTTTTGTGCAAAGGATGAGAACCATCATGATGGATGATGCGTTTGTCTACCATGCGCATACTTTCTTTGTTTTGCTTTGTGCATGTGTAGGATACTTGGACTTTGTGTCGACTTCCACTTCACGTGAGTTGAAAACTTCGAGCTCTTGAGAGCGAACCACCTTCTACCACGACGATTCTACATCGCACTTGTTTGTGCTTCGGCATTGTGAAGAATGCACAAGGACATGCCTTCAAGGTGACATCTTCCTTGAGCATGGATATTGCGGATCATACTACTTGTGCTGCTCACACCGTGAGACTTATTGGTCATCTTGGACCACTTGATTGCGCACTTAGTAGAGATCTTGCTTCGACTTGCCATTATCACATTCCCATGCATCATGATATATGTACCTTGTGTGTTGCATCCAATTCTTGGATTACTTGCTCCTCTCATATGTTTGGTTGCAACAATGTCATTACTTCACATATGCCATGTCCCATTGATTGCTACATGCTTGACTTGATTGCCTCACACATGATGAACAATTGCTCTTTCTATTGTGTTGAGTGCCATACTATCTTCACTACACCCTATGCATATTATGCTTGGATTGTCTTGCACTTGACCCATGTGTTTAGACATCTCATCTTATTTGGTGTTGTGAATGATTCCTATGCCTACCATCGACCATTTGTCGAGCGCTTTATGCATGATTGCTATGACCTTGAGGTGGATGCTTATGCTCTTGTCACACATATTTGCATCTCTACCTCACGTTTACATGCTTGTTTCCATGATGAACTTGATTTTGCTCAATTCATATGCTTACATGCCATGTCACAATCCTTTGTCACACCCTATGCTATGCTTGACGACAACACTTGTTTGGCGAATCACCTCTTGAATGCTTGGGTTTGCACTAACGCTAACCACATTTGTTTTTCCAAGTGTTTGTTCTATATACTCCTTTTGAAGGAATCACAAGATGGCGCGACATTGGAGAGTGCCCATTTCGAGCTTCAAGATGACGAGAGCTTGGTGATCGACCACTTTGACACGGCACCGCCATCTCTTTCCCATGGTGATTTGGTTTTCGATCCGAGGTCGGATCCTTTCCAAGGGGGAGGGGATGATACGGAGCATCCTACGGTCATCACCATGTCAAGAGTCCGTTTGGCAAGTGACACGTACGACCTCTACTTCTCATACATAAAGGTGAATCTTCTCCTTTACACGTGTTCACTTGACCCCTTCGAGGATGGTATACTACTTGACACTCCACGGGTGCATGCATAGGTATGACCGAGCTTCACGGATGACGAGGAGGAGTGCAAGCGCCAAGGAACACCTACACCATCCGCGAGGGAAGCCTGGAAGAGAAGACGGAAAAAGACGGAGCTGCGAGTCCCCGGGCCGGACGACCGAAGACTCGGACGCCGACACCTCTCCAAAGACACGGACGACCGACGCCCTCCGGACGTCCGGAACCGTCACCCGAACCAGATCTACAGACGATCGAGCTGCGGACGTCCGGACGACAATCACCCGAGCCAAAGCTACGGACGACCGACAACCTCCGGACGTCCGGACCCTCAAAGCCCCGGACGACCGGCCGCCGTCGAACGTCCGACCGCCCCACGCCCGACCCGACTCTACGGACGTCCGAAGACCTCCGGCCGTCCGGACCAGCTCGAGCCTCCGGACGACCGGTGACCTCCGGACGTCTGACGCTCGAAAGTGTTTACTTTGTTTGGGGCCGTAGCCCTTGTACCCTTCTCGCCCCTAGACTATATATACTCTTTCTTCCCCACCTTTCTAGGTTAGCAAAGGATTAGCTCATATTTGTGTGAGAGCTTTTGCTCATCCACTTGGTTACTTCTCCTCGAGCTCGGGACCTCTTCGGAGAAGATCCCCAAGCGGATTCAAGACCTCCCTTTGGAGAAGACCAACCTCAAGACCTCCTCACGGAGAAGAACGGCTACCGCTTGTATCGTCCTTTGTTGACCTTGAATCATGTATCTCTCTTTGTGTTCTTTGATCTAGCATTTGTGTGACCGATTCCTTGTTGGTTGAGTGTTTTCCCTCGTTCCTCCCCGTGATTTCCTCGTGTTCTTCCGCTCGTTCTTCGTGTTTCTCGTAGGGATTCTCTCCAAACGTGAAAGATCGCCCACATAGGGTTCTGCCCTATATCACCATGTCTCTGAATGAGGACATATCATACTCACCACAAGTTTGCACCCCATGCATGGATTGACACACATTATGATTGCCTTGTTGCATCTTGTATTCCCATGTCATCCATGATATATGAGCTTGTGCATTTTCTTAGCAAATTTGTTGTGATCTTCCTTGATGGCATATTCATACATCATGATCATATTGCCAATCATCAATTGCATGATAACATACACATGTTGAGCATCCATTGCCATATTCATGATATTGATAAACCGTCTCACTATGACATCATTTTGCACCGTGGTTGCATTCATCATATTCACAACACAATTGTGTGCACAATGATTGCATTTGTTCCCATGAATGCTTTACATCTCATTTCATATTATCTTGCTAAGCTTCATGTGCTTTGTCATGAACAATCTTGCCTCACGGACTCATTCTTACATGATGGACACTTTGTGTGCGCTAACCATTGTATTTCCGAGTGTTGCTTGTGTTTGCTCTTTTTACATGTCTATCACTCCGGCGACACCGTGGACTACTTGGATTGCGCCATGTCTTCAACTTCGTCCAACTACAAGTCCGTCTACGACAACCGCTTTCCATGGTGATGAGGATCACGATCCGAGGTCGGATCTTTCCCAAGGGAGGGAGATGATGCGAGCATCCCACGCTCATCCCCATGTACACTCCATCTACTCTCTAAGCCCCAAGGATACATAAGATGAGACCTCGACTATGCGCCATTGGACCTAAGGTGAACTCGCTCCTTTCCGAATCGTCCCTTTCCGCATGTAAGACATGGATGCTACTTCAAGCGCGGACATTGTGCATACTCGGTACACCCGAGGAGATCATGGAGAGCCCAAGGACCAAGGCCAAGCGTGCTGGAGCGAGGGAAGGAGAAGGAAGAAAGGGACCAGGACAGCCGGACATCCGCCCTTGGCCCAGACATCCGCCCTTCCAAGAAGCCGGACATCCGGCCCCAGCCCGGACATCCGGCCCCCCATCACAGCAGCCGCAAAGCTACAGGGCTCGGACATCCGGCCCCAGGACCCGGACATCCGGCTCTTCCGGAAGCCCCGGATATCCGGCCCCCCCTGATGAGGACATGACTACCTTGGATAAGACCAAAAATATTGCATACATGCATATTTGTCAGGTGATTTCTAGTGCAAACTATTCAATAATCTATGTATGTTATCCGAACAAAAATACATCACATACTTTTGTGTTTTGTCTAATTGTAGGTGTATGGGACATTTGTACAATACACATATGAAGATAAGGGAAAAGGAGAAGTTTAGGTGCTGTTCAAAAGTCCTCTCACGTCACTTTTGGACCAAGAGAAGATAGAGTCCAAGTCTCTCACGTTACGGACTCAGATTCGGACTGCAGACATACCTGACTCAAAACGTCAATAACTTTTTGATCCGGACTCCAAATTGGGTGATTCTTTTTTGTTGGAAAATAGATTTCGTGCACCTTCCAACCCAATTGGATTCACCTTCAAATTCGTCCGGAGCGTTGAGTTATGGACGAAACAATCTGATGCAGCAGCAGAATCCGAGTCAAACTACAAGTCCAAAGGTGTTACGTCACCTCCGCTTGGGCCCATTGGCCTTGTACGACCTAGGGTTAGTTTTAGGCTGCCTTGGGACGTCCTACCACCTCCTTGGCCGCCACCCGTTGATCCTATATAAGTAGATCCATCTAGTAGCTTTTTCCTTGGGATTTGTTTAGTTAAAAGTTAGCCATTGCAACTTCGTACTTCGTTTGTGTCCAACGACCAGGACCAAGACCGCTTACGGATCCCCACCTTTATCAATACTTCATATATACTACGCAATATTCAGATTGCTTTATCATATTCTTGCTTGTTTTTCGATTGCTTGCAGGAATAGACCTTCGTGGTCGAGTTGATTGTGCTCGGCGTGGTCAATAACCTCTCGGAGTTGGTTTAGCGATTGCTAAGGCGCAACGTCGTGCACGCTTGTAGTCGGATCGTCAAAGTCGTCTCCACCAAATAGATATTTATCATCTCATCGAAAGATCGGGACAACCTCGCCTCTATCAAGTGGTATCAGTTTTCAGGTTGCTCGGTTAGAATTTCCATTTATCTCTAGATTAGATTTATTTTCTTACCTATTGTCCAAGAAAAAGCCACAAAAAAAGCTAGATCTATTCATCCTTTGTCCAAGCCCCGAGCCTTTGCAATTTTCTTTTCATTGTTTGCATTATTGAATTATCGGTTGCATCGTCGTGTCGAGTTCTGGTCTTTGTGTCTAGTTCCTTTAGAGTTTCGAGTTGTGTTCACATTAGTCACGCCTCAGCTGCATCATTATCCATTCCGCTGTCCACCATACCATCCATCAATTTCCACCACGTGCTACGCACTATTCATTGTCATAATCATAGTTGAGGTCATTCACATCTTCGCTTGATCCAATCTGCATCTTATCTAGTTTGTTTTGGAAAAAGAGAAAAAAAAGAGAAAAAATAAGAGAAAAAAAAGTAAAAAAAAAGTCAGAGAAAAAAAAGAGAGAAAGAAAAAGGAAAAAAAAGTGTGAGAAAAAAAAGAGAGAAGAAAAAAAATAAAGTTCGGATCTATCTAGACTCAATCTCGTAGCTGAATTCGGATTGGAATCTGTTTTGTGTACTGTTTAGTAAAACAGGCATAACTTCCTCATGCGAAGTCCGTTTTGGCTCCGCGAGTACTCAAATTAAAGCTAGAGACGAGCCGCATCTAAATAGTTGCAGAAGCTAGTTCAATATTTGGCACCTCAAAATTGGCTTCTAAATAGGTCTTTTTGCCCTCCGAAGTTCGTGAACACAGCTTATTCCAGTTTTTCAAACCAGTTTTAGAAATTTTTGACTCCTCATATCAACTCGGAATTGAGTGATTCTTTTTGCATTGGAAAGCTTGAGTTAGTAGCATTCTTTGAAAAAAATTATCAGAAAATTGGCTCAAACTTTTCAAGAGGAAAATTGGAGAGAGCTGTCGTATATCCCGCTTAGCGCTTGTTTTTCATCATTATCTTTCTTTGCCGTTGTGATCTTCACTTATATCTTGCTGTCCAGAGCTACTTATTATCCTTCATTGATGCTAGTTGTGCTACGCCGTGACCTCATTAGTGTTCTAGGCTCGCGTCTCTAGTCCGGTGTAGCCTAGGACCAGCACAGTACCGTCGTTGAACGTTTATTCAACATTGCATCTTTGAATTGATTATTGCTAAATGTTTTTTGCTATCATATATAGCCAACCCAGCTCCACATATTTCTACACCGTGTATACGTCGTTCTCGACAATCGCTTTACACAATCTTTAGAGTTACTTGACACCGCTGGTTGCCTGTCACCACCTGCCGCACGGTAAGAACTTGTAAGATATTGATATTTGCTTTACTGTGAGCACTTTACAACCACATCCTAGTAGTTCATAGGAACATTATTCTCGAATTTTTTTTCTTGTTTCTACTAATCATGACAGGTTCCGGAGATAGAAGTTCTTGGACGACGGACACATCTTCACCATCACGAGAGTTGGGACAACACACACAAGCGTATGGTCAGGTTATGTCTTTACCATCATTTGAGGGTAGATTTAATCCTGCTATTTATCTAGCTTGGGAGCTTGAATTAGAAGAAGTTTTTAGTCACCATGATTTTTCTGAACTTGAGAGAGTACGAGCTACCACTAGAGCATTTACTGGTTTTGCTTCTGTTTGGTGGAGTGTACATTGTAAGAAAAACATTGATAACCAACCCACAACTTGGAAAGTTTTGAAAGCTGTAATGAGACAACAATTTTTTCCTCCTTACTATCGTTGTAAATTGCTTCGTAAATTGGAACAATTAAAACAAGGCAGTAACACTGTTCATGCTTACTACCAAGAGTTCAAATCTTATATGCATCATTGTGACATAGAAGAATCTGTGAATGATTCAATGGATAGATTTTTTGGTGGTTTGAACCATGATATTCATTCACGTTTTCAGTATATTCCTCGTTGCATTACTGGTATGTATGTTCGTGCTTGTACCTTTGAGAGACAGCATGGAGGATGCATTGGATGACTACAACACCTACTATTCTAGTTCATGCTCACCACCACCGCTTGGTTCCTCCACGGTGCACCTACTAGAGCAGCCACACCTCGATTATGAGCACGACATCATCTCAAGAGTATGGTACATTGCCATCATCCGTACCTACATCAGCTACATCTTTGCAACAAGGTAATCAGAAGGTATTGATGATATAACTTCACATGAGAATGATGCATGCCTAGTTAACTTGAATACATCATGTGTTGAGTTACCTGTTGATTTGAGCGCATCACCTATTTTAGAGAATCATGTTACTCTCATGAATGCGTCATGTGATCAAACAACTGAAATACCAACAATTTTGAGTGCACCCAATGAATTAACTATTGATGCAAAAGAAGCAATGTTTAATCATTTTGATATGACCTCTAATCTTAGTGATGATTCTGTGTCAAATGACGTATTGCATGTTTGCTTATTTAAGCATGTTGTAGCATGTAAATTTGATGCAAGTAAGGTTTATTCACCAATGTTGGGATGGTTTAATGGTGAACATTGTCAATCTTTTGAAATGAATAAGAGCTTCACTTATATGTGCAAACTGAGTTGCAATATTTTCATGCCTTCTACTTCTTGTGATAATGTTTTGGCTTTAGATTTTATGAACTATGCAAGTTACTCATCTATTTATGTGTCATATGTGCAAAAATCAAGGGAAATAAAATGGATGACATATACATATACAACATGTACACCTTGTCTCTTTTGTTAGCCACATTTCAGACTAAGAACCGCGAGGACGGCTTTGTTTTCAAGAAGTGGAGGATGATGAGGACATGACTACCTTGGATAAGACCAAAAATATTGCATACATGCATATTTGTCGTGTGATTTCTAGTGCAAACTATTCAATAATCTATTTATGTTATCCGAACAAAAATACATCACATACTTTTGTGTTTGGTCTAATTGTAGGTGTATGGGACATTTGTACAATACACATATGAAGATAAGGGAAAAGGAGAAGTTTAGGTGCTGTTCAAAAAGTCCTCTCACGTCACTTTTGGACCAGGAGAAGATAGAGTCCAAGTCTCTCACGTTACGGACTCAGATTCGGACTACTGCAGACATACCTGACTCAAAACGTCAATAACTTTTCATCCGGACTCCAAATTGGGTGATTCTTTTTTGTTGGAAAATAGATTTCGTGCACCTTCCAACCCAATTGGATTCACCTTCAAATTCGTCCAGAGCGTTGAGTTATGGACGAAACAATCTGATCTTGCAGCAGAATCCGAGTCAAACTACAAGTCCAAAGGTGTTACGTCACCTCCGCTTGGGCCCATTGGCCTTGTACGACCTAGGGTTAGTTTTAGGCTGCCTTGGGACGTCCTACCACCTCCTTGGCCGCCACCCGTTGATCCTATATAAGTAGATCCATCTAGTAGCTTTTTCCTTGGGATTTGTTTAGTTAAAAGTTAGCCATTGCAACTTCGTGTACTTCGTTTGTGTCCAACGACCAGACCAAGACCGCATACGGATCCCCACCTTTATCAATACGTCATCTATACTCGCAAAATTCAGATTGCTTTATCTTATTCTTGCTTGTTTTTCGATTGATTGCAGGAATCGACCTTCGTGGTCGTTGATTGTGCTCCGGCGTGGTCAATAACCTCTCGGAGTTGGTTTAGCGATTGCTAAGGCGCAACGTCGTGCACGCTTGTAGTCGGATCGTCAAAGTCGTCTCCACCAAATCGATAGTTATCATCTCATCAAAAGATCGGGACACCTCGCCTCTATCACCCTCGCCTCGAAATCCGCCTCCCATCACCGATTATGCTTGAAGACCCGCCAGCCCGGACATCCGCCCCTAGCCCGGACATCCGGCGTCTCGAAAGCCGGACGTCCGCCCGACGCCCGGACATCCGCCTCCCCACGCCAGCAGTGCATCCGGACTTGTCCCTTGTACCCCTTCGCCCCCAAGACTATATATACTTCATCCCCTTCCTCTTTTAGGGTTAGCATTGATTGAGCTCATAGATAGAGCCGGCTCATCCATACCGGATCTACTCCACGAGAGAGACCGCGGCCCCTCTTCGGAGACGATCCACCTTGGATTCAAGACCTCCCTTTGCGGAGAAGACCATCATCAAGACCTCCTCACGGAGAAGAACGGCTACCGCTTTGTATCGTCCCTTTGTTGACCTCGAATCATGTATCTGCCTTTGTGTTCTTTGATCTAGCATTTGTGTGACCGATTCCTTGTTGGTTGAGTGTTTTCCCTCGTTCCTCCCCGTGATTTCCTCGTGTTCTTCCGCTCGTTCTTCGTAATCCACCGTAGGATCCGCTCCAACGTGAAAGATCGCCCACGTAGGGTTCCGCCCTACATCACCATGGGTTGCTTGTTGACGTTGAGCTTGGTCGCTAGTCGTTGTACTTTGCGCTCGATGGTTTGTCTTGTATCCTCATGCATCTTCTTGATGTAGCTTGCGCGTGCACTCGCATCCATGTTGGTGCGCTCTTGTAGAGGAAGAGGTAGAATGTCCAATGGGGACAACGGGTTGAAGCCGAGAAGCGATCTCGAAGGGGACTTGCCGGTAGTCGAATGTCTTGCACGGTTGTAGGCGCATTTCGGCGATGGGTAGACATGCTTCCCACTCCTTGATGTTCTTCTTGATCAAGACACGAAGTAGAGTGGATAGTGTGCGGTTCGTCACCTCCGCTTTGGCCGTCGGTTTGAGGATGGTATGCCGATGAGAACAAGAGCTTGATTCGAGCTTGGCGCATAGGGTCTTCCAAAAGTAACTCAAGAACTTGACGTCCCGATCGGAGACGATTGTCTTTGGTACTCCATGGAGTCGCAAGATTTCCCTACAAAAGAGATTTGCAACATGTGAAGCATCGTCTATCTTGTTGCAAGGAATGAAATGTGCCGTCTTAGAAAATCTATCCACAACAACAAACACGGAATCCTATCCATTTTGAGTTCTAGGCAAACCAAGTACAAAGTCCATGCTAATGTCTTCCCAAGGTTGATACGGAATAGGAAGTGGCATGTAAAGACCGTGGGATTGAGCTTTAGACTTAGCTTTGCGGCATGTAGAGCAACAGTTGGTGAAGCGTGAGACGTCGCGGAACATCTTGGGCCAAAAGTAGTTGTTGGAGAGCGTGGCGAATGTCTTGTCACGTCCAAAGTGTCCCATGAGTCCGCCTCCATGAGCCTCTTGCAAAAGGAGCAAACGAAGAGAAGACTCGGGAATGCATAGCTTGTTAGCTCTCATAAGATAATCATCCTTGATGTAATATTGTTCCCAAGAAGTATCGCCAAACACTAAGCATAAGGAATAGCAAAAGATGGATCATGCTCATACAAGTCTTTTATATGCTCAAAACCAATAACATTCAACTCAAGTTGAGTGACAAGCATGCATATGCGAGAAAGCGCGTCGGCAACTACATTTTATTTACCCTTAATGTACTTGATCACATAAGGAAAAGATTCAATAAATTCACTCCATTTGGCATGACGCTTGTTCAACTTAGTTTGACCTTTGAGGTACTTAAACGTTTCATGATCGGTATGGATGACAAATTCATGAGGTCTAAGGTAATGTTCCCAAACATGTAGCACACGCTCTAAAGCACACAATTCTTTGTCATAGATGGGGTAATTAAGATGAGCACCGGATAGTTTTTCACTAAAATAAGCAATGGCTTGTTTTTCTTGCATCAAAACTCCGCCAATTCCGGTACCACTTGCATCACAATGAACCTCAAAAGTTTTGTCAAAATTGGGCAAAGCAAGAATCGGAGCTTGATTAAGCAAATACTTGAGCTCATCAAAAGCAGTTGATTGCAAAGTTCCCCAAACAAAGGGAGTATTCTTCTTACTCAAGGCATGCAAAGGAGCGGCAATTGTGCTAAAAATTTTCACAAAGCGACGATAAAAACCCGCAAGACCAAGAAAGCTACACTTGTTGCAAATTGGTGGGTTGGGGCCAAGTTTTAATTGCTTCAATTTTAGATTCATCAACATGGACACCCTTTGAGGATACTACAAAACCCAAGAAAACCACTTTGTCAACACCAAATGTGCATTTTTCATGTTTGCATAAAGACTTTCCTTGCGAAGGGTTTGCAAAACAGCCCTAACATGATTAAGATGTTCTTTCATGGTTTTCTAAACACAAGAATATCGTCAAGTAAACCACAACAAAGACTCCAATGTAAGGGCGAAGCACATGATGCATAAGACGCATACGAAAGTAGGGAGCCTCCGATAGACCCATAGGCATCACTAACCACTCATATAGACCAAATTTGGTTTAGAAAGCAGTTTTCCATTCATCACCCTCTTGTATGCGGATTTGATAATAGCCACTTTTTAGATCATTTTTTGAGAAAAAGTTGGCTCCACTAAGTTCATCAAGCATATCATCTAAGCGAGGAATGGGATGCCTATAGCTTAACGGTAATAGCATTTATAGGTCTACAATCGGAACACAAGCGGAAACTTCCATCGGGCTTAGGCACAAGTATAACAGGAACGGCACAAGGGCTTAGGCTTTCACGTACATGACCGTTGTCGATGAGTTGTTGTACTTGCCGTTGAATCTCCTTGGTTTCTTCGGGATTGACTCGGTATGGAGCTTTGTTTGGTAGAGGCGCTCCGGGAATGAGGTCGATTCGATGCTCAATGCCTCGAAGAGGAGATAGACCCGGAGGTAGCTCATCGTGGAAAATATCTTTGAATTCCTGCAAAAGAGATTTAAACACTAAAGGTAGCTCATGAGAGGTGTTAGTTATTGGGTCTCCATCCATGCACACAAGGACAAAGTGCATCACACTAGATGGGTTCTCACACACTTCTCTCATCTCAATTTTGGTGGCAAATAGGATGAGGTTTTTCTCTATAGGCGAAGAGGCGCTCAAGTTTGGCTTGTGGCTCTGACTCATTTTTTGGTGGATCACTTTCTCACTCTTGTCTCTATGATGGGTGGCTTGCTTGTCGGCTATCACTTGACTAGGAGACATAGGTCGTAGCACATATTCCTTCCCTTTCATCTTGAAGCTATAGTGATTGGTGCGCCCGTTGTGGAAGTCACCACGGTCGAATTGCCATGGTCGACCAAGAAGGAGGTGGCAAGCCGTCATTGGGACCACATCACATTCCAAAGTGTCCTCATATGCACCAATTTTGAAGGAGACTTGGACCGTATGCTCAACTCGTATAGTGCCGGAGTCACTTAGCCATTGAACCTTGTAGGGATTCGGGTGCTTCCTCTTGACCAATTGAAGCTTGGAGCATAGTTCTTCACTTGCCAAGTTGTGACAACTTCCTCCATCAATAATGACCTTGACGGACCTTCCGTTGATGCCGGCCTTTGTGTGGAAGACGTGGCATCTTTGGTCGTCTTCTTGTTGATGTTGAAGAGTCAAGACCTTGGAGACAACGAGGGCGGAGCTCGAATCCTCATCGCAAAAGACTTGATCATCTTCATCTTCGTTCACTCGCCGGTGCATGGCCACTTGCTCAAGGGCTTCCATCTCCTCATCACTCATTGAGTCATATGTGTCGTCATCGTTGAGGATCATGGTGCGCTTGTTGGTGCATTCGTAGGACTTGTGGCCTCGGCCGCCGCAAGTGAAACACTTGAAGGAGCTTGTTTTGATGGTCTCTTCGGTCGGAGTAGATGATGAAGCACGCGGCTTGAAGTTGCTTGTAGTAGGAGGAGGACGACTTGAACTTGTCGAATTTCTCTTGTAACTCGACTTGTCGTTGTTGTTTGTAGAAGGTTTGGTTGATGTAGATGTTGGAGGAGGTGTTGAAGCTTGGTTGTTGGAGAAGCCGTAGGTCTTGGGCGAGTACTTCATGCATTTTAAAGTCATCTTGCACTTGACGTTCCGCCTTTGTAGCTTGATGCACGAGCTCAATGAGGGTTTAGTATGGTTGGAAGTCGGCGATCTTCTTGATGGGATGATTGAGTCCATTCAAGAAACGTGCCATAGTTTGCTCATCATCTTCCTTCACATTGGCTTGAATCATGGATATCTCCATTTCCTTGTAGTATTCTTCAACACTCTTTGTTCCTTGCTTGAGAAGTTGGAGTTTCTTGAAGAGGTCGCGGTTGTAGTAGGTTGGCACAAAATGTGCTCGCATGGCATCCTTCATTTGAGCCCAAGTGGTGATTGGAGGTTCACCTCTTGCTTGTCGTTGCTCAATGATTTGTTCCCACCATATGAGCACATAGTCTTGGAACTCAAGTGATGCCATAGCGATTTTCTTCGGTTCCTCGTAGTTGTGCAACCGGAAGATTTTGTCAACCTTCAATGCCCATGCGAGATAGTCTTGAGGTCATTGCTTCCGTTGAACTTGGGCATGGTGAATTTTAGCTTGCCGTAGCGTTGCTCTTCATTGTGTTGTTGGCGATGTTGATGATGACGCCCTTGACGTGGATTGCAATTGTCTTCATGTTGCTCTTGGCGTGGAGGAAGACCATGATCAACTTGCTCTTGTTGAACTTGAGGTTAAGGTGGAGCTTGAAGAGCTTGTGGAGGAGCTTGAGGAACTTGACGTTGTCCATGAGGTTGGTAGTTCCTCTCTTGGATTTCTTTTCGAAGGGCTTCCTCTTGATTTCGCCGTTCACGATTGCAGTTGGCGATGGCTCGACCTGATTCTTGAAGGGCACGCGTTAGCCTCAAGAGCTTGCGCTTCTCGTTGTTGTTGTTGAAGACGCGTTGAGCCTTGGCGTCTTGTTCGTCTTGGTGTAGACGCTTCGTTCTTCCTCTTGGCGCCGTAGTCGTTGTCGTTGTTGAGCTTGGGCAAAAGCGGCTTGGTTTGATTGAGGACGAGGGACTTGCTCATCGACTTGCTCTTGTGAATGCTTGTCATGTAGCGGGTTGCGAGATGCATGACGGTCTTGACGTGCGGCACGACGAGGAGTGTTCGAAGTAGGTGTACTTGAGTCGTAGAAGGTGTCGTCGGAGTGTCGACTCGAGCGGCTCCGTCTTGAGGATGAAGAAGTGGAATGGTGCCGGTTCCTCATTAAGGCGCGGATCTCGTCCATTCTTGCATCATTCTCTTGCTTGTGAGCGTCGAACTTGTTGTCGAAGTAGTCTCTTGTACGTTGCTCGGAGAGTCGCAAGTCGGTGGCGAGATTGTCGATGTGGTCGCTCATTGCTTGTTGCTCTTGGTGCAACACTCGTTGTGCACCAAAGAGGTGGCTCTTGGTGACGTATGATGACATGTCGTCGTCTTGCTCGAGGAAGAGTGGGTTGGTAGAAGTACTTGGCCTATCCATCATTCCAAGCAAAAATGTGAGTGGTAGAAGGAGAAGAACTTATACCAATGTACCTTTGACCGAAGTTGATGATGAATCAAGTTCACTCAAATGCGGACAATGAAATAGCACTATTGGTACCAATCCTTGTTGGTTCTCACACCTACACAAATAAAAGCTTATGGTGGAGCTTGGTGAGGATGGTGGCACAAAATTTGATGCAATTGTAAGTGAGCGTCAATAATGTTGGAAAAGGTACACAAATTTGCAAATGCAACAAGTAGACCAAGCAAATAATGGTACACGGAAACACACACACAAATAGATAAGGGGGATTGTGCAAACCAAAAGTGAGCCAAAATGTGGAATCCACGAAAATGCTTTTGTTGCACAATACTAGAGAGACGCTAGCACGATTGCACAATAGGCGGATACGGAACTTGTGCACAACCTACTAGGCAAAAATGCAACTGATGAGGACATGACTTGATGCGGAGCATCCCACGATCATCCCCATGGACTTACAACCGTCTCATCAAGAGCCAAAAGGACCCATGACACGAGCTAGAGCTAGAGCTCTCGAGAACGAGGTGACCTCTTTCCTTATTGATATCACATATGATCCACTCGAGACATGGCTACTACCTAAGTCCGATATGCTATGCATGATTAGGTGTCAAGGGAACCTCCCGAGGATGCACGTGAAGATGGACAAGCCACCAAGTCCGCGGATGAAGAGAACCAACGGAGAAGGCCAAGAACACCTTCCGGGCCCGGACATCCGCCATGGCCCCGGACATCCGGCCCCCGGAGCTTCTACCTCAACAGGATCCAATCGGCCAAGTTTCGGGGCGGACATCCGGCGTCCAAGCCCGGACATCCAGCCCGGCCGGATATCCGGCCTGACCCCAATCCGGCGCCTTTCCCGATTCGGCTGAAGCAGTCGCCCGGCCGGACATCCGGCTGAGAGCCCGGACATCCAGCGCCTCGCGAAGGCCCGGACATCCGGCCCGACGCCCGGACGTCCGGCCTCCCCTGCCTGCGCGCAGTGCCTCAGGGCCTTGTCCCTTGTACCCCTTCACCCGAGACTATATATACTTGTTCCCTTTCCTCTTTCTAGGGTTAGCATTGGATTAGCTCATATTCTTGTGTGAGAGCCTTTGCTCATCGACTTGGCTACTTCTTCTCGGAGATCAGGACCTCTACGGAGAAGATCCCCCAAGCGGATTCAAGACCCCCTTCTAGGGTGGACGCCCTCAAGGCCTCCTCACGGAGAAGAACGGCTACCGTTTGTATCGTCCTTTGTTGATCTTGAATCTTAAGCCACTCTATGTGATCGGTGATCTAGCATTTGTGTGATTGATCCCTTGTCGGTTTAGTGATTTCTCTCTCGTTTCCTCCGTGTTTCCCTCTTGTTCTTCCGCGTGTTCTTCGTAATCCACCGTAGGATCCGCTCCAACGTGAAAGATCGTCCACGTAGGGTTCCGCCCTACAACATCTATGGTATCATGAGCCACGTTGATCACGTTATTGGAGCCCCTACCCCTCTTTTCTAGCTTGATTTTTGTTGTTTTTGTCCTAATTCCGAAAATTCCCCACAAAAATAGCCCTATTTTTTTGTGATTTGTTCGTGTGATGAAGTTTTGTTGGATTTGATCCGTGGATTTCGTGTGTTGCAGGTAGATCTAGCTTTCGCCCACCATTTCCACAATTTCCATCCACAAAATCGCCTTGAATTTTGCCGGATCCCACCTTCCCAGCGGTGTGCATCGAGCAGGACATCCGGCCCGAGCAGCCGGACATCAAACACCCGGACATCCGGCCCGATCAGCACGGACATCCGGCGCCCCGGACATCCGGCTTCCAGCCCGGATTTCCGGCCCCTGGTAGCAACAATCCCTTCCACCATCCCGATCACCGCCTAACTTTCGCCAAATTTTGTCCTGTGCCCACATACACTTCCACTTACCTCCACAACTTCCGCATAACACCACCATAGCCTTTCCCACTTCCAATTCCGACAACGTTGCCAAATTTTGCCTTGAGAATTTGAGTTGTGGTTTTCCGTATCCTTTTGTGTTTCGGCTATCTAGGTACGGTTCAACATCAACATCACCACCGCTCATCTTCGTCAAGGACGGTAACATCGTCGACACCTTTGACATTACTTGCAATTGCATTGATAACCATCATAGCCCATCTTTCGCGTTGCTTACCCATCGAGACTAGCCATTGAGTATTGCCGCAACGTGACTTGTGCACATTAGTGATCGTACTCCATAGCATACATAACATACCAAAGTGGTGCATATCTTGTGCACATTAGTGAATGTTATTGGTTTTGAGCATATAAAAGACTTGTATGAGCACGATCCATCTTTTGCTTCTCCTTATGCTAAGTGTTTGACACATACGTCTTGGGAACAATATTACATCAAGGA
This sequence comes from Aegilops bicornis, assembly GCA_021605145.1. Taxonomy (NCBI): domain Eukaryota; kingdom Viridiplantae; phylum Streptophyta; class Magnoliopsida; order Poales; family Poaceae; genus Aegilops; species Aegilops bicornis. Next base: position 454,344,183 of record CM038675.1, on the reverse strand, counting down.
TGGTTACCTTATGAGAGCTAACAAACTTTGCATTCCCGAGTCTTCTTTTCGTTTGCTCCTTTTGCAAGAGGCTCATGGAGGCGGACTCATGGGACACTTTGGATGCGACAAGACATTCGCCACGCTCTCCAACAACTACTTTTGGCCCAAGAAGTTCAGCGACGTCTCACGCTTCACCAACCGATGCTATACATGTCACAAAGCTAAGTCTAAAGCTCAATCTCATGGTCTTTACATGCCCTTCCAATTCCATATCAACCATGGGAAGACATTAGTATGGATTTTGTACTTGGTTTGCCTAGGACTCAAAATGGCAAGGATTCCGTTTTTGTTGTTGTGGATAGATTTTCTAAGATGGCACATTTCATACCTTGCACCAAGATAGACGATGCTTCACATGTTGCCAATCTCTTTTGTAGGGAAATCTTGCGACTTCATGGCGTATCAAAGACAATCGTCTCCGATCGTGACGTCAAGTTCTTGAGTTACTTTTGGAAGACCCTATGCGCCAAGCTCGGAATCAAGCTCTTGTTCTCCTCGGCATACCATCCTCAAACCGATGGCCAAACGGAGGTGACGAACCGCACACTATCCACTCTACTTCGTGTCTTGATCAAGAAGAACATCAAGGAATGGGAAGCATGTCTACCCATCGCCGAGTACGCCTACAATCGTGCAAGACATTCAACTACCGGCAAGTCCCCCTTCGAGGTCGTCTACGGTTTCAACCCATTGTCCGCATTGGACATTCTACCACTTCCTCTCCACGAGCGCACCAACATGGATGCAAGTGAACGAGCAAGCTACATCAAGAAGATGCACGAAGGCACAAGGCACACCATTGAGCGCCAAGTACAATGTCAAGCAAACAAGCTCAACGCCAACAAGCAACCCATCGTCTTCAACATTGGTGATCTCGTGTGGCTACACCTTCGCAAGGACCGCTTCCCAAAGAACGCCAGTCCAAGCTTCTCCCTCGAGCCGATGGACCTTTCAAGGTGCTAGCCCGCTACAACGACAACGCCTACAAGTTCGACCTACCTCGAGACAAATACAACGTGAGCGACATCTTCAACGTCAAGGACCTCGCACCATTCCATGGAGATGAAGCTTTTGATCCGAGGTCGGATCTCTCCCAAGGAGGGGGAGATGATGCGGAGCATCCCACTTTCATCCCCATGGACTTACAACCGTCTCATCAAGAGCCAAGAGAACCCATGACACGAGCTAGAGCTAGAGCTCTCGAGAACGAGGTGACCTCTTTCCTTATTGATATCACATATGATCCACTCGAGACATGGCTACTACCTAAGTCCGATATGCTATGCATGATTAGGTGTCAAGGGAACCTCCGAGGATGCACGTGAAGATGGACAAGCCACCAAGTCCGCGGATGAAGAGAACCAACGGAGAAGGCCAAGAACACCTTCCGGGCCCGGACATCCGGCCATGGCCCCGGACATCCGGCCCCTGGAGCTTCTACCTCAACAGGATCCAATCTGGCCAAGTCTCCAGGGCCCGGACATCCGGCGTCCAAGCCCGGACATCCGGCCCCCAGCCCGGAAATCCGGCGCCCCTTTCCCGATTCGGCTGAAACGGTCGCCCCAGCCCGGACATCCGGGCTGAGAGCCCGGACATCCGGCGCCTCGCGAAGGCCCGGACATCCGGCCCGACGCCCGGACGTCCGGCCTCCCCTGCCTGCGCGCAGTGCCTCAGGGCCTTGTCCCTTGTACCCCTTCACCCGAGACTATATATACTTGTTCCCTTTCCTCTTTCTAGGGTTAGCATTGGATTAGCTCATATTCTTGTGTGAGAGCCTTTGCTCATCCACTTGGCTACTTCTCCTCGGAGATCGGGACCTCTGGAGAAAGATCCCCCAAGCGGATTCAAGACCCCCTTCTAGGGTGGACGCCCTCAAGGCCTCCTCACGGAGAAGAACGGCTACCGTTTGTATCGTCCTTTGTTGATCTTGAATCTTAAGCCACTCTGTGTGATCGGTAATCTAGCATTTGTGTGATTGTTCCCTTGTCGGTTTAGTGATTTCTCTCTTGTTTCCTCCGTGTTTCCCTCTTGTTCTTCCGCGTGTTCTTCGTAATCCACCGTAGGATCCGCTCCAACGTGAAAGATCGTCCACGTAGGGTTCCGCCCTACAACATCTATGGTATCATGAGCCACGTTGATCACGTTATTGGAGCCCCTACCCTCTTTTCTAGCTTGATTTTTGTTGTTTTTGTCCTAATTCGAAAATTCCCCACAAAAATAGCCCTAATTTTTTTGTGATTTGTTAGGTGTGATGAAGTTTTGTTGGATTTGATCCGTGGATTTCGTGTGTTGCAGGTAGATCTAGCTTTCCCCACCATTTCCACAATTTCCATCCACAAAATCGCCTCGAATTTTGCCGGATCCCACCTTCCCCTGGTGTGCATCGAGCCGGACATCCGCCCGAAAGCAGTCGGGACATCCGGCACCCCGGACAACCGGCCCGATCAGCCCGGACATCCGGCGCCCCGGACATCCGGCTTCCAGCCCGGATTTCCAGCCCCTGGTATCAACAATCCCTTCCACCATCCCGATCACCGCCTAACTTTCGCCAAATTTTGTCCTGTGCGCACATACACTTCCACTTACGTCCACAACTTCCGCATAACACCACCATAGACTTTCCCACTTCCAATTCCGACAACGTTGCCAAATTTTGCCTTGAGAATTTGAGTTGTGGTTTTCCGTATCCTTTTGTGTTTCGGCTATCTAGGTACGGTTCAACATCAACATCACCACCGCTCATCTTCGTCAAGGACGGTAACATCGTCGACACCTTTGACATTACTTGCAATTGCATTGATAACCATCATAGCCCATCTTTCGCGTTGCTTACCCATCGAGACTAGCCATTGAGTATTGCCGGCAACGTGACTTGTGCACATTAGTGATCGTACTCCATAGCATACATAACATACCAAAGTGGTGCATATCTTGTGCACATTAGTGAATGTTATTGGTTTTGAGCATATAAAAGACTTGTATGAGCACGATCCATCTTTTGCTTCTCCTTATGCTAAGTGTTTGACACATACGTCTTGGGAACAATATTACATCAAGGATGGTTACCTTATGAGAGCTAACAAACTTTGCATTCCCGAGTCTTCTTTTCGTTTGCTCCTTTTGCAAGAGGCTCATGGAGGCGGACTCATGGGACACTTTGGATGCGACAAGACATTCGCCACGCTCTCCAACAACTACTTTTGGCCCAAGATGTTCCGCGACGTCTCACGCTTCACCAACCGATGCTATACATGTCGCAAAGCTAAGTCTAAAGCTCAATCTCATGGTCTTTACATGCCCCTTCCAATTCCATATCAACCATGGGAAGACATTAGTATGGATTTTGTACTTGGTTTGCCTAGGACTCAAAATGGCAAGGATTCCGTTTTTGTTGTTGTGGATAGATTTTCTAAGATGGCACATTTCATACCTTGCAACAAGATAGACGATGCTTCACATGTTGCCAATCTCTTTTGTAGGGAAATCTTGCGACTCCATGGCGTATCAAAGACAATCGTCTCCGATCGTGACGTCAAGTTCTTGAGTTACTTTTGGAAGACCCTATGCGCCAAGCTCGGAATCAAGCTCTTGTTCTCCTCGGCATACCATCCTCAAACCGATGGCCAAACGGAGGTGACGAACCGCACACTATCCACTCTACTTCGTGTCTTGATCAAGAAGAACATCAAGGAATGGGAAGCATGTCTACCCATCGTCGAGTACGCCTACAATCGTGCAAGACATTCAACTACCGCAAGTCCCCCTTGAGGTCGTCTACGGTTTCAACCCATTGTCCCCATTGGACATTCTACCACTTCCTCTCCACGGCGCACCAACATGGATGCAAGTGAACGAGCAAGCTACATCAAGAAGATGCACGAAGACACAAGGCACACCATTGAGCGCCAAGTACAACGTCAAGCAAACAAGCTCAACGCCAACAAGCAACCCATCGTCTTCAACATTGGTGATCTCGTGTGGCTACACCTTCGCAAGGACCGCTTCCCAAAGAACGCCAGTCCAAGCTTCTCCTTCGAGCCGATGGACCTTTCAAGGTGCTAGCACGCTACAACGACAACACCTACAAGATCGACCTACCTCGAGACAAATACAACGTGAGCGACATCTTCAACGTCAAGGACCTCGCACCATTCCATGGAGATGAAGCTTTTGATCTGAGGTCGGATCTCTCCCAAGGGGGGGGAGATGATGCGGAGCATCCCACGATCATCCCCATGGACTTACAACCGTCTCATCAAGAGCCAAGAGGACCCATGACACGAGCTAGAGCTAGAGCTCTCGAGAACGAGGTGACCTCTTTCCTTATTGATATCACATATGATCCACTCGAGACATGGCTACTACCTAAGTCCGATATGCTATGCATGATTAGGTGTCAAGGGGAACCTCCCGAGGATGCACGTGAAGATGGACAAGCCACCAAGTCCGCGGATGAAGAGAACCAACGGAGAAGGCCAAGAACACCTTCCAGGCCCCGGACATCCGGCCCCTGGAGCTTCTACCTCAACAGGATCCAATCTGGCCAAGTCTCCAGGGCCCGGACATCCGGCCCCCAGCCCGGATATCCGGGCCCCAGCCCGGAAATCCGGCGCCCCTTTCCCGATTCGGCTGAAACGGTCGCCCCAGCCCGGACATCCGGGCTGAGAGCCCGGACATCCAGCGCCTCGCGAAGGCCCGGACATCTGGCCCGACGCCCGGACGTCCGGCCTCCCACACTGTGATGCCTCGTGGCCTTGTCCCTTGTACCCCTTCACCCGAGACTATATATACTTGTTCCCTTTCCTCTTTCTAGGGTTAGCATTGGATTAGCTCATATTCTTGTGTGAGAGCCTTTGCTCATCCACTTGGCTACTTCTCCTCGGAGATCGGGACCTCTGGAGAAGATCCCCCAAGCGGATTCAAGACCCCTTCTAGGGTGGACCCCCTCAAGGCCTCCTCACGGAGAAGAACGGCTACCGTTTGTATCGTCCTTTGTTGATCTTGAATCTTATGCCACTCTATGTGATCGGTGATCTAGCATTTGTGTGATTGATCCCTTGTCGGTTTAGTGATTTCTCTCTCGTTTCCTCCGTGTTTCCCTCTTGTTCTTCCGCGTGTTCTTCGTAATCCACCGTAGGATCCGCTCCAACGTGAAAGATCGTCCACGTAGGGTTCCGCCCTACATCATGACTACCTTGCATAAGACAAAAAATATTGCATACATGCATATTTGTCAGGTGATTTCTAGTGCAAACTATTCAATAATCTATTTATATTATCCAGAACAAAAAATACTTCACATACTTCTGTGTTTTGTCTAATTGCAGGTGTATGAGACATTTGTACAATACATATATGAAGATAAGGGAAAAGGAGAAGTTTAGGTGCTGTTCAAAAAGTCCTCTCACGTCACTTTTGGGCCAAGAGAAGATAGAGTCCAAGTCTCTCACGTTCTAGATTCAGATTCGGACTGCACAGACATACCTGAGTCAAAACGCCAACAACTTTTTCATACGGACTCCGAGTTGGGTGATTCTTTTTTGTTGGAAACTAGATTTCATGCTCTTTCCAACCCAATTAGAATCACCTTAAAATCCGTCCGGAGCGTTGAGTTATGGACGATACAATCTGACGCTGCACCAGAATCCGAGTCAAACTACAAGTCCAAAGGTGTTACGTCACCTCCACTTGGGCCCATTGGCCTTGTACGACCTAGGCTTAGTTTTAGGCTGCCTTGGGACGTCCTCCCACCTCCTTGGCCGCCACCCCTTGCTCCTATATAAGTAGATCCATCTAGTAGCTTTTTGCTTGGGTTTTGCTTAGATTAAAAGTTCGCCATAGCTGCAACTTCGGCGCGCCGTTTGTGTTCAACGACCGGACCAAGGCGTCCAGTAACCCCACCTTGATCAATAAAGCTTTCCTCTTATATTCGCGATATAAAGATTGCAACTTTAGTTTCTTGCTTGTTCTTCGTTTGCCTGCAGGAAACAGACCTTCGTGGTCAGGTTGATCGTGCTCCGGCGTGGGTAATAACCTCTCGGAGTTCGTTTCGCGATTGCTAAGGCACGACGTCCTCGCACGTTCGTAGTCGGATCGTCAAAGTCGACTTCATCCTAAACGATAGCCACCATCTCATCGAAAGACGGGACACCTTTGCCTCTATCAAGCGGTATCAGTTTTCAGGTTGCTCGGTGAGAATTTCCAATTATCCCTAGATTAGATTTATATTCTTACCTATTGTCCAAGAAAAAGCCACAAAAAAAGTTAGATCTATTCATTCTTTGTCCAAGCCAGTCTGAGCCTTTTCAGTTTTCTTTTCATTGTTTGCATTATTGAATTATCGGTTGCATCATCGTGTCGAGTTGCTAGTCTTAGTGTCTAGTTCGTTTAGAGTTTCGAGTTCTATTCACGTTAGTCACGCCGCCGCTGCATCGTTATCCCTTCCGTTGACCACCATCCATCCATCAATTTCCAGCACGTGCTACCCACCGTTCATTGTCATAATCATAGTTGAGATCGTTCACATCTTCACTTGATTCAATCTGCATCTCACCAAGTTTGTTTGGAAAGAGGAAGAGAGAAAAAAAAGAGAGAAAAAAGTAAAAAAAAAGTCAGAGAAAAAAAAGAGAGAAAGAAAAAGAAAAAAGTGTGAGAAAAAAGGAGAGAAGAAAAAAAAACAAAGTTCGGATCTATCTAGACTCAATCTCGTAGCTGAATTCGGATTGGAATATGTTTTGTGCACTGTTAAGTAAAACAGGCATAACTTCCTCATACGAAGTCCGTTTTGGCTCCGCGAGTACTCAAATTAAAGCTAGAGACGAGCCGCATCTAAATAGTTGCAGAAGCTAGTTCAATATTTGGCACCTCAAAATTGGCTTCTAAATAGGTCTTTTGCCCTCGAAGTTCGTGAACACAGCTTATTCCAGTTTTTCAAACCAGTTTTAGAATTTTTTGACTCCTCATATCAACTCGGAATTGAGTGATTCTTTTTGGATTGGAAAGCTTGAGTTAGTAGCATTTTTTGACAAAAGTTATCAGAAAATTGGCTCAAACTTTTCAAGAGGAAAATTGGAGAGAGAGTTGTTGTATATCCTGCTTGGAAGTTGTTTTTCATCATTATCTTTACTGCCGTTGTGATCTTTACTTATATCTTGCTGTCCAGAGCTACTTATTATCCTTCATTGATGCTAGTTGTGCTACGCCGTGACCTCATTAGTGTTCTAGGCTCGCGTCTCTAGTCCGGTCTAGCCTAGGACCAGACAGATACCGTCGTTGAGCGTTTATACTGATGTGCATCTCTGAATTGATTATTGCTAATCTTTTGCTATCATATATAGCCAACCCAGCTCCACATATTTCTACACTGTGTATACGTACGTTCCCCTGGCAATTGCTTTACACAATCTTTGGAGTTATTTGACACCGTGGTTGCCTGTCACCACCTGCCGCATGGTAAGAACTTGTAAGATATTGATATTTGCTTTACTGTGAGCACTTTACAACCACATCCTAGTAGTTCATCGGAACATTATTCTCGAATTTTGTTTCTTGTTTCTACTAATCATGACAGGTTTCGGAGATAGAAATTCTTGGACGACGGACACATCATCACCATCACGAGAGTTGGGACAACACACACAAGCACATGGTCAGGTTATCTCTTTACCGTCATTTGAGGGTAGATTTAATCCTGCTATTTATCTTGCTTGGGAGCTTGAAGTTGAACAAGTTTTTAGTCACCATGACTTTTCTGAACTTGAGCGAGTACGAGCTATTACTAGAGCATTTACTGGTTTTGCTTCTGTTTGGTGGAGTGTGGATTGTAAGAAAAACAATGATAACCAACCCACAACTTGGAAAGATTTGAAAGATGTAATGAGACAACAATTTTTCCCTCTTTACTATCGTCGTGAATTGCTTCTCAATTTGGAAAAATTAAAACAAGGCAGTAACACTGTTCATGCTTACTACCAAGAGTTCAAATCTTATATGCATCATTGTGACATAGAAGAATCTGAGGATGATAAATGAATAGATTTTTTGGTGGTTTGAACCATGATATCCGTGCAAGATTTCACTATATTCCTCGTTGCATTACTGGTATATGTTCGCGCTTGTACCTTTGAGAGACAGATACAAGAGGATGCATTGGGTGACTACAACAAATAGTATTCCAGTTCATGCTCACCACCGCCGGTTGGTTCCTCCACCGTTGCACCTACTAGAGCAGCCCCACCTCAGACTGTGAGCGCGACATCATCTCAAGTGTATTGTGCATTGTCAACGCCCGTACCTACATCAGCTACGTCTTTGCGACAAGGTAACAGTAAAGGTATTAATGATATAACTTCACATGAGAATGATGTATCCCTAGTTAACTTGAGTGCATCATGTGTTGAGTTACCTGGTGATTTGAGCACATCACCTATTTTAGAGAATCTTGATACTGTCATGAATGCGTCATGTGATCAAACAACTGAAATACCAACAATTTTGAGTGCACCCATTGAATTAACTGTTGATGCAAAAGAATCAATGTTCAATCATTTTGATATGACCTCTAATCTTGGTGATGATTACGTGCCGAATGACTTATTGCATGTTTGCTTATTTAAGCATGTTGTAGCATGTAAATTTGATGCAAGTAAGGTTTATTCACCAATGTTGGGATGGTTTAATGATGAACATTGTCAATCTTTTGAAATGAATAAGAGCTTCACTTATATGTGCAAACTGAGTTGCAATATTTTCATGCCTTCTACTTCTTGTGATAATGTTTTGGCTTTAGATTTTATGAACTATGCAAATTACTCATCTATTCATGTATCATATGTGCAAAAATCAAGGGAAGTAAAAATGGATGACATATACATATACAACATGTACACCTTGTCTCTTTTGTTAGCCACATTTCAGACTAAGCAACGCCGAGGACGGCTTTGTTTTCAAGAAGTGGAGGATGATGAGGACATGACTACCTTGGATAAGACCAAAAATATTGCATACATGCATATTTGTCAGGTGATTTCTGGTGCAAACTATTCAATAATCTATTTATGTTATCTAGAACAAAAATACTTCACATACTTTTGTGTTTTTTCTAATTGCAGGTGTATGGGACATTTGTACAATACACGTATGAAGATAAGGGAAAAGGAGAAGTTTAGGTGCTGTTCAAAAAGTCCTCTCATGTCACTTTTGGGCCAAGAGAAGATAGAGTCCAAGTCTCTCACGTTACGGATTGATTCGGACTGCACAGACATACGTGACTCAAAACGCCAACAACTTTTTCATACGGACTACGAATTGGGTGATTCTTTTTTGTTGGAAAGTAGATTTCATGCTCTTTCTAACCCAATTGGAATCACCTTAAAATCCGTCCGGAGCGTTGAGTTATGGACGAAACAACTGACGCCGCACTGAATCCGAGTCAAACTACAATTCCAAAGGTGTTACGTCACCTCCACTTGGACCCATTGGCCTGGTACGACCTAGAGTTAGTTTTAGGCTGCCTTGGGACGTCCTCCCACCTCCTTGGCCGCCACCCCTTGCTCCTATATAAGTAGATCCATCTAGTAGCTTTTTGCTTGGGTTTTGCTTAGATTAAAAGTTCGCCATAGCTGCAACTTCGCGCACTTCGTTTGTGTTCAACGACCGGACCAAGGCGTCCACGTAACCCCACCTTGATCAATAAAGCTTTCCTCTTATATTCGCGATATCCAGATTGCAATCTTAGTTTCTTGCTTGTTCTTCGTTTGCCTGCAGGAGACAGACCTTCGTGGTCAGGTTGATCGTGCTCCGGCGTGGTCAATAACCTCTCAGAGTTGGTTTAGCGATTGCTAAGGCGCGACGTCCTCGCACGTTCGTAGTCGGATCGTCAAAGTCGACTTCATCCTAAACGATAGCCACCATCTCATCGAAAGATGGGACACCTTTGCCTCTATCAGCAACTATCTCTATCCCACGTATGCTATATGTATGGTATTTCGGTGCTATGATCCAAGATGATCCAATATGACAATCTTAATGTAGTATGATGCTATGGTTCTTGCTCATAAGCTCTTTGCTTATCTTTCCTCTTTGCTTAAAAGCTTGGGTGGCTCTTTCACTTTTGAGCTCTTTTCTCATGCAAAACTTCACGAACCAAGATAGCAATTGTGTATGCTATGACAACTTTGTGACACACAAATGGATCCCAAGATATGCACCACGGTGGTATGGTATGTATGCTATGGAGTATGATCACTAATGTGCACAAGTCACGTTGCTGCAATACTCAACGGCTAGTCTCGATGGGTAAGCTACCCAAAAGTAGGGACAATGTGGGTATCAATGCAAATGCAATGTTTGACAAAGATGTCGTCGAAGTTACCGTCCTTGGCGATGATGAGACCCTTGCGAAGTTGAGCCGTGGTGATTGTGAAGCCGAACCGCACCTAGATAGCCGAAACGCAAGAGGATACGGAAGCCACAACTCAAAATCTCAAGGACCAAAATGTGTCAAAATCGTCATAGGAGGTATCGCGGAAGATGTTTGTGTATGTTGGTATGGAAGGTGTGGTGGAATGTGGAATTGTGGTGGTGGAACTGTCAAACTTCAGTTTAAATCGGGGTTTCACAGACGTCCGGATATTACGGTCGTCCGGACTTAAATCGTCGGACGTCCGACCTTTTTCGGTCGTCCGAACTCGGGCGAAAATCGGGCTCGGGATGAACTGCGAGATTTCGGGAAGAGGAAAATGGTGAGGTCAAAATCGAGTGATTTGGTGGATGGAAAAGGGGGAGAGGGTGGGGAAAGCTAGATCCACACGCAGCAACACAAATCCATGGACCAAATCCAATAAAATCTCAACTCACAAACAAATCACAAAAAAATTTGGGGCTATTTTTGGTGGGGAATTTTCGGATTTAGGACAAAAACAACAAAATCAAGCTAGAAAAAGAGGGGTAGGGGCTCCAAAAATATGATCAACGTGGCTCTGATACCAAGATGATGTAGGGCGGAACCCTAATCGGAGATCACGTTTGGAGGGGATCCTACGAGGGAAACACGACGAACAAGCGGAAGAACACGGGGAAACACGCACACAAGAGGAACACTAAACTGACAAGTATCGATCACACAAGGGCTAGATCCTCAAACACATATGGTAGCACAAGATTCAAAAATCAACAAAGGAAAGATACACGAGTAGCCGTTCTTCTCCGAGAGGAGGTCTTGATGGGGTCCACCCTAGAAGGGGGTCTTGAATCCGCTTGGGGGATCTTCTCCGTAGAGGTCCTGAGCTCCGAGGAGAAGTAACCAAGTGGATGAGCAAGGCTCTCACACAAACATGAGCTAAACCAATGCTAACCCTAGAAAGGTGGGGAAGAAAGAGTATATATAGTCTAGGGGGCGAAGGGGTACAAGGGTTGCGGCCCCAATCGAAGTCAACACACAAGCGTCGGACGTCCGGAGGTCAGCGGTCCTCCGGAGGCTCGAGAGGGTCCGGACGTCCGGAGGCCTTCGGACGTCCGTAGATTCGGCTCGGGCGCACATCGGTCGGACGTCCGGAGACTTTCGGACGTCCGTAGATTCTGTTCGGGCGTGCGTCGGTCGGACGTACGGAGGCTTTCGGACGTCCACAGATTCCATTCGGGTGTTGTCGCTTGACGTCCGGAGGGCGTCGGTCGTCCGTGGTTCAGGAGTTCAGCCGGACGTCCGGACTTGGTCGGACGTCCGATGCCGGTAGCTGCAGCATCCTTTCTTCTTCTTCTTTAGCATGCTTGGGGTCCTCGTCGTCTTGGCTCTTGGAAGTAGTTGTTCCTTGGCTTATCTCCATGTACCTGATTATACATAGGGTTTCCGAATGAGGCAGTAGCCATGTCTCGTGAGTAGGAGGAGGGAGTTCGGAGAGGAGCGAGTTCACCTTATCTTCGATAGTCTTAGCTCGGGCTCGCGTCATGGGTCCAAGTGGTGTTGAGGAAGATTAGGTGCGTCCATGGGGATGAGTGAGGGATGCTCCGCATCACCTATATAAGTAGATCCATCTAGTAGCTTTTTCCTGGGGATTAGTTTAGTTAAAAGTTAACCATTGCAACTTCGTGTATTTCGTTTGTGTCCAACGACCAGACCAAGGCCGCTTACGGATCCCCACCATTATCAATACTTCATATATATTCGCAATATTCAGATTGCTTTATCATATTCTTGCTCGTTCTTCGATTGCATGCGGGAATAGACCTTCGTGGTCGCTGATTGTGCTTCAAGATCGCCAAGGTAACCTCGGGAGATTGGTTTAGCGATTGCTAAGGCACAACGTCGTGCACGTTTGTAGTCGGATCGTCAAAGTCGACTCCACCAAATCGATAGTTATCATCTCATCGAAAGATCGGGACACCCTCGCCTCTATGAAGTGGTATCAGTTTTCAGGTTGCTCGATGAGAATTTCCAGTTTCCCCTAGATTAGATTTATTTTCTTACCTATTGTCCAAGAAAAATCAACAAAAAAGTTAGATCAATTCATCCTTTTGTCCAAGCCAGTCTGAGCCTTTGCAATTTTCTTTTCATTGTTCGCATTATTGAATTATTGGTGGCATCGTTGTGTCGAGTTGCTGGTCTTAGTGTCTAGTTCGTTTAGAGTTTCGAGTTCTGTTCACATTAGTCACGCCGCCGCTGCATCGTTATCCCTTCTGTTGACCACCATCCATCCATCAATTTGCACCACGTGCTACCCACCGTTCATTGTCATAATCATAGTTGAGATCGTTCACATCTTCACTTGATCCAATATGCATCTTATCTAGTTTGTTTGGAAAGAGGGAGAGAGAAAAAAAGTATAAAAAAGTCAGAGAAAAAAAAGAGAGAAAGAAAAAGGAGAGAAGAAAAAAAACAAAGTACGGATCTATCTAGACTCAATCTCGTAGCTGAATTCGGATTGGAATCTGTTTTGTGCACTTTTTGTAAAACAGGCATAACCTCCTCATACGAAGTCCGTTTTGGCTCCGCGAGTACTCAAATTAAAGCTAGAGACGAGACGTATCTAAATAGTTGTAGAAGCTTTTTCAATATTTGGCACCTCAAAATCGGCTTCTAAATAGGTCTTTTTGCCCTCCGATGTTCGTGAACACAGCTTATTCCAGTTTTTCAAACCAGTTTTATAATTTTTTGACTCCTCATATCACCTCGGAATTGAGTGATTATTTTTGCATTGGAAAGCTTGAGTTAGTAGCATTCTTTGAAAAAAGTTATCAGAAAATTGGCTCAAACTTTTCAAGAGGAAAATTGGAGAGAGAGTTGTTGTATATCCTGCTTGACAGTTGTTTTTCATCATTATCTTTACTGCCGTTGTGATCTTCACTTATATCTTGCTGTCCAGAGCTACTTATTATCCTTCATTGATGCTAGTTGTGCTACGTCGTGACCTCATTAGTGTTCTAGGCTCGCGTCTCTAGTCCGGTCTAGCCTAGGACCAGCATAGTACCGTCGTTGAGCGTTTATTCAATATTGCATCTCTGAATTGATTATTGCTAATCTTTTGCTACCATATATAGCCAACCCAGCTCCACATATTTCTACACCATGTATACGTACGTTCCCCTGGCAATTGCTTTACACAATCTTCGGAGTTATTTGACACATTTGGTTGCTGTCACCACCGCCGCATGGTAAGAACTTGTAAGATATTGATATTTGCTTTCTTGTGAGCACTTTACAACCACATCCTAGTAGTTCACGGAACATTATTCTCGAATTTTGTTTCTTGTTTCTACTAATCATGACAGGTTTCGGAGATAGAAATTCTTGGACGACGGACACATCATCACCATCACGAGAGTTGGGACAACACACACAAGCACATGGTCAGGTTATCTCTTTACCGTCATTTGAGGGTAGATTTAATCCTGCTATTTATCTAGCTTGGGAGCTTGAAGTAGAACAAGTTTTTAGTAACCATGACTTTTCTCGAACTTCAATGAGTACGAGGTGCCACTAGAGCATTTTGGTTTTGCTTACATTTGGTGGAGTGTGCATTGTAAAAAAAAACATTGATAACCAACCCACAACTTGGAAAGATTTGAAAGATGTAATGAGACAACAATTTTTCCCACCTTACTATCGTCGTGATTTGCTTCGCAAGTTTGAACAATTTAAACAATGCAACAACACTGTTCATGCTTACTACCAGGAGTTCAAATCTTATATGCATCACTGTGACATAGAAGAATCTGAGGATGATACAATGAATAGATTTTTTGGTGGTTTGAACCATGATATCCGTGCAAGATTTCACTATATTCCTCGTTGCATTCTTGGTATGTATTTTCGTGCTTGTACCTTTGAGAGACAGCTACAGGAGGATGCATTGGGTGACTACAACAACTACTATTCCAATTCATGCTCACTACCATCGGTTGATTCCTCCACCGTTGCACCTACTAGAGCAGCCACAACTCCGATCGTGAGCGCGACATCATCTCAAGTGTATGATACATTGTCATTGTCCATACCTACATCAGCTACGTCTTTGCGACAAGGTAACAATAAAGGTATTGATGATATAACTTCACATGGGAATGATGCATGCCTAATTAACATAAATACATCATGTGTTGAGTTATCTGTTGATTTGAGCACGCCACCTATTTTAGAGAATCATGTTACTATCATGAATGCATCATGTGATCAAACAACTGAAATACCAACAATTTTGAGTGCGCCCATTGAATTAACTGTTGATGCAAAAGAATCAATGTTTAATCATTTTGATATGACCTCTAATCTTGGTGATGATTCTGTGTCGAATGACTTATTGCATGTTTGCTTATATAAGCATGTTGTAGCATGTAAGTTTGATGCAAGTAAGGTTTATTCACCAATGTTGGGATGGATTAATGATGAACATTGTCAATCTTTTGAAATGAATAAGAGCTTCACTTATATGTGCAAACTGAGTTGCAATATTTTCATGCCTTCTACTTCTTGCGATAATGTTTTGGCTTTAGATTTTATGAACTATGCAAGTTACTCATCTATTCATGTGTCATATGTGCAAAAATCAAGGGAAGTACAAATGGATGACATATACATATACAACATGTACACCTTGTCTTTTTTGTTAGCCACATTTCAGATTAAGCAACTCCGAGGACGGCTTTGTTTTCAAGAATGGGAGGATGATGAGGACATGACTACCTTGGATACAACCGAAAATATTGCATACATGTATATTTGTGAGGTGATTTCTAATGCAAACTATGCAATAATTTATTTATGTCATCCAGGACAAAAATACTTCACAAACTTTTGTGCCATGTCTAATTGCAGGTGTATTGGATATTTGTACAATCCACATACGAAGATAAGGGAGAAAGAGATGTTTACCTGCTGTTCAAAAAGTTCTCTCACGCCACTTTTGGCCCAAGAGAAGATAGAGTCCAAGTCTCTCACGTTCTGGACTCAGATTCGGACTACCTGCAGACATACCTGACTCAAAACGTCAATAACTTTTTCATACGGACTCCAAATTGGTTGATTCTTTTTTTGTTGGAAAATAGATTTCGTGCACTTTCCAATCCAATTGGATTCACCTTAAAATTCTTCCGGAGCGTTGAGGTATGGACGAAACAATCTGATGCTGCAGTAGAATCCGAGTCAAACTACAAGTCCAAAGATGTTACGTCACCTCCACTTGGGCCCATTGGCCTTGTACGACCTAGGGTTAGTTTTAGGCTGCCTTGGGACGTCCTTACATCTCCTTGGCCGCCACCCCTTGCTCCTATATAAGTAGATCCATCTAGTAGCTTTTTCACGGGATTTGTTTAGTTAAAAGTTAGCCATTGCAACTTCGTACTTCGTTTGTGTCCAACGACCAGACCAAGGCCGCTTACGGATCCCCACCATTATCAATACTTCATATATATTCGCAATATTCAGATTGCTTTATCATATTCTTGCTCGTTCTTCGATTGCGTG
Source organism: Aegilops bicornis (assembly GCA_021605145.1). Classification (NCBI taxonomy): domain Eukaryota; kingdom Viridiplantae; phylum Streptophyta; class Magnoliopsida; order Poales; family Poaceae; genus Aegilops; species Aegilops bicornis. The sequence continues at coordinate 454,328,186 of CM038675.1, read as the reverse complement.
CAGGAATGGACCTTCGTGGTAAGGCTGATTGTGCTTCCAGCATCGTCAGTAACCTTGGGAGATTGGTTTAGCGATTGCTAAGGCACAACGTCGTGCATGTTTGTAGTCGGATCGTCAAAGTCGACTCCACCAAATCGATAGTTATCATCTCATCAAAAGATCGGGACACCCTCACCTCTATCATCTTGTGTTCTTCCGCACCATTCCACGTGTTTGTTTGAGATTCGGACCGCGGTTTCTCTTGTGTCCTAAGGTGTTTCGGCTACTTAGGCGCATTTGGACATCATCATCACCGCCAAGCAATCATCGACTCGGACAACACATCGGTCTCCATCTATACCGTAAGCAAGGACGGTAACCTCGACGACGCTTTGTACCCCCCTTGCCATTAACTTGATAGCTTCGAGCCCTTTTGCGTAGCTTACCCATCGAGACTAGCTTGTTGAGTATTGCCGGGCCACGCCTTAGTGCACCACTTAGTGTTCCATCCATCCCGTGCATTTGATACTTGTTACCTCGTTGTGTGGCTCATACATCAAGCTTCGTGACATAGCCAAAAAAAAGTTATTAAACAAACGAGAAGAGAAGCAAAGAGCTTATAAGCAATAGCATCGAGCCTCTTAGCATACGTGGCATCATCTTGGTCATTACATACATAAGCATACTAGGGATTGTGACACGACCGGTTTCTCTATTAGGTTGGTGCACTAGCGTATCTAGCCCATTAGTGCAATCGAGCTAGCGTCTCTCTAGTATTCGCACAACAAGAGCATTTTCCGTGGTTGCACATTTGAGCTCACCCCTTGGTTGTGTGGATCCCATTTATCTTCCGTGTGTGTGTTCCTAGTGATATCATTGGGTTTGATCTATTTGTCTTACTTGCCACTTGTGAATCTTCTCAACTTTATCGATATCTTGACTAACATTTGCTTGAAATTTTTGCCACCATCCTAACCGAGCTCCTCCATAGACCATTTACTTGTAGGTGTGAGAAACATTTCCCGGTACCAATTCCCCTATTGTAACATCACGTTGGATCATACTTGTTGCCTCCACAATCTTTGGAAAAGGTAACTCTGGTTTTGTTCTCTCATTTTCCTACTCACCACCACTTTCATATGATGGATAGGCCAAGTACCTCTACCAACCCACTCTTCATCGAGCAAGACGACGACATGTCATCATTCGTCACCAAGAGCCACCTCTTTGGTGCACAACGGGTGCTACATCAAGAGCAACAAGCAATGAACGACCGCATCGACAACCTCGCCACCGACTTGCGACTCTCTGAGCAACGTACAAGAGACTACTTCGACAACAAGCTTGACACGCACAAGCAAGAGAACGATGCAAGAATGGACAAGATCTTTGCTTTGTTGGTCAACCGGCCTCCTTCAACTTCTTCCTACTCAAGACGGAGCCACTCAAGTCGACACTCCGACGACACCTTCTCCGGCTCAAGTACACCGTCATCGAACACTCTTTGATGAGCCGCACGTCAAGACCGTCATGCATCCCGAAATCCACTTCACGCCAAGCATTCACACGAGCAAGTCGATGAGCAAGTTCCTCGTCCGCGTTCAAACCAGGACGCTTTTGCTCAAGCTCAAGAAGGACAACGACTACGGTGCCAAGAGGAAGAACGAGCGCGACTACACCAGGAAGAACAAGACGCCGAGGCTCAACGTCTTCAACAACAACAACGAGAAGCGCAAGCTCTTGAGGCGCAACGAGCACTTCAAGAATCAAGTCGAGCCATCGCCAACCGCAATCGCGAACGGCGCAATCAAGAGGAAGCCCTTCGAGAAGAAATCCACGAGAGGAACTACCAACCACGCGTGCAACGTCAAGTTCCTCAAGCTACTCCACAAGCCCGTCAAGCTCCTCCTCAACCTCAAGTTCAACAAGAGCAAGTGGATCATGGACTTCCTCCACGCCAAGAGCGACATCTTGAGGAACGAGCATTTGAGGATCCTCCTCCACGACAAGAGCGACATCAAAACCGCTACTTCGACGAAGAACTCCGCTACGGCAAGCTAAAGTTCACCATGCCCAAGTTCAACGGAAGCAATGACCCCGAAGAGTGCCTCTCATGGGCATTGAAGGTCGACAAAATCTTCCGGTTGCACAACTACGATGAAGAGAAGAAGATCTCTATGGTATCACTCGAGTTCCAAGACTACATTCTCATTTGGTGGGAACAAGTGATTGAGCGATGACGTACAAGAGGCGAGCCACCAATCACAACTTGGACGGCTATGAAGGATGTCATGAGAGCTCGTTTCGTGCCTACTCACTACAATCGTGATCTCTTCAAGAAGTTGCAACTTCTCAAACAAGGCACGAAGACGATGGAAGAATACTACCAAGAAATGGAGATTGCCATGATACGAGCCAATGTCAAGGAAGACGACGAGCAAACAATGGCCCGCTTCTTGAACGGCCTCAACCATCCAATCAAGCGGATTGCCGACTTCCAACCATACTCAAACCTCCTCGAGCTAGTTCATCAAGCGACCAAGGCCGAGCGACAAGTCCAAGATGACTTCAAATACGCCAAGTACTCGTCCAAGACCTACGGCTCCTCTTATCAAGCTCCCGCGACTCCGGCAACTCCTACATCAACTAGAGCCTCACCAAGTACCGGCGACAAGTCAAGTTACAAGAAAACTTCGACAAGTTCAAGTCGTCCTCCTCCTACTTCAAGCAACTTCAAGCCGCGTGCTTCGTCCTCTACTCCGACCGATGAGACCGTCAAGACAAGCTCCTTCAAGTGTTTCACTTGCGGCAGCCGAGGCCACAAGTCCTTTGAGTGCACAAACAAGCCCACCATGATCTTCAATGACGACGGCACCTACGACTCCATGAGTGAAGAAGAAATGGAAGCCCTTGAGCAAGTGGCCATGCACCGACAAGTGAACAACAAAGACGAAGATGATCAAGTCTTTTGTGATGAAGATTCAAGCCCCGCTCTTGTTGTCTCCAAGGTCTTGACTCTTCAACATCAACAAGAAGAAGACCAACGATGCCACATCTTCCATACAAAGGCCGGCATCAATGGAAGGTTCGTCAAGGTCATCATCGATGGAGGTAGTTGCCACAACTTGGCAAGTGAAGAACTTTGCTCCAAGCTACAATTGTTCAAGAGGAAGTACCCGCACCCCTACAAGGTTCAATGGCTAAGCGACTCCGGCACTATACGAATCGAGCATACAGTCCAAGTCTCCATCAAAATTGGTGCATATGAGGACACTTTGGAGTGTGATGTGGTCCCAATGACCGTTTGCCACCTCCTTCTTGGTCGACCATGGCAATTCGACCGTGGTGTCATCCACAATGGGCGTACAAATCACTATAGCCTCAAGATGAAAGGGAAGGAGTATGTGCAACGACCTATGTCTCCTAGTCAAGTGATAGCCGACAAGCAAGCCACCCATCATGGAGAGAAGAGTGAGAGCCACAAGCCAAACTTGAGCGCCTCTTCGCCTAGAGAGAAAAACCTCATACTATTTGCCACAAAAAGTGAGATGAGAGAAGTGTGTGAGAACCCATCAAGTGTGATGCACTTTGTCCTTGTGTGCAAGGATGAAGAACCAAAAACTAACACCTCTCACGAGCTACCTTTAGTGTTTCAATCTCTTTTGCAGGAATTCCAAGATGTCTTCCCCGATGAGCTACCTCCGGGTCTACCTCCTCTACCAGGCGTTGAGCACCGAATCGACCTCATCCCCGGAGCGCCACTTCCAAACAAAGCTCCATACCTTGTCAACCCCGAAGAAACTAAGGAGATTCAACGGCAAGTACAACAACTCATCGACAACGGTCATGTACGTGAAAGCTTAAGCCCTTGTGCCGTTCTGGTTATTCTTGTGCCTAAATCCGATGGAAGTTTCCGCTTATGTTCCGATTGTAGACCTATAAATGCTATCACCGTTCGCTATAGGCATCCCATTCCTCGCTTAGATGATATGCTTGATGAAATTAGTGGAGCCAACTTTTTCTCAAAAATCGATCTTAAAAGTGGCTATAATCAAATCCGTATTCAAGAGGGTGATGAATGGAAACCCGCTTTCAAAACCAAATTTGGCTTGTATGAGTGGTTAGTGATGCCTATGGGTTTATCGGAGGCTCCCGGTACTTTCGTGCGCCTTATGCATCATGTGCTTCGCCCTTATATTGGAGTCTTTGTTGTGGTCTACTTCGACGATATTCTTGTGTTTAGCAAAACCATGAAAGAGCATCTTGATCATGTTAGGGCTGTTTTGCAAACCCTTTGCAAGGAATGTCTTTATGCAAACTTGAAAAATGCACGTTTGGTGTTGATAAAGTGGTTTTCTTGGGTTTTGTTGTCTCTTCCAAGGGTGTCCATGTTGATGAATCTAAAATTGAAGCAATTAAAACTTGGCCCCAACCCACCAATTTGCAACAAGTGCGTAGCTTTCTTGGTCTTGCGGGTTTTTATTGTCGCTTTGTGAAAGATTTTAGCACTATTGGCGCTCCTTTGTATGCTTTGAGTAAGAAGAATACTCCCTTTGTTTGGGGATCTTTACAATCCACCGCTTTTGATGAGCTCAAGTCTTTGCTTACTCATGCTCCGATTCTTGCTTTGCCCAATTTTGACAAAACTTTTGAGGTTCATTGTTGATGAGGACATCCCTACTCCTTTACCATCATTTTCAAATAAAGATGATATTGCACAAGACAAGTCCAATGAAATCAGAATTGGACCAATTACAAGAGCACGTGCAAAACTACTTGAACAACAGGTGAATTCACTCTTAGTTGAATCTGACATTTGTGTTAATCAGAATTTTATACTGCCTAAGTCTTTTCATATTTGTATGATCAGATTTGAAGGGAAGGCAAGCTTGGCATGTGGAGATGAAGAATTGCAGCAAGAAGAACTTCTACTGATGTCTAAAATCAGCAAGTGCACGAGGGAGGAGAGGGAGGCAGGGGCACAACATAAACAGAAGGAAAATCAGAACTGGACTTGGATTGACAGCCAGGAGGCCCGCAATTGATATACGTGCAGAATCCGTGTCCGTGCTCCAAATAAGGCGTTTAAATACAATTTGGAAAGCTTGACTCGTGTGCTTTCCAAATTGTATACTCGCAGCCCGCGATTTGCGGTGACCGAGTCGCAGTCACCAAAACAATACGGCGGTTGTTTCTGCCAGTTTTTTCCAGATAGATTCGTTTAAGTTAGGAAAGTTAGAGATAAGTTAGATTTCGACCCCAACACTATGTTGGACGTCCAGGGGTCTTTATATACCCTTGTAAGTCGTGGCTTTTAGGGTTAGCCCACGTTTTGATTAAACTCATATCAGACTGAATTGCTTTAAGCATTCCTCTATACTCATATTCCTCTTTCCATCGATCAAGAATATTTACCTACACCAAATTTGTTTCGATATGGTGTATTTGCTACTGAAAGTCAAGTGCTATCTGTCGTTCCACTGGGAATTGGGAGATTGCAGAACCGCTTAAATGGTCGGCGGCTACGTGCGCAAGTGTGTGGTGTTGCGAATATCCATAGGGTTGAAGATCTGTTGCATTGGCAACGGGGGAACAACCGGAGAGTTCGAGAGCATCTCACAAGTTATCCTACAAGTTCAACATCGACATCCTCCGCTCACTGAGAAGATCGGGCCACCCCTTATCATCTTGGTATCAGATTTCGAGCGTTTACTCGGTGAGCATCCACCGATACATTAGATTAGTTTTGTTTTCGTCCTATAGAGAAAAATCCATAAAAATTTTAGGTTTAGAGATTTGCCATAGCCTAGATAGCATCGGTTCCAAGTTTTAGTTGCTGATCGTAGTCTTTTATTTGCGTAACTTACTTTTTGATCTGAGTCGTTGTCGATTGTCTAGGTTTTCCTTTTCTCACGTCGGAGTCGTTTGGTTGCTATCAAGTCAGTTCGTCCGAGTCAGCTTTCGTTTGGTTCGATTAACTATCTGAATCAGATTGTGTTTCTTTTGATAACCATAGTCATCCTTTCTTCTTTTCCGTAGTACTTTCCTATTGAGACTAGCATATCCTTTGCTCTACGGGCTGCTCATATAGGAATTTGGAGAGTGCATCTTTTGTTTTGGCAAAATCAGATTGGTTACTAATTGCTCAGTTTACTGATAAAAAAAGAGAAAGAAAAAGAAAACGAAAAAAAAGAGAAAGAAAAAGAAAAAGAAAAAAAGAGGAGGAAAAGAAAGCTATACGCGGATGTTGCATATAATTTTGGCGAGTTTGTTCAGTTTTTCTGCCATGTTCATTGCACTAGTAGATTGAGCAATCTCGTGCCCGTATAAATTGAGCAATTTGCTAGCGTCTCTCCTGTGCATTTGCAACACGAGCATTACTCCGACATTCCAGAATTTTGAGCTCAGTTTCAGAGTTGCATTTGCCCCACTTATCTCCACCGTGTGTGTTTTCGTGGGTCTCTATCATACGATCAACACTAGGATTTGTGAATTGGTGTTGATAGGTATTCCAACCAAGCTCCAACATATACCCTATTTGTTGTGTGATAGTTTTCACCCTCGGTATTCGCTACATCACATCCGTGCACGTTCTGCCCATAGAAGTTGGTAAGCTTTTCTAATTCACTTTGGAATGGTAAGATACCTTGTTTCTTTCAGTTTTGAGTGAGTTGAGAGTTTTCCACATACACTATATTTTCTGTGAGTACTAATCACCTAATCATGTCCGACGAGTCTTTTGATATACAGCAGAAAAAGGACCCTAAATCCGTGGTGCATTGGAATGAATATGAGGCTCTTCGTGATCATCTTCAGCGACAAATTCAGTGTGCAACCGATCCTATAAATGAGAATGTGCAGAACATGGAGTTGGACCTCAAGGATGCCACAGAAACCATCACAGCTACACAACGTCAAGTTACTGAAATTCAGGGGACCCTAGTTAACTTGCAACAAGCTATGGCTGCGTTAACAAATCCGCTGATCGCCAATGTAATCAGCAGTTGATGATGATGATGGTGAAGCTAGTGTTCATGGTGGTAATGAGGGTGTTGCGGTTGCTAATGCTGCCAATGTACAAGGGGCTGCAAGACGTCGTGCACAATTACAAAGAAGCTAATCGGGACAGCAAGCTCCACACGAGCGGTTGTCGCTGGTCAAGATGGTGGTCGTGGTAATGGAGGCCGTGGTGGTGGCCGTCTTTGCTGCCATGCCCGTAGGCCGTGGATTTGCTCCTCTTGGTGCGCGCCGTCGATTTGATGATGATGCTTTTGCACAACCAGCCAACCGTGATGATGATGGTCTGGGCAAACCAAAGTTCACCGTCCCCAAGTTTATTGGTTCTACTGATGTTGAAGAGTACCTCAATTGGGAGCATGAGTACACCGAGGACAGAAAAATAAAACTTGCATCTTCTGAATTTGATGACTATGCTTTGCTTTGGTGGGATAATATTGTACAGTCCAGAATTGAAGATGGTGAACGTCCCATTGTTACATGGAGAGCTATGAAGGAAGAGATGCGTGCTCGCTTTGTTCCACGCAATTATATTCGTTCTCTCTATGACAAATTGCAGAATTTGAGGCAAGGTACTTCTTCCGTGGATGAATATTTTCAGGAGATGGAGCTTATTATGCAGCGTGCTAGAGTGCGTGAAGAGCCTGAACAAACAATGCAGCGATTTCTCTCTGGTCTGAACTATAACATCAAGCTGCATCGCTCGCCTTCACCAATATTATGACATGACATATTTGTTACACCAAGCACGTGAGGCTGAATTGCAAGTGGCCGAGGATGCTAATTTTACATCTCGCACAACAGCGAGTAGAGGACGTTTTACACCACGAACAACACCTAGTATGGAGCCTACTCCTAGTTCCACTTCTAGTTTTCGTGGTAATACTTCTTCCAAATCAGATTCGGTGATTTCTAATGCGAAGAAATCGGCACAACCTGCTGCTAGTGCTGCTGGTTCTACTAATTCTACAACAAGAAGAAACAGGGACATGAGTTGTCATACATGTGGTGGAAGGGGTCATTTTAAGAGAGATTGTCCCAATAAGAAGGTTATGTTGATTAATGAGGATACAACAGAATATGAAGCCGGTGATGATGCTGACCCTGATTCTGAAATTTGGGAGCTACAATTGTTTGCTCGCCCAAAGTGCTAAGTGTTACGCCTAGTCCTGCAGAACAGAGGTGCAATTTGTTTCAAACAAAGGCCGCTGTTGGTCCTGGTAAGGCATGCAAGGTTATAATTGATGGTGGTAGTTGTCACAATTTGGCTAGTTGATGTAGGGTGGAACCCTACGTGGGCGATCTTTCACGTTGGAGCGGATCCTACGGTGGATTACGAAGAACGAGCGGAAGAACACGAGGAAATCACGGGGAGGAACGAGGGAAAACACTCAACCAACAAGGAATCGGTCACACAAATGCTAGATCAAAGAACACAAAGGGAGATACATGATTCAAGGTCAACAAAGGACGATACAAACGGTAGCCGTTCTTCTCCGTGAGGAGGTCTTGATGATGGTCTTCTCCGCAAAGGGAGGTCTTGAATCCAAGGTGGATCGTCTCCGAAGAGGGGCCGCGGTCTCTCTCGTGGAGTAGATCCGGTATGGATGAGCGAAGCTCTATCTATGAGCTAAATCAACGCTAACCCTAGAAAGAGGAGGGGATCAAGTATATATAGTCTCGGGGCGAAGGGGTACAAGGGACGAGTCCCGGAGGCACTGCACGCAGGCAGGGAGGCCGGACGTCTGGGCGTCGGGCCGGAGGTCCGGGCCTTCGCGAGGCGCCGGATGTCCGGGCTCTCAGCCCAGATGTACGGGCTAGAGCGACCGTTTCAGCAGAACCGGGAGAGGGGCGCCGGATTTCCGGGCTGGGGAGCCGGATATCCGGGGCTTCGCGGGAGGCCGGATGTCCGGGGCCTGGGGCCGGATGTCCGGGCTGTGGCAACTGCTTTCAAATGGATCGGGAGAGGGGTGCCGGATTTCGGGCTTGAGGCCGGATATCCGGCTCTCGAGACGCCGGATGTCCGGGCGGTTGGCCGGATGTCCGGGCTTTGGTGAGGCGCCGGATGTCCGGCCTCGCCGGATGTCGTCTTTGTAACTTCAGCAGCTCCGTCTTCTTCCGCTGCCGCTTCCATGCTTCCTCGCGGATGGTGTAGTCGTTCCTGGCGCTTGCACTCCTCCTTGACATCCGAGAAGCTCCGACAATACCTATGAATGCACACGGGGAAGTGTCAAGTAGTATACCATCCTCGAAGGGGTCAAGTGAGCACGTGTAAAGGAGAAGATTCACCTTTGTGTATGTGAAGAAGAGGTCGACGTGTCACTTGCCAAACGGACTCTTGACATGGTGATGATCAGGATGCTCCGCATCATCCCTCCCCTTGGAAAGGATCCGACCTCGGATCGAAAACCAAATCACCATGGGAAAGAGATGGCGGTGCCGTGTCAAAGTGGTCAATCACCAAGCTCTCGTCATCTTGAAGCTCAAATGGGCACTCTCCAATGTCGCACCGCCTTGTGATTCCTTCAAAAGGAGCAAATACAACAAACACTTGGAAAAATAAATGTGGTTAGCGTTAGTGCAAAACCAAGCATTCAATTGGTGATTCACCAAACAAGTGTCGTCATCAAGCATAGCAAATGGTGTGGCAAAGGATTGTGACATGGCATGTAAGCGCATAAATTGAGCACAGTCAAAGATATCATGGGGACAAGCATGTAAATGGGAGGTAGAGATGCAAATATGTGTGTCAAGAGAATAAGCATCTACCTCAATTTCATAGCAAGCATTCATAAATTGCTCAATGAAAGGTCTATGGTAGGCATATGAATCATTCATAACACCAAGTAAAATGAAGTGTCTAAACACATGGGTCAAGTGCAAAAAAATCCAAACATAATGTGCATGGGGTGTAGTGAATATCATGTGGCGCTCAACACAATGGAAAGAGCAATTGTTCATCATGTGAGAGGCAATCAAGTCAAGCATGTAGCAATCAATGGGACATGGCATATGTGAAGTAATGACATTGTTGCAACCAAACATATGAGAGGAGCAAGTAATCCAAGAATTGGATGCAACACACAAGGTAAATATGTCATGATGCATGGGAATGTGATAATGGCAAGTCAAAGCAAGATCTCTACTAAGTGCGCAATCAAGTGGTCCAAGATGACCAATAAGTCTCATCGTGCAAGCAACACAAGTAGTATGATCCGCAATATCCATGCTCAAGAAAGATGTCACCTTGAAGGCATGTCCTTGTGCATTCTTCACAATGCCGAAGTGGAAGCAAATGCGTGTAGAAGCGATTCGTGGTAGAATGTATGAGGCTCGCTCTCAAGAGCTCGAATGGTCAACTCACGTGAATTGGAAGTCGACACAAAGTCCAAGTATCCTACACATGCACAAAACAAAACGAAGAACGTATGCGCATGGTAGATGAACTCATCATCCGTCATGATGGTTCTCATCTTTGCACAAAACCATTAGAAGGACAAGTGCATGAATAATATGATGCAACAATGGCAATATTCATGGCACTAGGTATATGGTGCAAAGAGTTAAGACAAGCATGCTTCACAAGAATTATGTCAAAATCTCCAAATATATGCGAGAATGCTATGGGGGCAATCTCATGAGCAAGAAGAGAATCATTGTTGCACTCAATACATGGCAAATCATCTAGCATGAGGGAGGCAACACATAGAGATATATGACAAGAAGCAATATGAATCATGTGCAAAGCATATAGATAGTTGTCATCAACCGCATGAAATGGTGATGCAACATAAGCAAGCATAGTAATCAAGTCGTGCAAACTAGTGGAGCGAAGATGCAACACACTAGAAGAAATCATGGCAATCATGTCATGTAAACGAATAATAGGCATAGGGAATGCACATGACATATCGCAAGCACGAACACAAAGCAAGATCATAGTGTCATCATAGGCATGGGGCACAAAGCAATCATGGCAATACCAAACAATATCTCCACCACGCGTGCAAATACACATACAAGTACTAGAATCAATCATCATGTGTAATGCAAAGCATGGGTCACAAATGCATGGCAAAGGCATAGGAATGGGCATATCATGCAAAGTGAACATGGCAAGATGGGCAAAGGATATATAATGGAGAACAACCCATAGCCAAGTGAGGGCCATGTAGAAGAAATGCGCCAAGTGTTTGCGCCAAGTGAGCGGTGGGAAAGACAATCCATGGGATCCCAAATCATCGTTGCTCTCTAGAGCTCGTTTTGTCAACTCGTGGGATTGCGTAGGTCGACAAGTATTCATGGGTACCTACACAAAAGAGACAAAAACCAAAGAAATTGTGCGCGTGGTAAATGTACACATCATCCATCATGATGTGTATGTGCACGTGTGAGTTAGCATAAGATAAGCATCGCTCAAAGAAATTTGATGCATGGTATAAGAACATGTCATCCATCATGAAAGAGTTATTATGTATGACACGATGGGGACACAAATTGAGAATGCAAGTATATGGCGCATCGATAGCATTTTCATTCATGGGGAGCATGTGGTGCACACAAGTATGGGGATCATGCAATGAATGGGATGGATCAAATTCTCCTAACATGTATGAGGAAACTATGGGGGTCTCCTCATGAGCAATATTGGAAACATCATTTGGAGAAAATGGACAACATCCAAAACAATGCATATCCGAAGCTAGGAGGACATGGCATGGCATATGAGATAAATGATGCAAAGGGAGCATATCAATATCATCACAAGAAAAACAAATGCCAATAACCATGGGCTTGTCATCTATGCCATATGTGCAAATTGGGTTTATTTTAATGGCATATGCATAGTCACTATGAAGAGATTGCAAATAACATATGATGGATCTCATGCATAGCATATGACAAGTCAAGCGGATTAGCAAACATGATGTGACCTAAAGAATTGTCACAAGAAATCCTATGTAACATAGCATCACTACTAATAGACTCCACATGAGAATCATCATATTCATAAATGGGCAAATCATCACATGGGGAAATCATACTAGAATGAATCATGTCAATAGGGTGATCAACATCATGCAAGCAATCAATGTCAAAATAGTCCACTAGTGGGACGAGAGCATCACCGTCACCTTTGTTACCCTTGTCATTCCACTCAAGTGCTGTAGGTGAGGTGGGAAAGACCAAAAGGTGGTCATCTTCATCTTGATGGAACCATGTGGGGGGTGCATCATATTCCACCATGGCCATCGTCTTGTCCAAAGGGAGGACGGAGTCGTCGAGGATCGGCGCGTCATCATAAATGGGACCTAGCACCAAATGAGAAGACACAATAGAGGTAGAGGTCAAGTTGTTAGAAATGCAAATGGCCTCACTAGACCTATCAACTATCTCACTCTCTTTATGTGGTGGTTCACTCACTCCCTCAAAATAGCTTCACTCAAACTCACGTATGGTGGGGTCACTCATCTCACTCAAGTGGTGGGGGTTGTGGCTCTCCTCACATGGGAATTGGGGCAACACATATATGGGGCTAGTGGTGAAGTCACTCTCACTCTCAATATGGTGGCTCAAGTCACTCAAGTCATCGGACGTCGCCCGTGGTCAAAGGGAAAATCCCATGCTCAACCGTCTCGTAGTCGCTGCCGTGGATGAAGGCGAAGATGGCACATCATCGCCTCGTCGTGGATGAAGGCCGAAGATGGCTCAACATCACTCTCGTCGTGGATGAAGGCCGAAGATGGCACAACATCACTCTCGCCTCCTAAGATGGAAGCATCATCCTTGCTGGCCACCTTGTCGCTTGCCTCCAAAGCTTGGTCCTTGAAGGTCTCCGTAATCGTACTTGTCGCCGCACCATCTTGAAAAAGAGTCAAGGTAGACTCGGCATCAACAATGCCACAAAGAGGGATGGCGGTGAAGTCGCACTTGGGAGCATCGTCTTGGAGCTTGTCGGGCTTGGACATCATGGTGGTACTAGCCTCATGCTTGTCGTAGAGCTTGGTCTCCACGAAGTTTGCTTGGGGTGGAGAAGCGTTGGCCTTCATGAGTTCTTATTCCGCCTTGAGAGCACCAATGTAGTAGTCGTCGATGGACTTGTAGTTCTCGAGGAAGATGTTCTTGGAGATGTCGTTGTGCAATCCCATCATGAAGTGGAACTTCATTGACATGGGGTCGTCCACGCCACTCGTCAAGAAGGCAATCTTCATCTCCTTGAAGTACTTGTCGATGGACTTGGATCCTTGGGTGGTGTTCTCCAATTGGCGTGAAGTTGTTCCGTGTATGTTGGAGGCACGAACTCTCGCCACAAAGCTCTCTTCATCTTGGACCAACTCATCTCGTAGCACTCAAGGTGTGTGAAGCCACCATGTCGAGGCGTAGTCGTGGAAGTTTCTTGTGGCGCACTTCACTTGATCTTCGGGAGGAACTTGATGTAGCTTGAGGTAGTCAGACATCAAACGCCTCCCACTCGAGGTACTCCTCGGGTTCTTGAGTCCCAGAGAAAGGAATCTCGTGGTCGATGTCGAGGTCGTAGTAGCTCGTGGAAGTCGCGGACTTGAGCTTGGGGAGCTTCTCTTGAGCGTAGTCTTGGGGTGCTTGTTGGCGAAGATGTCAATATCCGAAGGCGAAGATGTTTGAAGTCGCTTGGCGAAGATGCCAAGGGAGATGGTGAAGTCGTGGAGCGGTTGTTGATGTTGAGCTCTTGACCTTCACGTTCTTCTTCATGATGGTGTCGATGCCGATGTGATCTTGCCGGAGACGGTAGCTCGGAAGCATGTGCTCTTGAGCGTCTTCTCGAAGATGAGGAAGATCGCTTGTAGGACTTGATGAGGGATTTGATCTCCTCCATTTTAGCTTGCATCTTGGCGTCGTAGTTGTTTTCCATGGCATCGAACTCGTCGTTGTTGTTGTAGACCGAAGATGAAATGCCTTGCCTATCCATCACAAGACTCAAGCAAATATGAGTGGGAGAAAGGGAAGAACTTATACCAATGTACCTTGACCGATGTTGAAAATGAATCAAGTTCACCCAAATGCGGACAATGAAATAGCACTATTGGTACCAATCCTTGTCGGTTCTCACACCTACACAAGTAAAGCTTATGGAGGAGCTTGGTGAGGATAGTGGCACAAAAATTTAATGCAAAATGTTAGCAAGAGTCAATAATGTTGAAAGAGATTCACAAATTCGCAAGCGAAACAAGTAGACCAATAGCAATATGAGGCACACGGAAACACACACACGGATAGATAAATGGGGCCGTGCAACCAAGGAATGAGCTCAAAATGTGGAATCCACCAAAACGCTCGTGTTGCACAACTCAAGAGAGACGCTAGCACGATTGCTCAATGGGCGGATACGACACTTGTGCACAACCTATAAGATGCAAAATGGATAAATTTCTATCCCAAGTATGCTATGTATGTATAGATCCCGTTGTTTATCTAAAGATGATCCAAGATTATCGGATATGACAATCTTATATGCAATGATCTATGATGCTATGGCACTTTCTTACAAGCTTCTTTGCTCTCTCTTTTTCTTTGCTTAAAAGCTTATTCTCTTTCTTTTTTCTATGGCCACTTTGCACAATGCACAAACCAAGATAGCAATTGTGTATATGCGGGAACAAACTTGAGACACAATGGATGATATGATACCAATATGATATGGTATGGTATGTAATGGAAGGTATGATCACTAATGTGCACAAGTAATGTTGCCGGCAATACTCAAATGGCTAGTCTCGATAGGCAAGTAACGCAAAATGGGCTAGGGGTTATCAATGCAATTTGCAAGGGGAATATACAATGGTGTCGTCGAGGTTACCGTCCTTTGCGATGATGAGTGGCGGTGTTCTTGATGTAGATACCAAGATGATGGAGACTCGTCCCTAAGTAGTCGAAACACCTTAGGAAACGGAAAACCGCGAACTCAAAATCTCAAATGACAAATGTCAAATGGTGGTAGCGGGAATGCGATGGTGGTTTGCACTTGGCAATGCGGAAGTGGAATGATGGGCTATACACGTGTCGGAGTTGAAGTTGCCGTCCCTAAGTAGCCGAAACACCTTAGGAGACACAAGCCACAACTCGAAAAAGCTCAATCAACAATTGGGTTAAGTTGGGTTGTCGGAAGTGTATGGTGGTGGTTGATGAAGAAGCAAACGTCCCTAAGTAGCCGAAACATCTTAGGAGACTCGAATCACTACTCAAGCAACCACTAATGCTATGGGGAACAAAATTGGTTAGGTTGTGGAAGTCGGTGGTGGTTATGCGGAGGATGTGGTGGAAGGCCTAGGCAAACTTGCCAAATTTTCAAAAATTTGATGGATTCAAATGGTGGTGGTAGTATTTTTGTGGGAAGGGGAATGTCAATAGCTTCAAAACGAGCTAAAGAACGTCAAAATCGGACTCCGGATGAATTAGTTATGGACAAAACGGTGAAACGGAAAAACTGAAATCGAGGGGCCGGATATCCGGGGGTCGGGGCCGGATTTCCGGGGGTGTATGTCCAGAATCGAGCGGATTTGGTGCTCCAGGGCCCGGATGTCCGGCTTGGGGCCCGGATGTCCGGCCGGCTGGCCCGGATGTCCGGCCCGACGGATCCCGATCTCGTTTGGGGCGGAAATTTTCGAATTGGGGGCGGAAATTGATGATTTCAAGGTCAAAATTGGAGAGATTTCGTGGATGGAAAGTGGGGAAACTTGGGGAAATGCTAGATCCACTCGAAACCAAGCAAATCCATGGATCAAAATCAACAAAACTAACAAATCACAAAAAAAAAATTGGGGCTATTTTCGGTGGGGATTTTCGGATTTAGGACGAAATCAACAAAATCAAGCTAGAAAAAGAGGGGTAGGGGCTCCAAAAACGTGATCAACGTGGCTCATGATACCATAGATGATGTAGGGTGGAACCCTACGTGGGCGATCTTTCACGTTGGAGCGGATCCTACGGTGGATTACGAAGAACGAGCGGAAGAACACGAGGAAATCACGGGAGGAACGAGGGTAAACACTCAACCAACAAGGAATCGGTCACACAAATGCTAGATCAAAGAACACAAAGGGAGATACATGATTCAAGGTCAACAGAGGACGATACAAACGGTAGCCGTTCTTCTCCGTGAGGAGGTCTTGATGATGGTCTTCTCCGCAAAGGGAGGTCTTGAATCCAAGGTGGATCGTCTCCGAAGAGGGGCCGCGGTCTCTCTCGTGGAGTAGATCCGGTATGGATGAGCGAAGCTCTATCTATGAGCTAAATCAACGCTAACCCTAGAAAGAGGAGGGGATCAAGTATATATAGTCTCGGGGCGAAGGGACGAGTCCCGGAGGCACTGCACGCAGGCAGGGAGGCCGGACGTCCGGGCGTCGGGCCGGATGTCCGGGCCTTCGCGATGCGCCGGATGTCCGGGCTAGAGCGACCGTTTCAGCAGAACCGGGAGAGGGGCGCTGGATTTCCGGGCTGGGGAGCCGGATATCCGGCGCTTCGCGGGAGGCCGGATGTCCGGGGCCTGGGGCCGGATGTCCGGGCTGTAACAACTATTTCAGCCGGATCGGGAGAGGGTGCCGGATTTCGGGCTTGAGGCGGATATCCGGGCTCTCGAGACGCCGGATGTCCGGGCGGTTGGCGGATGTCCGGGCTTTGGTGAGGCGCCGGATGTCCGGCCTCGGCCCGGATGTCCATTCTTGTAACTTTCAGCAGCTCCGTCTTCTTCCGTCGCCGCTTCCATGCTTCCCTCGCGGATGGTGTAGTCGTTCCTTGGCGCTTGCACTCCTCCTTGACATCCGAGAAGCTCCGACAATACCTATGCATGCACACGGGGAAGTGTCAAGTAGTATACCATCCTCGAAGGGGTCAAGTGAGCACGTGTAAAGGAGAAGATTCACCTTTGTGTATGTGAAGAAGAGGTCGCACGTGTCACTTGCCAAACGGACTCTTGACATGGTGATGACCGTAGGATGCTCCGCATCACTAGTAAGGAGTTATGCCAAAAGCTGAAATTGAAATATTTACCGCACCCCAATCCATATTTTATTCAGTGGCTAAGTGATAGTGGAGAGATGAAGATCAACCACATGGTGCATGTGGAATTTCAGATCGGACCATATAAAGATAACATTGAGTGTGATGTGGTTCCTATGACCGTGTGTCACCTGTTGTTGGGACGCCCATGGCAGTATGATAGAGATGTCCGCCACAATGGGAGAGCCAACACATATCATTTAAATTGGCGTGGCAAGGAGGTTACTTTGAGGCCTATGACACATAACAAATTGTAAATGAATCTCGTCAAAAAATTGAAGTGAATCTTGAAAAAGAGAGTGAGAGATTAGATAGGCGAGAGATTACACTTCCGGTGAGTGAGAGCCACAAGCCAAATCTGAGTGGTCAAAATAAAAGTGAGGGAGTGAATTCCTTAGTTATGTTAGCCACCAAATCTGATTTGAGAGAGTTTTGTGAGGATCCCACTGCTGTACCACTTGTGCTGTTGTGCAAGGGTCAAATTTTGGTTTCTAACGACATGACCCCTCTCTCTATTGGTGTTTCTAATGTATTGCAGGAATTTAGCGATGTGTTTCCGGAGGAGGTACCCGCTGGTTTACCACCATTGCGAGGTATAGAGCATCAAATTGATTTGATACCAGGAGCATCGATGCCCAATAGAGCACCATACCGCACCAACCCTGAGGAAACAAAGGAAATTCAGAAACAAGTACAATAGCTTCTAGACAAAGGTTATATTCGCGTGAGCTTAAGTCCTTGTGTTGTTCCTGTAATTTTGGTTCCTAAGAAAGATGGTACATGGCGCATGTGCGTAGATTGTAGAGCTATAAATAACATCACTATTTGATATCGTCATCCTATTCCACGTTTAGAAGATATGTTAGATGAATTGAGTGGTGCTGCTGTTTTCTCTAAAATTGATTTGCGTAGTGGTATCATCAAATTAGGATGAAAGAAGGGGATGAATGGAAGACAACCTTTAAAACAAAGTTTGGTTTATATGAGTGGTTAGTCATGCCTTTTGGGTTAACTAATGCACCTAGTACTTTCATGAGATTAATGAACCATGTTTTGAGGCATTTCATTGGTAAATTTGTGGTTGTATATTTTGATGATATACTTATTTACAGCATAATGAATCTGATCATAGTGATCATATTCGACAAGTTTTGCAAGTGTTGCGTGATCCTCGCTTATATGGTAATCTTGATAAGTGCACTTTTGCAAAGATAAGGTCATATTTCTCGGATATGTTGTTTCTAAGCATGGAGTTGAGGTCGATGAATCAAAAATAGAAGCTATTAAAAATTGGCCTACTCCTCTGAATGTTAGTCAAGTATGAAGCTTTCACGGTCTTGCTGGTTTCTATAGACGTTTTGTGAAAGATTTCAGTACTATTGCTGCACCTTTGAATGAGCTCACAAAAAGGGTGTTGATTTTGTGTGGGGCACAGCCCAAGACAATGCTTTTGATGAGCTGAAACGTCGTTTGACTGCTGCACCTTTGCTTATACTTCCTGATTTCACTAAACAATTTGAAATTGAATGTGATGCTAGTGGAATTGGTATTGGAGGTGTGTTGATGCAAGAGGGTTAACCGATTGCATATTTTTCTGAAAAACTTAATGGTGCACAATTGAACTATCCTGTTTATGATAAAGAATTGTATGCTCTAGTTCGTGTCCTTGAGGTTTGGCAACATTATTTGTGGCCAAAAGAATTTATCATACATTCTGATCATGAGGCTCTGAAATATTTGAAAAGCCAATCCAATTTGAACAAACGTCATATAAAATGGGTTGAATTTATTGAATCTTTCCCATACATCGTTAAATACAAAAAGGGTAAAGATAATGTTGTTGCTGATGCTCTTTCCAGGAAAAAGATGTTGTTGACACAATTGGATGTTCAAGTTCCTGGTTTAGAGAGTTTGCGTGATTTATATGCCACTGATCCTGACTTTTCAGCACCATATAAATTGTGTTCAGATGTAAAAGCATGGGACAAATATCACATACATGATGGCTATTTGTTTAGAGCTAACAAACTATGTGTTCCCAAATCGTCCGTGCGTTTGCTATTGTTGCAGGAATCACATGCCGGCGGTTTGATGGGTCATTTTGGACGTGAGAAGACTTTTCTTATGCTCGCTGATCACTTTTATTGGCCTAAGATGAGGCGTGATGTGGACAGATTTGTGAAGCGTTGCATTACTTGTAATAATGCAAAGTCTAAGCTGAAACCTCACGGTTTGTATACTCCTCTCCCTGCTCCTACTACACCATGGGAAGACATAAGCATGGACTTTGTGTTAGGATTGCCTAGGACCAGGAGAGGACATGATTCAATTTTTGTGGTAGTTGATCGTTTTTCTAAGATTGCACATTTTATTGCACACACAAAAGCGACGATGCGTCGCATATTGCTACTCTGTTTTCAGGGACATCGATGCGCTTACATGGAGTACCAAAGGCGATTGTTTACGATCGTGGACGTGAAGTTTATGAGCTATTTACGGAAGACACTTTGGGGAAAGTTGGGGACAAAGTTACTATTCAGCACTACTTGTCATCCCCAAACAGATGGGCAAACAGAGGTGGTCAATCGCACACTATCCACGTTGTTGCGATCCATGATAAAGAAGAACCTGCGTGAATGGGAGGAGTGTTTACCACATGTGGAGTTTGCATATAACAGGGCGGTACATTCCACAACTCAGTTTTGTCCATTTGCGGTGGTCTATGGTTTTAAGCCAATTACACCACTTGATTTGCTGCCCCTTCCAATTCAAGAGAGAGTGAACATGGATGCATTCAAGAGGGCAGATTTCGTGAGGAAGATACACGAGAAGACCAAAGATGCCATTTAAAAGAAGGGCAAGTACACGGCTGATCGTGTTAATAAGAAGAGAAAGGAGGTGTTGTGTCGGTAGGCGACATGGTGTGGGTACACTTAGCAAAGATAGATTTCATGAATGGCGCAAGTCCAAGTTGAAACCAAGAGGTGATGGACCATATAAAGTGCTTGCCAAGATTAATAATAATGCATACAAAATTGATCTTCCGACTGAAGAGTTTAGCGTGAGTAATACGTTCAACGTCGCTGATTTGATGCCATATACTGGAGAAGACCTTGGTGCGTCGCGGTCGACGCCTTTTCAAGGAGGGGAGGATGATGAGGACATCCCTACTCCTTTACCATCATTTTCAAATAAATATGATATTGCATAAGACAAGTCCAATGAAATAAGAATTGGACCAATTACAAGAGCACGTGCAAAACTACTTGAACAACAGGTGAATTCACTCTTAGTTGAATCTGACATTTGTGTTAATCAGAATTATATACTGCCTAAGTCTTTGCATATTTGTATGATCAGATTTGAAGGGAAGGCAAGCTTGGCACGTGGAGATGAAGAATTGCAGCAACAAGAACTTCTACTAATATCTAAAATCAGCAAGTGCACGAGGGAGGAGAGGGAGGCAGGTGCACAACATAAACAGAAGGAAAATCAGAACCGGACTCGGATTGACAGCCAGGAGGCCCGCAATTGATATACGTGCAGAATCCGTGTCCCTGCTCCAAATAAGGCGTTTAAATACAATTTGGAAAGCTTTGACTCGTGTGCTTTCCAAATTGTATACTCGCAGCCCGCGTTTTGCGGTGACCGAGTTGCAGTCACCAAAACAATACGGCGGTTGTTTCTGCCAGTTTTTTTTCAGATAGATTTATTGAAGTTAGGAAAGTTAGAGATAAGTTGGATTTCGACCCCAACACTAAGTTGGACGTCCAGGGGTCTTTATATACCCTTGTAAGTCATGGCTTTTAGGGTTAGACCACGTTTTGATTAAACTCATATCAGACTGAATTGCTTTAAGCATTCCTCTGTACTCATATTCCTCTTTGCATCGATCAGAATATTTACCTACACCAAATTTGTTTCGATAGGGTGTATTTGCTACTGAAAGTCAAGTGCTATCTGTCGTTCCACTTTGGAATTGGGAGATTGCAGAACCGCTTCGTGGTCGGCGGCTACATGCGCAAGTGTGTGGTGTTGCGAATATCCATAGGGTTGAAGATCTGTTGCATTGGCAACGGGGGAACAGCCCGAGAGTTCGAGAGCATCTCACAAATTATCCTACAAGTTCAACATCGACATCCTCCGCTCACTGAGAAGATCGGGCCACCCCTTATCAATTGTGATGCAAGCGGTACCGGAATTGGCGGAGTTTTGATGCAAGAAAAATGAACCATTGCATATTTTAGCGAAAAACTCTCCGGTGCTCAACTTAACTACCCCATCTATGACAAGAATTGTATGCTTTAGTGCGTGTGCTACATGTTTGGGAACATTATCTTCGACCTCACGAGTTTGTCATACATACCGACCACGAAACGCTTAAGTACTTAAAAGGTCAAACTAAGTTGAACAAGCGTCATGCCAAATGGAGTGAATTTATTGAATCTTCCCCATATGTGATCAAGTACTGATGAGGACATGAATACCTTGGATAAGACCAAAAATATTGCATACATGCATATTTGTCAGGTGATTTCTAGTGCAAACTATTCAATAATCTATTTATATTATCCAGAACAAAAATACTTCACATACTTTTGTGTTTTGTCTAATTGCAGGTGTATGGGACATTTGTACAATACACATATGAACATAAGGGAAAAGGAGAAGTTTAGGTGCTGTTCAAAAAGTCCTCTCACGTCATTTTTGGGCCAAGAGAAGATAGAGTCCAAGTCTCTCACGTTCTGGATTCAGATTCAGACTGCACAGACATACCTGACTCAAAACGCCAACAACTTTTTCATACGGACTCCGAATTGGGTGATTATTTTTTTGTTGGAGAGTAGATTTCATACTCTTTCCAACCCAATTGGAATCACCTTAAAATCTGATAGAGGCGAGGGTCCCGATCTTTCGATGAGATGATAACTATCGATTTGGTGGAGTCGACTTTGACGATCCGACTACAAACGTGCACGATGTTGTGCCTTAGCAATCGCTAAACCAATCTCCCGAGGATTCTTGGCGATCTTTGGAAGCACAATCAGCCTGACCACGAAGGTCTATTCCTGCACGCAATCAAGAACGAGCAAGAATATGATAAAGGAATCTGAATATTGCGAATATATATGAAGTATTGATAATGGTGGGGATCCGTAAGCGGCCTTGGTCTGGTCGTTGGACACAAACGAAGTACACGAAGTTGCAAAGGCTAACTTTAAACAAAAAAATCCCAAGGAAAAAGCTATTAGATGGATCTACTTATATAGGAGCAAGGGGTGGCGGCCAAGGAGGTGGGAGGACGTCCCAAGGCAGCCTAAAACTAACCCTAGGTCGTACAAGGCCAATGGGCCCAAGTGGAGGTGACGTAACACCTTTGGACTTGTAGTTTGACTCGGATTTTGCTGCAGCATCAGATTGTTTCGTCCATAACTCAACGCTCCGGACGAATTTTAAGGTGAATCCAATTGGGTTGGAAAGTGCACGAACTCTAGTTTCCAACAAAAAAAGAATCAACCAATTTGGAGTCCGTATGGAAAAGTTATTGACGTTTTGAGTCAGGTATGTCTGTTGATGTAGGGCGGAACCCTATGTGGACGATCTTTCACGTTTGGAGAGGATCCCTATGAGGAACACGAAGAACGAGCGGAAGAACACGAGGGAAATCACGGGAAATACACAAGAGAATCACTCAAACCAACAAGATCAATCACACATGTGCTAGATCGATGAACACAAAGGGAGATACATGATTCAAGGTCAACAAAGGACGATACAAACGGTAGCCGTTCTTCTCCGTGAGGAGGTCTTGATGGGGAGCCACCCAAGAGGGGTCTTGAATCCAAGGTGGATCTTCTCCGAAGAGGGGCCGCGGTCTCCCTCGTGGAGTAGATCCGATATGGATGAGCGAAGCTCTATCTAACAATGAGCTAAATCAACGCTAACCCTAGCTAGGACGAGGTGGAGGAGTATATATAGTCTATGTCCACGAAGGGGTAAGTGAGAGAGAGGATACATGGGCCTCGGGCCCGAACACTGTGCGCAGACAGGCGTCGGACGTCCGGAGGGTTCCGGTCATCCGGTGGCTCGTGGGCGTCCGGACGTTCGGCAATCTCCGGACTTCCGTAGATTCGGCTCGGGTGCTCTTCGGTCGGACGTCCGGAGGGGGTCGGTCGTCCGGTGCCTGGAGTTTGTCGGTCGTCCGGTCCTGGTCGGACGTCCGGCCGCTGTAGCCTCGTGCAGCTTCTTCTCTTGGTCCTTGTACTTGGTGTCCTCGCCATCTTGTCCATGGTCTTCCTCCTTGTTCCTGGTCATGCATAGCACATATATTTGAGGTAGTAACCATGTCTCACATGTGGTAAGGAGCGAGTTCACCTTGTGTCCAATGGCGTATATTCGAGGTCTCGTCATATGTCCACTTGGGGTTTGGAGAGTAGTCGGAGTGTACATGGGGATGAACGTGGGATGCTCCGCATCATCTCCCCCCCTTGGGAAAGATCCGACCTCGGATCGTGATCCTCATCACCATGGAGACGGTTGTCGTACACGGACTTGTAGTTGGACGAAGTTGAAGACATGGCGCAATCCAAGTAGTCCAAGGTGTCGCCGGAGTGATACACATGCAAAAGGAGCAAACACAAGCAACACTCGGGAATACAATGGTTAGCGCACACAAAGTGTCCATTATGTAAGAATGAGTCTGTCCAAAGGAATTGTTCATGGCAAGGCATGAGATGCTTATCCAAATGGTGTAAAATGACATGTAAAGCATTCATGAGAGAAAATTGATGCATTGGGCACACAAAGGTGTCGTGATTGTGATCAATGCAACCACGGTGCAAAATGATGTCATAATGGGATGGTGCATCAAAAGCATGAACATAGCAATAGATGCTCAATATGTGAATGTCATCATGCAATTGATGGAGGACCATATGATCATGATGTATGAAAATGCCATCAAGGAAGATCACAACAAATTTGCTAAGGAAGTGCACAAGCTCATATATCATGGATGACATGGAAATAGATGCAACAAGACAAGCATAATGTGAGTCCATCCATGCATAGGGTGCAAACTTGTGGTGAGTATGGTAAGTCCATCGAGCATGACATGTATGAGCACTATCAACAAATATGGAGGTGTTGGTGTACCAAAGCTCGATGTCGAGGCATGAGTGAAGTTCCGAAGGTGCATCCAAGAAGTGAGAGAGCTCCTCAATGTGAAGGTCCATAGAGCCAATCGAGAATGTCGCTCCTCCATTCGCGAATTGTATCATGTAGACAACAAGAAGGAAACAACAATGAAAGAGTGACCCGTCCAATATGTGGAATTGAGGATGGCTCAAAGGGAAGGAGGTCACCTTTAGGAGGTTCTCAAGGATGATGGAGTTAGCATCTTGTATGCCTTCACATAACCAAGTTGTCTCGTGATGTTACCGCCTTGTGAATCCTTCAAAATGAAAGAACATGACAAACACTCGGAAAAACAAATTAGGTTAGTGCAAATGCAAGACCTATCATTCGAGGGGCGAGATACCCAACAAGTGTTTTCATCATTCTTGTCATAAGAAAGAACAAGGTGTGGTATGGTATGAAAGCAAATGATGCAACAAGAACCAAAGACAATAGGCTCAAGTAAGCAAGCATGCATCACAAGTAATATGTCCAAGTCTCCACGATCAATGAGCATAGCAAGTTGGCACTCAACACAAGGTGATATGAGAGATGCAACTAATGGAGACAAGAGACAATGATCAAGACAAATCAAGTGAGAGGCATGAACATATATGTCATCAACCCAAGAAAGCAAGTGATAGTGGAACATGGGTGATGCAACATAGCAAGCAATCATAGCGATCAAGTCAAGCAAGCTAGTAGTGCGAAGATGCAACGTACTAGAAGGAATCATGGCAAGCATGTCATGTGTGCAAATAGTGGGCATATAAAATGCACATGACATTTCACAAGCATAAAGGCAAGATATGAGCAAAATAGCATCAATAGCATGGGGCACATGATAAACATGGCAATAGCAACAAGGATCTCCACCAAGCATGCAAATACACATAGGAGTAGCATAATGGTGAATCATGGGTAGATGCAAGCAAGGGTCACAATTGCATGGCAAAGGTATAGAAGCAATCATAGCTTGCAAAGTGAACACGGTAAAATGAGCATAAGGGGACAAATGGTATATAGCCCATAGCCGTGTGAGAGCCAAGTAGAAGAGGTGCGCGTAGTCCTTGCGCGAAGGGAACGGTGGGAATGATAATCCTCGGGATCCCAAATCATCGTTGCTCTCAAGAGCTCGTTTCGTCAACTCTTGGGATTGAGAAGTTGACGAGTATACATGAGTACCTACACAAAACAAAGACAAAGGAAAAATTGTGTGTGCATGGTAGATGTACGCATCATCCGTCATGATGCATACGTGCATGTGTCGGTTAGCACAAAATATCCAATGCTCAAATAAATGAGATGCGTGATATAGTAATATGTCATCCATCATGATAGGTTTGTTGTTATGTATAGCATAATGGAGACTCAAATTGTGTAATGCATCATGAGCAATATCTAGAGCATTGTTATTCATGGAATGCATATGGTGCACACTATCATGGGAATCATGCAAAGGATGGGATGAATCAAAATCTCCTAATATGCATGAGTAAACTATGGGGGTCTCCTCATGAGCATTAATGGAAACATCACATGGAGAATATTGACAACATCCAAAAAAATGCATATCTGGAACAATGTGATCATGGCATGACATAGTAGATGAATTGCGCAAATCATGTAAAGGAAGCATGACAATATCATCACAAGAGAAGAAAAGCCAATGACCATCATCTCGTCATCTATGCCATAAGTGCAAATGGGATTTATGTTAATGGGGCATGCATAGTTACTATGTTGAGATTGAAATGAGGCTATATGGGAGATCTCACTCATAGCATATGACAAGTTCAATGGATTGTCAAACATGAAGTGACCAATAGAATTTTCACAAGATATCCTATGGAGCATAGCATCACAACTAGGCAACTCAACATGCTCATCATCATATTCATCATAAATAGGTAAGTCAAGGCATGAAGAAGTCGCACTAGCATGAAGCATGGGAATAGGTGGATCAACATCATGCAAGCAATCGATGTCAAGATAGTCCACTAGTGGGACATGAGAAGCATTGTCACCTATGTTACCTTTGGAGCGTCGCTCATGTGTTGTAGGTGACGTTGCAACTTGATGGTACCATGTGGGGGGTTCATCATCGTCCATCATGGCCATCGATTTTCCCTTTTGAGGGATGGACTCGTCGAGGATAGGCATGTCGTCATGTAGGAGACCTAGCACCAAAGAAGAAAACACACTAGGAGTAGAGGTTAAGTGATGTAGGGCGGAACCCTACATGGATGATCTTTCACGTTTGGAGTGGATCCTACGGGGAATCACGAAGAACACGCGGAAGAACAAAGGGAAACACGGAGGAAACGAGAGAGAGATCGCTCAACCAACAAGAAATCAATCACACAAGTGCTAGATCACCGAACACAAAGAGATACATATGATCCACAATCAACAAAGGTAAGGATACACGAGTAGCTGTTCTTCTCCGAGAGGAGGTCTTGATGGGGTCCACCCTAGAAGGGGTCTTGAATCCGCTTGGGGGATCTTCTCCGAAGAGGTCCTGAGCTCAGAGGAGAAGTAACCAAGTGGATGAGCAAGGCTCTCACACAAACATGAGCTAAACCTAAGCTAACCCTAGAAAGAGGAAGGGGATGGAGTATATATAGTCTACGGGCGAAAGGGTACATGGGCTTCAGCCCTTCTTTATTCACACAGGCGAGGCCGGATGTCCCAAGGTCGGGCGGATGTCCGAGGCTTGAGGGAGGCCGGATGTCCGGGCTGGCGTGGCAAGTTTCTATGGTCTCTGGATAGGCTAGGCCGGATTTCCAGGCTGGGGGGCGGATTTCCGGGGCTTCGTGGGAGGCCGGATGTCCGGGGCCTGGGGGCCTCCGGGCCCTGTAGCACTTCGATGGCTGGGATGCTGCTGTTGTTGACATCTTCAGGGGCCGGATGTCCGGGCCGGGGCCGAATCTCCGGGTCCTATAGCCTTTCTCCGGTTCCTCTCGTCGTGTTCCTTCATCCTTGTACTTGGGGACTTGTCCATCATTCCGAGCATCTCCGAGAGGGTCTCCTTGGTACCTAGGCATGCATAGTGTCCTTGCATTAGGTAGCAACCATGTTTCACACGAATGGAAAGGGGAAGCATTTAGGAACGGGTTCACCTTGTGTTCAATGGCGAATAGTCGAGGTCTCATCTTATGTATCCTTGGGGCTTGGAGAGTAGTCGGAGTGTACATGGGGATGAACGTGGTATGCTCCGCATCATTAAGTCGTTAGAAATCATGGTGGCCTCACATGCCGTGTCAACTACCTCACTCACTAAGTGTTGTGGCTCACTCACTCCCAATATGATGCTCTCACTCGTATGGTTGGTGGAGTCACTCAAATGGCTCTCAACCTCACATAGGATGTGTGGCATGTTCTCAAGTGTGGGGCTAGTGGTGGTCACACTCATCCTCTCATAGGAAATGCACTCAATGTCACATATGGTGGAGTCACTCATATCACTCATGGTGGGGTGGCTTTCCTCACATGGGAATTGGGTCATCTCTTTATATGTGGGTGTCAGAGAGATGTCGGTGCAAACGTCTCCATGCGCGGTCGCGTAGCTTGACTCGGAGTATGAGTCCAATATGGGCGCCGTCTTCATGTTGTAGAAGAGATTCGCGCTCGTCGTCGTGGTCGAAGGGGATGGCCCTTGCACGACCTTCTTGTCACCGTCTTGGTGTGGGAGGCCCATATGATGTGGCACCTCATAGCTCGTCTCCATGACCGAAGGGAGTTTCCCATGCTCGGCCATCTTCCTTGAGGGGCTTCTGAAGATGGGAGTGTCACCCTCGCTTGTAGGTGGTCGCCTTGGACTTGATGAAGTCGTAGTAGGCGTACTCGTGGGAAGTAGGCGAAGATGCCGTACGTCCAAAGGCGAAGATGCCTTGAGAACACTTGGCGAAGATGCCGAAGTGGTTGATGTAGCCGTAGCGCCGTCTTTGTGGTGGTCATCTCGCGGTCTTCTTTTGTGCTCATGAAGCATCGACTTGGCGTGAAGTAGGGCTTGTTGGGACTTGTGCACTTGCACTTGTGGAGCATCTTCATGATGATGGTGTCGTTGTCGTGCTTGAGCTCGTAGTAGTTGTCGTTCGTAAATCGTCATGCACATAATGCTTGGAGGTGACTTGCCCTTCATGACGATGTGGATCACAAACGTGATGGTGGTCGCCATGGAGATGTGGACGTGGATGACTTGCGCTTGCATCGTGTGGGCGCTCCGAAGACTTGTGACTTGAACGTCGCCGCCTTGAAGATGACGAAGGGGAAGAAGACTTGATCAAGGCTCTAATCTCCTCCATCCTTGCATCTTGCTCCTCTTTATGTGCGGAAAGCTTCTTGTCAATTTAGTCCCTTTTCCTTGCTTCGGAGAGATGAATGTCTATGGAGAGATTGTCCATGCGCTCTTGCAATCTTGATTTTGCGCCTTGCATTTGTCGTTGTAGATCAAAGATTGACGCTTTGGTGATGTAGTTCTTCACGCCGTCATTGTTGTCGAAGACCGGAGAGGAAATGCCTTGCCTATCCATCATAAGACTCGAGCAAATATGAGTGGGAGGAAGAGAAGAACTTATACCAAATGTACCTTGACCGATGTTGAAAATAGATCAATGATCACTCAATGTGTAACAAGGAAATAGCACAATTGGTACCAATTCTTGTCGGTTTCTCACACCTACACAAGTAAGGCTTATGGTGGAGCTCGGTGAGGATAGTGGCACAAAAATTTTGATGCAAAATGTTAGCAAAAGTCAATAATGTTGAAAGAGATTCACAAATTTGCAAGAGAAACAAGTAGACCAATAGCAAAGAATGGCACACGGAAACGCACACACGGATAGATAAATGGGGCCGTGCAACCAAGGAATGAGCTCAAAATGTGGAATCCACCAAAACGCTCGTGTTGCACAACTCAAGAGAGACGCTAGCACGATTGCTCAATAGGCGGATACGACACTTGTGCACAACCTATAAGATGCAAAATGGATAAACTTCTATCCCAAGTATGCTATGTATGTATGGTTCCCAGTGTGTCTCTCACGATGATCCAAGATGATCGGATATGACAATCTTATATGCAATGTGGTATGATGCTATGGCACTTGCTTACAAGCTTCTTTGCTCTTTCTCTTTTTCTTTGCTTAAAAGCTTTATTTCTTTTTTTGTATGTATGGACACTTTGCACAATGCACAAACCAAGGTAGCAATTTTGTATATGCGGGAACAAACTTGTGACACAAGATATGATACCAATATGATATGGTATGTATGCAATGGATGGTGTAGATCACTAATGTGCACAAGTAACGTGGCCCGGCAATACTCAGATGGCTAGTCTCGATAGGCAAGTGACGCAAAATGGGCTAGGGGTTAACAATGCAATTGCAAGGGGAATATACAATGGCGTCGTCGAGGTTACCGTCCTTTGCGATGATGAGTGGCGGTATTCTTGATGTAGATACCAAGATGATGGAGACTCGTCCCTAAGTAGCCGAAACTGTTGGGGAACGTTGCAGAAAATTAAAATTTTTCCTATGGTTTCACCTAGATCCATCTATGAGTTCATCTAAGCAACGAGTCATGGGAGAGAGATTGCATCTACATACCACTTGTAGATCGCGTGCGGAAGCGTTCACGAGAACGTGGATGATGGAGTCGTACTCGCCGTGATTCAAATCACCGATGACCGAGTGCCGAACGGACGGCACCTCCGCGTTCAACACACGTACGGGACGGGAGACGTCTCCTCCTTCTTGATCCAGCAAGGGGGAAGGAGAGGTTGATGATGATGGCTCCAAGAAAGACAACTGTGGCGTGGTGGTGGTGGAGCAAAGAAGATTCGGCAGGCTTCGCCAAGGACGTCACGGAGGAGGAAGAGGTGTAGGGGGAGGGAGGCGCGGAACTTCAGTGCGGCTGCCCCTCCCCCTCCCTTTATATAGGCGGGCGCCGCCTGGAGATCCAATCTCCCAAGGGGGCGGCCAAGGTGGAGTGCCCCCCAAGGCAAGTGGGGCGCCCCCCCCCCCCCACCCGAGGGTTTCAACCCGAGGCGCAGGGGGTGGGCCAAGGGGGGCGCCCCAGCCCACAATGGGGTGGTTGCCCGCCCCACATCAGCCCATGGGGCCCGCCCGGATGGGTGGCCCCACCCGTGGACCCCGGGACCTTCCGGTGGTGGTACAATACCGGGTGACCGAAAATTTCCCGATGGCCGAAATACCACTTCCTATATATAATTCTTTACCTCCGGACCATTCCGAAACTCCTCGTGACGTCCGGGATCTCATCCGGGACTCCGAACAACATTCGGTATACTGCATACTTATATTCATACAACCCTAGCGTCACCGAACCTTAAGTGTGCAGACCCTACGGGTTCGGGAGACACGTAGACATGACCGAGACTGCTCTCGGGCAATAACCAACAGCGGGATCTGGATACCCATGTTGGCTCCCACATGCTCCTCGATGATCTCATCGGATGAACCACGATGTCGAGGATTCAAACAACCCGTATACAATTCCCTTTGTCAATCGGTATGTTACTTGCCCGAGATTCGATCGTCGGTATCCCAATACCTCGTTCAATCTCGTTCCGGCAAGTCACTTTACTCATACCGTAATGCATGATCCTGTGACGGACACCTGGTCACTTTGAGCTCATTATGATGATGCACTACCGAGTGGGTCGATGATACCTCTCCGTAACACGGAGTGACAAATCCAGTCTCGATCCGTGTCAACCCAATGAGACACTTTCGGAGATACCGTAGTGCACCTTTATAGTCACCCGATTACGTTGTGACGTTTGGTAC
Source organism: Aegilops bicornis (assembly GCA_021605145.1). Classification (NCBI taxonomy): domain Eukaryota; kingdom Viridiplantae; phylum Streptophyta; class Magnoliopsida; order Poales; family Poaceae; genus Aegilops; species Aegilops bicornis. Next base: position 454,297,167 of record CM038675.1, on the reverse strand, counting down.
ACCCAAAGCACTCCTACGGTATCCGGGAGTTACACGATCTCATGGTCTAAGGAAGAGATACTTGACATTGGAAAAGCTCTAGCAAAACGAACTACACGATCTTGTGCTATGCTTAGGATTGGGTCTTATCCATCAAATCATTCTCCTAATGATGTGATCCCGTTATCAACAACATCCAATGATAGAGGCAAAGGTGTCCCGATGTTTCGATGAGATGGTGGCTATCGTTTCTGTGGGAGTCTACCTTGACGATCCGACTACGTACATGCGAGACGTCGCGCCTTAGCAATCGCTAAACCAACTTCCGAGGGTTATTGACCACGGGAGCAAGATCAACGACCACGAGGGCCTGTTTCCTGCGAGCAAACGAAGAACAAGCAAGAAACTAATATTGCAATCTGGATATTGCGAATATAAGAGGAAAGCTTTATTAATGAAGGTGGGGTTACGAGGCGCCTTGGTCCGGTCGTTGAACACAAACGAAATGCACGTGAAGTTGCAGCTATGGCGAACTTTTGATCTAAACAAAACCCGAAGTCTAAAAGCAGCGCCCTAAGGGCTGTATATATGGAGAAAGAGGAGGAATTTCGTGGCCCTTGAGGGAGGGGTCCAAACCAACCCTAACTCTTGTTTCCCCACACATACGGACTCTAAAACAACCTACACTTAAGTATTTCGAAATTACATGGGCCTGGCCCAATATTAAGGTGACGTGTGACACCTAGAATAGCCTATGGACGAATATTATGAAGTGGCATCTTGTATATTTCGTCCAAGGCCTCACGCGCTCTCATTAGGGTGGCTTCAAAGTCCTGGAATCATCACTTGTAACTCCGTTCTTGTTCCCCTTAGCATGCCAACATCTCCATGCTTGAACTTGCTCCAAGGTTCATCTTTCTTGTCCATGGTAGGCCCTTCATTTGTAAGCAAAACAAATGTATCCAATTTAGGCAGCATCATATTCTCATGAACATTGGAATCGTTACCAAGAAACGAAAGTACCTGATAATTCAATTGGCGTGCGCGAGCTCTAGTAATTGGTCCAGTATGTATAGCAGCAGGGGCTGTGGGTGTAACAATGGTATTGATGTCCTCATCATCCAATGTCCATAGTCAGGAAACCATGACTATATATTGATCAACGAGCTAGTCAACTAGAGGGTCACTAGGGACATATTGTGGTCTATTTATTCACACGTGTATTACGATTTCCGGATAATACAGTTATAGCATGAATAAAAGACAATTATCATGAACAAGGAAATATAATAATCTAGTTACATTGTGATGAATCGAACACCCATAGAGTTCTGGTGTTGATCATGTTTTGCCCGCGGAAGAGGTTTAGTCAATGGATCTGCGACATTCAGATCCGTATGCACTTTGCAAATTTCCATGTCTCCATCTTGAACATTTTCACGGATGGAGTTGAAGCGACGCTTGATGTGCTGGTCTTCTTGTGAAACACAGGCTCCTTGGCAAGTGCAATAGCTCCGGTGTTGTCACGAAGAGTTTGATCGGCCCGACGCATTGGGTATGACTCCTAGGTCGGTGATGAACTCCTTCACCCAAATTACTTCATGCGCTGCCTCCGAGGCTGCCATGTACTCCGCTTCACATGTAGATCCTGCCACGACGCTTCGCTTGCTTTGCACCAGCTTCTTGCTCCACCATTCAACATATACACGTATCCGGTTTGTGACTTAGAGTCATCGGATGCGTGTCGAAGCTAAGCGTCGACGTAACCCTTCTGACGAGCTCTTCGTCACCTCCATAAACGAAACATGTCCTTTGTCCTTTTCAGTACTTCAGGATATTCTTGACCGCTGTCCGGTGTTCCTTGCGGGATTACTTTGGTACCTTCCTACCAAACTTACGGCAAGGTTTACATCAGGTCCGGTACATGACATGGCATACATAATAGAACCTATGGCCGAGGCATAGGGGATGACGCTCATCTCTTCTTTATCTTTTGCCGTGGTGGGCATTGAGCCAAGCTCAATCTCACACCTTGATCTGAGCAAGAACCCTTTCTTGGACTGATCCATTTTGAACTTCTTCAAAATCTTATCAAGGTATGTGCTTTGTGAAAGACCTATGAGGCGTCTCGATCTATCTCTATAGATCTTGATGCCTAATATATAAGCAACTTCTCCAAGGTCCTTCATTGAAAAACTTTTATTCAAGTAGGCCTTAATGCTGTCAAGAGTTCTATATCATTTCCCATCAAAAGTATGTCATCTACATATAATATGAGAAATGCTATGAGCTCCCACTCACTTTCTTGTAAACGCAGGCTTCTCCATAAGTCTCAAGCATAAACCCAAACGCTTTGATCATCTCATCAAAGCGAATGTTCCAACTCTAAGATGCTTGCACCAGCCCATAAATGGATCGTTGGAGCTTGCATACTTTGTTAGCATTCTTAGGATCGACAAAACCTTCCTTTGCATCATATACTGACTCTTCCTTAAGACAACCGTTAAGGAGCGCTGTTTTGGCGATCCATCTGCCATATCTCATAATCATAGTATGCGGCAATTGCTAACATGATTCGGACGGACTTAAGCTTCGTTACGGGAGAGAATGTCTCATCGTAGTCAATCCCTTGAACTTGCCGATAACCCTTAGCGACAAGTCGAGCTTTATAGATGGTGACATTACCATCTGCGTCCGTCTTCTTCTTAAAGATCCATTTGTTTTCTATCGCTCGCCGATCATCGGGCAAGTCTGTCAAAGTCCATACTTTGTTTTCATACATGGATCCTATCTCGGATTGCATGGCTTCAAGCCATTTGTTGGAATCCGGCCCGCCATCTCTTCTTCATAGTTCGAAGGTTCACCGTTGTCTAACAACATGATTTCCAGGACAGGGTTGCCATACCACTCTGGTGTGGAACGTGTCCTTGTGGACCTACGAAGTTCAGTAGCAACTTGATCCGAAGTACTTTGATCATCATCGTTAATTTCCTATCCAGGAGGTGTAGGTGCCACAGGAACATTTTCCTGAGCTGCACTACTTTTTGGTTCAAGAGGTAGTACTTCATCGAGTTCTACTTTCCTCCCACTTACTCCTTTCGAGAGAAACTCTTTTTCAAGAAAGGATCCGTTCTTGGCAACAAAGATCTTGCCTTCGGATCTAAGGTAGAAGGTATACCCAATGGTTTCCTTAGGGTATCCTATGAAGACGCATTTTTCCGATTTGGGTTCGAGCTTTTCGGTTGAAGTTTCTTGACATAAGCATCGCATCCCCAAACTTTTAGAAACGACAACTTAGGTTTCTTCCCAAACCATAATTCATACCGTGTCGTCTCAACAGATTTAGACGGTGCCCTATTTAAAGTGAATGTAGCTGTCTCTAGAGCGTATCCCCAAAATGATAGCGGTAAATCAGTAAGAGACATCGTAGATCGCACCATATCCAATAGAGTGCGATTACGACGTTCGGATACACCGTTCTGTTGAGGTGTTCGGTAGCGTGAGTTGTGAAACGATTCCACATTTCCACAAGTGTGTACCAAATTCGCGACTTAAATATTCTCCTCCACGATCTGATCGTAAGAACTTTATTTTTCAGTCACGTTGATTCTCTACCTCATTCTGAAATTCCTTGAACTTTTCAAAGGTCTCAGACTTGTGTTTCATCAAGTAGACATACCCATATCTACTTAAGTAAATGCGTGAGAGTGAGAACATAACGATATCCTCCATGAAGCCTCAACGCTCATTGGACCGCACACATCGGTATGTATGATTTCCAATAAGTTGGTTGCTCGCTCCATTGTTAGGAGAACGGAGTCTTGGTCATTTTGCTCATAAGGCATGGTTCGCATGTGTCAAATGATTCATAATCGAGAGACTCTAAAGTCCATCGAATGGAGCTTCTTCATGCGCTTGACACCAATGTGACCAAGGCGGCGATTACCACAAGTATGTGGGACTATCGTTATCAACTTTACATCTTTTGGTATTCACACTATGAATATGTGTAATATTACGTTCGAGATTCATTAAGAATAAACCATTGACCATCGGAGCATGACCATAAAACATATCTCTCATATAAATAGAACAACCATTATTCTCGGATTTAAATGAGTAGCCATCTCGCATTAAACGAGATCATGATACAATGTTCATGCTCAAACTTGGCACCAAATAACAATTATTGAGGTTTAAAACTAATCCCGTAGGTAAATGTAGAGGCAGCGTGCCGACGGTGATCACATCGACCTTGGAACCATTCCCGACGCCAAGATCGTCACCTCGCCCTTCGGTCTCCGTTTATTCCGCAGCTCCTCTGTGTGAGTTACAAATATGAGCAACGGCACCGGTATCAAATACCGGGAGTTACTACGAGTCTTGGTAAGGTACACATCAATTACATGTATATCAAATATACCTTTAGTGTTGCCGGCCTTCTTGTCCGCTAAGTATTTGGGGCAGTTCCGCTTCGATGGCCCTTCCCTTTGCAATAAAAGCACTCTGTCTCGGGCTTGGGTCCATTCTTTGACTTCTTCCCGACAACTTGCTTAAGGCGTGGCAACATCCTTGCCGTCCTTCTTGAAGTTCTTCTTACCCTTGCCCTTTTTGAACTTAGTGGTTTTATTGACCATCAACACTTGATGTTCTTTCTTGATTTCAACCTCTGCTGACTTCAGCATTGAGAATACTTCGAGAATGGTCTCACCATTCCCTGCATATTGTAGTTCATCACAAAGCTCTTGTAGCTTGGTGGGAGCGATCAAGGATTCTGTCAATGACCGCCTCGTCCAGGAGGTTTATGTCCGGGAGACGGCGGTTGTGCAACCGGACATTTTGAGTATGTGTTCACCGATGTAACTGTTTTCCTCCATGTTACAACTATAGAACTTGTCGGAGACTTCATATCTCTCGACCGGGCATGAGCTTGGAAAACTAGTTTCAGCTCCTTGAACATCTCATATGCTCCGTGTTGCTCAAAACGCTTTTGGAGCCCGGTTTTAAGGCTGTAAAGCATGCCGTGACTTGAACAAGGGAGTAATCATCAAGACGAGACTGCCAAGCATTCATAATGTCTTGGTTCTGCAGACGGTGCATCACCTAGCGGTCCTCCTAGGACATATTGTTTCTGGCAGCTATGAGGATGATCCTCGGGTTAGGACCCAGTCCGTATAGTTGCTGCCATCATCTTTCGACTTGGTTTTCTCTAAGAATGCGTTGAAGTTCATGTTGACATGAGCGTTGGCCATTTGATCTACAAGACATATTTGCAAAGGTTTTAGACTAAGTTCATGATAATTAAGTTCATCTAATCAAATTATTTTAATGAACTCCCACTCAGATTAGACATCCTCTAGTCATCTAAGTGTTACACGATCCGAGTCGACTAGGCCGTGTCCGATCATCACGTGAGACGGACTAGTCATCGTCGGTGAACATTCTCATGTTGATCGTATCTTCCATACGACTCGTGTTCGACCTTTCGGTCTCCGTGTTCCGAGGCCATTTCTGTACATGCTAGGCTCGTCAAGTTAACCCTAAGTGGTTTGCATGTGTAAAACTGTCTTACACCCGTTGTATGTGAACGTAAGGATCTATCACACCCGATCATCACGTGGTGCTTGAAACGACGAACTTTAGCAGCGCCGCAGTTAGGGGAGAACACTTCTTGATATTGTTGTAAGGGATCATCTTATTTACTACCGTCGTTCTAAGTAAACAAGATGCATAAACATAATAAACATCACATGCAATTATATAGTAGTGACATGATATGGCCAATATCATATAGCTCCATTGATCTCCATCTTCGGGGCTCCATGATCATCTTGTCACCGGCATGACACCATGATCTCCATCATCGTGTCTTCATGAAGTTGTCACGCCAACGACTACTTCTGATAGAGGCGAGGGTGTCCCGATCTTTCGATGAGATGATAACTATCGATTTGTTGGAGTCGACTTTGACGATCCGACTACAAACATGCACGATGTTGTGCCTTAGCAATCGCTAAACCAATCTCCCGAGGTTCTTGGCGATCTTTGGAAGCACAATCAGCGACCACGAAGGTCTATTCCTGCAAGCAATCGAAGAACAAGCAAGAATATGATAAAGCAATCTGAATATTGCGAATATATATGAAGTATTGATAATGGTGGGGATCCGTAGCGGTCTTGGTGCAGTCGTTGGACACAAGCGAAGTACACGAAGTTGCAATGGCTAACTTTAACTAAACAAATCCGAAGGAAAAAGCTACTAGATGGATCTACTTATATAGGAGCAAGGGGTGGCGGCCAAGGAGGTGGGAGGACGTCCCAAGGCAGCCTAACACTAACCCTAGGTCGTACAAGGCCAATGGGCCCAAGTGGAGGTGACGTAACACCTTTGGACTTGTAGTTTGACTCGGATTCTTTGCATCATCAGTTGTTTCGTCCATAACTCAACGCTCGGACGAATTTTAAGGTGATTCTAATTGGGTTGGAAAATGCACGAAATCTATTTTCCAACAAAAAAATCAACCAATTTGGAGTCCGTATGAAAAGTTATTGACGTTTTGAGTCGGTATGTCTGCGGTCCGAATCTGAGTCCGTAACGTGAGAGACTTGGACTCTATCTTCTCTTGGGCCAAAAGTGACGTGAGAGAACTTTTTGAACAGCAGTAAACATCTCTTTCTCCCTTATCTTCATATGTGGATTGTACAACTGTCCCATACACCTGCAATTAGACATGGCACAAAAGTTTGTGAAGTATTTTTGTTCTGGATAACATAAATAGATTATTGAATAGTTTGCACTAGAAATCACCTGACAAATATGCATGTATGAAATATTTTTGGTCTTATCCAAGGTAGTCATGTCCTCATAAACTTCTACTTCTATGGCTAACGCATTTAGCAATAAAGTAAAGTAATTTACATGGCGTTCTTCAATGACACGTAGGTCATACAAAAATAAAGACAACTCCTATGGCTCCCGGTTGTCATACTCATCGACATGCAAGTCATGATTCCTGTTACAAGAACATGATCTCATACATCACAATATGTCATTCATCATTCATCACAACTTCTGGCCATATCACATCACATGACAATTGCTGCAAAAACAAGTTAGACGTCCTCTAATTGTTGTTGCTTCTTTTACGTGGCTGCAATTGGGTTCTAGCAAGAACGTTTTCTTACCTACGAATAACCACAACGTGATTTTGTCAACTTCTATTTACCCTTCATAAGGACCCTTTTCATCGAATCCGCTCCAACTAAAGTGGGAGAGGCGGACACCGCCGGGCACCTTATGCAACTAGTGCATGTCGATTCGGTGGAACCGGTCTCACGTAAGCGCACGTGTAAGGCTGGTCGGGCCGCTTCATCCCACAATACCGCTGAAGCAAGATAAGACTAGTAGCGGCAAGCAAGTTGACAAGATCTACGCCCACAACAAAATTGTGTTCTACTCGTGCAATAGAGAACTATGCATAGACCTAGCTCATGATGCCCTTTGTTGGGGAGCGTTGCAGAAAATTAAATTTTTCCTACGGTTTCACCAAGATCCATCTATGAGTTCATCTAAGCAACGAGTCATGGGAGAGAGATTGCATCTACATACCACTTGTAGATCGGCGTGCGGAAGCGTTCACTAGAACGTGGGCGATGGAGTCGTACTCGCCGTGATTCAAATCACCGATGACCGAGTGCGAGCAGACGGCACCTCGGCGTTCAACACACGTATGGGACGGGAGACGTCTCCTCCTTCTTGATCCAGCAAGGGGAAGGAGAGGTTGATGATGATGGCTCCAGCAGCTGACAACGGGCGTGGTGGTGGTGGAGCAGCGACACTCGGCGAGGCCGCCAAGCACGTGACGGAGGAGGAAGAGGTGTAGCAGGGGGAGGCGCGAGAACTTTGGGGTGCGGCTGCCCCTCCCCTCCCTTTATATAGGCGGGCGCCGGCCTGGAGATCCAATCTCCCAGGCGGCGGCCAAGGGGTGGAGTGCCCCCAAGGCAAGTGGGCGCCCCACCCTAGGGTGTCAACCCTAGGCGAGGTGGGCCAGAGGCGCACCAGCCCACTATGGGCTGGTTCCTTCCCCACTTCAGCCCATGGGGCCCTCCGGGATGGGTGGCCCCACCGGTGGACCAGGACCCTTCCGGTGGTCCGGTACAATACTAGTGACCGAAACTTTCCCGATGGCGAAATACCACTTCCTATATTTAATTCTTTACCTCCAGACCATTCCGAAACTCCTCGTGGCGTCCGGGATCTCATCCGGACTCGAACAACATTCGACATCTGCATACTTATATTCATACAACCCTAAGCGTCACCAAGACCTTAAGTGTGCAGACCCTACGGGTTCGGGAGACACGTAGACATGACCGAGACTGCTCTCGGGCAATAACCAACAGCGGGATCTGGATACCCATGTTGGCTCCCACATGCTCCTCGATGATCTCATCGGATGAACCACGATGTCGAGGATTCAAACAACCCCGTATACAATTCCCTTTGTCAATCGGTATGTTACTTGCCCGAGATTCGATCGTCGGTATCCCAATACCTCGTTCAATCTCGTTACGGCAAGTCACTTTACTCGTACCGTAATGCATGATCCGTGACGGACACCTGGTCACTTTGAGCTCATTATGATGATGCACTACCGAGTGGGTCCAGTGATACCTCTCCGTAACACGGAGTGACAAATCCGATCTCGATCCGTGTCAACCCAATGCAGACACTTTCGGAGATACCTGTAGTGCACCTTTATAGTCACCCGATTACGTTGTGACGTTTGGTACACCCAAAGCACTCCCTACGGTATCCGGGAGTTACACGATCTCGTGGTCTAAGGAAGAGATACTTGACATTAGAAAAGCTCTAGCAAAACGAACTACACGATCTTGTGCTATGCTTAGGATTGGGTCTTGTCCATCACATCATTCTCCTAATGATGTGATCCCGTTATCAACGACATCCAATGTCCATAGTCAGGAAACCATGACTATCTATTGATCAACGAGCTAGTCAACTAGAAGCTCACTAGGGACACATTGTGGTCTATTTATTCACACGTGTATTACGATTTCCGGATAATACAGTTATAGCATGAATAAAAGACAATTATCATGAACAAGGAAATATAATAATAATCCTTTTATTATTGCCTCTAGGGCATATTTCCGACAGAAACACCTTAGAAACGGAAAAACCGCGAACTCAAAATCTCAAATGACAAATGTCAAATGGTGGTAGCGGAAAGCCGTGGTGGTTGAGGAAGCTCAATGGGATTGCGGAAATGCAATGGAGGTTATGGTGTACGCAACGCGGAAGTGGAGGGTAAGATGGTGAACTATACACGGTGTCGGAGTTGGAAGCACGGTTCCTAAGTAGCCGAAACACCTTAGGAGACACAACTCACAACACAAACAAAATTTGGGTTATGTTAGGATGGCGGAAGTGTATGGTGGGCAGGCCTATGCGGAAGTGGCGGTGGTGGTTGATGAAGAAGAAACCGTCCCTAAGTAGCCGAAACACCTTAGGAGACTCGAATTACAACTCAAACAACCATGGGGAACAAAATTGGCTAGGTTGCGGAAGTCGGTAATGGTGTAGCGGAGGATGTGGTGGAAGCCCTAGGCAAAGATGCCAAAGTTCCAAAATTTTATGGAGTCAAATGATTTTTTTTAGTATTTTTGTTGGAAGGGGGATGTCAATAGCTTCAAAACGAGCTAAAGAACGTCAAAATCGGAGTTCGGATGAATTAGTTATGGACAAAACAAACATCAGCCGAAGTGGGAATCTACAGGTTACGGACGTCCGGAAAAGGTCGGATGTCAAGGCGTCGGACGTCCGGAAAAGTCGGACATCCGTAAATTCGGTTCGGGTTAGGGGTTCCGGTCGTCCGGGAAAGGTCGGACGTCCGGTCGTTCCTGGGGCTCCGGACGTCCGTAACACGTCGGTCGTCCGGCGGGTCGGGGTCAACGCGAGATACGAGTTTCGGGACGCGATTTTGGGCGGAAAATGGGGATTTTGGGGTCAAAATTGAGATTTCGTGGATGAAAGATGGGGAAACTTGGGGAAATGCTAGATCCACTTGAAACCAAGCAAATCCATGGATCAAAATCAACAAAACATCATCACACTAACAAATCACAAAAAAACAATTGGGGCTATTTTTGGTGGGGATTTTCAGATTTAGGACGAAATCAACAAAATCAAGCTAGAAAACACGGGGTAGGGGCTCCAAAACGTGATCAACGTGGCTCATGATACCAAGATGATGTAGGGCGGAACCCTATGTGGACGATCTTTCACGTTTGGAGAGGATCCTCACGAGGAACACGAAGAACGAGCGGAAGAACACGAGGGAAATCACGGGAAAACACAAGAGAATCACTCAAACCAACAAGATCAATCACACATGTGCTAGATCGATGAACACAAAGGGAGATACATGATTCAAGGTCAACAAAGGGCGATACAAACGGTAGCCGTTCTTCTCAGTGTGGAGGTCTTGATGGGGCCACCCAAGAGGAGGTCTTGAATCCAAGGTGGATCTTCTCCGAAGAGGGGCCGCGGTCTCTCTCGTGGAGTAGATCCGGTATGGATAATGACTCTATCTAACAATGAGCTAAATCAACGCTAACCCTAGCTAGGAGGAGGTGGAGGAGTATATATAGTCTATGTCCACGAAGGGGTAAGTGAGAGAGAGGATACATGGGCCTCGGGCCCAACAACATCTTGTGAGCAGGCGTCGGACGTCCGGAGGGTTCCAGTCGTCCGGTGGCTCGTGGGCGTCCGGACGTCCGGCAATCTCCGGACTTCCGTAGATTCGGCTCGGGTGCGCTTCGGTCGGACGTCCGGAGGGGGTCGGTCGTCCAGTGCCTGGAGTTTGTCGGATGTCCGGTCCTGGTCGGACGTCCGGCCGCTGTAGCCTCGGGCAGCTTCTTCTCTTGGTCCTTATACTTGGTGTCCTCGCCATCTTGTCCATGGTCTTCCTCCTTGTTCCTGGTCATGCATAGCACATATATTTGAGGTAGTAACCATGTCTCACATGTGGGAAGTGACGGTTCGGAGAGGAGCGAGTTCACCTTGTGTCCAATGGCGTATATTCGAGGTCTCGTCATATGTCCACTTGGGGTTTGGAGAGTAGTCGGAGTGTACATGGGGATGAACGTGGGATGCTCCGCATCATCTGTGCAGTCCGAATCTGAGTACAGAACGTGAGAGACTTGGACTCTATCTTCTCTAGGGCCAAACGTGACGTGAGAGAACTTTTCGAACAACAGGTAAACATCTCTTTCTCCCTTATCTTCCTATGTGGATTGTACAAATGTCCCATACACCTGCAATTAGACATGGCACAAAAGTTTGTGAAGTATTTTTGTCCTGGATGACATAAATAAATTATTGCATAGTTTGCATTAGAAATCACCTCACAAAATATACATGTATGCAATATTTTCGGTTGTATCCAAGGTAGTCATGTCCTCATCATCCTCCCCTTCTTGAAAACAAAGCCGTCCTCGGCGTTGCTTAATCTGAAATGTGGCTAACAAAAAAGACAAGGTGTACATGTTGTATATGTATATGTCATCCATGTGTACTTCCCTTGATTTTTGCACATATGACACATGAATAGATGAGTAACTTGCATAGTTCATAAAACCTAAAGCCAAAACATTATCACAAGAAGTAGAAGGCTTGAAAATATTGCAACTAAGTTTGCACATATAAGTGAAGCTCTTATTCATTTCAAAAGATTGACAATGTTCATCATTAAACCATCCCAACATTGGTGAATAAACCTTACTTGCATCAAATTTACATGCTACAACATGCTTATATAAGCAAACATGCAATAAGTCATTCGACACAGAATCATCACCAAGATTAGAGGTCATATCAAAATAATTAAACATTGATTCTTTTGCATCAATAGTTAATTCAATGGGCGCACTCAAAATTGTTGGTATTTCAGTTGTTTGATCACATGATGCATTCACGATAGTAACATGATTCTCTAAAATAGGTGGCGTGCTCAAATCAACAGGTAACTCAACACATGATGTATTTAAGTTAATTAGGCATGCATCATTCCCATGTGAAGTTATATCATCAATACCTATACTGTTACCTTGTCGCAAAGACGTAGCTGATGTAGGTATGGACAATGAGAATGTATCATACACTTGAGATGATGTCGCGCTCACGATTGGAGGTGTGGCTGCTCTAGTAGGTGCAACGGTGGAGGAATCAACCGATGATAGTGAGCGTGAATTGGAATAGTAGTTGTTGTAGTCACCCAATGCATCCTCCTGTATCTGTCTCTCAAAGGTACAAGCGCGAACATACATACCAGTAATGCAACGAGGAATATAGTGAAAACTTGCACGGATATCATGGTTCAAACCACCAAAAAATCTATTCATTTTATCATCCTCAGATTCTTCTATGTCACAATGATGCATATAAGATTTGAACTCTTGGTAGTAAGCATGAACAGTGTTACTGCCTTATTTTAATTGTTCCAATTTGCGAAGAAATTCACGACGATAGGAAGGAGGAAAAAATTGTTGTCTCATTACAGCTTTCAAAACTTTCCAAGTTGTGGGTTGGTTATCAACGTTTTTCTTACAATGTACATTCCACCAAACAGAAGCAAAACCAGTAAATGCTCTAGTGGTAGCTCGTACTCTCTCAAGTTCAGAAAAATCATGGTGACTAAAAACTTCTTCTAATTCAAGCTCCCAAGCTAGATAAATAGCAGGACTAAATCTACCCTCAAATGATGGTAAAGACATAACGACCATATGCTTGTGTGTGTTGTCCCAACTCTCGTGATGGTGAAGATGTGTCCGTCGTCCAAGAACTTCTATCTCCGGAACTGTCATGATTAGTAGAAACAAGAAACAAAATTCGAGAATAATGTTCCTATGAACTACTAGGATGTGGTTGTAAAGTGCTCATAGTAAAGCAAATATCAATATCTTACAAGTTCTTACCATGCGGCAGGTGGTGACAGGCAACCAGCGGTGTCAAATAACTCTAAAGATTGTGTAAAGCGATTGCCAGGTGAACGTACGTATACACGGTGTAGAAATATGTGGAGCTGGGTTGGCTATATATGGTAGCAAAAGATTAGGAATAATCAATTCAGAGATGCAATATTGAATAAACGCTCAACAACGGTACTGTGCTGGTCCTAGGCTAGACCGGACTAGAGAAGCGAGCCTAGAACACTAATGAGGTCACGGCATAGCACAACTAGCATCAATGAAGGATAATAAGTAGCTCTGGACAGCAAGATATAAGTGAAGATCACAACGGCAGTAAAGATAATGATGAAAAACAACTGCCAAGCAAGATATACAACAACTCTCTCTCCAATTTTCCTCTTGAAAAGTTTGAGCCAATTTTCCGATAACTTTTTTCAAAGAATGCTACTAGCTCAAGCTTTCCAATGCAAAAAGAATCACTCAATTCCGAGTTGATATGAGGAGTCAAAAAATTCTAAAACTGGTATGAAAAACTGGAATAAGCTGTGTTCACGAACTTTGGAGGGCAAAAAGACCTATTTAGAAGCCGATTTTGAGGTGCCAAATATTGAACTTGCTGCTGCAACTATTTAGATGCGGCTCGTCTCTAGCTTTAATTTGAGTACTCACGAAGCCCAAACGGACTTCGTATGAGGAAGTTATGCCTGTTTTCTTGAACAGTACAAAAAACCGATTCCAATCCGAATTCAGCTACGATATTGAGTCTAGATAGATCGGAACTTTGTTTTTTTTTTCTCTTTTTTTTTCTCACACTTTTTTTCCTTTTTCTTTCTCTCTTTTTTTTCTCTGACTTTTTTTACTTTTTTTCTCTCTCTTTTTTTCTCTCTCCCTCTTTTCAAACAAACTAGATAAGATGCAGATTGGATCAAGTGAAGATGTGAACGATCTCAACTATGATTATGACAATGAACGGTTGGTAGCACGTGGCGGAAATTGATGGATGGATGGCGGTCAACAGAAGGGATAACGATGCATCGGCGGCGTGACTAATGTGATCATAACTCGAAACTCTAAACGAACTAGACACTAAGAGCAGCAACTCGACACGACGATGCAACCGATAATTCAATAATGCAAACAATGAAAAGAAAACTGCAAAGGCTCACACTGACTTGGACAAAGGATGAATAGATCTAACTTTTTTTTGTGGCTTTTTCTTGGACAATAGGTAAGAAAATAAATCTAATCTAGGGATAATTGGAAATTCTCACCGAGCAACCTGAAAACTGATACCACTTGATAGAGGCGAGGGTCCTGATCTTTCGATGAGATGATAACTATCGATTTGGTGGAGTCGACTTTGACGATCCGACTACAAACGTGCACAACGTTGTGCCTTAGAAATCGCTAAACCAATCTCCCGAGGTTCTTGGCGATCTGGAAGCACAATCAGCCTGACCACGAAGGTCTATTCTTGCATGCAATCGAAAAACGAGCAAGAATATGATAAAGCAATCTGAATATTGCGAATATATATGAAGTATTGATAATGGTGGGGATCCGTAAGCGGCCTTGGTCTGGTCTTTGGACACAAACGAAGTACACGAAGTTGCAAAGGCTAACTTTTAACTAAACAAATCCCAATGAAAAAGCTATTAGATGGATCTACTTATATAGGAGCAAGGGGTGGCGGCCAAGGAGGTGGGAGGACGTCCCAAGGCAGCCTAAAACTAACCCTAGGTTGTACAAGGCCAATGGGCCCAAGTGGAGGCGACGTAACACCTTTGGACTTGTAGTTTGACTCGGATTCCCCTGCAGCATCAGATTGTTTCGTCCATAACTCAACGCTCCGGACAAATTTTAAGGTGAATCCAATTGGGTTGGAAAGTGCACGATTTTTTTTTCAACAAAAAAAGAATCAAGCAATTTGAAGTCTGTATGGAAAAGTTATTGACGTTTTGAGTCAAGTATGTCTGTGCAGTCTGAATCTGAGTCCAGAACGTGAGAGACTTGGACTCTATCTTCTCTTGGGCCAAAAGTGACGTGAGAGAACTTTTTGAACAGCAGGTAAACATCTCTTTCTCCCTTATCTTCCTATGTGGATTGTACAGATGTCCTATACACCTGCAATTAGACATGGCACAAAAGTTTGTGAAGTATTTTTGTCCTGGATGATATAAATAAATTATTGCATAGTTTGCATTAGAAATCACCTCACAAAATATACATGTATGCAATATTTTCGGTTGTATCCAAGGTAGTCATGTCCTCATCAAAATCCGTCCGGAGCGTTGAGTTATGGACGGAACAATCTGACGCTGCACCAGAATCCGAGTCAAACTACAAGTCCAAAGGTGTTACGTCACCTCCACTTGGGCCCATTGGCCTTGTACGACCTAGGGTTAGTTTTAGGCTGCCTTGGGACGTCCTCCCACCTCCTTGGCCGCCACCCCTTGCTCCTATATAAGTAGATCCATCTAGTAGCTTTTCCCTTGGGATTTGTTTAGTTAAAAGTTAGCCGTTGCAACTTCGTGTACTTCGTTTGTGTCCAATGACCAGACCAAGGCCGTTTACGAATCCCCACCATTATCAATACTTCATATATATTCGTAATATTCAGATTGCTTTATCATATTCTTGCTCGTTCTTCGGTTGCGTGCAGGAATAGACCTTCGTGGTTAGGCTGATTGTGCTTACAGCATCGTCAGTAACCTCGGAAGATTGGTTTAGCGATTGCTAAGGCACAACGTCGTGCATGTTTGTAGTCGGATCGTCAAAGTCGACTCCACCAAATCGATAGTTATCATCTCATCGAAAGATCGGGACCCTCGCTTCTATCAAGTACATTAAGTGTAAGGAAAATGTAGTTGCGGATGCACTTTCACGCATATGCCCGCTTGTCACTAAACTTGAGTTGAATGTTATTGTTTTTGAGCACATCAAAGATTTGTATGCTAATGATCCATCTTTTGCTATTCCTTATGCTAAGTGTTTGATGCACACTTCTTGGGAACAATATTACATCAAGGATGATTATCTTATGAGAGCTAACAAACTATGCATTCCCGAGTCTTCTCTTCGTTTGCTCCTTTTGCAAGAGGCTCATGGAGGCGGACTCATGGGACACTTTGGACGCGACAAGACATTCGCCACACTGATGCGGAGCATCCCACGTTCATCCCCATGTACACTCCGATTACTCTCCAAGCCCCAAGAGGACATATGACGAGACCTCGACCATACGCCATAGGGCACAAGGTGAACTCACTCCTCTTCGAACCGTCACTTTCCACATGTGAGACATGGCTACTACCTCATGCATGGACCTTGCATACACTCAGGTACAGCCGAGACGACCATGGAGGATTTTAGGACCAAGGCCAAGCATGGAAGAGGAGAAGGAAGAAGAAGCAGGGACAAGCTTCTGGAAAGCCCGGACCTTCCGGCCTGCCCGGAACTTCCGGGCCCCGGACCTTCCGGCCTGCCTGGAACCTCCGGCCCCCGTAGTCCAGACCAGCCCCGAGCACGCCAACTCTCTGGATAGCCCGGAACCCGGCCGGAACCTGCCCGGAACTTCCGGGCCCCGGAACTTCCGGCCCTGCCGGGAACTTCCGGCCTGGCTGCGTGCAAAGACTCGGGCCGAAGCCCATGCAACCCTTTCTCACTTACCCCTTCGTGGCTTAGACTATAAATAGACCACCCCCACCTCCTAGTTAGGGTTAGCAAAGGATTAGCTCATGTTTGTGTGAGAGCTTTGCTCATCCACTTGGTTACCTTCTCCTCGGAGACGTGCCTCCATTGGAGAAGATCCCCCAAGCGGATTCAAGACCCCTTCAAGGGAAGACAATCAAGACCTCCTCACGGAGAAGAACCCGGTTACCTCTTGTATCTTCCTTTGTTGATCGTGGATCGTGTATATCTCCTTGTGTTCATCGATCTAGCGCATGTGTAATCGAATCTTGTTGGTTTGAGTGATTCTCTTGTCTTTTCCCCCATGTTTCCCTCGTCCTCTTCTGCTCGTTCTTCGTGTTTCCCCGTAGGATCCACTCTAAACGTGAAAGATCTCCACATAGGGTTCCACCCTACATCATATGGTATCGTGAGCCACGTTGATCACGTTTTTGGAGCCCCTACCCTTTGTTTTCTAGTTTGATTTTGTTGATTTCGTCCTAAATTCGAAAATCCCCACCAAAAATAGCCCCAAATTTTTTTGTGATTTGTTGGTTTGGATGATGTTTTGTTGATTTTGATCCATGGATTCGTTGTGTTTCAAGTGGATCTAGCTTTCCCCCATCATTTTCCCCCTTTCCATCCACAAAATCTCCCCAATTTTGAACTTGGAAATCTAGTTTTTCCGCCCCCGTTCTCAGATCTGGAATTTAGGGTTCGTCCCGGACGAAATTCCACGACCCCCGGAACTTCCGGCCTCCCCCGGAACTTCCGTCCCAGCCCCGGAACTTCCGGGCTAAACAAAAAGTTTACCCCAAAATCCCCTGCACTTTTTCCGCGACCCCCGGAACTTACGGCCACCCCCCGGAACTTCCGGAGCCCGGAACTTCTGGCCCTGACCCCGGAACTTCCGGCCTAACCCGAAACATTGCACAGAATTTCAGCATCAGCCTTCTTCACCGTTTTCATCATAACTTTTCACTCCAAACTCCGATTTGAGTGTTCTTTGGCTCGTTTTGAAGCTATCGACGTGCCCGAGCTCCTCACCGTGGTTTCACCACCTTTTGAAACCGTCAAATTTTTGGTACTTTGGCATCTTTGCCTAGGGCTTCCACCACATCATCCGCAATACCACCATAGCCTTCCGCAACCTAACCCATTTGGTTCGCCATAGCATTTGAGGTTGTTTGAGTAGTGACTCGAGTCTCCTAAGGTGTTTAGGCTACTTAGGGACGGTTGCTTCTTCATCAACCACCTCCATAACTTCCGCATAGGCTTGCCCACCATACACTTCCGCCACACCAACTTAACCCAATTTTGTTGTGTTGAGAGTTGTGTCTCCTAAGGTGTTTCGGCTACTTAGGGATGTGCTTTCAACTTTGACTCCGTGTATAGCCCATCATACGTTTCCACCACCATAACCCGGTCAACTTCGGCTACTCGGGTTTCCACCAATACTTCCGCAACCACCACCGCATTCCCACTACCACCATTTGACTTCTGTCCTTGAGATTTTGAGTTCGCGGTTTTTTTTCCGTTTCCTAAGGTGTTTCGGCTACTTAGGGACGAGTCTCCATCATCTTGGTATCTACATCAAGAACACCGCCACTCATCATCGCCATTGACGGTAACCTCTATATCATCTTGTTATAGTGGTATCCCTCCATTGTATATTCCCTTGCAATTGGCATTGTTAACCCCTAACCCATTTTGCGTCACTTGCCTATCGAGACTAGCCATTTGAGTATTGCCGGCAACGTTACTTGTGCACATTAGTGATCATACTTCCCATAGCATACATACCATATCATCGTGGTGCATATATTGCTATCATATCTTGTGTCACAAGTTTGTTCCCGCATATACACATTTGCTATCTTGGTTTGTGCATTGTGCAAAAGTGGCCATAAAAAAAAAGAGAATAAGCTTTTAAGCAAAGAAAAAGAGAAAGAGCAAAGAGCTTGTAAGCAAGTGCCATAGCATCATACCACATTGCATATAAGATTGTCATATCCGATCATCTTGGATCAAACACCGGGAACCATATATACATAGCATACTTGGGATAGAAAGTTTATCCATTTTGCATCTTATAGGTTGTGCACAAGTGTCGTATCCGCCTATTGAGCAATCGTGCTACCGTCTCTCTTGAGTTGTGCAACACGAGCATTTTGGTGGATTTCACATTTTGAGCTCATTCCTTGGTTGCACGGCCCCATTTATCTATCTGTGTGTGCGTTTCCGTGTGCCATTCATTGCTATTGGTCTACTTGTTTCGCATGCGAATTTGTGAATCTCTTTCAACATTATTGTCTCTTGCTAACATTTTGCATCAAATTTTTGTGCCACTATCCTCACCGAGCTCCACCATAAGCCTTACTTGTGTAGGTGTGAGAAACCGACAAGAATTGGTACCAATTGTGCTATTTCCTTGTTACACATTGAGTGATCATTGATCCATCTTCAACATCGGTCAAGGTACATTTGGTATAAGTTCTTCTCTTTCTCCCACTCATATTTGCTCGAGTCTTGTGATGGATAGGCAAGGCATTTCATCTCCGGTCTTCGACAACAACGACGGCATGAACAACTACATCACCAAAGCATCAATCTTTGATCTACAACGACAAATGCAAGGCGCACAATCGAGATTGCAAGAGCGCATCGAGAACTTCTCCATCGACATTCATCTCTCCGAAGCAAGGAAAAGAGACTACATCGACAAGAAGCTTTCCGCACATAAAGAGGAGCAAGATGCAAGGATGGAGGAGATTAGAGCCTTCATCAAGTCTTCTTCCCCTTCGTCATCTTCAAGGCGGCGACATTCAAGACACTGTTCGGAGCGCAGAAACGATGCAAGTACAAATCGTCCTCGTCCATCTACATGGCGATCACCATCACGTTCGTGATCAACATCTTCATGAAGGGCAAGTCACCTCCAAGCATCATGTGCACGACGACGACGAACGTCATCTACTACGAGCTCAAGTGCGACAACGACACCATCATCATGAAGATGCTCCACAAGCGCAAGTGCACAAGTCCCAACAAGCCCTACTTCACGCCAAGTCGAAGCTTCATGAGGACAAAAGAAGACCGCGAGACAAGCACCACCACGAGAACGCTACGGCTACTACACCAACCACTTCGGCATCTTCGCCAAGTGTTCTCAAGGCATCTTCGCCTTTGGACGTACGACATCTTCGCCTACTTCCCACGTGTACGCCTACATCGACTTCATCAAGTCCAAGGCGACTACCTACGAGCGAGGGTGACACTTCCATCTTCGGAAGCCCCCCAAGGAAGATGGCCGAGCATGGGAAACTCCCTTCAGTCATGGAGATGAGCTATGAGGTGCCACATCATATGGGCCTCCCACACCAAAAAGGTGACAAGAAGGTCGAGCAAGGGCCATCCCCTTCGACCACGGCGATAGGAATTGAGCATGGAGACATTTGCACCAACTACTCCGACACCCACATATCATGAGATGACCCAATTGCCATGTGAGGAGAGCCACCAACCCATGAGTGAGATGAGTGACTCCACCCTATATGACATTGAGTGCATTTCCTATGAGAGGATGAGTGTGACCACCACTAGTCCCACACTATAGAGCATGCCACACATCCTATGTGAGGTTGAGAGCCATTTGAGTGAATCCACCAACCATACGAGTAAGAGCATCATATTGGGAGTGAGTGAGCCACAACACTTAGTGAGTGAGGTAGTTGACACGACATGTGAGGCCACCATGATTTCTAACGACTTCACCTCTACTCCTAGTGTGTTTTCTTCTTTGGTGCTAGGTCTCCTACATGACGCCATGTGATGTAGGGCGGAACCCGACGTGGATGATCTTTCACGTTTGGAGTGGATCCTACGGGGAATCACGAAGAACACACGGAAGAACAAAGGGAAACACGGAGGAAACGAGAGAGAGATCGCTCAACCAACAAGAAATCAATCACACAAGTGCTAGATCACCGAACACAAAGAGATACATATGATCCACAATCAACAAAGGTAAGGATACACGAGTAGCCGTTCTTCTCCGAGAGGAGGTCTTGATGGGGTCCACCCTAGAAGGGGGTCTTGAATCCGCTTCGGGGATCTTCTCCGAAGAGGTCCTGAGCTCCGAGGAGAAGTAACCAAGTGGATGAGCAAGGCTCTCACAGAAACATGAGCTAAACCTAAGCTGACCTTCGAAAGAGGAAGGGGATGGAGTATATATAGTCTAGGGGGCGAAGAGGTACATGGGCATCGGCCCTTTACTGTGCGCAGACAGGCGGAGCCGGATGTCCGGGGCTTCAGGAGGCGCCGAATGTCCGGGCTGGGGGGCCGGATGTCCGGGCCGGAGGACGTCACTTCTGCCGAATCGGGTGCGTGGCGCCGGATTTCCGGGCTTCTGGCCGGATATCCGGGCTGGGGCCGGATGTCCGGGGCCTGGTGGCCGGATGTCAAGACCTGTAGGGTTCCTGGCTGGGCTGCGGCTGCGGTGTTGGCGTCTCTAGGGGCCGGATGTCCGGGGCCTGGAGGGTGAACTTGCTCGCTTCCGTGGCCCTCTTCATCCGTGGACTTGGCGGCTCGTCCGTCTTCACGTGCATCTTCGGAAGGTTCCTCTTGACACCTAATGATCCATAGCATATCGGACTTAGGTAGTAGCCATGTCTCGAGTGGATCATATGTGATATCACTAAGGAAGGAAGTCACCTCGTTCTCGAGAGCTCTAGCTCTAGCTCGTGTCATGGGTCCTCTTGGCTCTTGATGAGACAGTTGTAGATCCATGGGGATGATCGTGGGATGCTCCGCATCATCTCCCCCCCTTGGGAGAGATCCGACCTCGGATCAAAAGCTTCATCTCCATGGTATGGTGCGAGGTCCTTGACGTTGAAGATGTCGCTCACGTTGTATTTGTCTCGAGGTAGGTCGATCTTGTAAGCGTTGTCGTTGTAGCGTGCTAGCACCTTGAAAGGTCCATTTGCTCGAGGGAGAAGCTTGGACTTGCGTTCTTTGGGGAAGCGGTCCTTGCGAAGGTGTAGCCACACTAGATCACCAATGTTGAAGACCATGGGTTGCTTGTTGGCGTTGACCTTGGTTGCTAGTCGTTGTACTTGGCGCTCGATGGTGTGCCTTGTATCTTCGTGCATCTTCTTGATGTAGCTTGCTCGTGCACTCGCATCCATGTTGGTGCGCTCTTGGAGAGGAAGTGGTAGAATGTCCAATGGGACAACGGGTTGAAACCGTAGACGACCTCGAAGGGGGACTTGTCGGTAGTCCAATGTCTTGCACGGTTGTAGGCGTAATCGGCGATGGGTAGACATGCTTCCCACTCCTTGATGTTCTTCTTGATCAAGACACGAAGTAGAGTAGATAGTGTGCGGTTCGTCACTTCCGTTTGGCCATCGGTTTGAGGATGGTATGCCGATGAGAACAAGAGCTTGATTCCAAGCTTGGCGCATAGGGTCTTCCAAAAGTAACTCAAGAACTTGACGTCACGATCGGAGACGATTGTCTTTGGTACTCCATGGAGTCGCAAGATTTCCCTACAAAAGAGATTTGCAACATGCGAAGCATCGTCTATCTTGTTGCAAGGAATGAAATGTGCCATCTTAGAAAATCTATCCACAACAACAAACACGGAATCCTTTCCATTTTGAGTCCTAGGCAAACCAAGTACAAAATCCATACTAATGTCTTCCCATGGTTGATAAGGAATAGGAAGAGGCATGTAAAGACCATGAGATTGAGCTTTAGACTTAGCTTTGCGACATGTATAGCATCGGTTGGTGAAGCGTGAGATGTCATGGAACATCTTGGGCCAAAAGTAGTTGTTGGAGGCGTGGCGAATGTCTTGTCACGTCCAAAGTGTCCCATGAGTCCGCCTCCATGAGCCTCTTGCAAAAGGAGCAAACGAAGAGAAGACTCGGGAATGCATAGTTTGTTAGCTCTCATAAGATAAGCATCCTTGATGTAATATTGCTCCCAAGAAGTATGCATCAAACACTTAGCATAAGGAATAGCAAAAGATGGATCATGCTCATACAAGTCTTTTATATGCTCAAAACCAATAACATTCAACTCAAGTTGAGTGATAAGCATGCATATGCGTGAAAGCGCGTCGGCAACTACATTTTCTTTACCCTTAATGTACTTGATCACATAAGGAAAAGATTCAATAAATTCACTCCATTTTGCATGACGCTTGTTCAATTTAGTTTGACCTTTGAGGTACTTAAGCGTTTCATGATCGGTACGGATGACAAACTCATGAGGTCTAAGGTAATGTTCCCAAACATGTAGCACACGCACTAAGGCATACAATTCTTTGTCATAGATGGGATAATTAAGTTGAGCACCGGAGAGTTTCTCACTAAAATAAGCAATGGCTCGTTTTCTTGCATCAAAACTCCGCCAATTCGGTACCACTTGCATCATAATGAACCTCAAAAGTTTTGTCAAAATTGGGCAAAGCAAGAATCGAGCATGAGTAAGCAAAGACTTGAGCTCATCAAAAGCGGTTGATTGCAAAGTTCCCCACACAAAGGGAGTATTCTTCTTACTCAAGGCATGCAAAGGAGCGGCAATTGTGCTAAAATCTTTCACAAAGCGACGATAAAAACCCGCAAGTCCAAGAATAATTGGCACTTGTTGCAAATTGGTGGGCTGGGGCCAAGTTTTAATTGCTTCAATTTTAGATTCATCAACATGGACACCCTTTGAGGATACTACAAAACCCAAGAAAACCACTTTGTCAACGCCAAAAGTGCATTTTTTCAAGTTTGCATAAAGGCTCTCCTTGCGAAGAGTTTGCAACACAGATTTTACATGATTGATGTGCTCTTTCATGGTTTTGCTAAACACAAGAATATCATCAAAGTAAACCACAACACAGACTCCAATGTAAGGGCCGAAGCACATGATGCATAAGGCCTTGACGAAAAGTACCGAGCCTCAAGAAGACCCATAGGCATCACTAACCACTCATATAAACCAAATTTGGTTTTGAAAGCGATTTTCCATTCATCACCCTCTTGTATGCGGATTTGATAATAGCCACTTTTAAGGTCAATTTTGAGAAAAGTTGGCTCCACTAAGTTCATCAAGCATATCATCTAAGCGAGGAATGGGATGCCTATAGCGGACGGTTCATTTATAGGTCTACAACTGGAACACAAGCGAAAACTTCCATCGGGCTTAGGCACAAGTATAACGGGAACGGCACAAGGGCTTAAGCTTTCACGTACATGACCGTTGTCGATTAGTTGTTGTACTTGCCATTGAATCTCCTTGGTTTCTTTGGGATTGACTCGGTATGGAGCTTTGTTTGGTAGGGGCGCTCCGGGGATGAGGTCGATTCGATGCTCAATGCCTCGAAGAGGAGGTAGGCTCGGAGGTAGCTCATCGGGGTAAACATCTTGAAATTCCTGCAAAAGAGATTGAAACACCAAAGGTAGCTCGTGAATGGTGTTAGTTTTTGGTTCTCCATCCTTGCACACAAGGACAAAGTGCATCACACTCGATGGGTTCTCACACACTTCTCTCATCTCACTTTTGGTGGCAAACAGGATGAGGTTTTTCTCTCTAGGCGAAGAGGCACTCAAGTGTGTTTTGTGGCTCTCACTCACTTTTGGGTGGATCACTTTCTCACTCTTGTCTCTATGATGGGTGGCTTGCTTGTCGGCTATCACTTGAGTAGGAGACATAGGTCGTAGCACATATTCCTTCCCTTTCATCTTGAAGCTATAGTGATTGGTGCGCCCATTGTGGATGACACCACGGTCGAATTACCATGGTCGACCTAGGAGTACGTGGCAAACGGTCATTGGGACCACATCACACTCCAACGTGTCTTCATAAGCACCAATTTTGAAGGAGACTTGAACCGTATGCTCGACTCGTATAGTGCCGGAGTCACTTTGCCATTGAACCTTGTAGGGGTGCGGGTGCTTCCTCTTGACCAATTGAAGTTTGGAACATAGTTCTTCACTTGCCAAGTTGTGACAACTACCTCCATCGATGATGACCTTGACGGACCTTCCGTTGATGCCGGCCTTTGTGTGGAAGATGTGGCATCTTTGGTCGTCTTCTTGTTGATGTTGAAGGGTCAAGACCTTGGAGACAACGAGAGCGGGCCTCGAATCCTCATCGCAAAAGACTTGATCATCTTCATCTTCGTTCACTTGCGGTGCATGGCCACTTGCTCAAGGGCTTCCATCTCCTCATCACTCATTGAGTCATATGTGCCGTAAATCGTTGAGGATCATGGTCCGCTTGTTGGTGCATTCATATGACTTGTGGCCTCGGCCGCCGCAAGTGAAACACTTGAAGGAGCTTGTTTTGATGCTCTCATCGGTCGGAGTAGATGATGAAGCACACGGCTTGAACTTGATTGTAGTAGGAGGAGGACGGCTTGAACTTGTCGACTTTCTCTTGTAACTCGACTTGTCGTCGTTGTTTGTAGAAGGTTTGGTTGATGTAGATGTTGGAGGAGGTGTTGAAGCTTGGTTGTTGGAGAAGCCGTAGGTCTTGGATGAGTACTTGGCGTACTTGAAGTCATCTTGTACTTGATGTTCCGCCTTTGTAGCTTGATGTCTGAGCTCAATGAGGGTGGAGTATGGTTGGAAGTCGGCGATCTTCTTGATGGGATGATTTAGTCCATTCAAGAAAGCGTGCCATAGTTTGCTCATCATCTTCCTTGACATTGGCTCGAATCATGGCTATCTCCATTTCCTTGTAGTATTCTTCAACACTCTTTGTTCCTTGCTTGAGAAGTTGGAGTTTCTTGAAGAGGTCGCGGTTGTAGTAGGTTGGCACAAAAGGTGCTCGCATGACATCCTTCATTTGAGCCCAAGTGATGATTGGAGTATCACTCTTGCTTGTCGTCGCTCAATGATTTGTTCCCACCATATGAGCTCATAGTCTTGGAACTCAAGTGTGCCATAGCGATTTTCTTCACTTCCTCGTAGTTGTGCAACCGGAAGATTTTGTCAACCTTCAATGCCCATGCGAGATAGTCTTCGGGGTAATTGCTTCCGTTGAACTTGGGCATGGTGAATTTTAGCTTGCCGTAGCGTTGCTCTTCATTGTGTTGTTGGCGATGTTGATGATGACGCCCTTGATGTGGATTGCAATCGTCTTCATGTTGCTCTTGGCGTGGAGGAAGACCATGATCAACTTTCTCTTGTTGAACTTGAGGTTGAAGTGGAGCTTGACGAGCTTGTGGAGGAGCTTGAGGAACTTGACGTTGTCCATGAGGTTGGTAGTTCCTCTATTCGATTTCTTCTCGAAGGGTTTCCTCTTGATTGCGCAATTCGCGATTGCGGTTGGCGAAGGCTCTACTTGATTCTTGAAGGGCACGTTGCGCCTCAAGAGCATGCGCTTCACGTTGTTGTTGTTGAAGACGTTGAGCCTTGGCGTCTTGTTCGTCTTGATGTAGACGCGCTCGTTCTTCCTCTTAGCGCTGATGCGGAGCATCCCACGATCATCCCCATGGATCTACAACCGTCTAATCAAGAGCCAAGAGGACCCATGACACGAGCTAGAGCTAGAGCTCTCGAGAACGAGGTGACTTCCTTCCTTAGTGATATCACATATGATCCACTCGAGACATGGCTACTACCTAAGTCCGATATGCTATGCATCATTAGGTGTCAAGAGAAGCCTTAGAAGATGCACGTGAAGACGGACGAGCCGCCAAGTCCATGGATGAAGAGGACCACCAGGCGGGCAAGTCCACCCTCCGGGCCCCGGACATCCGGCCAAGGCCGGACATCCGGCCCCGAGACGCCAACACCGCAGCCAGCAGCCAGAGAACCCTCAGGGCCCGGACATCCGGCCACTGTGCCCGGACATCCGGCTCGGCCCGGATATCCGGCCAAGCTTGAAGTCGGCGCGCACCCGGTCGGCAAAAGCGGCATCCTCCGGCGGACATCCGGCCCCATCCGGGACATCCGGCGCCTCACGAAGCCAGTGACATCCGGCCCGACGCCGGACATCCGGCTCACTTTGTCTGCGCCTGACAAAAGGGCCGATGCCCATGTACCTCTTCGCCCCTAGACTATATATACTCCATCCCCTTCCTCTTTCTAGGGTTAGCTTAGGTTTAGCTCATATTTGTGAGAGCCTTGCTCATCCACTTGGTTACTTCTCCTCGGAGCTCAGGACCTCTTCGGATAAGATCCCCAAGCGGATTCAAGACCCCCTTCTAGGGTGGACCCCATCAAGACCTCCTCTCGGAGAAGAACGGCTACTCGTGTATCCTTACCTTTGTTGATTGTGGATCATATGTACCTCTTTGTGTTCGGTGATCTAGCACTTGTGTGATTGATTCCTTGTTGGTTGAGCGATCTCTCTCTCGTTTCCTTCGTGTTTCCCTTTGTTCTTCCGCGTGTTCTTCGTGATTCCCCGTAGGATCCACTCCAAACTTGAAAGATCATCCACGTAGGGTTCCGCCCTCATCATCTTGGTATCATGAGCCACGTTGATCACGTTTTTGGAGCCCCTACCCCGTGTTTTCTAGCTTGATTTTGTTGTTTTCGTCCTAAATCCGAAA
This sequence comes from Aegilops bicornis, assembly GCA_021605145.1. NCBI lineage: Eukaryota > Viridiplantae > Streptophyta > Magnoliopsida > Poales > Poaceae > Aegilops > Aegilops bicornis. The sequence goes on along the minus strand of CM038675.1, from coordinate 454,269,971 downwards.
ATCCCCACCAAAAATAGCCCCAATTTTTTTTGTGATCTGTTGGTGTGATGAAGTTTTGTTGGATTTGATCCGCGGATTTCGTGTGTTGCAGGTAGATCTAGCATTCCCCACCTTTTCCACAATTTCCATCCACAAAATCGCCTCAATTTTGCCCCGGATTTGACCTCTCCACGCGGTGTTCATCGAGTTCGTCCCACGGATCCAGAGCCGGACATCTGGCCCGACCAGCCGGACATCCGGCACCCGAACATCCGGCTTCCAGCCGGACATCCGCCCCCTGGCAGCAGCAACTCCCATCCACCACCCGTTCATCGCCTAACTCTCGCCAAATTTTGTCCGGTGCCCACATACACTTGACATACCTCCACCACTTCCGCATAACACCACTATAGCCTTTCCCACTACCAACTCCGACAATGTTGCCAAATTTTGCTTTGAGAATTTGAGTTGGGGTTTCCGTATCCTTTTGTGTTTCGCTATCTAGGTGCGGTTCAACATCAACATCACCACCGCTCATCTTCGCCAAGGGCGGTAACATCGTCGACATCTTTTCATAACTTGCAATTGCATTGATAACCATCATAGCCAATCTTTTGCGTTGCTTACCCATCGAGACTAGCCATTGAGTATTGCCGCAGCGTGACTTGTGCACATTAGTGATCATACTCCATAGCATACATACCATACCAAAGTGGTGCATATCTTGGCATCAACTTGTGTGTCACAAAGTTGTCATCGCATACACAATTGATATCTTGGTTCGTGAAGTTTTGCATGAGAAAAGAGCTCAAAAGAGAAAGAGCCAGTCAAGCTTTTAAGCAAAAAGAGAAAGATAAGCAAAGAGCTTATGAGCAAGAACCATAGCATCATACAACATTAAGATTGTCATACTTGATCATCTTGGATCAACACATCGAAACACCATACATATAGCATACTTGGGATAGAAGTCGTTGCATTTTTGCTTAGTAGGTTGTGCACAAGTGCGTATCCGCCTATTGTGCAATCGTGCTAGCGTCTCTCTAGTGTTGTGCAACAAGAGCATCTTGGTGAATTCCACATTTTGGCTCATCCTTAGTTGCATAACCCCATATTATCTATTTGCGTGTGTGTTTCCGTGTACCATATCTTGCTATTGGTCTACTTGTTGCATTTGCAAATTTGTGAATCATTTCCAACATTATTGAGTCTCACTTACAATTGCATCAAATTTTGTGCCACCATCCTAACCGAGCTCCACCATAAGCTTTTATTTGTGTAGGTGTGAGAACCGACAAGAATCGGTACCAAGAGTGCTATTTCATTGTCCGCATTTGAGTGAACTTGATTCATCTTCAACATCGGTCAAAGGTACATTGGTATAAGTTCTTTCCGTTCTACCACTCACATTTTGCTTGGAATGATGGATAGGCCAAGTACCTCTACCAACCCACTCTTCATCGAAAGCAAGACGACGACATGTCATCATCGTCACCAAGAGCCACCTCTTTGGTGCACTGTGAGCGTTGCACCAAGAACAACAAGCAATGAGCGACCGCGCCGACAACCTCGCCACCGACTTGCGACTCTCCGAGCAACGTACAAGGGACTACTTCGACAACAAGTTCGACGCTCACAAGCAAGAGAATGATGCAAGAATGGATGAGATACGCGCCTTGATGAGAAGCCGACATCATTCTACTTCTTCATCATCAAGACGGAGCCGCTCGAGTCGACACTCCGACGACAGCTTCTACGACTCAAGTACACCTACTTCGAACACTCTTCATCGTGCCGCTCGTCAAGACCATCATGCATCTCACAACCCGCTACATGACAAGCATTCACAAGAGCAAGTTGATGATCAAGTTCCTCGTCCTCAATCAAACCAAGAGGCTTTTGCTCAAGCTCAAGAACGACAACGTCTTCGTCGCCAACAAGAGGAAGAACCAGCGCGCCTTCACCAAAATGAACAAGACGCCAAGGCTCAACGTCTTCAACAACAACAACGAGTTCGATGCCACGAACAACAACTCCGACGCCAAGATGCAAGCTCAAATGGAGGAGATCAAAGCCCTCATCAAGTCCTACAAGCGATCTTCCTCATCTTCGAGAAGACGCTCAAGAGCACATGCTTCCAAGCTACCATCTCCGGCAAGATCACATCGACATCGACACCATCACCAACAAGAACCTCATGACTACGCTCAAGAGAAGCTCCCCAAGCTCAAGTCCGCGACTTCCACGAGCTACTACGACCTCGACATCGACCACGCTATTCCTTTCTATGGGACTCAAGAACTCGAGGAGTACCTCGAGTGGGAGCGTTTGATGGACGAGTACCTCAAGCTACATCAAGTTCCTCTCGAAGATCAAGTGAAGTGCGCCACAAGAAACTTCCATGACTACGCCTCAACTTGGTGGCTTCACACACCTTCGGAGTACTACGACATGAGTTGGCCCAAGACGAAGAGAGCTTTGCGGTGAGAGTTTGTGCCTCCAACCTACATGGAACAACTTCTTCGCCAATTGGAGAACACCATCCAAGGATCCAAGTCCATCGACGTGCTTCAAGGAGATGAAGATTGCCTTCTGACGAGCGTGGGCGACCCCATTTCGATGAAGTTCCACTTCATGATGGGATTGAACAACGACATCTCCAAGACTATCTTCCTCGAGAACTACAAGTCCATCGACGACTACTACATTGGTGCTCTCAAGGCGGAACAAGAACTCATGAAGGCCAAGGCTTCTCCACCCCAAGCACACTTCGCGGCGACCAAGATCTACAACAAGCATTAGGCTAGTACCACCATGATGTCCAAGCCCGACAAGCTCCAAGACGATGCTCCCAAGTGCGACTTCACCGCCATCCCTCTTTGTGGCATTGATGATGCCGAGTCTACCTTGACTCTTTTTCAAGATGGTGCGGCGACAAATGCGACTACTGAGACCTTCAAGGACCAAGCTATGGAGGCAAGCGACAAGCTGGCAAGCAAGGATGATGCTTCCATATTAGGAGTAGAGAGTGATGATGTGCCATCTACGGCCTTCATCCATGACTACGGCGATGAGATGGTTGAGTATTTCACTTGACCACGGCTGACGATGATGACTTGAGTGACTTTAGCCACCATATTGAGAGTGAGAGTGACTTCACCACTAGCCACATATATGATGTGTTGCCACAATTCCCATGTGAGGAGAGCCACAACCCCCACCACTTGAGTGCGATGAGTGACTCCACCATACGTGAGATTGAGTGCACCTATTTTGAGGAACTGAGTGAACCACCACATAGAGAGAGTGTGATAGTTGATAGGGCATGTGAGGCCACTATGATTTATAACGACTTAACCTCTACCTCTATTGTGTCTTCTCATTTGGTGCTAGGTCCCATATATGATGACGCGCCAACTCATGATTTACTCACGCCCTTCCTTTGGACAAGACGATGGCCATGGTGGAATATGATGCACCCCCACATGGTTCCATCAAGATGAAGATGACCACCATTTGGTCTTTCCCACCTCACCTACACCACTTGAGTGGAATGACAAAGGTAACAAAGGTGACGGTGATGCTCTAATCCCACTAGTGGACATTCTTGAGATTGATTGCTTGCATGATGTTGATTCACCTATTACCATGCTTCATGCTAGTATGATTTCCCCATGTGATGATTTGCCCGTTTATGATGAATATGATGATTCTCATGTGGAGACTATTAGTTGTGATGCCATGTTACATAGGATTTCTTGTGACAATTCTTTAGGTCACATCATGTTTGCTAATCCACTTGACTTGTCATATGCTATGCATGAGATCAACCATATGTCTTATTTGCAATCTCTCCATAGTGACTATGCATATGCCATTAAAATAAACCCAATTTGCACATATGGCATACATGACAAGCCCATGGTTATTGGCATTTGTTTTTCTTGTGATGATATTGATATGCTCCCTTTGCATCATTTTTCTCATATGCCATGCCATGCCCACCTAGCTTCGGATATGCATTGTTTTGGATGTTGTCCATTTTCTCCAAATGATGTTTCCAATATTGTTCATGAGGAGACCCCCATAGTTTCCTCATACATGTTAGGAGATTTTGATCCATCCCATCCATTGCATGATCCCAATAATTATGTGCACCATATGCTCCCAATGAACAAACATGCTATTGAGGTGCCATACACTTGCATTGTCAATTTGTGTCCCCATCGTGTCATACATAATAACTATTCTTTCATGATGGATGACATGTTCTTATACCATGCATCAAATTTCTTTGAGCGATGCTTATCTTGTGCTAACTCACACGTGCACATACACATCATGATGGATGATGTGTACATTTACCACGCGCACAATTTCTTTGGTTTGTGTCTCTTTTGTGTAGGTACCAATGAATACTTGTCAAACTCGCAATTCCACGAGTTGACAAAACGAGCTCTAGAGAGCAACGATGATTTGGGATCCCATGGATTGACTTTCCCACCGCTCTCTTCACGCGAAGTCTTCGCGCATTTCTTCTACATGGCCCTCACTTGGCTATGGGTTGTTGTCCATTACATATTATATGCCCATCTTGCCATGTTCACTTTGCATGATATGCCCATTCCTATGCCTTTTCCATGCATTTTTGACCCATGCTTTGCTTTACACATGATGATTGACTCTCATACTTTTATGTGTATTTGCAAGCTTGGTCGAGATATTGCTTGTTGTTGCCATGTTCCATTTGTGACCCACCCCTATGATGATACCATGATCTTGCTTTGTGTTCGTGCTTGTGATATGTCATGTGCATTGTCTATGCCCGTTATTTGCTCACATGACATGATTGCCATGATTTCCTCTAGTGTGTTGCATCTTCGCTCCACTAGTTTGCATGACATGATTGATATGCTTGCTTGTGTTGCATCAACCATGATTCATACTTGCTCCTATCACATGTTTGGTTGCACCAATGCCATTTCTTCACATATGCCATGTCCCATTGATTGCTACATGCTTGACTTGATTGCCTCACACATGATGAACAATTGCTCTTTCCATTGTGTTGAGTGCCACATGATATTCACTACACCCCATGCACATTATGTTTGGATTGTCTTGCACTTGACCCATGTGTTTAGACACTTCATTTTACTTGGTGTTGTGAATGATTCCTATGCCTACCATAGACCTTTCATTGAGCAATTTGTGAATGCTTGCTATGATCTTGAGGTAGATGCTTATTCTCTTGTCACACATATTTGCATCACTACCTCACGTTTACATGCTTGTTTCCTTGATGACCTTGATTTTGCTCAACTCATATGCTTACATGCCATGTCACAATCCTTTGTCACACCCTATGCTATGCTTGATGACAACACTTGTTCGGTGAATCACTAATTGAATGCTTGGTTTTGCACTAACGCTAACCACATTTGTTTTTCCAAGTGTTTGTTCTATTTGCTCCTTTTGAAGGAATCACAAGACGGTGCGACATTGGAGAGTGCCCATTTCGAGCTTCAAGATGATGAGTGCTTGGTGATCGACCGCTTCGACACGGCAACGCCATCTCTTTCCCATGGTGATTTGGGTTTCGATCCGAGGTCGGATCTTTTCCAAGGGGAGGGATGATGCGGAGCATCCCACGGTCATCACCATGTCAAGAGTCCGTTTGGCAAGTGACACGTCGACCTCTACTTCTCATACATAAAGGTGAATCTTCTCCTTTACACGTGTTCACTTGACCCCTTCGAGGATGGTATACTACTTGACACTCCACTCGTGTGCATGCATAAGTATTGCCGGAGCTTCACGGACGAGGAGGAGGAGTGCAAGCGCCAAGGAACCCCTACACCATCCGCGAGGGAAGCCTGGAAGAGAAGACGGAAAAAGACGGAGTTGCGGAGTCCCCAGCGGCCGCTCGACCGAGGCCACCGGACGTCCGACACTCTCCAGCGTCCGGACGACCGACGAACACCGGACGTCCGACAAGTCCCAGCGCACGGACGACCGACACCGACCGGACGACCGGTGCTATGGCGACAGAACAGAATTTACGGATGTCCGAAGACTTCTGGACGTCCGGACCGTCCCGAGCTTCCGGACGTCCGACGCCTGTGTGTGCTGCCGCGGGCCTTTGCCCTTGTATCTCTCTCCCACTTACACCTTCGTGGCTTAGACTATAAATAGACCACCTCCACCTCCTTTCTCGGGTTAGCAAATATGATAGCTCATTTGTATGTGAGCTTTGCTCCTACCTTCCTTTACTCTTGAGAGAGAGAGACCACTACTCCATTGGAGGCCAAGACCTCCATCTAGGAGAAGATCCTGCAGGATATATCATCAAGACCCCCTCTTGGGCGGCCCCCTTCAAGACCTCCTCACGGAGATGAACTCTACCTTGTATCTTTCCCTTTGTTGTTCATGTACCTTGTGGATCTTGTGTGTTTGATTGTTTAGTGGATGTGTGATTAGACTTGTTCTTGAGTGTTTCCCCTTGTGATTTCTCTCCGTTCTTCCCCGCGTTCATCGTGTAGGGATCCCACTCCAAACGTGAAATATCGGCCTACACCGGGTTAGCCCCGTATCAACAATGCTCTAGATATTTCCCATGATGCATTACACAATTTGAGTCTCCATTATGCTATACATGACAACAAACCTATCATGATGGATGACATGTTTCTATATCACGCATCTCATTTATTTGAGCATTGGCTATTTTGTACTAACCGACACATGCATGTGCGCATCATGATGGATGATGTGTACATCTACCACGAACACACAATTTTTCCTTTGTCTTCGTTTTGTGTAGGTACTCATGTATACTCGTCAACTTCTCAATCCCAAGAGTTGACGAAACGAGCTCTTGAGAGCAACGATGACTTGGGATCCCGTGGACTTTCATTCCCACCATTCCTTTTGCACAAGGACTACGCGCATCTCTTTTACTTGTCTCTCACATGGCTATGGGCTATTTACCACTTCTCACCTTATGCTCATTTTACCGTGTTCACTTTGCATGCTATGCTTGCTTCTATGCCTTTGCCATGCCATTGTGACCCTTGCTTGCATCTACCCATGATTCACCATTATGCTACTCCTATGTGTATTTGCATGCTTGGTGGAGATCCTTGTTGCTATTGCCATGTTTATCATGTTCCCCATGCTATTGATGCTATTTTGCTCATATCTTGCCCTTATGCTTGTGAAATGTCATGTGCATTATATATGCCCACTATTTGCACACATGACATGTTTGCCATGATTCCTTCTAGTACGTTGCATCTTCGCACTACTAGCTTGCTTGACTTGACCACTATGATTACTTTCTTGGTTGCATCACCCATGTTCCGCTCTTACTCGCTTTCTTGGGTTGATGACATATATGTTCATGCCTCTCACATGATATATCTTGTTCATTGTCGATTGCCTCCAATTGTTGCATCTATGCTTATTGATCTGGGAGACTTTGACACTTTACTTGTGATGCATGCTTGTTTGATTGAGCCTCTTGTATTTGGTTGTTCTCGCATCATATGCCTCCATACTATGAAATGCTTCCTTGTCCTTCCTTATGATGAGCATGATGCATACACTTGTTGGGTATCTTACCACACGAATGATAGGTTTTGCATTTCCGCTAACCTCATTTGTTTTTCCGAGTGTTTGTCATGTTCTTTCGTTTTGAAGGATACACAAGGCGGTAACATGATGAGACAACTTGGTCATGTGGAGACGTACACGATGCGCGACATCAACATTTTTGACATTCTCATAAAGGTGAACTCCTTCCCTTTGAGCCATCCTCACATATGCATATTGGATGGGTCATTCTTTCATTGTTGTTTCCTTCTTGTTGTCTACATGATACATCTATTGGATGGAGGACCGGCATTGGAGATGGACCCTATGGACCTTCAAGTTGAGGAGTGCTCGGACTTAGTGGATTCACCAACGGACCACCATTTCTACCACGACATTGAGCCATGGTACAACAACTCCCATAACAAGTTTGCACTTCATACATGGATTGACTTGCATTATGATTGCCTTGGTGCATCTAGTATTTCTATGTCATCCATGATATATGAGCTTGTGCATTTCCTTAGCAAATTTGTTGTGATCTTTCTTGATGGCAATTTATACATAATGATCACATTGCCTACCATCAATTGCATGATAACATAATCATATTGAGCATCCATTGCCATATTCATGCTATTGATAAACAGTCTCACTATGACATCATTTTGCACCGTGGTTGCCTTGATCATATTCACAACACATTTGTGTGCACAATGAATGCTTTTGCTCCCATGAATGCTTTGCACATCATTCTATATCATCTTGATAAGCTTCATGTGCTTTGTCACGAACAATCTTGTTGCATGGACTCATTCTTACATGATGGACACTTTGTGTGCGCTAACCATTGTATTTCCCAGAGTACTTTGTGTTTGCTCATTTTGCATGTACCACATACCGGAGACACCTTGGAGTACTTGGATTGCGCAATGTCTTCAACTTCATCCAACTACAAGTTCGTCCACGACAACCGTTTCCATGGTGATGAGGATCATGATCCGAGGTCGAATCTTTCCCAAGGGAGGGGATATGATGCGGAGCATCCCACGTTCATTCCCGTGTACACTCCGATTACTCTCCAAGCCCCAAGAGGACATATGACGAGACCTCGACCATACGCCATAGGGCACAAGGTGAACTCACTCCTCTTCGAACCGTCACTTTCCACATGTGAGACATGGCTACTACCTCATGCATGGACCTTGCATACACTCAGGTACAATCGAGGGGCGACCATGGAGGATCTAAGGACCAAGGCCAAGCATGGAAGGGGAGAAGGAAGAAGAAGCGAGGACAAGCTCGAAAGCCGGACCTTCCTACCGCCTCGAACTTCCGCCCCGGACCTTCCGACCTGCCCGGAACCTCCGGCCCCCGGAGTCCAGACCAGCCCCGAGCGCGCCAACTCTCTGGATAGCCCGGAACCCGGCCGGAACCTGCCCGGAACTTCCGGCCTGCCTGCGTGCAAAGACTCGGGCCAAAGCCCATGTAACCCTTTCCCACTTACCCCTTCGTGGCTTAGACTATAAATAGACCACCCCCTCCTCCTAGTTAGGGTTAGCAAAGGATTAGCTCATGTTTGTGTGAGAGCTTTGCTCATCCACTTGGTTACCTTCTCCTCGGAGACGTGCCTCCATCGGAGAAGATCCCCCAAGCGGATTCAAGACCCCTTCAAGGGAAGACAATCAAGACCTCCTCACGGAGAAGAACCCGGTTACCTCTTGTATCGTCCTTTGTTGATCGTGGATCGTGTATCTCTCCTTGTGTTCATCGATCTAGCGCATGTGTAATCGAATCTTGTTGGTTTGAGTGATTCTCTTGTGTTTTCCCCCGTGATTTTCCTCGTCCTCTTTCGCTCGTTCATCGTGTTTCCCCGTAGGATCCACTCCAAACGTGAAAGATCTCCACATAGGGTTCCACCCTACATCACACACTCTCCAAGAACTACTTTTGGCCCAAGATGTTTTGAGACGTCTCACGCTTCACCAATCAATGCTCTACATGTCGCAAAGCTCAGTCTAAAGCTCAATCTCATGGTCTTTACATGCCTCTTCTTATTCCCTATCAACCTTGGGAAGACATTAGCATGGATTTTGTACTTGGTTTGCCTAGAACTCAAAATGGAAAGGATTCCGTGTTTGTTGTTGTGGATAGATTTTCTAAGATGGCACATTTCATTCCTTGCAACAACATAGACGATGCTTCACATGTTGCAAATCTCTTTTGTAGGGAAATCTTGCGACTCCATGGAGTACCAAAGACAATCGTCTTCGATCGTGACGTCAAGTTCTTGAGTTACTTTTGGAAGACCCTATGCGCCTAGCTCGGAATCAAACTCTTGTTCTCATCCGCATACCATCCTCAAACCGACGGCCAAACGGAAGTGACGAACTGGACACTCTCCAATCTACTTCGCGTATTGATCAAGAAGAACATCAAGGAGTGGAAGGCGTGTCTACCCATCACCGAGTACGCCTACAACCGTGCAAGACCTTCGACTACCGGCAAGTCCCCCTTCGAGGTCGTCTACGGCTTCAACCCGTTGTCCCCATTGGACATCCTACCTCTTCCTCTACAAGAGCGCACCAACATGGATGCGAGTGCACGAGCAAGCTACATCATGAAGATGCATGAGGATACAAGGCACACCATCGAGCGCCAAGTACAACGACTAGCGACCAAGCTCAACGTCGACAAGCAATCCATGGTCTTGAACATTGGTGATCTAGTGTGGCTACACCTTCGCAAGGACCGCTTCCCCAACGAACTCAAGTCCAAGCTTCTCCCTCGAGTCGATGGACCTTTCAAGGTGCTAGCACGCTACAACGACAACGCCTACAAGATCGACCTACCACGAGACAAGTACAATGTGAGTGACATCTTCAACGTCAAAGACCTCACGCCATACCATGGAGATGAAGCTTTTGATCCGAGGTCGGATCTCTCCCAAGGGACGGGAGATGATGCGAAGCATCCTTCCATGATAGAGGCAAAGGTGTCCCGTCTTTCGATGAGATGATGGATATCGCTTTGGTGGAAATCGACTTTGACGATCCGACTACGAACGTACGAGGATGTCGCGCCTTAGCAATCGCTAAACCAACTCCGAGAGGTTATTGACCACGCCGGAGCACGATCAACCTGACCACGAGGGTCTGTTTCCTGCGACCAAACGAAGAACAAGCAAGAATCGAGATTGCAATCTGGAGATTGCAAATATAAGATGAAAGCTTTATTGATCAAGGTGGGGTTACGTGGCGCCTTTATGCAGTCGTTGAACACGAGCGAAGTATGCGAAGTTGCAGCTATGGCGAACTTTAATCTAAACAAAACCCAAAGTCTAAACGGTGCCCTAAGGGCTGTATATATGGAGGAAGAGGGGGGGGGGGGGTTTGTGGCCCTTGGTGGAGGGGTCCGAAAACAACCCTATCTCTTGTTTCCCCACACATACGGACTCTAAAAATAGCCTATACTTATTTATTTCTAAATTACTTGGGACTTGCCCAATAATAAGGTGACGTGACACCTAGAATAGCCTCTGGACGAAATTTATGAAGTGGCATCTTGTATATTTCGTCCAAGGCTTCATGCACCCGATTATGGTGGCTTCAAAGCCCCGAGATCATCACTTGTAACTCCGTTCTTGTTCCCCTATGCATGCCATCATCTCCATGCTTGTTCTTGCTCCAATGTTCATCCTTCTCCAAGCTAGGCCCTTCATTTGTAAGCAAAACAAATGTATCCAATTTAGGCAGCATCATATTCTCATGAACATTAGAATCATTACCAAGAAACGAAAGTACCTGGTAATTTAGTTGGCGTGCGCGAGCTCTAGTAATTGGTCCAGTATGTATAGCAGCACGGGTTGTGGGTGTAACAATGGTACTGATGTCCTCATCATCCTCCCCTTCTTGAAATGAAGTCATCCTCGACGGAAGTTCAGCTTCGTCACCCAAATAAGGCTTCAAATCTGCAATGTTAAAAGTGGGACTAACCCCAAAATCTGCATGCAGCTCAAGTTTATATGCATTATCATTTATTTTCTCCAACACCTTAAAGGGACCATCAGCACGTGGCATAAGCTTTGATTTGTGCAAATCAGGAAATCTATCCTTGCGCAAATGTAACCAAACAAGATCTCGAGGTGCAAACACAACATATTTTCTACCCTTATCCCCAGCAAGTTTATATTTAGCATTCATACGCTCAATGTTTTCCTTAGTTAACTCATGCATTTTTAAAATCAATTCAGCACGTTCTTTAGCATCAAAATTAACCTTCTCCGAAGATGGAAGAGGCAACTAATCAATAGGTGAACGAGGTAGGAAACCATACACAACTTCAAAAGGGCACATCTTAGTAGTAGAATGCAATGAACGATTATAAGCAAATTCAATATGAGGCAAGCATTCCTCCCACATTTTCTTATTATTCTTCAAAACAGCCCTAAGCATAGTAGACAATGTTCTATTGACTACTTCAGTTTGTCCATCAGTTTGGGGGTGACAAGTAGTACTAAAAAGCAGTTTAGTCCCCAACTTAGCCCATAAACATATCCAAAAGTGGCTAAGAAATTTAGTATCACGATCTGAAAAATAGTATTTGGCACACCATGCAAGCAAATTATTTCACTAAAGAACAAATCAGCAACATTAACAGCATCATCGCTTTTATGACATGGTATAAAATGTGCCATTTTCGAGAATCTATCCACGACAACAAATATGCTATCCCTCCCCTTCTTTGTTCGAGGTAAACCTAAAATAAAGTCCATAGATATATCCTCCCAAGGAACACTAGGTACATGCAAAGGCATATATAAACCATGAGGATTGAGTCGTGACTTAGCTTTTTGACATGTAGTGCGGCGAGCAATAAAACGCTCAACATCCCGTCTCATCTTTGGCCAAAAGAAATGTGTAGCAAGTACGTCCTCCGTCTTCTTCACGCCAAAGTGTCCCATTAGTCCTCCTCCATGCGCCTCCTGCAACAACAAAAGACGAACGGAGCTAGCTGGAATGCATAGCCTGTTAGCATGGAACACAAATCCATCATTAACGACAAACTTGTTCCATGTTCTTCTTCTTTACAATTCTGCAATACATCTTTAAAATCAGCATCATGCACATATTTATCTTTGATGGTCTCCAAACCAAATATTTTTAAGTCAAGTTGTGAAAGCATAGTATAGCGACGAGACAATGCATCAGCAATAACATTTTCTTTACCCTTCTTGTGCTTAATGACATAAGAGAAAGTCTCAATGAATTCAACCCATTTAGCTTGACTTTTAATATGTTTCAAAGATTCATGATCGGAATGTATAACAAATTCTTTGGGCCATAAATAATGTTGCCATGTTTCTAAAGTCCGAACAAGAGCATATAATTCTTTATCATAAGTAGAATAATTCATACTAGGCCCACTCAATTTTTCAGAAAAGTATGCAACAGGTTTGCCATCTTGTAATAACACACCTCCTAATCCAAATCCACTAGCTTCACATTCAAGCTCAAAAGTCTTATTAAAATCAGGAAGTTGGAGTAAAGGAGCATGTGTCAACTTATCTTTCAAGACCGTGAAGGCGTCTTCCATGCGGTACCCCAAACAAAAGGCACATCCTTCTTTGTAAGCTCGTTCAGAGGTGCAGCAATGGTGCTGAAATCTCTCACAAAACGCCAATAGAATCCAGCGAGGCCAAGAAAACTCCTCACTTGTGTGACCGTTTTGGGCTGCGGCCAACTCTCAATAGCTTCAATCTTGGCTTTGTCATATTCAATTCCCGTGGAGTAACAACATAGCCAAGAAAAGATACTCGGTCGGTGCAAAAGGTGCACTTCCCAAGGTTACCAAACAAGCGTGCATCACGTGAGCAATAAAACAAAGACGTAAATGTTCCAAATGTTCTTCCAAAGATCTGCTATAAATCAATATGCCATCAAAGTAAACTACCACAAATCGTCCAATGAAAGCACGTAAAACTTCGTTCATTAATCTCATGAAAGTACTAGGTGCATTAGTTAACCCAAAAGGCATGACTAACCACTCATATAATCCAAACTTAGTTTTAAATGCTGTTTTCCATTCATCTCCCAATTTCATACGAATTTGATGGTATCCGCTCATAAATCAACTTTGGAGAATATTGTAGAGCCACTCAATTCATCAAGCATATCATCTAGCCTAGGAATAGGATGGCGATAACGAATAGTAATATTATTAATGCCTCTACAATCAACACACATACGTGATGTACCATCCTTTTTCGGCACTAGAATAATAGGAACAGCACAAGGACTAAGGGATTCGCGTATATAACCTTTGTCGAGCAGCTCACATACTTGATGCATAATCTCCTTCGTCTCCTCCGGATTGGTACAGTATGGTGCACGGTTGGGTAATGATGCACCGAATTAAGTCAATCGATGCTCAATCCCTCAAATGGGAGGTAATCCGGTGGCACGTCTTGTGGAAAGCCGTCGGCGAACTCTGCAAAATGTTAGTGATGAGGAGGCAAAGAGGAAGGCACGTCCTCGAATGAAAATAATGCCTCTTTGCACACAAAAGCATAGCAAACAGATTTGCTGAAATCTAGCTCATCAATATCAGATTTAGTGGCAAATAAACATGCACTTTTCAATTTAATTTCAGAAGCAACACTAGATGGTTTACTACTAGGCTTCATTTGTTGCTCAAATTCTTTTGCCACAATCAGACTTTCACTCTTATTTTTATCCTGTTTTGCTTTATTAGCTCTATTAATATCATCTTTCAAAATGGAATCAGGAGTCATAGGAAGCAAAGTAATATTTGTATCCTACGAACAAGAGTATCTTGATTGTTTCTACCATGGTGTACATAATTTTTATCAAATTGCCATGGTCGACCAAGTAATAAGGAACATGCTTGCATAGGTACCACATCACAATCAACATAATCAACATATGTAGAGATACTAAAATGCACACGAACAGTACGTGTTACCTTAACCTTGCCGTTGTTGTTGAACCATTGGATGTATAGTAGGGATGTGGATGTGGTCTTGTGGTGAGAGATAGCTTCTCCACCATCTCCATGCTAGCCAAGTTGTTGCAGCTCCCTCCATCTATGATGACGCGCATAGAACGTTCCTTCACAACTAGAACAAATTGTGCCTCTGATTTTGCTCAGCTTGTGTGACCTGCACACTCAAAACACGTTGAGCAACTAAACATACATACCTGTCAGCGTCTTCAGGAGCCATGTATTGCGTCTCATGATCAGAATCATCTCCACCATGTTCTTCACGTGTAATAAGAGCCAAAGTCTCCTCATCATAGTCACTAGCGGACTCATACCCACCATCCTCAATAGCAATCATCACACGCTGAGATTTGCATTCTCTCGCATAATGTCCTCTTCCCTTACAACGACGACAAATAATATCACTTGTGTGCCCTGTTGACGCCATGGACGAAGAAGAGCTCTGCAGACCCGGCAGGTGTGCTCTTGGCAGATAGTGGTGGTTGTGCCTGCTTTCTTGTATCACGGTTGGAGGTGGCACCTGAAGGACGTGATGGTGCAGTGGAAATAGATGATGCACGTGGTGTCCATGATGAAGGTCGACCTGCAGAAAAGTTAGTTCGCGCCAATGCTTGTCGATCCTGCATTCACGTTCATCTTTACAAGCAAGATGGAATAAACGTGGTGTCCACTCCTTATACTCTAGAATGGTCTGAATCTCTTTATTTAATCCACCCATAAAACGTGCAAGCTTAGCTTCATTCTCCTCAACAATACCACATCTAATCATGCCAATTTGTAATTCCTGATAATATTCTTCTACAGAATTTTTTCCTTTTCTTAAGCGCTGCAATTTTTGAAGTAATTCACGTTGATAATATGGTGGAACCCAACGAGTACGCATAGCAGTTTTCAAAGCAGCCCAAGTAGCTGGAACAGGATATAATCTACAATGTTCAGACCACCAAACACATGCAAAGCTAGTGAAAGCACAAACAGCAGTAGGAACACGTCTCTCCTCAGGGTATTGTAAACATGTAAATCCTTGTTCAGTTTCTAACTCCTAAGTAAGATACATATCAGGAACATATCTACCCTTAAAAGGTGGAATATTCAATTTCAGTTTAGGGAGATGGTCATGATCTTGTACCTGAGGTGGTGGTGCAGGCCTACCGTTGCGAAGATATACCTGAGGTCGACCTGCTGGTGGTGGTGCTGGTGGCTGCACGTAGTTCTGCTTTTGTTCAACCTCATCCTCGTAATAGTCCTCCATCTCTGCAGTAACAGCAGGAGCTACAGAAGCACCAACAGCAGTAGCAGCGGCACCCGAATTTTGTCCTGGCTCAATAGGAACACGCTGTGCTCGCCCTACTGTGTCGCGGCGTAGAACTGGTTGTGGGAGGCGTTTGAGTAATTCATCAAACTTGGCGTCCAACTTGGTGTCAATTGACTTCTCAATGTCATCCATCTTCTCCATTGCCTTTCCAAAGCTGGCCATCACGTCTTCCACTGTTGACCCATCATTTGCTGAAACTTATCATGAAGCTCTTTGTTCGTCATGTTCTCCAGTCAATCTCGTTGACTTGTGTTCCTGCCATAGTTAGCAGCAATAGAAAGCAGAACAAGAATATGATCCTACAACCTCGGAATATGGTGGTGGTGGGGTGTCACAAATCCCTCAAGCAAAACTCAAATTCTTACCAGTTCTTACCCAAAGAAGAAGCGGTGATCGGCAACCGTTGTAGTCAAAACTCTCAAAGCTTGGATAGAGCGATTACGGGGAGAGTCAAACGCACGACGCAGATGTATGTGGAGCTGGGAAGGCTTATAATATGGTAGCAAAAGGATCAGCAATAATCAATTCAGAGATGCAAAAGTTGAATGAACGCTCAACGACGGTCTTGTCTTTGGTCCTAGGCTAGACCGTGCTAGAGACGCGAGCCTAGAACACGAACAAAATCACGGCGCTGCACGTAAACAAGGGAGAAGCACACTCTGGAAAAAAAATCGCCCTTTTTTCTTTTTTTTGCGCTCCTTTTTTTTGCGAAAAATCACTATAATGGCGAGTGTCTCAAAACTCTTCCCAGGTCAAACTGACAGGATGGGCACGAAATTTTTTCGACCAATTTTTTTTTCGACTGCCCGGACCCAAAAACTGGAAACGGGTAAAAAAAACTTTCTATAACGGCGAATGTCTCAATACGCTTAGAAACACCTAAAAATAGGATACCTAGACTTTTTTTTGTCAAGTGCGTTTTTGGAAAATTTTGGGCCTAAACGGAGGGTGGTTTCCGGACTCTTTTTTTTTTGGGAAACCAACCTCTTCTACGGACGGCAAAAGATTGCTGGAATCCGAAACCTACTCAGACAAGGAAAACACAAATCTGGAAATAGATGGATCTCGAAAGTTAACCTAATATGCAAGGAACTCGGATTGGTGGTGGATATATGGTGGTGGTATATGGCAGCGGTGGTGGTAGCAGTGGTAGTATATGAATATGGATCGGTGGTGGTATATGGATACGGATTCAGGCGGTTGTGGTAGGTGGCGAGGTGATAGCGATGGTGCGGTGGCGGCGTGACAACTTATGACCGAACTCAAAACTCTAAAAGACTAGACGCTAAGACCAGCAACTAGACACGACGATGCAACCGCAAATTCAACAAAGCAAAACCCTAAAAAGATTATGCAAAGGCTCAGATTGGTTCAGATATGATGAACTAACCCTAATTTTTTTGTGGCTTTTTCGTGGATTGTAGGTATGAAGAACAGACTCGATCTAAACTACAAAAAACTGTAAAATCTCACCGAGCAACCTGGAAATCTGATACCACTTGATAGAGGCAAAGGTGTCCTGTCTTTCAATGAGATGATGGATATCGCTTTGGTGGAAATCGACTTTGACGATCCGACTACAAACGTACGAGGACGTCGCGCCTTAGCAATCGCTAAACCAACTCCGAGAGGTTATTGACCACGCCGGAGCACGATCAACGACCACGAGGGTCTGCATTTCCTGCGAGCAAACGAAGAACAAGCAAGAAACTGAGATTGCAATCTGGATATTGGGAATATAAGATGAAAGCTTTATTGATCAAGGTGGGGTTCTGTGGACGCCTTTATGCGGTCGTTGAACACAAACGAAATACGCGAAGTTGCAGCTATGGCGAACTTTTAATCTAAACAAAACCCAAAGTCTAAACGGTGCCCTAAGGGCTGTATATATACGGAGGAAGAGGGGGGGTGAATTTCGTGGCCCTTGGGGAAGGGGTCCGAAACCAACCCTATCTCTTGTTTCCCCACACATACGGACTCTAAAAACAGCCTATACTTATGTATTTCAAAATTACATGGGCCTGGCCCAATAATAAGGTGACGTAGCACCTAGAATAGCCTCTGGACGAAATTTATGAAGTGGCATCTTGTATATTTCGTCCAAGGCTTCATGCACCCGTTATGGTGGCTTCAAAGCCCAAATCATCACTTGTAACTCCATTCTTGTTCCCCTTAGCATGCCATCATCTCCATGCTTGTTCTTGCTCCAATGTTCATCCTTCTCCAAGCTAGGCCCTTCATTTGTAAGCAAAACAAATGTATCCAATTTAGGCAGCATCATATTCTCATGAACATTAGAATCATTACCAAGAAACGAAAGTACCTGGTAATTTAGTTGGCCTGCGCGAGCTCTAGTAATTGGTCCAGTATGTATAGCAGCACGGGCTGTGGGTGTAACAATGGTATTGATGTCCTCATCATTCCATCATCCCCATGGACTCTACACCGACATATCAAGCCCCACGTGTACCTATGACAAGAGCTAGAGCACGTGCTTTGGAAATCGAGGTGAATTCCTTCCTACTAGATTTGCATCTGGACACGAATGGAACATATTTACTACCTCACCAAAATGTGCTATGCCTCCTTAGGTATGAAGAGGAACATCACCAAGACGCTCCAGAGCATCACCAAGGAGAGGGAAGACCACCCCGAGGCCACGCGAACCAAGAAGAAGGGCTACAACAGCTGCACAGGAAGCTCCAGGCGACCCCATGCGCAAGGCCCCCCGAGACCCCGTGCCCACGGGCTACTCAAGGAGTTGGCGCTGGAGCACCCCGTGTGCAAGGGCCTGTACCGTGCGCACGGGGCCCCCGCGCACGGGCCCAACTTATCCCGTGTGCACGGGCCTCCCAGGATGGCCGGCTGAGATTGCATCTTCGGCTCCACTTCGTCTCCTTCAACCCCTAGGCTATATATTCCGTACCAAGGACCATGTTTAGGGTTAGCAAAGTATTAGATGAGATATTTGTGAGCTTTGCTCCTTTCTACCTTGCCTTGTGGAATCAAGACCCCCTAGGGAAGAATCCTTGTGGATTTCAGGACCTCTTCAAGGAGTAGACTATCTCCAAGACCCCATCTCCTTTGGATTTGGGATGAACTTTGCCATTGTATCTTTCCTTTGATTGTGTTTGTGACTTGTGGATCTTGTGTTGTTACTCTAGTGGATGTGTAATCGAGAATTGTTGGAGTGATTTCCTCTTTGTGTTCTTGTTGTGTTCTTGTTGTTTCTCTCCTTTCCCCCTCCAAGTGTGAAAAGATCCCTCCTAGGGTTCTACCCTACATCAACGTGTGAGTTAGCACAATATAAGCATCGCTCAAAGAAATTTGATGCATGGTATAAGAACATGTCATCCATCATGAAAGAATAGTTATTATGTATGACACTATGGGGATGCAAATTGAGCATACAATTATATGGTACAACACCACCCATGACAAATTTGCACCCCATGCATGGATTGACTCACATTATGCTTGTCTTGTTGCATCTATTTCCATGTCATCCATGATATATGAGCTTGTGCACTTCCTTAGCAAATTTGTTGTGATATACCTTGATGGCATATTCATACATCATGATCATATTGTCCACCATCAATTGCATGATAACACAGACATGTTGAGCATCCATTGCCATATTCATGCTATCGACAAACCGTCTCATTATGACATCATTTTGCACCATAGTTGCATTGATCACAATCACGACACCTTTGTGTGCCCAATGCATGAATTTTCTCTCATGAATGCTTTACATGTCATTTTACATCATTTGGATAAGCATCTCATGCCTTGCCATGAACAATTCCTTTGGACGGACTCATTCTTACATGCTGGACACTTTAGGTGCGCTAACCATTGTATTTCCGAGTGTTGCTTGTGTTTGCTCTTTTTGCATGACTATCACGCCGGCGACACCTTGGACTACTTGGATTGCGCCATGTCTTCAACTTCGTCCAACTACAAGTTCGTCTATGACAACCATTTCCATGGTGATGAGGATCATGATCCGAGGTCGGATCTTTCCCAAGGGAGGGGAGATGATGAGGAGCATCCCACGTTCATCCCCATGTACACTCCGACTACTCTCCAAACCCCAAGTGCACATATGACGAGACCTCGAATATACGCCATTGGACACAAGGTGAACTCGCTCCTCTCCGAACCGTCACTTCCCACATGTGAGACATGGTTACTACCTCAAATATATGTGCTATGCATGACCAGGAACAAGGAGGAAGACCATGGACAAGACGGCGAGGACACCAAGCACAAGGACCAAGAGAAGAAGCTGCCCGAGGCTACAGCGGCCGGACGTCCGACCAGGACCGGACGTCCGACGAACTCCAGGCACCGGACGACCGACCCCCTCCGGACGTCCGACAGAAGCGCACCCGAGCCGAATCTACGGATGTCCGAAGAGCACCGGACGTCCGACCGAAGCGCACCCGAGCCGAATCTACGGAAGTCCGGAGATTGCCGGACGTCCGGACGCCCACAAGCCAGCGGACGATCGGAACCCTCCGGACGTCCGACGCCTGTCTGCGCACAGTGTTTCGGGCTGAGGCGCATGTACCCCTTCACTTCGGCCCCATTTGCACTAAGACTATAAATAGACCTCCTCCTCCTCCTAGTTAGGGTTAGCGTTGATTTAGCTCATTTTTAGATAGAGCTTCGCTCATCCATACCGGATCTACTCCACGAGAGAGACCGCGGCCCCTCTTCGGAGAAGATCCACCTTGGATTCAAGACCCCCTCTTGGGTGGCCCCCATCAAGACCTCCTCACGGAGAAGAACAGCTACCGTTTGTATCATCCTTTGTTGACCTTGAATCATGTATCTCCCTTTGTGTTCATCGATCTAGCACATGTGTGATTGATCTTGTTGGTTTAAGTGATTCTCTTGTGTTTTCCCCGTGATTTCCCTCGTGCTCTTCCGCTCATTCTTCGTGTTCCTCGTAGGGATCCTCTCCAAACGTGAAAGATCGTCCACATAGGGTTCCGCCCAACATCACCTTCTCCTCGGAGCTCAGGACCTCTTCGGAGAAGATCCCCCAAGCGGATTCAAGACCCCCTCTAGGGTGGCCCCCATCAAGACCTCCTCACGGAGAAGAACGGCTACTCGTGTATCTTTCCTTTGTTGATTTTGTATCTTGTGCTACCTTATGTGTTCGGTGATCTAGCCCTTGTGTGATCTATACTTGTCGGTTTAGTGATTCGCTCATGTGTTTTTCCCTTGTGTTCTTCCGCTCGTTCGTCGTGTTTTCCCCGTAGGATCCCCTCCAAAACGTGAAAGATCTCCGACTAGGGCTCCGCCCTACATCACTTAAGCTCATTTTCCCGTGTTCACTTTGCATGTTATGCTTGCTTCCATGCCTTTGCCATGCAATTGTGACCCTTGCTTGCATCTACCCATGTTTCATCATTATGCTACTTCTATGTGTATTTGCATGCTTGGTGGAGTTCCTTGTTGCTATTGCCATGTTTATCATGTGCCCCATGCTATTGATGCTTGTTGTGTTGGGAGAGTCATGATGCCCAATTGCTATTTACATATGGCCTCTCGCCAATACATTCATGCTATTGTCCTCATATCTTGCTTTCATGCTTGTGCTATGACATGTGAATTATTAATGCCCACTATTTGCACCAATGACATTTTTGCCATGATTCCTTCTTGTATGTTGCATCTTCGCACTACTAGCATACTTGACTTGATCGCTATGATAGCTAGCTATGTTGCATCAACCATGTTCCACATTACTTGCTTTCTTGGGTTGATGACATCTATGCTCATGCCTCTCACATGATATATCTTGATCATTGTCTCTTGTGTCCATTAGTTGCCTCTTTCATATCCACTTGTATAGAGTGCAACCAAACTACGCTTATTGATCTTGGAGACTTTGACACCTTATTTGTGATGCATGCTTGTTTACTTGAGCCACTTGTATTTGGCTGTTCTTGCATCATATGCCTCCATACTATGAAATTGATGAGGACATCAATACCATTGTTACACCCACAGCCCGTGCTGCTATACATACTAGACCAATTACTAGAGCTCGCGCACGCCAACTAAATTACCAGGTACTTTCGTTTCTTGGTAATGATTCTAATGTTCATGAGAATATGATGCTGCCTAAATTGGATACATTTGTTTTGCTTACAAATGAAGGGCCTAGCTTGGAGAAGGATGAACATTGGAGCAAGAACAAGCATGGAGATGATGGCATGCTAAGGGGAACAAGAATGGAGTTACAAGTGATGATTTCAGGGCTTTGAAGCCACCATAATCGGTGCATGAAGCCTTGGACGAAATATACAAGATGCCACTTCATAAATTTCGTCCAGAGGCTATTCTAGGTGTCGTCACCTTATTATTGGGCCAGGCCCATGTAATTTCGAAATACATAAGTATAGGCTATTTTTAGAGTCTGTATGTGTGGGGAAACAAGAGATAGGGTTGTTTTCGGACCCCTCCACCAAGGGCCACGAAATTACCCCCCAACCCTCTTCCTCCATATATACAGCCCTTAGGGCACCGTTTAGAATTTGGGTTTTGTTTAGATTAAAGTTCGCCATAGCTGCAACTTCGCGTACTTCGTTTGTGTTCAACGACCAGACAAAGGCGTCACAGAACCCCACCTTGATCAATAAAGATTTCATCTTATATTCGCAATATCCAGATTGCAATCTCAGTTTCTTGCTTGTTCTTCGTTTGCTCGCAGGAAACAGACCCTCGTGGTCAGGTTGACCGTGCTCCGGCTTGGTTAATAACCTCTCGGAGTTGGTTTAGCGATTGCTAAGGCGCGACGTCCTCGTACGTTCGTAGTCGGATCGTCAAAGTCGATTTCCACCAAAGCGATATCCATCATCTCATCGAAAGACGGGACACCTTTGCCTCTATCAAGTGGTATCAGATTTCCAGGTTGCTCGGTGAGATTTTACAGTTTTTCCGTAGTTTAGATCGAGTCTGTTCTTCATACCTCTGATCCCACAAAAAGACACAAAAAAATTAGGGTTAGTTCATCATATCTGAACCAATCTGAGCCTTTGCATAATCTTTTTAGGGTTTTGCTTTGTTGAATTTGCGGTTGCATCGTCGTGTCTAGTTGCTAGTCTTAGCGTCTAGTCTTTTAGAGTTTCGAGTTCTGGTCATAAGTTGTCATGCCGCCACCGCATCATCGTCATCGCCCCTGCCACCTACCACCACCGCTCCGAATCCGTATCCATATAGCACCACCGATCCATATCCATATACTACCACTGCTACCACCACCGCTGCCATATACCACCACCGCTGCCATATACCACCACCATATATCCACCACCAATCTGAGTTCCTTGCATATTAGGTTGACTTTCGAGATCCATCTATTTCCAGATTTGTCTTTTCCTTGTCTGAGTAGGTTTCGGATTCCAGCAATCTTTTGCCGTCCGTAGAAGAGGTTGGTTTCCCAAAAAAAGGAGTCCGGAAACCACCCTCCGTTTAGGCCCAAAATTTTCCAAAAACGCACTTGACAAAAAAAATTCTGGCTATCCTATTTTTAGGTGTTTCTAAGCGTATTGAGACAGTCGCCGTTATAGAAAGTTTTTTTGACCCGTTTCCAGTTTTTGGGTCCGGGTAGTCGAAAAAAAAATTGGTCGAAAAAATTTCGTGCCCATCCTGTCAGTTTGACGTGGGAAGAGTTTTGAGCACTCGCCATTATAGTGATTTTTCGCAAAAAAAAGGAGCGCAAAAAAACAGAGCACAAAAAAAAGAGCGAAAAAAAATTCCAGAGTATGCTTCTCCCTTGTTTACATGCAGCGCCGTGATTTTGTTCGTGTTCTAGGCTCGCGTCTCTAGCACGGTCTAGCCTAGGACCGACAAGACCGTCGTTGAGCGTTCATTCAACTTTGCATCTCTGAATTGATTATTGCTGATCCTTTTTGTTACCATATTATAAGCCTTCCCAGCTCCACATATATCTACGTCGTGCGTTTGACTCTCCCTGGTAATCGCTCTAGCCAAGCTTTGAGAGTTTTGACTACAACGGTTGCCGACCACCGCCTGCTACTGGGTAAGAACTGGTAAGAATTTGAGTTTTGCTTGAGGGATTTGTGACACCCCACCACCACCATATTCCAGTAGGCTGTAGGATCATATTCTTGTTCTGCTTTCTATTGCTGCTAACTATGGTAGGAACACAAGTCAACGAGATTGACTGGGAGAACATGACGAACAAAGAGCTTCATGATAAGTTTCAGCAAATGATGGGTCAACAAGTGGAAGACGTGATGGCCAGCTTTGGAAAGGCAATGGAGAAGATGGATGACATTGAGAAGTCAATTGACACCAAGTTGGACGCCAAGTTTGATGAATTGCTCAAACGCCTCCCACAACCAGTTCTACGCCGCGACATGAGGGGCGAGCACAGCGTGTTCCTATTGAGCCGTGACAAAATTCGGGTGCCGGCGCTACTGCTGTTGGTGCTTCAGTAGCTCCTAGCATTACTGCAGAGATGGAGGACTATTACGAGGATGAGGTTGATCAAAATCAGAACTACGTGCAGCCACCAAAGACCACCACCACAGGGTCGACCTCAGGTATATCTTCGCAACGGTAGGCCTGCACCACCACCTCAGGTACGAGATCATGACCATCTCCCTAAACTAAAATTGAATATTCCACCGTTTGAGGGTAGATATGTTCCTGATATATATCTTACTTGGGAGTTAGAAACTGAACGAGGATTTACATGTTTACAATACCCTGAGGAGAGACGTGTTCCTACTGCTGTTTGTGCTTTCACTAGCTTTGCATGTGTTTGGTGGTCTGAACATTGTAGATTATATCCTGTTCCAGCTACTTGGGCTGCTTTGAAAACTGCTATGCGTACTCGTTGGGTTCCACCATATTATCAACGTGAATTACTTCAAAAATTGCTGCACTTAAGACAAGGAAAAAATTCTGTAGAAGAATATTATCATGAATTACAAACTGGCATGATTAGATGTGGTATTGTTGAGGAGAATGAAGCTGTGCTTGCACGTTTTATGGTTTGATTAAATAAAGAGATTCAGACCATTCTAGAGCATAAGGAGTATACTTATATCACTCGTTTATTCCATCTTGCTTGTAAAGCTGAATGTGAAGTGCAGGATCGACAAGCATTGGCGCGAACTAACTTTTCTGCAGGTCGACCTTCATCATGGACACCACGTGCATCATCTACTTCCATCGCACCATCACCTCCTTCAGGTGCCACCTCCAACCGTGATACAAGAAAGGGCACAACCACCACTATCTGCCAAGAGCACACCTGCCGGGCCTGCGCAGAGCTCTTCTTCTTCCATGGCGTCAACAGGGCACACAAGTGATATTATTTGTCGTCGTTGTAAGGGAAGAGGACATTATGCAAGAGAATGCAAATCTCAGCGTGTGATGATTGCTACTAAGGATGGTGGGTATGAGTCCGCTAGTGACTATGATGAGGAGACTTTGGCTCTTATTACACGGGAAGAACATGGTGGAGATGATTCGATCATGAGACGCAATACATGGCTCTGAAGACGCCGACAGGTATGAATGTTTAGTTGCTCAACGTGTTTTTAGTGTGCAGGTCACACAAGCTGAAAGCAAAATCAGAGGCACAATTTGTTCCATACAAAGGGAGTTGTGAAGGAACGCTCAGGCGCATCATCATAGATGGAGGGAGCTGCAACAACTTGGCCAAGCATGGAGATGGTGGAGAAGCTATCTCTCACCACAATACCACATCCACATCCTTACTACATCCAATGGTTCAACAACAGCGCAAGGTTAAGGTAACACGTCTCGCTCTGTGTGCATTTCAAAGATCTCTACATATGCTGATTATGTTGATTGTGATGTGGTACCTATGCAAGCATGTTCCTTATTACTTGGTCGACCATGGCAATTTGATAAAAATTATGTACACCATGGTAGAAACAATCAAGATACTCTTGTTCATAAGGATAAAAATATTACTTTGCTTCCTATGACTCCTGATTCCATTTTGAAAGATGATATAAATAGAGCTAATAAAGCAAAACAAGATAAAAATAAGAGTGAAAATCAGATTGTGGCAAAAGAATTTGAGCAACAAATGAAGCCTAATAGTAAACCATCTAGTGTTGCTTCTGAAATTAAATTGAAAAGTGCATGTTTATTTGCCACTAAATATCATATTGATGAGCTAGATTTCAGCAAATCTGTTTGCTATGCTTTTGTGTGCAAAGAGGCATTATTTTCATTCGAGGACGTGTTTTCCTCTTTGCCTCCTGCTGTCACTAACATTTTGCAGAGTTCGCCGACGTCTTTCCACAAGACGTGCCACCGGATTACCTCCCATTCGAGGGATTGAGCATCGATTGACTTAATTCGGTGCATCATTACCCAACCGTGCACCATCCCGTACCAATCCCTAGGAGACGAAGGAGATTATGCGTCAAGTACAAGAGCTGCTCGACAAAGGTTATATACGCGAATCCCTTAGTCCTTGTGCTCTTCCTATTATTCTAGTGCCGAAAAAGGAGGGTACATCACGTATGTGTGTTGATTGTAGAGGCATTAATAATATTACTATTCGTTATCGTCATCCTATTCCTAGGCTAGATGATATGCTTGATGAATTGAGTGGCTCTACAATATTCTCCAAAGTTGACTTGCGTAGTGCATACCATCAAATTCGTATGAAATTGGGAGATGAACGGAAAACAACATTTAAAACTAAGTTTGGATTATATGAGTGGTTAGTCATGCCTTTTGGGTTAACTAATGTACCTAGTACTTTCATGAGATTAATGAACGAAGTTTTACGTGCTTTCATTGGACGATTTGTGGTAGTTTACTTTGATGACATATTGATTTATAGCAGATCTTTGGAAGACCATTTGGAACATTTACGTGTTGTTTTTATTGCTCTACGTGTTGCACGTTTGTTTGGTAACCTTGGGAAGTGCACCTTTTGCACCGACCGAGTATCTTTTCTTGGCTATGTTGTTACTCCACAGGGAATTGAAGTTGACAAAGCCAAGATTGAAGCTATTGATAGTTCGCTGCAACCCAAAACGGTCATACAAGTGAGGAGTTTTCTTGGCCTCGCTGGATTCTATAGGCGTTTTGTGAGAGATTTCAGCACCATTGCTGCACCTCTGAACGAGCTTACAAAGAAGGATGTGCCTTTTGTTTGGGGTACCGCAGGAAGACGCCTTCACGGTATTGAAAGATAAGTTGACACATGCTCCTTTACTCCAACTTCCTGATTTTAGTAAGACTTTTGAGCTTGAATGTGATGCTAGTGGAATTGGATTAGGAGGTGTGTTATTACAAGATGGCAAACCTGTTGCATACTTTTCTGAAAAAATTGAGTGGGCCTAGTCTGAATTATTCTACTTATGATAAAGAATTATATGCTCTTGTTCGGACTTTAGAAACATGGCAACATTATTTATGGCCCAAAGAATTTGTTATACATTCCGATCATGAATCTTTGAAACATATTAAAAGTCAAGCTAAACTGAATCGTAGACATGCTAAATGGGTTGAATTTATTGATACTTTCCCTTATGTCATTTAACACAAGAAGGGTAAAGAAAATGTTATTGCTGATGCTTTGTCTCGTCGCTATACTATGCTTTCACAACTTGACTTCAAAATATTTGGTTTGGAGACCATCAAAGATCAATATGTGCATGATGCTGATTTTAAAGATGTATTGCAGAATTGTAAAGAAGGAAGAACATGGAACAAGTTCGTCGTTAATGATGGATTTGTGTTCCGTGCTAACAAGCTATGCATTCCAGCTAGCTCCGTTCGTCTTTTGTTGTTGCAGGAGGCGCATGGAGGACGACTAATGGGACACTTTGGCGTGAAGAAGACGGAGGACGTACTTGCTACACATTTCTTTTGGCCAAAGATGAGACGGGATGTTGAGCGTTTTATTGATCGCTGCACTACATGTCAAAAAGCTAAATCATGACTCTATCCTCATGGTTTATATATGCCTTTGCCTGTACCTAGTGTTCCTAGGGAGGATATATCTATAGACTTTGTTTTAGGTTTACCTAGAACAAAGAAGGGGAGGGATGGCATATTTGTTGTCGTGGATAGATTCTCGAAAATGGCACATTTTATACCATGTCATAAAAGCGATGATGCTGTTAATGTTGCTGATTTGTTCTTTCGTGAAATTATTCGCTTGCATGGTGTGCCAAATACTATTGTTTCAGATCGTGATACTAAATTTGTTAGCCACTTTTGGAGATGTTTATGGGCTAAGTTGGGGACTAAACTGCTTTTTAGTACTACTTGTCACCCCCAAATTGATGGACAAACTGAAGTAGTCAATAGAACATTGTCTACTATGCATAGGGCTATTTTGAAGAATAATAAGAAAATGTGGGAGGAATGCTTGCCTCATATTGAATTTGCTTATGTTCATTGCATTCTACTACTAAGATGTGCCCTTTTGAAGTTGTGTATGGTTTCCTACCTCGTGCACGTATTGATTTGTTGCCTCTTCCATCTACGGAGAAGGTTAATTTTGATGCTAAAAAATGTGCTGAATTGATTTTTAAAATGCATGAGTTAACTAAGGTAAACATTGAGCGTATGAATGCTAAATATAAACTTGCTGGGGATAAGGGTAGAAAACATGTTGTGTTTGCACCTGGAGATCTTGTTTGGTTACATTTGCGTAAGTATAGATTTCATGATTTGCAAATCAAAGCTAATGCCACGTCGATGGTCCCTTTAAGGTGTTGGAGAAAATAAATGATAATGCATATAAACTTGAGCTGCCTGCAGATTTTGGGGTTAGTCCCACTTTTAACATTGCAGATTTGAAGCCTTATTTGGATGAGGAAGATGAACTTCCGTCGAGGACGACTTCATTTCAAGAAGGGGAGGATGATGAGGACATCAATACCATTGTTACACCCACAGCCCGTGCTTTGCTATACATACCGGACCAATTACTAGAGCTCACAAGACGCCAACTAAATTACTGTGTACTTTCGCTTTCTTGGTAATGATTCTAATGTTCATGAGAATATGATGCTGCCTAAATTGGATACATTTGTTTTGCTTACAAATGAAGGGCCTAGCTTGGAGAAGGATGAACATTGGAGCAAGAACAAGCATGGAGATGATGGCATGCTAAGGGGAACAAGAACGGAGTTACAAGTGATGATTTCAGGGCTTTGAAGCCACCATTACGGGTGCATGAAGCCTTGGACGAAATATACAAGATGCCACTTCATAAATTTCGTCCAGAGGCTATTATAGGTGCCGCGTCACCTTATTATTGGGCCAGGCCCATGTAATTTCGATACATAAGTATAGGCTATTTTTAGAGTCCGTATGTGCGGGGAAACAAGATATAGGGTTCTTTTCGGACCCCTCCACCAAGGGCCACGAAATTCCCCCCCTCTTCCTCCATATATACAGCCCTTAGGGCACCGTTTAGACTTTGGGTTTTGTTTAGATTAAAGTTCGCCATAGCTGCAACTTCGCGTACTTCGTTTGTGTTCAACGACCAGACAAAGGCGTCACAGAACCCAACCTTGATCAATAAAGCTTTCATCTTATATTCGCAATATCCAGATTGCAATCTCAGTTTCTTGCTTGTTCTTCGTTTGGTCGCAGGAAACAGACCCTCGTGGTCGTTGATCGTGCTCGGCGTGGTCAATAACCTCTCGAAGTTGGTTTAGCGATTGCTAAGGCGCGACATCCTCGTACGTTCGTAGTCGGATCGTCAAAGTTGATTTCCACCAAAGCGATATCCATCATCTCATCGAAAGACGGGACACCTTTGCCTCTATCAGAAATGCCCCCTTGTATCGTCTTATGATGAGCTTGATGCATACACTTGTTGGGTATCTCACCCCTCGAATGATAGGTCTTGCATTTGCACTAACATCATTTGTTTTTCCGAGTGTTTATCATGTTCTTTCATTTTGAAGGATTCACAAGGCGGTGCCATAAAGACACATTTTGGTTATGCGAAGGCGTACATGATGTGCAACACCAACATTTGTGAGAATCTCCTAATGGTGAACTCCTTCCCTTTGAGCCATCTTCAAATATGCATATTGGATGGGCCATTCTTTCATTGTTGTTTCCTTCTTGTTGTCTACATGATACATCTATTGGATGGAGGACCGACATTGGAGATGGACCCTATGGACCTTCAAGTTGAGGAGCGCCACGACATCGACCTATTGTACATCCATGCCTACCGTGTACATGGCGATACGGTTTATGATCCGAGGTCGGATCTTTCCCGAGGGGGAGGAGATGATGCGGAGCATCCTACGGTCATCTCCATGTACACCTTCATAGCACATCAAGCCCCAAGTGGACCTACCGGAATTAAGGTGAACCCGCACTTCTTTGAGAATATCATGAATATCCATTGGACTTGCTTGCTACCTCACCAAAGAGCTCTATGTGCCCTTAGATACGAAGACCGACGACCACAAGCTGGTGAGGAACACCCCAAATGAGTAGGAGAAGGACCCCAAGGCCACGAGGAGGAAGAAGGAGTGCAACAAGACCAAATCTGCACCTCCCAGGCGACCCCGTGCCCACGGGCCTCGAAGACCCCGTGCGCACGGGCTACTCAGAGAGTTTGCGCTGGAGCACCCCGAGCGCACGAGCCTGTACCGTGCCCACGGGACCCCCGTGCGCACGGAACCGTCAGGATGGACGGCTGTGATCTCCAATCCGAGCCCCTCTTCCTTCACTTCGTCCCCAAGACTATATATTCCGTACCTAGGGCTGTGTTTAGGGTTAGCAAAGTAATTGATACACATTTGTGAGCTTTGCTCCATGGATCCACTCCACTAGGAGATCAAGACCTCCTCTTGGAGTGACCTACCACAAGACCCCCTCATGGGTGGCCCCTATCAAGACCTCCTCACGGAGAAGAACCCGGTTACCCCTTGTATCATCCTTTGTTGATCGTGGATCGTGTATCCCTCTTTGTGTTCATCGAACTAGCGCATGTGTAATCGAATCTTGTGGGTTTGAGTGATTCTCTTGTGTTTTCCTCGTGATTTCCCTCGTGCTCTCCCACTCGTTCTTCGTGTTCCTCGTAGGGATCCTCTCCAAACGTGAAAGATCTCCCCATAGGGTTCCACCCTACATCAACCGGTTACCTCTTGTATCGTCCTTTGTTGACCTTTGAATCTTGTTCTACCTTATGTGTTCGGTGATCTAGCCCTTGTGTGATCGATTACTTGTTGGTTTAGTGATTCTCTCGTGTGTTTTCCCTTGTGTTCTTCCGCTCGTTCGTCGTGTTCCCCGTAGGATCCACTCCAAACGTGAAAGATCAACCCCATAGGGTTCCGCCCTACATCATCTTGGTATCATGAGCCACGTTGATCACGTTTTTGGAGCCCCTACCCCCTGTTTTCTAGCTTGATTTTGTTCTTTTCGTCCTAAATCCGAAAATCCCCACCAAAAATAGCCCCCAAATTTTTTTGTGATTTGTTGGTTTAATGATGTTTTGTTAATTTTGATTCGTGGATTTGCTTGGTTTCGAGTGGATCTAGCATATCCCCAAGTTTCACCTCTTTACACCACAAAATCCATCCAATTTTGCCCCCGAAATCATCCTTTTCCGCCCCAAAATCGCGCCCGGATTCGATCTGCGAAGAATCCCGAAACGAGCGGTACTACCGCCCTCCAAGCGGTACTACCGCTTAGTACCACAAGCGGTACTACCGCCCCGCAAACGGTACTACCGCTAGGCCCTGTTTCAGCCCGAAATAGTCGAAAAATCCCGACACGAGCGGTACTACCGCCCATCCGAGCGGTACTACCGCCCATGCCAGTTTCAGCATCAGCCTTCTTCACCGTTTTCATCATAACTTTTCACTCCGAACTCCGATTTGAGTGTTCTTTGGCTCGTCTTGAAGCTATCGACGTGCCCGAGGTCCTGACCTTGGTTTCACCACCTTTTGACACCATAAAGTTTTGGTACTTTGGCATCTTTGCCTAGGGCTTCCACCACATCATCCGCAATACCACCATAGCCTTCCGCAAACTAACCCTTTTTGTTCACCATAGCATTTGAGGTTGTTTGAGTAGTGACTTGAGTCTCCTAAGGTGTTTAGGCTACTTAGGTACGGTTGCTTCTTCATCAAACACCTCCATAACTTCCGCATAGGCTTGCCCACCATACACTTCCGCCACCCCAACTTAACCCAATCTTGTTGTGTTGAGAGTTGTGTCTCCTAAGGTGTTTCGGCTACTTAGGGACCGTGCTACCAACTCTGACACCGTGTATAGCCCATCATTCCACTTCCGCATTGCCAAGTGCACACTACCACCGCTTTCCGCTACCACCATTTTGACATTTAAAGTTTGAGATTTTGAGTTCGCGGTTTCATGTAGGGTGGAACCCTAGGGGCCGATCTTTCACGTTTGGAGAGGATCCCTACGAGGAGCACGAAGAACGAGCGGAAGAGCACGAGGAAAATCACGGGGGGAAAACAAAAGGGAATCACTCAAACCAACAAGATTCGATTACACATGCGCTAGATCGATGAACACAAAGAGAAATACACGATCCACGATCAACAAAGGACGATACAAGAGGTAACCGATTCTTCTCCGTGAGAAGGTCTTGATTGGCTTCCCGCCTTGAATCCGCTTGGGGGATCTTCTCCGAAGAGGTCGTGAGCTCCGTGGAGAAGTAACCAAGTGGATGAGCAAGGCTCTCACACAAAATATGATCTAATCATTTGCTAGCCCTAACTAGGAGGAGGTGGGGGAGTATATATAGTGCTAGCCCACGAGGGGGTAAGTGAGGGTGAAGGGGTACATGGGCTCGGCCCGATTACACTTTGGCGTGAGACATGCTTAGGAAGTTTCGGTAGGGCGGAAGTTCCGGCTCCGGAAAGTTCAGGCAGGTTCCAACCGGGTTCCGGGCTATCCAGAGAGTTGGCGCGTTCAGGGCTGGTCTGGACTCCGGGGGCCGGAGGTTCCGGGCAGGCCGGAAGGTCCGGGGGCCGAAAGTTCCGGGCTTTCCAGAAGCTTGTCCCTGCTTCTTCTTCCTTCTCCTCTTCCATGCTTGGCCTTGGTATTTTGGATCCTCCATGGTCGTCTCGGTTGTACCTGAGTGTATGCAAGGTCCATGCATGAGGTAGTAGCCATGTCTCACATGTGGAAAGTGACGGTTCGAAGAGGAGTGAGTTCACCTTGTGCCCTATGGCGTATGGTCGAGGTCTCGTCATATGTCCTCTTGGGGTGATAGAGGCAAAGGTGTCCCGATGTTTCGATGAGATGGTGGCTATCATTTTCTGTGGGAGTCGACCTTGACGATCCGACTACGAACGTGCGAGACGTCGCGCCTTAGCAATCGCTAAACCAACTTCCGAGGGTTATTGACCACGCTGGAGCACGATCAACCTGACCACGAGGGCCTGTTTCCTGCGAGCAAACGAAGAACAAGCAAGAAACTAAGATTGCAATCTGGATATTGCGAATATAAGAGGAAAGCTTTATTAATGAAGGTGGGGTTCTGTGACGCCTTGGTGCAGTCGTTGAACACAAGCGAAATGCGTGATGTTGCAGCTATGGCGAAATTTTAATCTAAACAAAACCCAAAGTTTAAACGACGCCCTAAGGGCTGTATATATGGAGGAAGAGGAGGGAATTTCGTGGCCCTTGAGGGTGGGGTCCGAAAACAACCCTAACTCTTGTTTCCCCACACATACGAACTCTAAAAATAGCCTATACTTAAGTATTTCGAATTTACATGGGCCTGGCCCAATAATAAGGTGATGCAGCACCTAGAATAGTCTATGGACCAATATTATGAAGTGGCATCTTCTATATTTCGTCCAAGGCTTCATGCACTCCATATGTTGGCTTCAAAGTCCTGAAATCATCACTTGTAACTCTGTCCTTGATCCCCTTGCGCATGCCACCAACTCCATGCGTGTTCTTGCTCCAATGTTCATCCTTCTCCAAGCTAGGCCCTTCATTTATAAGCAAAAAAATTTATCCAATTTAGGCAGCATCATATTCTCATGAACATTAGAATCATTACCAAGAAACGAAAGTACCTGGTAATTTAATTGGCGTCTTGTGAGCTCTAGTAATTGGTCCAAGATATGTAACAAGAGGGGCTGTGGGTGTAACAATGGTATTGATGTCCTCATCATCCTCCCTTCTTGAAATGAAGTCGTCCTCGACGGAAGCTCATCTTCCTCACCCAAATAAGGCTTCAAATCTACAATGTTAAAAGTGGGACTAACCCCAAATTCTGCAGCAGCTCAAGTTTATATGCATTATCATTTATTTTCTCTAACACCTTAAATGGACCATCAAGACGTGGCATTAGCTTTGATTTAGCAAATTAGGAAACCTATCCTTACGCAAATGTAACCAAACAAGATCTCCAGGTGCAAAGACAACATGTTTTCTACCCTTATCTCCAGCAAGTTTATATTTAACATTCATACGCTCAATGTTTTCCTTAGTTGACTCATGCATCTCTAAGATCAATTCAGCACGTTGTTTAGCATCAAAATTAACCTTCTCCGAAGATGGAAGAGGCAACAAATCAATGGGTGCACGAGGTAGGAAACCATACACAATTTCAAAAGGGCACATCTTAGTAGTAGAATGCAACGAACGATTATAAGCAAATTCAATATGAGGCAAGCATTCTTCCCACATTTTCTTATTATTCTTCAAAACAGCCCTAAGCATAGTAGACAATGTTCTATTGACTACTTCAGTTTGTCCATCAGTTTGGGGGTGACAAGTAGTACTAAAAAGCAGTTTAGTCCCCAACTTAGCCCATAAACATCTCCAAAAGCGGCTCTGAAATTTAGTATCACGATCTGAAACAATAGTATTTGGCACACCATGCAAGCGAATAATTTCACGAAAGAACAAATCAACAACATTAACAAAGATCATCGCTTTTATGACATGGTATAAAGTGTGCCATTTGAGAATCTATCCACGACAACAAATATGCTATCCCTCCCCTTCTTTGTTCGAGGTAAACCTAAAACAAACCATAGATATATCCTCCCAAGGAACACTAGGCACATGCAAAGGCATATATAAACCATGAGGATTGAGTCGTGACTTAGCTTTTTGACATGTAGTGCAGCGAGCAACAAAACGCTCAACATCCGTCTCATCTTTGGCCAAAAGAAATGTGTAGGAAATGCGTCCTCCGTCTTCTTCACGCCAAAGTGTCCCATTAATCCTCCTCCATGCGCCTCCTGCAACAACAAAAGACGAACAGAGCTAGCAGGAATGCATAGCTTGTTAGCACGGAACACAAAACCATCATTAACAACGAACTTGTTCCATGTTCTTCCTTCTTTACAATTCTGCATTACATCTTTAAAATCAGCACCTGATGAGGACATCAATACCATTGTTACACCCATAGCCCCTACTATTACATATAATGGGCCAATTACTAGAGCTCGCTCACGCCAATTAAATTACCAGGTACTTTCGTTTCTTGGTAATGATTCTAATGTTCATGAGAATATGATGCTGCCTAAATTGGATACATTTGTTTTGCTTACAAATGAAGGGCCTAGCTTGGAGAAGGATGAACATTGGAGCAAGAACAAGCATGGAGTTGATGGCATGCTAAGGGGAACAAGAACAGAGTTACAAGTGATGATTTCAGGACTTTGAGGCCACCATAAGGAGTGAATGAAGCCTTGGACGAAATATACAAGATGCCACTTCATAAATTTCGTCCAGAGGCTATTCTAGGTGCTGCGTCCCCTTATTATTGGGCCAAGCCCATGTAATTTCGAAATACATAAGTATAGGCTATTTTTAGTGTCCGTATGTGTGGGGAAACAAGAGATAGGGTTGGTTTCGGACCCCTTCCCCAAGGGCCACGAAATTCATCCCCTCTTCCTCCATATATACAGCCCTTAGGGCACCGTTTAGACTTTGGGTTTTGTTTAGATTAAAAGTTCGCCATAGCTGCAACTTCGCGTACTTCGTTTGTGTTGAACGACCAGACAAAGGCGTCATAGAACCCCCACCTTGATCAATAAAGCTTTCATCTTATATTCGCAATATCCAGATTACAATCTCAGTTTCTTGCTTGTTCTTCGTTTGCTCGCAGGAAACAGACCCTCGTGGTCAGGTGACCGTGCTCCGGCGTGGTCGATAACCTCTCGGAGTTGGTTTAGAGATTGCTAAGGCGCGACGTCCTCGCACGTTCGTAGTTGGATCGTCAAAGTCGATTTCCACCAAAGCGATATCCATCAGCTCATCGAAAGACGGGACACCTTTGCCTCTATCAAGTGGTATCAGATTTCCAGGTTGCTCGGTGAGATTTTACAGTTTTTCATAGTTTAGATCGAGTCTGTTCTTCATACCAATAGTCCACGAAAAAGCCAAAAAAATTAGGGTTAGTTCATCCCATCCGAACCAATCCGAGCCTTTGCATAATCTTTTCTGTATTTGCTTTGTTGAATATGCGGTTGCATCGTCGTGTCAAGTTGCTGGTCTTAGCGTCTAGTCCTTTAGAGTTTCGAGTTCTGTTCACAGGTTGTCACGTCGCCGCTGCCATATATTACCATCGCATCATCATCATCGCTGCTGCTATATACCACCACCGCGCCAACTTCGTCACCGCTGCCATATACCACCACCACATATTCACCGCCAATCCGAGTCCATATACGCCAACATATATCCGCCACCAGTCCGAGTTCCACCAAATTCATCTCCGCCACCAGTCCGAGTTCCACCAGTTTCATCTCCACCATCAGTCCTATTCCGAGTCCAGTATTTTGTTACTCTGTTTTGGTTTTCCAGATCACGCCATACTCCGAGTCGTGACAGAGAAGGACTCCCCAACTTCCGTGCTACCCGCAGTAGAAAAATAGTTCTAGTTTCAAAAAACAAATTCTGGCTAGGCAGTTTTTAGGCCATTTGTAGACTTTTTCGAAAAAAAAATTGTAGCGGAGCAAAAAAAAAAGAAGAGGAAAAAAAGTGCAAAAAAAAGTGAAAAAAAGAAAAAAATTCAGAGTGTGCTCCTCCCTTGTTTACGTGCAGCGCCGTGATTTTGTTGGTGTTCTAGGCTCGCGTCTCTAGTACGGTCTAGCCTAGGACCAGCACAGTACCGTCGTTGAGTGTTTATTCAACTTTGCATCTCTGGATTGATTATTGATGACCCTTTTCGCTACCATATTACAAGCCTTCCCAGCTCCACATACATCTACGTCGTGCGTTTGACTCTCCCTGGTAATCGCTCTATCCAAGCTTTGAGAGTTTTGACTACAACGGTTGCCGATCACCGCCTGCTGCTGGGTAAGAACTGGTAAGAATTTGAGATTTGCTTGACGGTTTTGTGACACCCACCACCACCTCTTGTTAGTAGTCTGTAGGATCATATTCTTGTGTGTTTCTATTGCTGCTAACCATGAGAGGATCACAAGCCGACGAGACTGACTGGGAGAACATGACGAATAAGGACTTGCATGATAAATTTCAGCAAATGATGAGTGGACAGGTGCAAGATGTGCTAAACAGATTTGAAGAGGCCATGGAGAAGATAGATGGCATGGAGAAGACGTTCGAAACAAAGCTCGATAACAAGTTTAATGACTTGCTCGCACCTAACGCACCTCTACAACAACAACAACAACAACAACTACCTCCACGTCGCGAAACAGCTCTCCACCGAGCGAGCCGTGTCCCTCTTGCGCTTGGCCAAACTGTTGGTGCTGCTGTTGATACTTCTGTGGCTCCTGCTGCTGATGCGGAGGAGGATGATTATGTGGGAGATTACGAGGATGAAGTTGATCAATATCGAACTACGTGCAACCACCAAAGACTACAACCACCAGGTCGTCCACATGCAAATAATGGCAATGTTAGGGCTCCCCTCAGTACGAGATCATGACCATCTCCCTAAACTGAAATTGAATATTCCACCATTTGAGGGTACATATGTTCTGATATATATCTTACTTGGGAGTTAGAAACTGAACAACGATTTACATGTTTACAATATCACGAGGAGAGACGTGTTCCCGCCATTGTTTGTGCTTTCACTAGCTTTGCGTGTGTTTGGTGGTACGAACATTGTAGATTATATCTTGTTCCAGCTACTTGGGCTGCTTTGAAAACTGCTATGCATACTCGTTGGGTTCCACCATATTATCAACGTGAATTACTTCAAAAATTGCAGCGCTTAAGACAAGGAAAAAATTCGGTAGAAGAATATTATCAAAAATTACAAACTGGCTTGATTAGATGTGGTATTGTTGAGGAGAATGAAGCTATGGTTGCACGTTTTCTTGGTGGATTAAATAGAGAGATTCAGACCATTCTAGACTATAAGGATTATAATAAGATCACTCGTTTATTCCATCTTGCTTGTAAAGCTGAACGTGAAGTGCAGGATCGACATGCATTGGCGCGAACTAACTTTTCTGCAGGTCGACCTTCATCATGGACACCACGTGCATCATCTACTTCCACTACACCATCGCCTCCTTCAGGTGCCACCTCCAACCGTGATACAAGAAAGCAGACACAACCACCACTATCTGCCAAGAGCACACCTGCCGGGCCTGCACAGAGCTCTTCTTCTTCCATGGCGTCAATAGGGCACATAAGTGATATTATTTGTCGTCGTTGTAAGGGAAGAGGACATTTTGCGAGAGAATGCAAATCTCAGCGTGTGATGATTGCTACTGAGGATGGCGGGTATGAGTCCGCTAGTGACTATGGTGAGGAGACTTTGGCTCTTATTACACATGAAGAACACGGTGGAGATGATTCTGATCATGAGACGCAATACATGGCTGCTGAAGATCTTTGATAGGTATGAATGTTTAGTTGCTCAACGTGTTTTGAGTGTGCAGGTTACACAAGCTGAGCAAAATCAGAGGCATAATTTGTTCCATACAAAGGGAGTTGTGAAGGAACGTTCTATTCAAGCGTCATCATAGATGGAGGGAGCTGCAACAACTTGGCTAGCATGGAGATGGTGGAGAAGCTATCTCTCACCACAAGACCACATCCACATCCTTACTACATCCAATGGTTCAACAACAGCGGCAAGGTTAAGGTAACACGTCTGCTCGTGTGTGCATTTTAGTATCTCTACATATGTTGATTATGTTGATTGTGATGTGGTTCCTATGCAAGCATATTCCTTATTACTTGGTAGACCATGGCAATTTGATAAAAATTCTGTACACCATGGTAGAAACAATCACTATACTCTTGTTCATAAGGATAAAAATATTACTTTGCTTCCTATGACTCATGATTCCATTTTGGAAGATGATATTAATAGAGCTAATAAAGCAAAACAGGAGGAAAATAAGAGTGAAAATCAGATTGTGACAAAAGAATTTGAGCAACAAATGAAGCCTAATAATAAACCATCTATCGTTGCTTACGAAATTAAATTGAAAAGTGCATGTTTACTTGCCACCAAATCTAATATTGATGAGCTAGATTTTAGCAAATCTATTTGCTATGCTTTTGTGTGCAAAGAGGCATTATTTTCATTCGAGGACGTGCCTTCCTCTTTGCCCCTGCTGTCACTATCATTTTGCAGGAGTTCGCTGACGTCTTCCCACAAGACGTGCCACCGGGATTACCACCTATTCGAGGGATTGGGCATCAAATTGACTTAATTCCCGGTGCATCGCTACCCAACTGTGCACCATACCGTACCAATCCAGAGGAGACGAAGGAGATTATGCGTCAAGTACAAGAGCTTCTCGACCAAGGTTATATACGCGAATCCCTTAGTACTTGCGCTGTTCCTATTATTCTAGTGCCGAAAAAGGATGGTACATCGCGTATGTGTGTTGATTGTAGAGGCATTAATAATATTACTATTCGTTATCATCATCCTATTCCTAGGCTAGATGATATGCTTGATGAATTGAGTGGCTCTACAATTTTCTCCAAAGTTGATTTGCGTAGTGGATACCATCAAATTCGTATGAAATTGAGGGATGAATGGAAAATAGCATTTAAAACTAAGTTTGGATTATATGAGTGGTTAGTCATGCCTTTTGGGTTAACTAATGCACCTAGTAATTTCATGAGACTAATGAATGAAGTTTTACGTGCTTTCATTGGACGATTTGTGGTAGTTTACTTTGATGACATATTGATTTATAGCAGACCTTTGGAGGAACATTTACGTGCTGTTTTTATTGCTCTACGTGATGCACGTTTGTTTGGTAACCTTGGGAAGTGCACCTTTTGCACCAATTTGAGTGTCTTTTCTTGGCTATGTTGTTACTCCACGGGGAATTGAAATTGATAAAGCCAAGATTGAAGCTATTGAGAGTTGGCCGCAGCCCAAAACGGTCACACAAGTGAGGAGTTTTCTTGGACTCGCTGGTTTCTATAGGCGTTTTGTGAGAGATTTCAGCACCATTGCTGCACCTCTCAATGAGCTTACAAAGAAGGATGTGCCTTTTGTTTGGGGTACCGCACAGGAAGAAGCCTTCACGGTATTGAAAGATAAGTTGACACATGCTCCTTTACTCCAACTTCCTGATTTTAATAAGACTTTTGAGCTTGAATGTGATGCTAGTGGAATTGGATTAGGAGGTGTGTTATTACAAGATGGCAAACCTGTTGCATACTTTTCTGGAAAATTGAGTGGGCCTATTCTGAATTATTCTACTTATGATAAAGAATTATATGCTCTTGTTCGGACTTTAGAGACATGGCAACATTATTTATGGCCCAAAGAATTTGTTATACATTCTGATCATGAATCTTTGAAACATATTAAAAGTCAAGCTAAACAGAATCGTAGACATGCTAAATGGGTTGAATTCATTGAGACTTTCCCTTATGTTATTAAACACAAGAAGGGTAAAGAAAATGTTATTGCTGATGCATTGTCTCGTCGCTATACTATGCTATCACAACTTGACTTCAAAAAATTATGTTTGGAGACCATCAAAGATCAATATGTGCATGATGCTGATAGACGCAAAGGTGTCCCGTCTTTCGATGAGATGATGGATATCGCTTTGGTGGAAATCAACAGTACGTGTTACCTTAACCTTGCCGCTGTTGTTGAACCATTGGATGTAGTAAGGATGTGGATGTGGTCTTGTGGTGAGAAATAGCTTCTCCACCATCTCCAAGCTAGCCAAGTTGTTGCAGCTCCCTCCATCTATGATGACGCGAATAGAACGTTCCTTCACAACTCCCTTTGTATGGAACAAATTATGCCTCTGATTTTGCTCAGCTTGTGTAACCTGCACACTCAAAACACGTTGAGCAACTAAACATTCATACTGCCAAAGATCTTCAAAGACCATGTATTGCGTCTCATGATCGTAATCATCTCCACCGTGTTCTTCATGTGTAATAAGAGCCAAAGTCTCCTCATCATAGTCACTAGCGGACTCATACCCACCATCCTCAGTAACAATCATCACACGCTTAGATGGGCATTCTCTCGCATAATGACCTCCACCCTTGCAAAGTCGACAAATAATATCATGTGTTTGCCCCGTGGATGCCATGGATGAAGAAGAGCTCTTTGTAGGCCCAGAAGGTGTGCTCTTGGCAGATAGTGGTGATTGTGCCTGCTTTATTGTATCACGGTTGGAGGTGGCAGCCGACGGAGGTGCCGGTGTAGCAGAACGTGTGGAAGTAGATGATGCACGTGGTGTCCATGATGAAGGTCGACCTGCGAGAAAAAAGTTAGTCCGCGCCAATGCCTGTCGATCCTGCACTTCACGTTCAGCTTTACAAGCAAGATGGAATAAACGAGTGATATTATTATAATCCTTATATTCTAGAATGGTCTAAATCTCTCTATTTAATCCACCCAGAAAACGTGCAAGCATAGCTTCATTCTCCTCAACAATACCACATCTAATCAAGCCAGTTTGTAATTCCTGATAATATTCTTCTACAGCATTTTTTCCTTGTCTTAAGCGCTGCAATTTTTGAAGTAATTCACGTTGATAATATGGTGGAACCCAACGAGTACGCATAGCAGTTTTCAAAGCAGCCCAAGTAGCTCGAACAGGATATAATCGACAATGTTCAGTCCACCAAACACATGCAAAGCTAGTGAAAGCACAAACAATGGCGAGAACACGTCTCTCCTCATGATACTGTAAACATATAAATCGTTGTTCAGTTTCTAACTCCCAAGTAAGATATATATCAGGAACATATCTACCCTCAAATGGTGGAATATTCAATTTCAGTTTAGGGAGATGGTCATGATCTCGCACTGAGGGGAGCCCTAACGTTGCCATTATTTGCATGTGGATGACACGGTGGTTGTGTCTTGGTGGTTGCACGTAGTTCTGATTTTGATCAACCTCATCCTCGTAATCTCCCACATAATCATCCTCCTCCGTATCAGCAGCAGGAGCCACAAAAGTATCAACAGCAGCACCAACAGTTTGGCCAAGCGCAAGAGGAACACGGCTCGCTTCGGTGGAGGGCTGTTTGTGACGTGGAGGTAGTCATCGTCGTCGTAAATGCGTTGTTGTTGTTGTTGTTGTTGTTTTTGTTCTTGTTGTTGTTGTTGTTGTTGTTGTTGTTGTTGTTGTTGTTGTTGTTGTTGTTGTTGTTGTTGTTGTTGTTGTTGTTGTAGAGGTGCGTTAGGAGTAGCCGGTGGTGGTGGTGGAAGACGCACGAGCAATTCATTAAACTTTTTATCGAGCTTTGTTTCGAACGTCTTTTCCATGCCATCTATCTTCTCCATGGCCTCTTCAAATCTGTTTAGCACATCTTGCACCTGTCCACTCATCATTTTTGAAACTTATCATGAAGCTCCTTGTTCGTCAAGTTCTCCCGATCGGTCTGTCGGCTTGTGATCCTGGCATGGTTAGCAGCAATAGAAACACACAAGAATATGATCCTATAGACTACTAACA
Organism: Aegilops bicornis; assembly: GCA_021605145.1. Taxonomy (NCBI): domain Eukaryota; kingdom Viridiplantae; phylum Streptophyta; class Magnoliopsida; order Poales; family Poaceae; genus Aegilops; species Aegilops bicornis. The sequence goes on along the minus strand of CM038675.1, from coordinate 454,227,146 downwards.
AGTGGTGGTGGTGGCGGGTGTCACAAATCCGTGAAGCAAATCTCAAATTCTTACCAGTTCTTACCCAGCATCAGGCGGTGAGCGGCAACCGTTCTAGTCAAAACTCTCAAAAGCTTGGATAGAGCGATTGCCAGGGAGAGTCAAACGCACAACGTAGATGTATGTGGAGCTGGGAAGGCTTATAGTATGGTAGCAAAAAGGTCAGCAATAATCAATTCAGAGATGCAAAGTTGAATAAACGCTCAACGACGGTACTGTGCTGGTCCTAGGCTAGACCGTGCTAGAGACGCGAGCCTAGAACACTAACAAAATCACGGCGCTGCACGGAAACAAGGGAAAAGCACACTCTGGAATTTTTTTGCGCTCCGTTTTTTTTTGCGCTCTTTTTTTTTGCGCTCCTCTTTTTTTTGCGAAAAATCACTATAATGGCAAGTGTCTCAAAACTCTTCCCAGGTCAAACTGACAGGATGGGCACAAATTTTTTTTAACAATTTTTTTTCGGAAATCAAGGCAGCGACGACGAAAAAGTGCGACCAAAAATCACTATGATGGCGAGTGTCTCAAAAGACTCATAACAGCCTAAAAATAGGATAGGGAAAAAATATTTTCGGTCGCCGAAATTTTGGCCTAAAAACTGCCCGGGGGTCTCCAGACTTTTTTTTTCCGAGACCTACGCAGGCAAGAAACACGAATCGGAATTTAGAAGGATCTCGAAAACAAACCTAATATGAGAAGAACTCGGATTGGTGGTGGATATATGGTGGTGGTATATGGCAGCGGTGGTGGTATATGGTAGCGGTGGTGGTATATGGATACGGATTGGTGGTGGTATATGGATACGGATTGGTGGTGGTATATGGATACGGATTCAGAGCGGTGGGGGATAAGCAATGGTGGTAGATGGCAAGGCGATGATGATGGTGCGGCGGCGTGACAACTTATGACCAGAACTCGAAACTCTAAAAGACTAGACTCTAAGACCAGCAACTTGACACGACGATGCAACCGGAAATTCAACAAAGCAAAAACCCTAAAAGGATTATGCAAAGGCTCAGATTGGTTGGCATATGATGAACTAACCCTAATTTTTTTGTGTGGCTTTTTCATGGACTGTAGGTATGAAGAACAGACTCGATCTAATCTACGAAAAACTGTAAAATCTCACCGAGCAACCTGGAAATCTGATACCACTTGATAGAGGCAAAGGTCTCCCGATGTTTCGATGAGATGGTGGCTATCGTTTCCTGTGGGAGTCGACCTTGACGATCCAACTACGAACGTGCGAGACGTCGCGCCTTAGCAATCGCTAAACAAAATACTGAGGGTTATTGACCACGCCGGAGAACGATCAACTCGACCATGAGGGCCTGTTTCCTGCGAGCAAACGAAGAACAAGCAAGAAACTAAGATTGCAATCTGGATATTGCGAATATAAGAGGAAAGCTTTATTAATGAAGGTGGGGTTACGTGACGCATTGGTGCAGTCGTTGAACACAAACGAAATGCACGTGAAGTTGCAGCTATGGCGAACTTTTAATCTAAACAAAACCCAAAGTCTAAACGACGCCCTAAGGGCTGTATATATGGAGGAAGAGGAGGGAATTTCGTGGCCCTTGAGGGTGGGGTCCGAAACCAACCCAAACTCTTGTTTCCCCACACATACGGACTCTAAAAATAGCCTATACTTAAGTATTTTGAAATTACATGGGCTGGCCCAATAATAAGGTGAATGAGCACCTAGAATAGCCTATGGACGAATATTATGAAGTGGCATCTTCTATATTTCGTCCAAGGCTTCATGCACTCCTTATGGTGGCTTCAAAGTCCTGAAATCATCACTTGTAACTCCGTCCTTGATCCCCTTGCGCATGCCATCAACTCCATGCGTGTTCTTGCTCCAATGTTCATCCTTCTCCAAGCTCGGCCCTTCATTTGTAAGCAAAACAAATGTATCCAATTTAGGCATCATATTCTCATGAACATTAGAATCATTACCAAGAAACGGAAGTACCTGGTAATTCAATTGGCGTGCGCGAGCTCTAGTAATTGGTCCAGTATATGTAACAGTAGGGGCTGTGGGTGTAACAATGGTATTGATGTCCTCATCACTTGGGGCTTGGGGAGTAGTCGAAGTGTACATGGGGATGACCGTAGGATGCTCCGCATCATCTCCCCTCCCTTGGGAAAGATCTGTCCTCGGATCGTGATCCTCGTCACCATGGAAACGATTATCGTGGATGGACTTGTAGTTGGACGAAGTTGAAGGCATGACGCAATCCAAGTACTCCAAGGTGTCTCCGGTATGTGGTACATGCAAAATGAGCAAACACAAGCGACACTCGGAAATACAGTGGTTAGTGCACACAAGATGTCCATCAATTAAGCGTGAGTCCGTGCGAAGTGATAGTGCGTGACAAAGCGCATGAAGCTTATCAAGATGATATAGAATGATATGCAAAGCTTTCATGGGATAATTAGCATGGTGCACAAAGCGACAAATTCTACCATTGTGCAAAATGATGTCATAGAGGGATGGTTTATCAGTAGCATGAGTATGGCAATGGATGCTCAATATGATTATGTTATCATGCAATTGATGGTAAGCAATGTGCTCATTATGTATGAATATGTCATCAAGAAAGATCACAACAAATGTGCTAAGGAAATGCACAAGCTCATATATCATGGATGACATGGAAATAGGTGTAACAAGACAAGCATAATCGGTGTCAATCCATGCATAGGGTGCAAACTTGTGGTGAGTATGATATGTCCATCGAGCATGACATGTATGAGCACAAACAACAACTATGGAGGTGGTGGTATACCAATGCTCGATGCCGTGGCATGAGTGGAGTTCCGAAGGTGCATCCAATAAGTGTGAGCGCTCCTCAATGTGAAGATCCATAGAGCCAATCTCCAATGTCGCTCCCCCATCCAATAGATGTAACATGTACACAACAAGAAGGAAACAACAATGAAAGAGTGACCCATCCAAAGATGTCGTATTTGAGGATGGCTCAAAGAGAAGGAGTTCACCTTTATAAGAATGTCGAAAATGTTGGTGTCGCACATCGTGTATGCCTTCACATTACTAATACTCCCTCCGTTCCTAGATATAGGGTGTATAGTTTTTGGCACAGAAATTAAAGAACGCACGTGGAGGGAAAATTTCACAAATGTTGGGCGAGATTACACCTGACTAATTGACATGAGGAAATCGAGGAGCTTGCCCGATAAAAGGAAATGTCATCAAATCCCTAAAAAATATCCAAACAAGTGGTGCAATGCAATACACCTTATATTTCAGACTTTTTCTCAAAAATCTATACACCTTATATCGAGGAACGAAGGGAGTATGTCTCATGACGGTAATGCCTTGTGAAACCTTCGAAATGAAAGAACATGGCAAACACTCGGAAAAACAAATGAGGTTAGTGGAAAGGCAAAACCTATCATTCGTGTGGTAAGATACCCAACAAGTGTATGCATCATGCTCATCATAAGAAAGTACAAGGGAGCATTTCATAGTATGCAGGCATATGATGCGAGAACAACCAAATACAATAGGCTCAATTAAACAAGCATGCATCACAAGTAAAGTGTCAAAGTCTCCAAGAGCAATAAGCATAGATGCAACAATTGGAGGCAATCGACAATGAACAAGATATATCATGTGAGAGGCATGAACATATATGTCATCAACCCAAGAAAGCGAGTAATAGTGGAACATGGGTGATGCAACCAAGCAAGGAATCATAGTGGTCAAATCAAGCAAGCTAGTAGTGCGAAGATGCAACGTACTAGAAGGAATCAAGGCAATCATGTCATGGGTGCAAATAGTGTGCGTGAATACTTCACATGACATAGCACAAGCATGAAAGCAAGATATGAGGAAAGTATCATCAATGTATTGGCGAGAGGCCATATGTAAATAGCAATTGGTCATCATGACTCTCCCAACACAACAAGCATCAATAGCATGGGGCACAAAGAAATCATGGCAATAGCTACTAGTATCTCCACCAAGCATGCAAATACACATAGAATTATCATAATGGTGAATCATGGGTAGATGCAAGCAAGGGTCACAATTGCATGGCAAAGGCATAGGAGTAAAAATAACATGCAAAGTGAACACGGGAAAATGAGCATAAGGTGACAAGTGGTAAATAGCCCATAGCCGTGTGAGAGACAAGTAAAAGAGATGCGCGTAGTCCTTGCGCAAAAGGAATGGTGGGAATGATAGTCCACGGGATCCCAAGTCATCGTTGCTCTCAAGAGCTCGTTTAAATCAACTCTTGGGATTTAGAGGTTGACGTGTATACGTGAGTACCTACACAAAACAAAGACAAAGGGAAAATTGTGTGTGCGTGGTAGATGTACGCATCATCCATCATGATGCATACGTGCTTGTGTTGGTTAGCATCAAATATCCAATGCTCAAATAAATGAGATGCATGATATAGAAACATGTCATCCATCATGATAGGTTTGTTCTTATGTATAGCATAATGGAGACTCAAATTGTGTAATGCATCATGAGAAATATGTAGAGTATTGTTATTCATGGAATGCATATGGTGCACGCAATTATGGGAATCATGCAAAGTATGGAATGTATCAAAATCTCCTAATATATATGAGGAAACTATGGGGGTATCCTCATGAGCATTAATGGAAACATCACATGGAGAATATTGACAACATCCAAAACAATGCATATTTGGAACAATGTGATCATGGCATGGTATAGTAGATGAATTGCAAATCATGTAAAGGAAGCATGGCAATATCATCACATGAAAAACAAAAGCCAATGACCATCATCTCGTCATCTATGCCATAAGTGCAAATGGGATTTATTTTAATGGGGCATGCATAGTTACTATGTTGAGATTGAAATGATGTAATATGGGAGATCTCACTCATAGCATATGACAAGTTCAATGGATTGTCGAACATGATGTGACCAATAGAACTTTCACATGATATCCTATGGAGCATAGCATCACAACTAGGCAATTCAACATGATCATCATCATATTCATCATAGATAGGTAAGTCATGACATGAAGAAGTCGCACTAGCATGAAGCATGGGAATAGGTGGGTCAACATCATGGGAGCAATCGATGTCAAGAGAGTCCACTAGTGGGACAAGAGAAGCACCATCACCTGTGTTACCTTTGGAGAATCGCTCATGTGTTGTAGGTGAGGTGTCGAAGATCCAATCGTTGTCATCTTCATCTTGATGGAACCATGTGAGGGTGTATTATCATTGTCCACCATGGCCATCGTCGTCTCCATTGGAGGGATGGACTCGTCGAGGATAGGCGTGTCGTCATGTAGGAGACCTAGCACCAAAGAAGAAAACACACTGGGAGTAGAGGTTAAGTCGTTAGAAATCAAAGTGGCCTCACATGCCGTCTCAACTATCTCACTCGCTAAGTGTTGTGGCTCACTCATTCCCTCAAGGATGCTCTCACTCATATGGTTGGTGGAGTCACTCAAATGGCGCTCAACCTCACATAGGATGTGTGGCATGCTCTCATGTGTGGGGCTAGTGGTGGTCACACTCATCCTCTCAAAGGAAATGCTTTCAATGTCACATATGGTGGATTCACTCATCTCTCTCATGGGGTGGTGGCTCTCCGCACATGACAAATGGGGCATCTCGACATATGTGTGTGTCGGAGAGATGTTGGTGCAAATGTCTCCATGATCAATTCCTATCGCCGTGGTCGAAGGGGATGGCCCTTGCTCGACCGTTTTGTCACCGTCTTGGTGTTGGAGGCCCATATGATGTGGCACCTCGTAGCTCGTCTCCATGACCGAAGGGAGTTTCCCATGCTCGGCCATCTTCCTTGGGGGGCTTCTGAAGATGGAAGTGTCGCCCTCGCTCATAGGTAGTCGCCTTGGACTTGATGAAGTCAATGTAGGCATACACGTGGGAAGTAGGCGAAGATGCCGTACGTCCAAAGGCGAAGATACCTTGAGAACACTTGGCAAAGATGCCGAAGTGGTAGATGTAGCCGTAGCGCCGTCTTTACGGTGGTTGTCTCGCGGTCTTCTTTTGTGCTCTTGAAGCTTGGACTTGGCGTGAAGTAGGGCTTGTTGGGACTTGTGCACTTGCGCTTGTGGAGCATCTTCATGATGATGATGTCGTTGTCGTGCTTGAGCTCGTAGTAGATGTCGTTCGTCGGTAAATGCGTGCACATGATTCTTGGAGGTGACTTGCCCTTCATGACGATGTGGATCACGAACGTGATGGTGGTCGCCATGGAGATGTGGACGTGGACGACTTGCGCTTGCATCGCTTGGGCGCTCCGAAGACTTGTGACTTGAACATCGCCGCCTTGAAGATGATGAAGGGGAAGAAGACTTGATCAAGGCTCTAATCTCCTCCATCCTTGCATATTGCTCCTCTTTATGTGCGGAAAGCTTCTTGTCGATGTAGTCCCTTTTCCTTGCTTCGGAGTGAAGAATGTCGATGGAGAGGTTCTCGATGCGCTCTTGCAATCTTGATTGTGCGCCTTGCATTTGTCGTCGTAGATCGAAGATGGACGCTTTGGTGATGTAGTTGTTCATGCCGTCGTTGTTGTCGAAGACCGGAGATGAAATGCCTTGCCTATCCATCACAAGACTCGAGCAAATATGAGTGGGAGAAAGAGAACAACTTATACCAAATGTACCTTGACCGATGTTGAAGATGGATCAATGATCACTCAATGTGTAACAAGGAAATAGCACAATTGGTACCAATTCTTGTCGGTTTCTCACACCTACACAAGTAAGGCTTATGGTGGAGCTCGGTGAGGATAGTGGCACAAAAATTTGATGCAAAATGTTAGCAAGAGTCAATAATGTTGAAAGAGATTCACAAATTTGCAAGTGTAACAAGTAGACCAATAGCAATATGTGGCACACGGAAACACACACACGGATAGATAAATGGGATCGTGCAATCAAGGAATGAGCTCAAAATGTGGAATCCACCAAAACGCTCGTGTTGCACAACTCAAGAGGGACGCTAGCACGATTGCTCAATAGGCGGATACGACACTTGTGCACAACCTATAAGATGCAAAATGGATAAACTTTTATCCCAAGTATGCTATGTATGTATGGTTCCCGGTGTTTGATCCAAGATGATCGGATATGACAATCTTATATGCAATGTGGTATGATGCTATGGCACTTGCTTCCAAGCTTCTTTGCTCTCTCTTTTGCTTAAAAGCTTATTCTCTTTTTTTTGTATGACCACTTTTGCACAATGCACAAACCAAGATAGCAATTGTGTATATGCGGGAACAAACTTGTGACACAAGATATGATACCAAGATATGCACCACGATGATATGGTATGTATGCTATGGGAAGTATGATCACTAATGTGCACAAGTAACGTTGTCGGCAATACTCAAATGGCTAGTCTCGATAGGCAAGTAGCGCAAAATGGGCTAGGGGTTAACAATGCAATGGCAAGGGGAATATACAAAGGAGGGATATCACGATACCAAGTTGATATGGAGGTTACTGCCCGGCGATGATGAGTGGCGGTGTTCTTGATGTAGAAACCAAGATGATGGAGTCTCGTCCCTAAGTAGCCAAAACAACTTAGGAAACGGAAAAACCATGAACTCAAAATCTCAAGGACAAAAGTCAAATGGTGGTAGCGGGAATGCGATGGTGGTTGCGGCAGTATTGGTGGAAACCCGAGTAGCCGAAGTTGACCGGGTTATGGTGGTGGGAGCGTATGATGGGCTATACACGGAGTCAAAGTTGAAAGCACGTCCCTAAGTAGCCGAAACACCTTAGGAGACTGATGCGGAGCAGCCCTCACTCATCCCCACGGACGTGCCTACATCTCCCTCAACACCACCGGGACCCATGACAAGAACCCGAGCTAAGGCTATTGAAGATAAGGTGAACTCGCTCCTCTCCGAACTTCTTATTTCTACCCATGAGACATGGCTACTACCTCATTGAAACTCTATGTGTAATCAGAACACCGGAGGCGAACCAAGGATCTACTACTTGCAAGAGCCAAGACGGCGAGAACTCCAAGTATGTCGAAGAGGAAGAAGGGATGCAGTGAAGCTTACAGGACCCGGACGTCAGACCACCTCCGGACGTCCGACGATCCCAAAGCCACGGACGTCAAGCGCCCTCCGGACGTCCGGAACATCATCACCGAATCAAACCTACAGACGGCCGGAGCTGACCGGACGTCAGGGACTTCATCACCGAATCAAATCTACGGATGACCGGAGCTGGCCGGACGTCCGGCGACCTTCACCCGAACCGAACTGGACGTCCGAACGAGTCCGGACGACCGGACCCTCCCGAGCCTCCGGACGTCCGACACCTGATGCGGGCTGAAGCCCATGTACCCCTCCGCTTTGACTTCCATTTGGACTAAGACTATAAATAGGACCTTTCCGTCTCCTAGTTAGGGCTAGCTTTGGATTCGCTCATGTTTAGGTGAGAGAGCCTTTGCTCATCCACTTGGTTACTTCTCCCTCGAGATCGGGACCTCTGCGGAGAAAGATCCCCCAAAGCGGATTCAAGACCCCTCCTAGGGTGGACCCCATCAAGACCTCCTCTCGGAGAAGATCGGTTACTCTTGTATCTTTACCGTTATTGTTCTTGAACCTTGTGCTACTCCATGTGTTCATCGATCTAGCGCTTGTGTGATTGTTTTCTTGTCGGTTGAGTGAATTTCCTCTCGTTTTCCACGTGTTTCCCTCTTGTTCTTCCGCTCGTTCTTCGTGTTCCTCGTAGGGATTTTCTCCAAGCGTGAAAGATCGCTCCCGTGAGGGTCTCACCCTATATCATCATGGTATCACGAGCCACGTTGATCACGTTATTGGAGCCCCTACCCCTCTTTTTCTAGCTTGATTTTGTTGTTTTTGTCCTAATTCCGAAAATCCCCCACAAAAATAGCCCCCAAATTTTTTTTGTGATTTGTTTGTGAGTTGAGATTTTGTTGGATTTGGTCCATGGATTCGTGTTGCTACGTGTGGATCTAGCTTTCCCCTCCCTCCCCTCCCTTTTCCATCCACCAAACCCCTCGATTTCAACCTCTCAAGCATCTTCTTCCCAGGAAATTTTGCAGCTCCTCTCCCCGAGCCCGATTTTCGCCCAGGCTCCGGACATCCGGACAAGGCCGGACGTCCGGCCTTGATCCGAGACGACCGTAAGGTCACAGACGTCCGTAAAACCTGACCAAACTGAATCTCTTGATTCGAGACACCTAACCACCCCATAATTCTCCACATCTCCCAAACCCATATACACCAAATTCTTCCACGATTCCTCCGATGACGATTTTTGACACATTTTGGTCTTTGAGATTTTGAGTTGGGGCTTCCGTATCCTTTTGTGTTTCGGCTATCTAGGTGCGGTGCAAAGTCATCATAACCACTTTGCTCATCTACATCGACCAGTCATAATCGCAAGGGCGGTAACTTCAGCGACATCTTTGTCTTACCTTGCTATTGCATTGATAACCAACATTGCCTCATTTTGCGTAGCTTAGCCATCGAGACTAGCCTTTGAGTATTGCCGCAGCGTGACTTGTGCACATTTAGTGATCATACTCCATAGCATACATACCATACCAAAGTAGTGCATATCTTACAATCATCTTGTGTGTCACAAAGTTGTCATCGCATACACAATTGCTATCTTGGTTCGTGAAGTTTTGCATGGGAAAAGAGCTCATAAAAGAAAGAGCCAATCAAGCTTTTAAGCAAGAGAGAAAGATAAGCAAAGAGCTTATGAGCAAGAACCATGGCATCATCAAACATTAAGATAGTCATACTTGATCATCTTGGATCAACACATCGACACACCATACATATAGCATATTTGGGATAGAAGTCGTTGCATTTTTGCTTAGTAGGTTGTGCACAAGTTATCCGCCTATTGTGCAATCGTGCTAGCGTCTCTCTAGTGTTGTGCAACAAGAGCATCTTGGTGTATTCCACATTTTGGCTCATCCTTGGTTGCATAACCCCATATTATCTATTTTGGCGTGTGTTTCCGTGTACCATATCTTGCTATTGGTCTACTTGTTGCATTTGCAAATTTGTGAATCATTTCCAACTTTATTGAGTCTCACTTACAATTGCATTTAATTTCGTGCCACTATCCTAACCGAGCTCCACCATAAGCTTTTTATTTGTGTAGGTGTGAGAACCGACAAGAATCGGTACCAAGAGTGCTATTTCCTTATGCGCATTTGAGTGAACTTGATTCATTTTCAATATCGGTCAAAGGTACATTGGTATAAGTTCTTTTCCGTTCTACCACTCACATCTCGCTTGGAATGATGGATAGGCCAAGTTCTTCTACCAACCCACTCTTCATCGAGCAAGGCGACGACATGTCCTCATACGTCACCAAAGGCCACCTCTTGATTGCTGGCAGCGTTGCACCAAGAACAACAAGCAATGAGCGACCGCATCGACAACCTTGCAACCGACTTGCGACTCTCCGAGCAACGTACAAGAGACTACTTCGACAACAAGTTCGAGGCGCACAAGCAAGAGAATGATGCAAGAATGGACGAGATCCGCAAGTTGATGAGAAACCGACATCATTCCACTTCTTCATCATCAAGACGGAGCCACTCGAGTCGACACTCCGACGACACCTTCTACGACTCAAGTACACCGTCATCGAACACTCTTCGACGAGCCGCGCGCCAAGATCGTCATGCATCTCGCAACCCGCTACATGACAAGCACTCACAAGAGCAAGTTGTTGATCAAGTTCCTCGTCCTCATTCAAACCAAGAGGCCTTCGCTCAAGCTCAAGAAAGGCAACGTCTTCGTCGCCAACAAGAGGAAGAAAGAGCACGCGTCGTCACCAAAGGCGAACAAGGCGCCAATGCTCAACGTCGTCAACAACAACAACGTGAAGCGCAAGCTCTTGAGGCACAACGTGCCCTTCAAGAATCAAGTAGAGCTGCCGCCAACCGCAATCGCGAACGGCACAATCAAGAGGAAGCCCTTCGAGAAGAAATACAAGAGCGGAACTACCAACCTAATGTACACCGTCAAGTTCCTCAAGCTCCTCCACAAGCTCGTCAAGCTCCACCTCAACCTCAAATTCCACACGAGCAAGTTGATCATGGTCTTCCTCCGCGCCAAGAGCAACATGAAGGCAGTACATCCCTCGTCAAGGGCGTCATCATCAACAGCGCCAACAACACAATGACGAGCAACAGCGCTACGGCAAGCTAAAATTCACCATGCCCAAGTTCAATGGAAGCAATGACCCGAAGACTACCTCTCATGGGCATTGAAGGTTGACAAAATCTTCCGCTTGCACAACTACGATGAAGCGAAGAAAATCGCTATGGCATCACTTGAGTTCCAAGATTACGTGCTCATATGGTGGGAACAAATCATTGGCTGACGACAAGCAAGAGGTGAACCTCCAATCACCACACAGGCTCAAATGAAGGATGTCATGCGAGCACGTTTTGTGCCAACATACTACAACCGCGATCTCTTCAAGAAACTCCAACTACTCAAGCAAGGAACAAAGAGCGTTGAAGAATACTACAAGGAGATGGAGATAGCCATGATTCGCGCCAATGTCAAGGAAGATGATGAGCAAACTATGGCACGTTTCTTGAATGGACTCAATCATCCCATCAAGAAGATCGCCGACTTCCAACCATACTCATCCCTCATTGAGCTCGTGCATCAAGCTACAAAGGCGGGCGCCAAGTGCAAGATGACTTCAAATGCACGCCAAGTACTCATCCAAGACCTCTGACTTCTCCAACAACCAAGCTTCAACAACTACTCCAACATCTACTTGACCAAGCTTTCTCCAAGAAACGACGACAAGTCAAGTTACAAGAAGACTTCGACAAATTCAAGTCGTCCGCCTCCTACTACAAGCAACCTCAAGCCGCGTGCTTCATCCTCTACTCCGACCGATGAGACCATCAAGACAAGCTCCTTCAAGTGTTTCACTTGTGGCGGCCGAGCCACAAGTCATATGAATGCACCAACAAGCGCACCATGATCCTCAACGACGATGGCACATACGACTCCATGAGTGAAGAGGAGATGGAAGCCCTTGAGCAAGTGGCCATGCACCGCAAGTGAATGAAGATGAAGATGATCAAGTCTTTTGTGATGAGGATTCGAGCCCGCTCTCGTTGTCTCCAAAGTCTTGACACTTCAACATCAACAAGAAGAAGACCAACGATGCCACATCTTCCACACAAAAGCCGGCATCAATGGGCGGTCCATCAAGGTCATCATCGATGGAGGTAGTTGCCACAACTTGGCAAGTGAAGAACTATGCTCCAAGCTCCAACTAATCAAGAAGAAGCACCCGCACCCTACAAGGTTCAATGGCTAAGTGACTACGGCACTATCTGAGTCGAGCATACGGTCCAAGTCTCCTTCAAAATCGGTGCTTATGAAGACACTTTGGAGTGTGATGTGGTCCCAATGACCGTTTGTCACCTACTTCTCGATCGACCATGGCAATTCGTAGTGGTGTCATCCACAATGGGCGCACCAATCACTATAGTTTCAAAATGAAGGGAGAGAATATGTACTACGACCTATGTCTCCTAGTCAAGTGATAGCCGACAAGCAAGCCACCCATCATAGAGAAAAGAGTGAGAAAGTGACCCACCAAAAAGTGAGTGAAAGCCACAAGCCAAATTTGAGCGACTCTTAGCCTAGAGAGAATAACCTCATTCTATTGGCCACCAAAAGTGAGATGAGAGAAGTGTGTGAGAACCCATCTACCGTGATGCACTTAGTCCTTGTGTGCAAGGATGGAGAACCAAAACTAACACCATTCACGAGCTACCTTTGGTGTTTCAATCTCTTTTGCAGGAATTCCAAGATGTTTTTCCCGATGAGCTACCTCCAGGTCTACCTCCTCTTGAGGCATTGAGCATCGAATCGACCTCATCCGAGCGCCTCTACCAAACAAAGCTCCATACCGAGTTAATCCGGAAGAAACCAAGGAGATTCAACGGCAAGTACAACAACTCATCGACAACGGTCATGTACGTGAAAGACTAAGCCCTTGTTCCGTCCCAGTTAATATCGTGACTAAGCCCGATGGAAGTTTCCGCTTGTGATCCGATTGTAGACCTATCAATGCTATTACCGTTCGATATAGGCATCCCATTCCTCGCTTAGATGACATGCTTGATGAACTTAGTGGAGCCAACTTTTTCTCAAAAATTGATCTTAAAAGTGGCTATTATCAAATCCGCATACAAGAGGGTGATGAATGGAAAACTGCTTTCAAAACCAAATTTGGTTTATATGAGTGGTTAGTGATGCCTATGGGCCTTTCGGAAGCTCCGATGCGTTAAATGCGTCTTATGCATCATGTGCTTCGCCCTTACATTGGAGTCTTTGTTGTGGTCTACTTTGGCGATATTCTTGTGTTTAGCAAAACCATGAAAGAACACATCAATCATGTAAAATCTGTGTTGCAAACTCTTCGCAAAGAAAGCCTTTATGCAAACTTGAAAAATGCACATTTGGAGTTGACAAAGTGGTTTTCTTGGGTTTTGTTGTTTCCTCAAAGGGTGTCCATGTTGATGAATCTAAAATTCAAGCAATTCAAACTTGGCCCCAACCCACCAATTTGCAACAAGTGCGAAGTTTTCTTGGTCTTGCGGGTTTCTATAAATCGCTTTGTGAAAGATTTCAGCACAATTGCCGCTCCTTTGCATGTTTTGAGCAAGAAGAATACTCCCTTTGTTTGGGGAACTTTGCAATCAGCCGCTTTTGATAAGCTCAAGACTTTGCTTACTCATGCTCCGATTCTTGCTTTGCCCAATTTTGACAAAACTTTTGAGGTTCATTGTGATGCAAGTGGTATGCAGGAATTGGCGGAGTTTTGATGCAAGAAAAAGCGAGCCATTGCTTATTTTAGTGAAAAACTCTCCGGTGCTCAACTTAATTATCCCATCTACGATAAAGAATTGTATGCTTTAGTGCGTGTGCTCCATGTTTGGGAACATTACCTTAGACCTCACGAGTTTGTCATCCATACCGATCATGAAACGCTTAAGTACCTCAAAGGTCAAACTAAATTGAACAAGCGTCACGCATAAAATGGAGTGAATTCATTGAATCTTTTCCTTATGTGATCAAGTACATTAAGGGTAAAGAAAATGTAGTTGCCGACGCGCTTTCACGCATATGCATGCTTGTCACTCAACTTGAGTTGAATGTCATTGGTTTGACCATATAAAAGACTTGTATGAGCATGATCCATCTTTTGCTTCTCCTTATGCTAAGTGCTTGGCCTTGTCGTCTTGGGACAAATATTACATCAAGGATGGTTATCTTATGAGAGCTAACAAACTTTGCATTCCGAGTCTTCTCTTCGTTTGCTCCTTTTGCAAGAGGCTCATGGAGGCGGACTCATGGGACACTTTGGACGCGACAAGACATTCGCCACGCTCTCCAACAACTACTTTTGGCCCAAGATGTTCATGACGTTCAACGCTTCACCAACCGATGCTATACATGTCGCAAAGCTAAGTCTAAAGCTCAATCTCATGGTCTTTACATGCCTCTCCCTATTCCATACCAACCATGGGAAGACATTAGTATGGATTTTGTACTTGGTTTGCCTAGGACACAAAATGGCAAGGACTCCGTGTTTGTTGTTGTGGATAGATTTTCTAAGATGGCACATTTCATTCCTTGCAACAAGATAGACGATGCTTCACATGTTGCAAATCTCTTTTGTAGGGAAATCTTGCGACTCCATGGAGTACCAAAGACAATCGTCTCCGATCGTGACGTCAAGTTCTTGAGTTACTTTTGGAAGACCCTATGCGCCAAGCTTCGGAATCAAGCTATTGTTCTCCTCGGCATACCATCCTCAAACCGACGGCCAAACGGAGGTGACGAACCGCACACTATCCACTCTACTTCGTGTCTTGATCAAGAAGAACATCAAGGAGTGGGAAGCATGTCTACCTATCGCCGAAATCGCCTACAATCGTGCAAGACATTCAACTACCGCAAGTCCCCCTTGAAGTCGTCACGGTTTCAACCCGTTGTCCCCTTTGGACATTCTACCACTCCATCTCCAAGAGCGCACCAACATGGTTGCAAGTGAACGAGCAAGCTACATCAAGAAGATGCACGAAGATACAAGGCACGCAATTGAGCGCCAAGTACAACGCCAAGCAAACAAGCTCAACGCCAACAAGCAACCCATCGTCTTCAACATTGGCGATCAAGTGTGGCTACACCTTCGCAAGGACCGCTTCCCCAAAGAACGTAAGTCCAAACTTCTCCCTCGAGCCGATGGCCCTTTCAAAGTGCTCGACGCTACAACGAGAACGCTTACAAGATCGACATACCTCGCGACAAGTACAACGTGGCGACATCTTCAACGTCAAGGACCTTGCACCTGTCCATGGAGATGAAGTTTTTGATCCGAGGTCGGATCTCTCCCAAGGGGGAGATGATGCGAGCAGCCCTCACTCATCCCCACGGACGTGCCTACATCTCCCTCAACACCACCGGGACCCATGACAAGAGCCCGAACTAAGGCTATTGAAGATAAGGTGAACTCGCTCCTCTCCAGAACTTCTTATTTCTACCCATGAGACATGGCTACTACCTCATTCGTAAACTCTATGTGTAATCAGGAACACGGAGGCGAACCAAGGATCTACTACTTGCAAGAGCCAAGACGGCGAGAACTCCAAGTATGTCGAAGAGGAAGAAGGGATGCGGTTGAAGCTACAGGACCCGGACGTCTGACCACCTCCGGACGTCAAGCGATCCTCAGCCACGGACGTCCGGCGCCCTCGGACGTCCGGAACATCATCACCCGAATCAAACCTACAGACGACCGGAGCTGACCGGACGTCCGGGACTTCATCACCCGAATCAAATCTACGGACGGCCGGAGCTGGCCGGACGTCCGGCGACCTTCACCGAACCGGAACTGCGGACGTCCGAGCAGTCCGGACGACCGGACCCTCCCGAGCCTCCGGACGTCAGGCACTGATGCGGGCTGAAGCCCATGTACCCCTCGCTTTGACTTCCATTTGGACTAAGACTATAAATAGGACCTTTCCGTCTCCTAGTTAGGGCTAGCTTTGGATTCGCTCATGTTTAGGTGAGAGAGCCTTTGCTCATCCACTTGGTTACTTCTCCCTCGAGATCGGGACCTCTGCGGAGAAGATCCCCAAGCGGATTCAAGACCCCCTCCTAGGGTGGACCCCATCAAGACCTCCTCTCGGAGAAGATCGGTTACTCTTGTATCTTTACCGTTATTGTTCTTGAACCTTGTGCTACTCCATGCGTTCATCGATCTAAGCGCTTGTGTGATTGTTTTCTTGTCGGTTGAGTGAATTTCCTCTCGTTTTCCCCGTGTTTCCCTCTTGTTCTTCCGCTCGTTCTTCGTGTTCCTCGTAGGGATTTTCTCCAAACGTGAAAGATCGCTCCCGTAGGGTCTCACCCTATATCAGAGACAAAACTCTCAACACAACAAAATTGGGTTAAGTTGGTGTGGCGGAAGTGTACGTTGGGCAAGCCTATGCGGAAGTTATGGAGGTGGTTGATGAAGAAGCAACCGTCCCTAAGTAGCCTAAACACCTTAGGAGACTCAAGTCCTACTCAAACAACCTCAAATGCTATGGGGAACCAAATGGGTTAGGTTGCGGAAGGCTATGGTGGTATTGCGGATGATGTGGTGGAAGCCCTAGGCAAAGATGCCAAATTACCAAAACTTTGATGGTGTCAAAAGGTGGTGAAACCAAGGTGAGGACCTCGGGCACGTCGATAGCTTCAAAACGAGCCAAAGAACACTCAAATCGGAGTTCGGAGTGAAAAGTTATGATGAAAACGGTGAAGAAGGCTGATGCTGAAATCTCGTGCAATGTTTCGGCTTAGGCCGGAAGTTCCGGTGTCAGGGCCGGAAGTTCGGGGCTCCGGAAGTTCCGGGGGGTGGCCGGAAGTTCCGGGGGTCGCGGAAAAAGTGTGGGGGTCAGGGGGATTTTTGGGGCAAACTTTCTGTTTAGCCCGGAAGTTCCGGGGGTAGGAGTGAAGTTCCGGGGAACGGAAGTTCCGGGGAACGGAAGTTCCGGGGGAGGCCGGAGGTTCCGGGGGTCATGGAATTTCGTCGGAACGAACCCTAAATTCCAGATCTGAGAACGGAGGCGGAAAAACTCGATTTCCAAGGTCAAAATTGGGGAGATTTCGTGGATGGAAAGGAGGGAAATGATGGAGGAAAGCTAGATCCACTTGAAACACAACGAATCCATGGATCAAAATCAACAAAACATCATCCAAACCAACAAATCACAAAAAAATTTGGGACTATTTTTGGTGGGGATTTTCGGATTTAGGACGAAATCAACAAAATCAAGCTAGAAAACAAAGGGTAGGGGCTCCAAAAACGTGATCAACATGGCTCATGATACCAAGATGATGTAAGGTGGAACCCTAGGGGCCGATCTTTCACGTTTGGAGAGGACCCCTACGAGGAACACGAAGAACGAGCGGAAGAGCACGAGGAAAATCACGGGGGGAAAACACAAGGGAATCACTCAAACCAACAAGATTCGATTACACATGCGCAAGATCGATGAACACAAAGAGAAATACACAATCCACGATCAACAAAGGACGATACAAGAGGTAACCGATTCTTCTCCGTGAGGAGGTCTTGATTGTCTTCCCTTGAAGGGGCCTTGAATCCGCTTGGGGGATCTTCTCCGAAGAGGTCGTGAGCTCCGAGGAGAAGTAACCAAGTGGATGAGCAAGGCTCTCACACAAAATATGAGCTAATCCTCTGCTAACCCTAACTAGGAGGAGGTGCGGGAGTATATATAGTGCTAGCCCACGAAGGGGTAAGTGAGGGCGAAGGGGTACATGGGCTCGGCCCAGTACACTTTGCGTAGACAGGCCGGAAGTTCCGGGCGGGGCCGGAAGTTCCGGGCGGGGCCGGAAGTTCCGATGATGCGGAGCATCCTTCG
Organism: Aegilops bicornis; assembly: GCA_021605145.1. Lineage (NCBI taxonomy): Eukaryota > Viridiplantae > Streptophyta > Magnoliopsida > Poales > Poaceae > Aegilops > Aegilops bicornis. The sequence goes on along the minus strand of CM038675.1, from coordinate 454,209,131 downwards.
GTCATCCCCATGGACCTTCCATCAACTATCCAAGCTCCAGGTGGACCCATGACAAGAGCAAGAGCTCATGCTATTCAATCCGAGGTGACATCACTCCTATTCGATTTCCCTTTTCCTTCCAGTGGGACATGGCTACTACCTAAGTCCGAGACACTATGCGTGATCAGGTACAACGTTCAAGCCCAGGAACCAGGAGCTGAAGAAGAAACGACAGGCGTCAACTCTCTGGACAGCCCGGAACTTCCGGCCACAGCCCGGAACTTACGGCCACAGCCCGGAACATCAGGCCCGCCCGGAGCTTCCGGCCCCCGACGACATCGACCAGCCCGGGCCTGCCAACATTCTGGTTAGCCCGGAACCAGCCCGGAACCCGACCCGGACCTTCCGGCCCCCGGAACACGAGCATTTTGGTGGATTCCACATTTTGAGCTCATTCCTTGGTTGCACGACCCCATTTATCTATCCGTGGGTGTGTTTCCGTGTGACATTCATTGCTATTGGTCTACTTGTTTCGCTTGCGAATTTGTGAATCTCTTTCAACATTATTGACTCTTGCTAACATTTTGCATCAAATTTTTGTGCCACTATCCTCACCGAGCTCCACCATAAGCTTTTACTTGTGTAGGTGTGAGAACCGACAAGGATTGGTACCAATAGTGCTATTTCATTGTCCGCATTTGGGTGAACTTGATTCATCGTCCACATCGGTCAAGGTACATTGGTATAAGTTCTTCTCTTTCTCCCACTCATATTTGCTCGAGTCTTGTGATGGATAGTGATGCGGAGCATCCTTCCATCATCCCCATGGACTCTACACCGACACATCAAGCCCCACGTGGACCTATGACAAGAGCTAGAGCACGTGCTTTGGAAACCGAGGTGAATTCCTTCCTACTAGATTTGCATATGGACACGAACGGAACATGTGTACTACCTCACCAAAATATGCTATGCCTCCTTTGGTATGAAGAGGAACATCACCAAGACGCTCAGGAGCATCACCAAGGAGAGGGAGGACCACCCCAAGGCCACCTTGAACCAAGAAGAAGGACAACAAGAAAGACAGAGGCTCTAGGCGACCCCGTGCCCACGGGCTATCCAGGAGAGTTGGCGCTGAGCACCCGTCTTGCAGGGCTTGTACCCGTCTTGCCACAGGACCCCAGGCGCACGGGCTCATCAGGGTGGATGGCTGAGATCTCCTGTTCGAGCCCCTCTTCATCTCCTTCGACCCCTAGGCTATATATTCCATACCAAGGACCATGTTTAGGGTTAGTAAAATATTAGATGAGATATTTGTGAGCTCTGCTCCTTTCTACCTTCCCTTGTGAAGTATTTTTGTCCAGGATGATATAAATAAATTATTGCATAGTTTGCGTTAGAAATCACCTCACAAATATACATGTATGCAATATTTTTGGTCGTATCGAAGGTAGCCATGTCAACATTGGTGAATAGAGGCGAGGGTGTCCCGATCTTTCGATGAGATGATAACTATCGATTTGGTGGAGACGACTTTGACGATCCGACTACAAACGTGCACGACGTTGCGCCTTAGCAATCGCTAAACCAACTCCGAGAGGTTATTGACCACGCCGGAGCACAATCAACCTGACCACGAAGGTCTATTCCTGCAAGCAATCAAAAAACAAGCAAGAATGTGATGAAGCAATCTGAATATTGTGAGTATATATGAAGTATTGATAAAGGTGGGGATCCGTAAGCGGTCTTGGTCTGGTCGTTGGACACAAACGAAGTACACGACGTTGCAATGGCTAACTTTTAACTAAACAAATCCCAAGGAAAAAGCTACTAGATGGATCTACTTATATAGGAGCAAGGGGTGGCGGCCAAGGAGGTGGTAGGACGTCCCAAGGCAGCCTAAAACTAACCCTAGGTCGTACAAGGCCAATGGGCCCAAGCGGAGGTGACGTAACACCTTTGGACTTGTAGTTTGACTCGGATTCTGCTGCAGCATCAGATTGTTTCGTCCATAACTCAACGCTCCGGACGAATTTGAAGGTGAATCCAATTGGGTTGGAAGGTGCACGAAATCTATTTTCCAACAAAAAAAGAATTACCCAATTTGGAGTCCGGATGAAAGAGTTATTGACGTTTTGAATCAGGTATGTCTGTGCAGTCCGAATCTGAGTCCAGAACGTGAGAGACTTGGACTCTATCTTCTCTTGGGCCAAACGTGACGTGAAAGAACTTTTTGAATAGCAAGTAAACATCTCTTTCTCCCTTATCTTCATATGTGGATTGTACAAATGTCCCATACACCTGCAACTAGACATGGCACAAAAGTTTGTGAAGTATTTTTGTCCAGGATGATATAAATAAATTATTGCATAGTTTGCGTTAGAAATCACCTCACGAATATACATGTATGCAATATTTTTGGTCGTATCGAAGGTAGCCATGTCCTCATCATCCTCCCCTTCTTGAAAACAAAGCCGTCCTCGGCGTTGCTTAATCTGAAATGTGGCTAACAAACGAGACAAGGTGTACATGTTGTATATGTATATGTCATCCATTTTTACTTCCCTTGATTTTTGCACATATGACACATGTATACATGAGTAACTTTCATAGTTCATAAAATCTAAAGCCAAAACATTATCACAAGAAGTAGAAGGCATGAAAATATTGCAACTCAGTTTGCACATATAAGTGAATCTCTTATTCATTTCAAAAGATTGACAATGTTCATCATTAAACCATCCCAACATTGGTGAATAAACCTTACTTGCATCAAATTTACATGCTACAACATGCTTAAATAAGCAAACATGCAATACGTCATTTGACACAGAATCATCACTAAGATTAGAGGTCATATCAAAATGATTAAACATTGCTTCTTTTGCATCAATAGTTAATTCATTGGGTGCACTCAAAATTGTTGGTATTTCGGTTGTTTGATCACATGACGCATTCATGAGAGTAACATGATTCTCTAAAATAGGTGATGCGCTCAAATCAACAGGTAACTCAACACATGATGTATTCAAGTTAACTAGGCATGCATCATTCTCATGTGAAGTTATATCATCAATACCTTCTGATTACCTTGTTGCAAAGATGTAGGCGATGTAGATACGGATGATGGCAATGTACCATACTCTTGAGATGATGTCGTGCTCACAATCTGAGGTGTGGCTGCTCTAGTAGGTGCACCGGTGGAGGAACCAAGCGGTGGTGGTGAGCATGAACTAGAATAGTAGGTGTTGTAGTCATCCAATGCATCCTCCTCAGAATTTGTCTCTCAAAGGTACAAGCACGAACATACATACCAGTAATGCAACGAGGAATATCTGAAATGGGTAATACGAATATCATGGTTCAAACCACCAAAAATCTATTCATTGTATCATTCTCAGATTCTTCTATGTCACAATGATGGATATAAGATTTGAACTCTTGGTAGTAAGCATGAACATTATTCTTGCCTTGTTTTAATTGTTCCAATTCTTGAAGCAATTCACGGCGATATAGTAAGGAGGAAAAAATTGTTGTCTCATTACAGCTTTCAAAACTTTCCAAGTTGTGGGTTGGTTATCAATGTTTTTCTTACAATGTACACTCCAGCAAGCAGAAGCAAAACCAGTAAATGCTCTAGTGGTAGCTCGTACTCTCTCAAGTTCAGAAAAATCATGGTGAATAAAAACTTCTTCTAATTCAAGCTCCCAAGCTAGATAAATAGCAGGATTAAATCTACCCTCAAATGATGGTAAAGACATAACCTGACCATACGCTTGTGTGTGTTGTCCCAACTCTCGTGATGGTGAAGATGTGTCCGTCATCCAAGAACTTCTATCTCCGGAACCTGTCATGATTAGTAGAAACAAGAAACAAAATTCGAGAATAATGTTCCTATGAACTACTAGGATGTGGTTGTAAAGTGCTCACAGTAAAGCAAATATCAATATCTTACAAGTTCTTACCATGCGGCGGTGGTGACGAGGCAACCAGCGGTGTCAAGTAACTCTAAAGATTGTGTAAAGCGATTGCGAGGGAACGACATTATACACGGTGTAGAAATATGTGGAGCTGGGTTGGCTATATATGGTAGCAAAAAAATTAGCAATAATCAATTCAAAGATGCAATGTTGAATAAACGTTCAACGACAAGATCTTGTGCAGGTCCTAGGCTAGACCCGGACTAGAGACGCGAGCCTAGAACACTAATGAGGTCACGGCGTAGCACAACTAGCATCAATGAAGGATAATAAGTAGCTCTGGACAGCAAGATATAAGTGAAGATCACAACTGCAGTAAAGATAATGATGAAAAACAACTGCCAAGCAGGATATACAACAACTCTCTCTCCAATTTTCCTCTTGAAAAGTTTGAGCCAATTTTCTGATAACTTTTTTCAAATAATGCTACTAACTCAAGCTTTCCAATGCAGAAAGAATCACTCAATTCCGAGTTGATATGAGGAGTCAAAAAATTCTAAAACTGGTTTGAAAAACTGGAATAAGCTGTGTTCACGAACTTCGGAGGGCAAAAAGACCTATTTAGAAGCCGATTTTGAGGTGCCAAATATTGAACTAGCTTCTGCAACTATTTAGATGTGGCTCGTCTCTAGCTTTAATTTGAGTACTCGCGGAGCCAAAACGGACTTCGTATGAGGAAGTTATGCCTGTTTTACTGAACAGTGCACAAAACAGATTCCAATCCGAATTCAGCTACGAGATTGAGTCTAGATAGATCCGAACTTTGTTTTTTTTTTTCTTCTCTTTTTTTTCTCACACTTTTTTTTACTTTTTTTTCTCTCTTTTTTCTCTCTTTTTTTTTCTCTTTTTCCAAAACAAACTAGTTAAGATGCAGATTGGATCAAGCGAAGATGTGAATGACCTCAACTATGATAAAGACAATTAATAGTGCGAGTACGTGGTGGAAATTGATGGATGGTATGGTGGACAGCGGAAGGGATAATGATGCAGCGGCGGCGTGACTAATGTGAATAGAACTCGAAACTCTAAAAGAACTAGACACTAAGACTAGCAACTCGACACGACGATGCAACCAATAATTCAATAATGCAAACAATAAAAAGAAAACTGTAAAGGCTCAGACTGGCTTGGACAAAGGATGAATAGATCTAACTTTTTTTTGTGGCTTTTTCTTGGACAATAGGCAAGAAAATAAATCTACTCTAGGGATAATTGGAAATTCTCACCGAGCAACCTGAAAACTGATACCACTTGATAGAGGCGAGGGTGTCCCGATCTTTCGATGAGATGATAACTATCGATTTGGTGGAGACGACTTTGACGATCCGACTACAAACGTGCCTGACGTTGCGCCTTAGCAATCGCTAAACCAACTCCGAGAGGTTATTGACCACGCCGGAGCACAATCAACGACCACGAAGGTCTATTCCTGCAAGCAATCAAAAACAAGCAAGAATATGATAAAGCAATCTGAATATTGCGAGTATATATGAAGTATTGATAAAGGTGGGGATCCGTGGCGGTCTTGGTCTGGTCGTTGGACACAAGCGAAGTACCACGAAGTTGCAATGGCTAACTTTTAACTAAACAAATCCCAAGGAAAAAGCTACTAGATGGATCTACTTATATAGGAGCAAGGGGTGGCGGCCAAGGAGGTGGTAGGACGTCCCAAGGCAGCCTAAAACTAACCCTAGGTCGTACAAGGCCAATGGGCCCAAGCGGAGGTGACGTAACACCTTTGGACTTGTAGTTTGACTCGGATTCTGCTGCAGCATCAGATTGTTTCGTCCATAACTCAACGCTCCGGACGAATTTGAAGGTGAGTCCAATTGGGCTGGAAGGTGCACGAAATCTATTTTCCAACAAAAAAAGAATCACCCAATTTGGAGTCCGAATGAAAGAGTTATTGACGTTTTGAGTCAGGTATGTCTGTGCGGTCCGAATCTGAGTCCAGAACGTGAGAGACTTGGACTCCATCTTCTCTTGGGCCAAAAGTGACGTGAGAGAACTTTTTGAATAGCAAGTAAACATCTCTATCTCCCTTATCTTCATATGTGGATTGTACAAATGTCCCATACACCTGCAACTGGACATGGCACAAAAGTTTGTGAAGTATTTTTGTCCAGGATGATATAAATAAATTATTGCATAGTTTGCGTTAGAAATCACCTCACAAATATACATGTATGCAATATTCTTGGTGGAATCAAGACCCCCTAGGGAAGAATCCTTGTGGATTTCAAGGCCTCCTCAAGGAGAAGACTATTTTCAAGCCCCCATCTCCTTTGGATTTGGGATGAACTTTGCCATTGTATCTTTCCTTTGATTGTGTTTGTGACTTGTGGATCTTGTGTTGTTACTCTAGTGGATGTGTAATCGGGAATTGTTGGAGTGATTTCCTCTTTGTGTTCTTGTTGTGTTCTTGTTGTTTCTCTCCTTTTTCCCCTCCAAGTGTGAAAATATCCCTCTTAGGGTTCTACCCTACATCATCTTGGTATCGTGAGCCACGTTGATTCACATCTTGAAGTCCCTACCTTCCACTTTCTAGCTTGATTTTGTTGTTTTTCGTCCTAATTCGAAAATCCCCACCAAAAATAGCCCCAAATATTTTCTTGCAATTTGTTTGATCTTGTGAGATTTGGTTGTTTTGATCCACGAATTTGGAGTTTGGCAAGTGGATCTACCCATCTACCATCTTCCCCACCCAACAAATCCTCGAATTTGACCTCACCTTGGACAATCCCCACGGATCCCGAGCTGTTCGTCTGCTCCCAGAACACCCCGTGCACACGGGACCCCGTGCACACGGAACCCCGTGCACATGGGCCTCACATACCCCGTGCGCACGGGCTATCCAGGGAGTTTCGGCCATTTTATTTTCTCCTCATTTTGTTTCCCCACCACCTCTTGTGTTCTTCCGCACCATTCCACGTGTTTGTTTGAGTTTCAGACCGCGGTTTCTCTTGTGTCCTAAGGTGTTTCGGCTACCTAGGCGCATTTGGACATCATCATCGCCACCAAGCATCAACTCGGACAACACATTGACTTCAACAACTTCACTATTACCGTAAGATCGGACGGTAACCTCGACGACATCTCACCCTTGCTTTTGCATTGATAACCCGAGCCATTTCGCGTAGCTTACCCATCCAGACTAGCAAGTTGAGAATTGTCGGGCCACGCTTTTGTGCACCGTAGTGATCGTGTTACCATCTTAGAGCCATAAGTCTCTCCCGTGCATATCTTACTTATTTGTCTCATATCATACTTGACTCAAGCATAAAAAAAACAAAGAGCTTGTAAGCAATAGCATCGAGTCATTTTGCATATCATCATCGATATCTCATACGTAGCATAGTTGGGATTGAAGACGGCACGTTTCTCTTATAGGTTGGTGCACAAGCGTAGCTAGCCCATTTGAGCAATCGAGCTAGTGTGATGCGGAGCATCCCACGTTCATCCCCATGTACACTCTGACTACTCTCCAAACCCCAAGTGGACATATGACGAGACCTCGAACAAACGCCATTGGACACAAGGTGAACTCACTCCTCTTCGAATCGTCACTTTCCTCATGTGAGACATGGCTACTACCTCATGCATGGACCTTGCATACACTCAGGTACAACCGAGACGACCATGGAGGATCCAAGGACCAAGGCCAAGCATGGAAGAGGAGAAGGAAGAAGAAGCAGGGACAAGCTTCTGGAAAGCCCGGAACTTCCGCCACCCGGACCTTCCGGCCTGCCCGGAACCTCCGGCCCCCAGAGTCCAGACCCGCCCCGAGCGCGCCATCTCTCTGGATAGCCCGGAACCCGCCCGGAACCTGCCCGGAAATTCCGGAGCCCGGAACTTCCGGCCCTGCCCGGAACTTCAGGCCTGCCTGCGTGCAAAGACTCGGGCCGAAGCCCATGTAACCCTTTCCCACTTACCCCTTCGTGGCTTAGACTATAAATAGACCACCCCCTCCTCCTAGTTAGGGTTAGCAATGGTTTAGCTCATATTTTGTGTGAGAGCCTTGCTCATGCACTTGGTTACTTCTCCTCGGAGCTCACGACCTCTTCGGAGAAGATCCCCCAAGCGGATTCAAGACCCATTCAAGGGAAGACAATGAAGACCTCCTGATGCGGAGCATCCCACGTTCATCCCCATGTACACTCCGACTACTCTCCAAGCCCCAAGAGGACATATGACGAGACCTCAAACAATCGCCATTGGACACAAGGTGAACTCACTCCTCTTCGAACCTTCACTTTCCACATGTGAGACATGGCTACTACCTCATGCATGGACCTTGTATAGCCCATCATACGTTTCCACCACCATAACCCGGTCAACTTCGGCTAGTCGGGTTTCCACCAATACTTCCGCAACCACCACCGCATTCCTGCTACCACCATTTGACTTTTGTCCTTGAGATTTTGAGTTCGCGGTTTTTCCGTTTCCTAAGGTGTTTCGGCTACCTAGGGATGAGACTCCATCATCTTGGTTTCTACATCAAGAACACCGCCACTCATCGCCGCCGGACGGTAACCTCCATATCAACGCTGTATCGTGATATCCCTCCTTTGTATATTCCCCTTGCCATTGCATTGTTAACCCCTAGCCCATTTTGCGTTACTTGCCTATCAAGACTAGCCATTTGAGTATTGCCGGCAACGTTACTTGTGCACATTAGTGATCATACTTCCCATAGCATACATACCATATCATTGTGGTGCATATCTTGGTATCATATCTTGTGTCACAAGTTTGTTCCCGCATATACACAATTGCTATCTTGGTTTGTGCATTGTGCAAAAGTGGCCATAAAAAAATAAAGAGAATACGCTTTTAAGCAAAAGAGAAAGAGCAAAGAAGCTTGTAAGCAAGTGCCATAGCATCATACCACATTGCATATAAGATTGTCATATCCGATCATCTTGGATCATCTTGAGAGAAACACCGGGAACCATACATATATAGCATACTTGATGTAGGGTGGAACCCTACGTGGGTGATCTTTCACGTTGGAGCGGATCCTACGGGGAATCACGAGGAACACGCGGAAGAACACGAGAGAAAGGAGAGAGAAATCACGAAACCGACAAGAGATCAATCACACAAGTGCTAGATTATCGATCGCATAGAGTGGCACAAGATTCAAGATCAACAAAGGTAAGATACAAACGGTAGTCGTTCTTTCCGTGAGGAGGCCTTGAGGGGGTCCACCCTAGAAGGGGGTCTTGAATCCGCTTGGGGGATCTTCTCCGGAGAGGTCCTGATCTCGGTGGAGAAGTAGCCAAGTGGATGAGCAAAGGCTCTCACACAAGAATATGAGCTAATCCAATGCTAACCTAGAAAGAGGAAGGGGATGGAGTATATATAGTCTAGGGGGGGCGAAGAGGTACATGGGGACTCGGCCCTTTACTGTGCGCAGACAGGTGGAGCCGGATGTCAAGGTCGGCAGGATGTCCGGGAGCCAGGAGGCGCCGGGATGTCCGGCTGGCGGGGACTTCGCACCTAATGTCAGGTGGGGCGCCGGATTTCCGGGCGAGGGGCCGGATATCCGGGGCTTCGTGGGAGGCCGGATGTCCTCGCCTTAGGTAGCAACCATGTCTCACACGAATGGAAAGGGGAAGCATTTAGGAACGGGTTCACCTTGTGTCCAATGGCGAATAGTCGAGGTCTCATCTCATGTATCCTTGGGGCTTGGAGAGTAGTTGGAGTGTACATGGTGATGAACGTGGGATGCTCCGCATCATCTCCCCTCCCTTGGGAATGATCCGACCTCGGATCGTGATCCTCATCACCATGGAAACGGTTGTCGTGAAGCGGACTTGTAGTTGGACGAAGTTGAAGACATGGCGCAATCCAAGTAGTCCAAGGTGTCGCCGGAGTGATAGACATGCAAAAAGAGCAAACACAAGCAACACTCGAAACTACAATGGTTAGCGCACACAAAGTGTCCATCATGTAAGAATGAGTTCGTGCGGCAAGATTGGTCGTGACAAAGCGCATGAAGCTTATCAAGATTATCTAGAATGAGATGCAAAGCATTCATGGGAGGAAATGCAATCATTGTGCACACAAATGTGTTGTGAATATGATGAATGCAACCACGGTGCAAAATGATGTCATGGTGAGACGGTTTATCAATAGCATGAATATGGCAATGGATGCTCAACATGTGTATGATATCATGCAATTGATGATGGGCAATATGATGATGATGTATGAATATGCCATCAAGGAAGATCACAACAAATTTGCTAAGAAAATGAACAAGCTCATATATCATGGATGACATGGGAATACAAGATGCAACAAGGCAATCATAATGTGAGTCAATCCATGCATAGGGTGCAAACTTGTGGTGAGTATCATATGTCCATCGAGCATGAGTATGAGCACAATCAACAAATATGGAGGTGTTGGTATACCAATGCTCGATGTTGTGGCAAGAGTGTAAAGCCGAAGGTGCATCCAATAAGTCCAAGCGCTCCTCAATGAAAAGGTCCATAGAGCCAATCTCCAATGTCGCTCCTCCATCCGTGAGATGTATCATGTAGGCAACAAGAAGGAAACAACAATGAAAGAGTGACCCATCCAATATGCGTATTTGAGGATGGCTCAAAGGGAAGGAGTTGACCTTATGAAGGATGTCGCAAATGTTGGTGTCGCACATCGTGTATGCCTTCACATAACTAATATGTCTCATGACGGTAATGCCTTGTGAATCCTTCAAAACAAAAGAACATGGCAAACACTCGGAAAAACAAATGAGGTTAGCGGAAGTGCCAAACCTATCATTCGTGTGGTAAGATACCCAACAAGTGTATGCATCATGCTCATCATAAGAAAGTACAAGGGAGCGTGTCATAGTATGGAGGCATATGATGCAAGAACAACCAAGTACAATAGGCTCAATCAAACAAGCATGCATCACAAGTGAAGTGTCCAAGTCTCCAAGGTAATTAAGCATAGAGGCAACTATATGAGGCAAGCGACAATACACAAGAAATATCATGTGAGAGGCATGAACATATATGTCATCAACCCAAGAAAGCAAGTGATAGTGGAACATGGGTGATGCAACATAGCTAGCAATCATAGAGATCAAGTCAAGCAAGCTAGTAGTGCGAAGATGCAACGTACTAGAAGGAATCATGGCAAGCATGTCATGTGTGCAAATAGTGTGCATGAATACTTCACATGACATGTCACAAGCATGAAGACAAGATATGAGCAAAATAGCATCAATAGCATGGGGCACATGATAAACATGGCAAAAGCAACAAGGATCTCCACCAAGCATGCAAATACACATATAAGTAGCATAATGGTGAATCATGGGTATATGCAAGCAAGGGTCACAATTGCATGGCAAAGGCATAGGAGCAAGCATAACATGCAAAGTGAACACGGGAAAATGAGCATAAGGTGACAAGTGGTAAATAGCCCATAGCCGTGTGAGATCCAAGTAGAAGAGATGCGCGTAGTCCTTGCACGAAGGGAACGGTGGTAAGGATAGTCCACGGGATCCCAAAGCATCATTGCTCTCAAGAGCTCGTTTCGTCAACTCATGGGATTGAGATGTTGACGAGTGTATGTGGGTACCTACACAAAACAAAGACAAAGAGAAAATTGTGTGTGCATGGTAGATGTACACATCATCCATCATGATGCATACGTGCATGTGTCGGTGAGCACAAAATAGCCAATGCTCAAATAAATGAGATGCGTGATATAGAAACATGTCATCCATCATGATAGGTTTGTTATTATGTATGGCATAATGGAGACTCAAATTGTGCAATGCATCATGAGAAATATCTAGAGCATTGTTATTCATGGAATGCATATGGTTCAAGCAATTATGGGAATCATGCAAAGTATGAAATGCATCAAGATCTCCTAATATGTATGAGGAAACTATGGGGGTCTCCTCATGAGCATTAATGGAAACATCACATGGAGAATATTGACAATATCCAAAACAATGCATATTTGGAACAATGTGATCATGGCATGGAATAGTAGATGAATTGCGCAAGTCATGTAAAGGAAGTATTGCAATATCATCACAAGAGAAGCAAAAGCCTATGACCATCATCTCGTCATCTATGCCATAAGTGCAAATAGGGTTTATTTTAATGGGGCATGCATAGTTACTATGTTGAGATTGAAATGATGCAATATGGGAGATCTCACTCATAGCATATGACAAGTTCAAAGGATTATCAAACATAATGTGACCAATAGGATTTTCACAAGATATCCTATGGAGCATAGCATCACAACTAGGTAACTCAACATGCTCATCATCATATTCATCATAAATAGGTAAGTCTAGGCATGAAGAAGTCTCACTAGCATGAAGCATATGAATAGGTGGGTCAACATCATGGGAGCAATCAATGGTAAGAGAGTCCACTAGTGGGACAAGAGAAGCACCATCACCTATGTTACCTTTGGAGCGTCGCTCATGTGTTGTAGGTGAGGTGTTGAAGATCGTGTCGTTGTCATCTTCATCTTGATGGAACCATGTGGGGGTGTATCATCGTCCACCATGGCCATAAATCGTCTCCAATGTAGGGATGGACTCAAATCGAGGATAGGCATGTCGTCATGTAGGAGACCTAGCACCAAAGAAGAAAACACACTAGGAGTAGAGGTTAAGTCGTTAGAAATCATAGTGGCCTCACATGCCGTCTCAACTACCTCACTCACTAAGTGTTGTGGCTCACTCACTCCTTCAAGGATGCTCTCACTCATATGGTTGGTGGAGTCACTCAAATGGCGCTCAACCTCACATAAGATGTGTGGCATGCTCTCATGTGTGGGGCTAGTGGTGGTCACACTCATCCTCTCATAGGAAATGCTCTCAATGTCACGTATGGTCGAGTCACTCATGTCACTCAAGGGGTGGTGGCTCTCCTCACATGGCAATTGGGGCATCTCGACATATGTGGGTGCCGGAGAGATGTAGGTGCAAATGTCTCCATGCGCGGTCGCGTAGCTTGACTCGGAGTATGAGTCCAATGTGGGCGTCGTCTTCATGTTGTTGAAGAGGTTCGCGCTCGTCGCCGTGGTCGAAGGGGATGGCCCTTGCACGACCGTCTTGTCACCGTCTTGGTGTTGGAGGCCCATATGATATGGCACCTCATAGCTCGTCTCCATGACCGAAGGGAGTTTCCCATGCTCGGCCATCTCCCTTGAGGGGCTTAGAAGATGGAAGTGTCGCCCTCGCTCGTGGGTGGTCGCCTTGGACTTGATGAAGTCGATGTAGGCGTACCTGCGTGGGAAGTAGGCGAAGATGCCGTGCGTCCAAAGGCGAAGATGCCTTGAGAACACTTGGCGAAGATGCGAAGTGGTTGATGTAGCCGTAGCGCCGTCTTGGTGGTGGTCGTCTCGCGGTCTTCTCTTGTGCTTATGAAGCTTCGACTTGGCGTGAAGTAGGACTTGTTGGGACTTGTGCCTTTGCGCTTGTGGAGCATCTTCATGATGATGATGTCGTTGTCGTGCTTGAGCTCGTTGGCGTTAAATGCCGTAAATGCGTGCACATGATGCTTGGAGGTGACTTGCCCTTCATGACGATGTTGATCACGAACGTGATGGTGGTCGCCATGTAGATGTGGACGAGGACGATTTGCACTTGCGTCGTTTCCGCTCCAAGACTTGTGGCTTGAATGTCGCCGCCTTGAAGATGGCGAAGGGAAGTAGACTTGATCAAGGCTCTAATCTCCTCCATCCTTGCATCTTGCTCCTCTTTATGTGCGGCAAGCTTCTTGTCGATGTAGTCCCTTCTCCTTGCTTCGGAGTGATGAATGTCGATGGAGATGTTCACGATGCGCTCTCGCAATCTTGATTGTGTGCCTTGCACTTGCCGTTGTAGATCGAAGATAGACGCTTTGGTGATGTAGTTGTTCACGCCGTCGTTGTTGTTGTAGACCGGAGATGAAATGCCTTGCCTATCCATCACAAGACTTGAGCAAATATGAGTGGGAGAAAGAGAAGAACTTATACCAATGTACCTTGACCGATGTTGACAATGAATCAAGTTCACTCAAATGCGGACAATGAAATAGCACTATTGGTACCAATCCTTCTCGGTTCTCACACCTACACAAGTAAAGCTTATGGAGGAGCTCGGTGAGGATAGTGGCAAAAAAAATTTGATGCAAAATGTTAGCAAGAGTCAATAATGTTGAAAGAGATTCACAAATTCGCAAGCGAAACAAATGGACCAATAGCAAAGAATGGCACACGGAAACACACACACGGATAGATAAATGGGGTCGTGCCACCAAGGAATGAGCACAAAATGTGGAATCCACGGAAACGCCTCGTGTTGCACAACTCAAGAGAGACGCTAGCACGATTGCTCAATAGGCGGATACGACACTTGTGCACAACCTATTTGATGCAAAATGGATAAACTTCTATCCCAAGTATGCTATGTATGTATGGTTCCGGTGTTTCTCTCAAGATGATCCAAGATGATCGGATATGACAATCTTATATGCAATGTTGTATGATGCTATGGCACTTGCTTACAAGCTTCTTTGCTCTCTCTTTTCTTTGCTTAAAAGCTTATTCTCTTTTTTCTATGGCCACTTTGCACAATGCACAAACCAAGATAGCAATTGTGTGTATGCGGAACAAACTTGAGACACAATGGATGATATGATACCAATATGATATGGTATGGTATGTAATGGGAGGTATGATCACTAATGTGCACAAGTAACGTTGCGGCAATACTCAAATGGCTAGTCTCGATAGGCAAGTAACGCAAAATGGGCTAGGGGTTATCAATGCAATTTGCAAGGGAATATACAATGGTGTCGTCGAGGTTACCGTCGCTGCGATGATGAGTGGCGGTGTTCTTGATGTAGATACCAAGATGATGGAGACTTCGTCCCTAAGTGGCGAAACACCTTAGGAAGCGGAAAAACCATGAGCTCAAAATCTCAAACGTCAAATGTCAAAATGGTGGTAGCGGGAATGCGGTGGTGGTTTGCACTTGGCAATGCGGAAGTGGAATGACGGGCTATACACGTGTCGGAGTTGAAGTTGCCGTCCCTAAGTAGCCGAAACACCTTAGGAGACACAAGTCACAACTCGAAAAAGCTCAATCAACAATTGGGTTAAGTTGGGGGTTGTTGAAGTGTATGGTGGGCAAGTTTATGTGGAAGTGGTGGTGGTGGTTGATGAAGAAGCAATCGTCCCTAAGTAGCCGAAACACCTTAGGAGACTCGAATCACTACTCAAGCAACCACTAATGCTACGGGAACAAAATTGGTTAGGTTGCGGAAGTCGGTGGTGGTTATGCGGAGGATGTGGTGGAAGGCCTAGGCAAACTTGCCAAATTTTCAAAAATTTGATGGAGTCAAATGGTGGTGGTAGTATTTTTGTGGGAAGGGAATGTCAATAGCTTCAAAACGAGCTAAAGAACGTCAAAATCGGACTCCGGATGAATTAGTTATGGACAAAACGGTGAAACGGAAAAAACTGAAATCCCAGGGGCCGGATATCCGGGGGTCGGGGCCGGATTTCCGGGGGTGTATGTCCAGAATCGAGCGGATTTGGTGCTCCAGGGCCCGGATGTCCGGCTTGGGGCCAGGATGTCCGGCCGGCTGGCCCGGATGTCCGGCCTGAGGCCCGGATGTCCGGCCCGACGAATCCCGATCCCGTTTGGGGCGGAAATTTTCGAATTGGGGGCAGAAATTGATGATTTCAAGGTCAAAATTGGAGAGATTTCGTGGATGGAAAGTGGGGGAACTTGGGCAAATGCTAGATCCACTCGAAACCAAGCAAATCCATGGATCAAAATCAACAAAACATCATCAAAACTAACAAATCACAAAAAAAAATTGGGGCTATTTTTGGTGGGGATTTTCGGATTTAGGACGAAATCAACAAAATCAAGCTAGAAAACACGGGGTAGGGGCTCCAAAAACGTGATCAACGTGGCTCATGATACCATAGATGATGTAGGGTGGAACCCTACGTGGGCGATCTTTCACGTTGGAGCGGATCCTACGGGGAATCACGAGGAACACGCGGAAGAACACGAGAGAAACGAGAGAGAAATCAAGAAACCGACAAGAGATCAATCACACAAGTGCTAGATTATCGATCGCATAGAGTGGCACAAGATTTAAGATCAACAAAGGTAAGATACAAACGGTAGCCGTTCTTCTCCGTGAGGAGGCCTTGAGGGGGTCCACCCTAGAAGGGGTCTTGAATCCGCTTGGGGATCTTCTCCGGAGAGGTCCTGATCTCGGTGGAGAAGTAGCCAAGGGGATGAGCAAAGGCTCTCACACAAGAATATGAGCTAATCCAATGCTAACCTAGAAAGAGGAAGGGGATGGAGTATATATAGTCTAGGGGGGCGAAGAGGTACATGGGGACTCGGCCCTTTACTGTGCGTAGACAGGCGGAGCCGGATGTCCGGGCGTCCGCCCGGATGTTCGGGGCTTCAGGAGGCGCCGGATGTCCGGGCTGGCCGGGGACTTCCAGACGCAATCGGGTGCGGGGCGCCGGATTTCCGGGCGAGGGGCCGGATATCCGGGGCTTCGTGGGAGGCCGGATGTCCGGGGCCAGGGGGGCCGGATGTCCGGGCCCTGTGATCTTTCGTGCTTGTGGTGGGCGCCGGATGTCCGGGCTGGGGCCGGATGTCCGGGCTTGCGGGAAGGGCCGGATGTCCGGGCTCTGCAGACTTCTCCGGTTCCTCTCGACGTGTTCCTTCATCCTTGCACTTGGGGACTTGTCCATCATTCCGAGCATCTCCGAGAGGGTCTCCTTGGTACCTAGGCATGCATAGAGTCCTCGCCTTAGGTAGCAACCATGTCTCACACGAATGGAAAGGGGAAGCATTTAGGAACGGGTTCACCTTGTGTCCAATGGCGAATAGTCGAGGTCTCATCTCATGTATCCTTGGGGCTTGGAGAGTAGTCGGAGTGTACATGGTGATGAACGTGGGATGCTCCGCATCAATACTTGGGATAGAAAGTTTATCCATTTCGCATATCATAGGTTGTGCACAAGTGTCGTATCCGCCTATTGAGCAATCGTGCTAGCGTCTCTCTTGAGTTGTCCAACACGAGCTTTTTGCTGGATTCCACATTTTGAGCTCATTCCTTGGTTGCACGGCCCCATTTATCTATCCGTGTGTGCGTTTCCGTGTGCCATTCATTGCTATTGGTCTACTTGTTTCACTTGCGAATTTGTGAATCTCTTTCAACATTATTGACTCTTGCTAACATTTTGCATCAAATTTTTGTGCCACTATCCTCACCGAGCTCCACCATAAGCCTTACTTGTGTAGGTGTGATGAGGACATCAATACCATTGTTACACCCACATCCCCTACTGTTACATATAATGGACCAATTACTAGATCTCGTGCATGCCAATTAAATTACCAGGTACTTTCGTTTCTTGTTAATGATTCTAATGTTCATGAGAATATGATGCTGCCTAAATTGGATACATTTGTTTTGCTTACAAATGAAGGGCCTAGCTTGGAGAAGGATGAGCATTGGAGCAAGAACAAGCATGGAGATGATGGCATGCACAAGGGGAACAAGAACGAAGTTACAAGTGATGATTTCAGGACTTTGAAGCCACCATAAGGAGTGAATGAAGCCTCGGACGAAATATACAAGATGCCACTTCATAAATTTCGTCCAGAGGATATTCTAGGTGCTAGGCCCATGTAATTTCGAAATACATAAGTATAGGCTTTTTTTAGTGTCCGTATGTGTGGGGAAACAAGAGATGGGGTTGGTTTCGGACCCCTTCCCCAAGGGCCATGAAATTCCCCCCTCTTCCTCCATACATACAGCTCTTAGGGCACCGTTTAGACTTTGGGTTTTGTTTAGATTAAAAGTTCGCCATAGCTGCAACTTCGCGTACTTCGTTTGTGTTCAACGACCAGACAAAGGCGTCACAGAACCCCACCTTGATCAATAAAGCTTTCATCTTATATTCGCAATATCCAGATTGCAATCTCAGTTTCTTGCTTGTTCTTCGTTTGCTCGCAGGAAATGCAGACCCTCGTGGTCGAGTTGATCGTGCTCGGCGTGGTCAATAACCTCCTGAGCTGGTTTAGCGATTGCTAAAGGCGCGACGTCCTCGCGACGCTCGTAGTCGGATCGTCAAAGTCGACTTCATCCTAAACGATAGCCACCATCTCATCGAAAGACGGGACACCATTGCCTCTATCAAGTGGTATCAGATTTTCAGGTTGCTCGGTGAGATTTTACAGTTTTTCATAGTTTAGATCGAGTCTGTTTTTCATACCTACAGTCCACGAAAAAGCCAAAAAAAATTTAGGGTTAGTTCATCCTATCCGAACCAATCTGAGCCTTTGCATAATCTTTTCTGTATTTGCTTTGTTGAATTTGCGGTTGCATCGTCGTGTCAATTTGCTGGTCTTAGCGTCTAGTCCTTTAGAGTTTCGAGTTCTGTTCACAGGTTGTCACGTCGCCGCTGCCATATATCACCACCGCATCATCATCGTCACTGCTGCCATATACCACCATCGTCATCACCGCTGCCATATACCACCATCGTCATCGCCGCTACCATATACCACATATCCACCGCCATCACGCTAATCCGAGTCCACCTCCATCACAGATTTGTCACCAGTCCGTGTTCCATCGCCTTGCAAATATCCGCCACCAGTCCGAGTTTCCACCAGATTCATCTCCGCCACGAGTCCTAGTCCGAGTCCAGTAATTGTTGCTTTGTTCTCGATTTCCAGATCACGCGATACTCCGAGTCGTGACAGATTAGGACTCCCCAACATCCGAGCCATCCGCAGAAGAAAAATAGTTCCAGTTTAAAAAAAAATTCTGGCTAGGCAGTTTTTAGACCATTTGTAGACTTTTTCGAAAAAATTTTGTTGCGAAGCCAAAAAAAGAGGAAAAAAGTGCAAAAAAAGAAAAAAAAGAGAAAAAAAATTCAGAGTGTGCTCCTCCCTTGTTTACGTGCAGCGCCGTGATTTTGTTAGTGTTCTAGGCTCGCGTCTCTAGCACGGTCTAGCCTAGGACCAAAGACAAGATCTGCGTCGTTGAGCGTTTATTCAACTTTGCATCTCTGAATTGATTATTGCTGACCCTTTTTGCTACCATATTAAAAGCCTTCCCAGCTCCACATACATCTACATCGTGCGTTTGACTCTCCCTGTTAATCGCTCTATCCAAGCTTTGAGAGTTTTGACTACAACGGTTGCCGATCACCGCCTGCTGCTGGGTAAGAACTGGTAAGAATTTGAGATTTGCTTGACGGATTTGTGACACCAGCCACCACCACCACTTGTTAGTAGTATGTAGGATCATATTCTTGTGTGTTTCTATTGCTGCTAACCATGACAGGATCACAAGCCGACGAGACTGACTGGGAGAACTTGACGAACAAGGAGCTTCATGATAAGTTTCAGCAAATGATGAGTGGACAAGTGCAAGATGTGCTAAACAAATTTGACGAGTCCATGGAGAAAATAGATGGCATGGAATAGACGTTTGAAACAAAGCTCGATAACAAGTTTGCTGAATTGCTTTCGCGTTTTCCACCACCACCACCGGCTGCACCTGCTGCACCTCTGCAACAACAAAAATAACACCGACTACTTTCACATTGGGAAACAACCCTCCGCTGAGCGAGCCGTGTCCCTCTTCAGCCTGGCCAAACTGTTGGTGCTGCTATTGATACTTCTGTGGCTCCTGCTGCTGATGTAGAGGAGGATGATTATGTGGGAGATTACGAGGATGAGGTTGATGACAATCAGAACTACGTGCAACCACCAGCACCACAACCACCAGGTCGTCCACATGCAAATAATGGCAATGTTCGGGCTCATCCTCAGGTACGAGATCATGACCATCTTCCTAAACTGAAATTGAATATTCCACCATTTGGGGGTAGATATGTTCCTGATATATATCTTACCCGGGAGTTAGAAACTGAACAACGATTTACATGTTTACAATATCACGAGGAGAGGCGTGTTCTGCTGCTGTTTGTGCTTTCACTAGCTTTGCATGTGTTAGGTGGTCTGAACATTGTCGATTATATCCTGTTCCAGCTACTTGGGCTGTTTTGGAAACTGCTACGCGTACTCGTTGGGTTCCACCATATTATCAACGTGAATTACTTCAAAAATTGCAGCGCTTAAGACAAGGAAAAAATTCGATAGAAGAATATTATCGTGAATTACAAAGCGGCTTGATTAGATGTGGTATTTTTTAGGAGAATGAAGCTATGCTTGCACGTTTTCTGGGTGGATTAAATAGAGAGATTCAGACCATTCTAGACTACAAGGATTATAATAATATCACTCGATTATTCCATCTTGCTTGTAAAGCAAAACATGAAGTGCAGGATCGACAAGCATTGGCGCGGACTAACTTTTCTGCAGGTCGACCTTCATCATGGACACCACGTGCATCATCTACTTCCACACGTTCTACTACACCGGCACCTCCGTCGGCTGCCACCTCCAACCGTGATACAATAAAGCAGGCACAATCACCACTATCTGCCAAGAGCACACCTTCTGGGCCTGCGAAGAGCTCTTCTTCATCCATGGCATCAACAGGGCAAACACATGATATTATTTGTCGACGTTGCAAGGGTGGAGGTCATTATGCGAGAGAATGCCCATCTAAGCGTGTCATGATTGTTACTGAGGATGGTGGGTATGAGTCCGCTAGTGACTATGATGAGGAGACTATGGCTCTTATTACACATGAAGAACACGATGGAGATGATTCTGATCATGAGACGCAATACATGGCTGCTGAAGATCTTGGTGGTATGAATGTTTAGTTGCTCAACGTGTTTTGAGTGTGCAGGTTACACAAGCTGAGCAAAATCAGAGGCATAATTTGTTCCATACAAAGGGAGTTGTGAAGGAACGTTCTATTCAAGCGTCATCATAGATGGAGGGAGCTGCAACAACTTGGCTAACATGGAGATGGTGGAGAAGCTATCTCTCACCACAAGACCACATCCACATCCTTATTACATCCAATGGTTCAACAACAGCGGCAAGGTTAAGGTAACACGTCTTTGTTCGTGTGAATTTTAGTATCTCTACATATGCTGATTATGTTGATTGTGATGTGGTACCTATGCAAGCATGTTCCTTATTACTTGGTAGACCATGGCAATTTGATAAAAATTCTGTACACCATGGTAGAAATAATCAGTATACTCTTGTTCATAAGGATAAAAATATTACTTTGCTTCCTATGACTCCTGATTCCATTTTGAAAGATATATTAATAGAGCTAATAAAGCAAAACAGGAGAAAAATAAGAGTGAAAATCAGATTATGGCAAAAGAATTTGAGCAACAAATGAAGCCTAAGAATAAACCATCTAGTGTTGCTTCTGAAATTAAAATGAAAAGTGCATGTTTACTTGCCACCAAATCTGATATTGATGAGCTAGATTCTAGCAAATCTGTTTGCTATGCTTTTGTGTGCAAAGAGGCATTATTTTCATTCGAGGACGTGCCTTCCTCTTTGCCCCCTGCTGTCACTAACATTTTGCAGGAGTTCGCTGACGTTTTCCCACAAGACGTGCCACCGGGATTACCACCTATTCGAGGGAATGAGCATCAAATTGACTTAATTCTCGGTGCATCGCTACCCAACCGAGCACCATACAATACCAATCCAAGGGAGACGAAGGAGATTATGCGTCAAGTACAGGAGCTGCTCGACAAAGGTTATATACGTGAATCTCTTAGTCCTTGTGCTGTTCCTATTATACTAGTGCCTAAAAAGGATGGTACGTCGCGTATGTGTGTTGATTGTAGAGGCATTAATAATATTACTATTCGTTATCGTCATCGTATTCCTAGGCTACATGATATGCTTGATGAATTGAGTGGCTCTACAATATTCTCCAAAGTTGATTTGCGTAGTGGATACCATCAAATTCATATGAAATTAGGAGATGAATGGAAAACAACATTTAAAACTAAGTTTGGTTTATATGAGTGGTTAGTCATGCCTTTTGGGTTAACTAATGCACCTAGTACTTTCATGAGACTAATGAACAAAGTTTTACGTGCTTTCATTGGACGATTTGTGGTTTTCTATTTTGATGATATACTGATTTATAGAAAATGTTTGGAAGAACATTTGGAACATTTACGTGCTGTTTTTAATGCTGTACGTGATGCACGTTTGTTTGGTAACCTTGGGAAGTGCACCTTTTGCACCGACCGAGTATCTTTTCTTGGCTATGTTGTTACTCCACAGGGAATTGAAGTTGATAAAGCCAAGATTGAAGCTACTGAGAGTTGGCCACAGCCCAAAACGGTCACACAAGTGAGGAATTTTCTTGGACTTGCTGGTTTCTATAGGCGTTTTGTGAGAGATTTTAGCACCATTGCTGCATCTCTCAATGAGCTTACAAAGAAGGATGTGCCTTTTGTTTGGGGTACCGCACAGGAAGAAGCCTTCACGGTATTGAAAGATAAGTTGACACATGCTCCTTTACTCCAACTTACTGACTTTAATAAGACTTTTGAGCTTGAATGTGATGCTAGTGGAATTGGATTAGGAGGTGTGTTATTACAAGATGGCAAACCTGTTGCATACTTTTCTAAAAAATTGAGTGGGCCTAGTCTGAACTATTTTATTTATGATAAAGAATTATATGCTCTTGTTCGGACTTTAGAGACATGGCAACATTATTTATGGCCCAAAGAATTTCTTATACATTCTGATCATGAATCTTTGAAACATATTAAAAGTCAAGCTAAACTGAATCGTAGACATGCTAAATGGGTTGAATTCATTGAGACTTTCCCTTATGTCATTAAACACAAGAAGGGTAAAGAAAATGTTATTCTTGATGCTTTGTCTCGTCGCTATACTATGCTTTCACAACTTGACTTCAAAATATTTGGTTTGGAGACCATCAAAGATCAATATGTGCATGATGCTGATTTTAAAGATGTCATGCAGAATTGTAAAGAAGGAAGAACATGGAACAAGTTCGTTATTAACGATGGTTTTGTGTTCCATGCTAACAAGCTATTCATTCCTGCTAGCTCTGTTCGTCTTTTGTTGTTGCAGGAGGCGCATGGAGGAGGATTAATGGGACACTTTGGCGTGAAGAAGACAGAGGACGTACTTGCTACACATTTCTTTTGGCCAAAGATGAGACGGGATGTTGAGCGTTTTGTTGCTCGCTGCACTACATGTCAAAAAGCTAAGTCACGACTCAATCCTCATGGTTTATAGATGCATTTGCCTGTACCTAGTGTTCCTTGGGAAGATATATCTATGGACTTTGTTTTAGGTTTACCTCGAACAAAGAAGGGAGGGATAGCATATTTGTTGTCGTGGATAGATTCTCGAAAAATGGCACACTTTATACCATGTCATAAAAGCGATGATCTTGTTAATGTTGTTGATTTGTTTTTTCGTGAAATTATTCGCTTGCATGGTGTGCCAAATACTATTGTTTCAGATCGTGATACTAAATTTCTTAGCCACTTACGGAGATGTTTATGGGCTAAGTTGGGGACTAAATCGCTTTTAGTACTACTTGTCACCCCCAAACGGATGGACAAACTGAAGTAGTCAATAGAACATTGTCTACTATGCTTAGGGCTGTTTTGAAGAATAATAAGAAAATGTGGGAAGAATGCTTGCCTCATTTTGAATTTGCTTATAATCGTTCATTGCATTCTACTACTAAGATGTGCCCTTTTGAAATTGTCTATGGTTTCCTACCTCGTGCACCCATTGATTTGTTGCCTCTTCCATCTTCGGAGAAGGTTAATTTTGATGCTAAACAACATGCTGAATTGATCTTAAAAATGCATGAGTTAACTAAGGACAACATTGAGCGTATGAATGCTAAATATAAACTTCTTTGGAGATAAGGGTAGAAAACATGTTGTCTTTGCACCGGAGATCTTGTTTGGTTACATTTGCGTAAGGATAGGTTTCCTAATTTGCATAAATCAAAGCTAATGCCACGTGTTGATGGTCCATTTAAGGTGTTAGAGAACATAAATGATAATGCATATAAACTTGAGCTGCCTGCAGATTTTGGGGTTAGTCCCACTTTTAACATTGAAGATTTGAAGCCTTATTTGGGTGAGGAAGATGAGCTTCCGTCGAGGACGACTTCATTTCAAGAAGGGGAGGATGATGAGGACATCAATACCATCGTTACACCCACATCCCCTACTGTTACATATAATGGACCAATTACTAGATCTCGCGCACGCCAATTAAATTACCAGGTACTTCCGTTTCTTGTTAATGATTCTAATCTTCATGAGAATATGATGCTGCCTAAATTGGATACATTTGTTTTGCTTACAAATGAAGGGCGTAGCTTGGAGAAGGATGAGCATTGGAGCAAGAACAAGCATGGAGTTGATGGCATGCGCAAGGGGAAGAGAAAAGAAGCTTGTAAGGAAGTGCCATAGCATCATACCACATTGATAAGATTGTCATATCCGATCATCTTGGATCATCTTGAGAGAAACACCGGCAACCATACATATATAGCATACTTGGGATAGAAAGTTTATCCATTTTGCATATTATAGGTTGTGCACAAGTGTCGTATCCGCCTATTGAGCAATCGTGCTAGCGTCTCTCTTGAGTTGTGCAACACGAGCGTTTTGGTGGATTCCACATTTTGAGCTCATTCCTTGGTTGCACGGCCCATTTATCTATTCGTGTGTGCGTTTCCGTGTGCCATTCATTGCTATTGGTCTACTTGTTTCACTTGCGAATTTGTGAATCTCTTTCAACATTATTGACTCTTGCTAACATTTTGCATCAAATTTTTGTGCCACTATCCTCACCGAGCTCCACCATAAGCCTTACTTGTGTAGGTGTGATGAGGACATCAATACCATTGTTACACCCACAGTCCCTACTGTTACATATAATGTGGACCAATTACTAAATCTCGCGCACGCCAATTAAATTACCAGGTACTTTAATTTCTTGTTAATGATTCTAATGTTCATGAGAATATGATGCCGCCTAAATTGGATACATTTTTTTGCTTACAAATGAAGGGCCTAGCTTGGAGAAGGATGAGCATTGGAGCAAGAACAAGCATGGAGTTGATGGCATGCGCAAGGGGAACAAGAACGAAGTTACAAGTGATGATTTCAGGACTTTGAAGCCACCATAAGGAGTGAATGAAGCCTTGGAAGAAATATACAAGATGTCACTTCATCAATTTCGTCCAGAGGATATTGTAGGTGCTGCGTCACCTTTTTATTGGGCTAGGCCCATGTAATTTTGAAATACATAAGTATAGGCTGTTTTTAGTGTCCGTATGTGTGGGGAAACAAGAGATAGGGTTGGTTTCGGACCCCTTCCCCAAGGGCCACGAAATTCCCCCCTTTTCCTCCATACATACAGCTCTTAGGGCACCGTTTAGACTTTGGGTTTTGTTTAGATTAAAAGTTCGCCATAGCTGCAACCCAGCGTGCCGTTTGTGTTCAACGACGGACAAAGGCGTCCAGAACCCTACCTTGATCAATAAAGCTTTCATCTTATATTCGCAATATCCAGATTGCAATCTCGGTCTCTTGCTTGTTCTTCGTTTGCTCGCAGGAAATGCAGACCCTCGTGGTCGGTTTGATCGCGTGCTCGGCGTGGTCAATAACCTCTCGGAGTTGGTTTAGCGATTGCTAAGGCGCGACGTCCTCGCACGTTCGTAGTCGGATCGTCAAAGTCGACTTCATCCTAACTGATAGCCACCATCTCATCGAAATACGGGACACCATTGCCTCTATCAAGTGGTATCAGATTTTCAGGTTGCTCGGTGAGATTTTACAGTTTTTCATAGTTTAGGCGAGTCTGTTTTTCATACCTACAGTCCACGAAAAAGCCAAAAAAATTAGGGTTAGTTCATCCTATCCGAACCAATCTGAGCCTTTGCATAATCTTTTCTGTATTTGCTTTGTTGAATTTGCGGTTGCATCGTCGTGGAAAGTTGCTGGTCTTAGCGTCTAGTCCTTTAGAGTTTCGAGTTCTGTTCACAGGTTGTCACGTTGCCGCTGCCATATATCACCATCGCATCATCATCATCACCGCTGCCATATACCACCATCGTCATCACCGCTGCCACATACCACCATCATCATCACCGCTACCATATACCACATATCCACCGCCATCACGCTAATCCGAGTCCACCTCCATCACAGATTCGTCACCAGTCCGTGTTCCATCGCCCTGCAAATATCCGCCACGAGTCTGAGTTTTCACCAGATTCATCTCCGCCACGAGTCCTAGTCCGAGTCCAGTAATTTTTGCTTTGTTCTCGATTTCCAGATCATGCGATACTCCGAGTCGTGACAGAGTAGGACTCCCCAACATCCGAGCCATCCGCAGAAGAAAAATAGTTCCAGTTTCAAAAAAAATTCTGGCTAGGCAGTTTTTAAACCATTTGTAGACTTTTTCAAAAAAACATTGTTGCGGAGCAAAAAAAAAGAGGAAAAAAAGTGCAAAAAACAAGAATGAGAAAAAAATTCAGAGCGTGCTCCTCCCTTGTTTACGTGCAGCGCCGTGATTTTGTTAGTGTTCTAGGCTCGCGTCTCTAGCACGGTCTAGCCTAGGACCAAAGACAAAGATCTGTCGTTGAGGGTTTATTCAATTTTGCATCTACGAATTGATTATTGCTGACCCTTTTTGCTACCATATTAAAAGCCTTCCCAGCTCCACATACATCTACATCATGCGTTTGACTCTCCCTGGTAATCGCTCTATCCAAGCTTTGAGAGTTTTGACTACAACGGTTGCCGATCACCGCCTGCTGCTGTGTAAGAACTGGTAAGAATTTGAGATTTGCTTGACGGATTTGTGACACCAGCCACCACCACCACTTGTTAGTAGTCTGTAGGATCATATTCTTGTGTGTTTCTATTACTGCTAACCATGACAGGATCACAAGCCGACGAGACTGACTGGGAGAACTTGACGAACAAGGAGCTTCATGATAAGTTTCAGCAAATGATGAGTGGACAGGTGCAAGATGTGCTAAACAGATTTGACGAGGCCATGGAGAAGATAGATGGCATGGAGAAGACGTTTGAAACAAAGCTCGATAACAAGTTTGCTGAATTGCTTTCGCGTTTTCCACCACCACCACCGGCTGCACCTGCCGCACCTCTGCAACAACAACAACAACACCGACTACCTCCACGTCGGGAAACAACCCTCCGCCGAGCGAGCCGTGTCCTTCTTCAGCCTGGCCAAACTACTGGTGCTGCCATTGATACTTCTGTGGCTCCTGCTGCTGATGTGGAGGAGGATGATTATGTGGGAGATTACGAGGATGAGGTTGATGACAATCAGAACTACATGCAACCACCAGCACCACAACCACCAGGTCGTCCACATGCAAATAATGGCAATGTTCGGGCTCCCCCTCAGGTACGAGATCATGCAAATAATGGCCAAGTCGAAGCTTCATGAGCACAAAAGAAGACCGAGAGACGACCACCACAAAGACGGCGCTACGGCTACATCAACCACTTCGGCATCTTCGCCAAGTGTTCTCAAGGCATCTTCGCCTTTGGACGTACGACATCTTCACCTACTTCCCACGTGTACGCCTACGTCGACTTCATCAAGTCAAAGGCGACTACCTACGAGCGAGGGTGACACTTCCATCTTCGGAAGCCCCCCAAGGAAGATGGCCGAGCATGGGAAACTCCCTTCGGTCATGGAGACGAGCTACGATGTGCCACATCATATGGGTCTCCCACACCAAGACGGTGACAAGAAGGTTGAGCATGGGACTATCCCTTCAACCAAGACGGCGATAGGAGTTGAGCATGGAGACGTTTGCACAAACATCTCTCCGACACCCACATATAAAGAGATGACCCAATTCCCATATGATGCGGAGCATCCTTCGGTCATCCCCATGGACCTTCCATCAACTATCCAAGCTCCAAGTGGACCCATGACAAGAGCAAGAGCTCGTGCTATTCAATCCGAGGTAACATCACTCCTATTCTATTTCCCTTTTCCCTCCAGTGAGACATGGCTACTACCTAAGTCCGAGACACTATGCGTGATCAGGTACAAGTTCAAGCCAAGGAACCAGGAGCTGAAGAAGAAATGACAAGCGTCAACACTCTGGACAGCCCGGAACTTCCGGCCTCAGCCCGGAACTTCCGGCCTCCGACGACTTCGACCAGCCCGGGCGTGCACACTTTCTGGTTAGCCCGGAACCTGCCCGGAACCCGGCCCGGAATTTCCGGCCCGCCCTGACCTTCAGGCCCCCGGAAGCCAGCCCAGCTCCACCCGCGCCAACTTTCGGCTTAGGCCGGAACCTGCCCGGACCTTCCGGCGCCCGGAACTTCCGGCCTAGCCCGGAACTTCCAGCCCTGCCTGCGTGCAGCCACTTGGGCCGAGGCCCGTGTACCCTTTCGTCCCGTAAACTACAAATACTCTCCCACCTCCTCCTAGTTTGGGTTAGCATTGGTTTAGCTCATCTCGGGTGTGAGAGCCCTTTCTCATCCACTTGGTACTTCTCCTCGGAGTTCACGGCCTCTTCGGAGAAGATCCCCCAAGCGGATTCAAGACCCCTTTAAGGGAAGACCATCAAGACCTCCTCTCGGAGAAGATCGGCTACTCGTGTATCTTTCCTTTGTTGATCTTGAATCTTGTGCTACCTTATGTGTTCGGTGATCTTGCCCTTGTGTAACCGAAACTTGTTGGTTTAGTGTTCCTCTTGTGTGCGTTTCCTTGTGTTCTTCTGCCCGTTCATCGTGTTTCCCCGTAGGATCCCCTCCAAACGTGAAAGATCTCCGATTAGGGTTCCACCCTACATCATATGGTATCATGAGCCACGTTGATCACGTTTTTGGAGCCCCTACCCCGTGTTTTCTTGCTTAATTTTGTTGTTTTCATCGTAAATCCGAAAATCCCCACCAAAAATAGCCCCAATTTTTTTTTGTGATTTGTTGGTATGATGAAGTTTTGTTGCATTTGATCCGTGGATTTGCTTTGCTTCGAGTGGATCTAGCATCCCTACCTTTCTTCCCTTCTAATTCCTTCTTTTCCCCTCTGAATTTGGGTTTTCCCCCAATTTTTCCGCCAAAACCCTCGATCCCGAAGTTCCTGTTCTTGGCAGAATCCCGACCCCCGGAACTTCCAGCCCAGCCCGACTTATCTACTTGGGTCATAGCACCGAAATACCATACATATAGCATACGTGGGATAGAGATAGTTGCATTTTCGCCTAGTAGGTTGTGCACAAGTTCCGTATCCGCCTATTATGCAATCGTGCTAGCGTCTCTCTAGTATTATGCAACAAGAGCATTTTTGTGGCTTCCACATTTTGGCTCACTTTTGGTTTGCACAATCCCACTTATCTACTTGCGTGTGTGTTTCCGTGTACACCTAATTGCTTGGTCAACTTGTTGCATTTGCAAATTTGTGAATCTTTTCCAACATTATTGAATCTCACTTACAATTGCATCAAATTTTGTGCCACCATCCTCACCAAGCTCCACCATAAGCTTTTATTTGTGTAGGTGTGAGAACTGACAAGGATTGGTACCAATAGTGCTATTTCATTGTCCGCATTTGGGTGAACTTGATTCATCATCAACATCGGTCAAAGGTACATTGGTCTAAGTTCTTCTCCTTCTACCACTCACATATTTTGCTTGAAATGATGGATAGGCCACGTACCTCTACCAACCCACTCTTCATCGAGCAAGACGACGACATGTCTTCATTCGTCACCAAGAGCCGCCTCTTTGGTGCACAACGAGCGTTACATCAAGAGCAACAAGCAATGAGCGACCGCATCGACAATCTCGCCACCGACTTGCGACTCTCCGAGCAACGCACAAGGGACTACTTCGACAACAAGTTCGACACGCACAAACAAGAAAATGATGCAAGAATGGACGAGATCCGCGCCTTGATGAGGAACCGACATCATTCCACTTCGTCATCATCAAGACGGTGCCGCTCAAGTCGACACTCCGATGACACCTTCTACGACTCAAGTACACCGTCATCGACGAGCCGCGCGTCAAGACCGTCATGCATCTCGCAATCCGCTACATGACAAGCATTCACAAGAGCAAGTCGATGAACAAGTCCCTCGTCCTCAATCTAATCAAGCCGCTTTTGCACAAGCTCTAGAACGACAACGACTAAGGCGCCAAGAGGAAGAACGAGCGCGTCTACACCAAGACGAACAAGATGCCGAAGCCCAACACCTTCAACAACAACAACGTGAAGCGCAAGCTCTTGAGGCGCAACGTGCCCTTCAAGATTCAAGTCGAGCCATCGCCAACCGCAATCGCGAACGGCGCAATCAAGAGGAAGCCCTTCGAGAAGAAATCCAAGAAAGGAACTACCAATCACGGGTGCAACTCAAGTTCCTCAAGCTCCTCAACAAGCTCGTCAAGCTCCACCTCAACCTCAATTTCAACAAGAGCAAGTTGATCATGGACTTCCTCCACACCAAGAGCACCAAGAAGATGATTGTCACCCACGTCAAGGGCGTCATCATCCTCGGCCACAACAAAATGAAGAGCACCGATATGGAAAGCTCAAATTCACAATGCCCAAGTTCAATGGAAGCAATGACCCCGAAGAGTACCTCTCATGGGCATTAAAGGTCGACAAAATCTTTCGTTGGCACAACTACGATGAAGCGAAGAACATCGCTATGGCATCACTTGAGTTCCAAGACTATGTGCTCATATGGTGGAAACAAATCATTGAGCGACGACAAGCAAGAGGTGAACCTCCAATCACCACTTGGGCTCAAATGAAGGATGTCATGAGAGCACGTTTTGTGCCAACCTACTACAACCGCGACCTCTTCAAGAAACTCCAACTTCTCAAGCAAGGAACAAAGAGTGTTGAAGAATATTACAAGGAAATGGAGATAGCCATGATTCGAGCCGATGTCAAAGAAGATGATGAGCAAACTATGGCACGTTTCTTGAATGGACTTAATCATCCCATCAAGAAGATCGCCGACTTCCAACCATATTCCAACCTCATTGAGCTCGTACATCAAGCTACCAAGGCCGCACGTCAAGTGCAAGATGACTTCAAGTACGCTAAGTACTCATCCAAGACCTACGGCTTCTCCAACACCCAAGCTTCAACGACTACTCCAACATATACTTCGACCAAGCTTTCTTCAAGAAATGACGACAAGTCAAGTTACAAGAAGACTTCGACAAGTTCAAGTCGTCCTCCTCCTACTACAAGCAACCTCAAGTCGCGTGCTTCATCCTCTACTCCGACCGATGAGACCATCAAGACAAGCTCCTTCAAGTGTTTCACTTGCGGCGGCCGAGGCCACAAGTCATACGAATGCACCAACAAGCGCACCATGATCCTCAACGATGATGGCACCTATGACTCAATGAGTGAGGAGGAGATGGAAGCCCTTGAGCAAGGGGCCATGCACCAGCAAGTGAACGAAGATGAAGATGATCAAGTCTTTTGTGATGAGGATTCGAGCCCCGCTCTCGTTGTCTCCAAGGTCTTGACTCTTCAACATCAACAAGAAGAACACCAATGATGCCACATCTTCCACACAAAAGCCGGCATCAATGGACGGTCCATCAAGGTCATCATCGATGGAGGTAGTTGCCACAACTTGGCAAGTGAAGAACTATGCTCCAAGCTCAAATTGGTAAAGAAGAAGCACCCGCACCCTTACAAGGTTCAATGGCTAAGTGACTCCGGCAATATACGAGTTGAGCATACGGTCCTAGTCTCTTTCAAAATTGGTGCATACGAGGACACTTTGGAGTGTGATGTGGTCCCAATGACCGTTTGTCACCTACTTCTTGGTCGACCATGGCAATTCGACCGTGGTGTCATACACAATGGGCGTACCAATCACTATAGCTTCAAGATGAAAGGGAAAGAATATGTGCTACGACCTATGTCTCCTAGTCAAGTGATCACCGACAAACAAGCCACCAACCATAGAGACAAGAGTGAGAAAGTGATACAACAAAAAGTGAGTGAGAGCCACAAGCCAGACTTGAGCGCCTCTTCGCCTAGAGAGAAAAACCTCATCCTATTTGCCATCAAAAGTGACATGAGAGAAGTGTGTGAGAACCCATCGAGTGTGATGCACTTTGTCCTTGTGTGCAAGGATGGAGAACCAAAAACTAACACAATTCACGAGCTACCTTTGGTGTTTCAATCTCTTTTGCAGGAATTTCAAGATGTTTTCCCCGATGAACTACCTCCGGGTCTACCTCCTCTTCGAGGCATTGAGCATCGAATCGACCTCATCCCCGAAGCGCCTCTACCAAACAAAGCTCCATACCGAGTCAATCCCGAAGAAACCAAGGAGATTCAACGGCAAGTACAACAACTAATCGACAACGGTCATGTACGTGAAAGCTTAAGCCCTTGTGCCATTCCCGTTATACTTGTGCCTAAGCCCGATGGAAGTTTTCGCTTGTGTTCCGATTGTAGACCTATCAATGCGATCACCGTCCGCTATAGGCATCCCATTCCTCGCTTAGATGATATGCTTGATGAACTTAGTGGAGCCAACTTTTTCTCAAAAATTGACCTTAAAAGTGGCTATTACCAAATCCGCATACAAGAGGGTGATGAATGGAAAACTTGATGCGGAGCATCCTATGGACATCACCATGTCAAGAGTCCGTTCGGCGAGTGACACGTGCGACATCTACTTCACATACACAAAGGTGAATCATCTCCTTTACACGTGCTCACTTGACCCCTTCGAGGATGGTATACTACTTGACACTCCACTCGTGTGCATGCATAGGTATTGTCGGAACACTAAGGGCGACGAGGAGGAGTGCAAGCGCCAAGGAACAACTACACCATCCGCGAGGGAAGCATGGAAGAGAAGGAGAAAGAAGACCAGGCGAGCGGTACTACCGCCAACACCAAGCGGTACTACCGCTAAAGGCCCCGAGCGGCACTACCGCGAACTTCCGCTCTCACGCGCTCAACCCGACAAACTCCTGTGCTCGGCGACCGGGTCGGTACTACCGCCGGTCCAAGCGGCACTACCGCTTGCAAGCGGTACTACCGTCGTCCCAAGCGGTACTACCGCTCTGCACTGCTCAACCGCGGGCCTTTGGCCTTGTATCCCTCTCCCACTTACCCCTTCGTGGCTTAGACTATAAATAGACCACCTCCACTTCCTTTCTAGGGTTAGCTTAGGTTTAGCTCATGTTTGTGTGAGAGCCTTGCTCGTCCACTTGGTTACTTCTCCTCGGAGCTCAGGACCTCTTCGGAGAAGATCCCCCAGCGGATTCAAGACCCCCTTCTAGGGTGGACCCCATCAAGACCTCCTCACGGAGAAGAACGGCTACCGTTTGTATCGTCCTTTGTTGACCTTGAATCATGTATCTCCCTTTGTGTTCATCGATCTAGCACTTGTGTGATTGATCTCTTGTTGGTTTAGTGATTTCTCTCTCGTTTCCTCCGTGTTTTCCTCTTGTTCTTCCGCGTGTTCTTCGTGATTCCCCGTAGGATCCGCTCCAACGTGAAAGATCGTCCACGTAGGGTTCCGCCCTACATCATCATGGTATCATGAGCCACGTTGATCA
The DNA here is from genome assembly GCA_021605145.1 of Aegilops bicornis. Classification (NCBI taxonomy): domain Eukaryota; kingdom Viridiplantae; phylum Streptophyta; class Magnoliopsida; order Poales; family Poaceae; genus Aegilops; species Aegilops bicornis. The sequence continues at coordinate 454,175,571 of CM038675.1, read as the reverse complement.
CGTTATTGGAGCCCCTACCCCTCTTTTTCTAGCTTGATTTTGTTGATTTCGTCCTAAATCCGGAAATCCCCACCAAAAATAGCCCCAAATTTTTTGTGATTTGTTAGTTTTGATGATGTTTTGTTGATTTTGATCCATGGATTTGCTTGGTTTCGAGTGGATCTAGCATCTCCCCAAGTTTCCCCACTTTCCATCCACGAAATCTCTCCAATTTTGATACCAAAATCATCCATTTCCGCCCCAAAATCGCGCCCCTATCCGGATTTGCGAAAAATCCCGACACGAGCGGTACTACCGCCCTTCCAAGCGGTACTACCGCTTAGCACCTCCAAGCGGTACTACCGCGCTTCCAAGCGGCACTACCGCCCCTCCCAGAGCCAGATTTTGCGAAAAAACCCGACACGAGCGGTACTACCGCCCATTCCAAGCGGTACTATTTCACACGAGCGTACTACCGCCCTCCCAAGCGGTACTACCGCCCAACCCGATTTCAGCGTTCGAAGTTTCACCATTTTCATCATAACTTTTCACTCCGAACTCCGATTTGAGTGTTCTTTGGCTCGTTTGAAGCTATCGGCGTGCCGAGGTCCTCACCTTGGTTTCACCACCTTTTGACACCATCAATTTTTGTGAACTTTGGCATCTTTGCCTAGGGCTTCCGCCACATCCTCCGCATAACCACCACCGACTTCCGCAACCTAACCAATTTTGTTACCCATAGCATTAGTGGTTGCTTGAGTAGTGATTCGAGTCTCCTAAGGTGTTTGACTACTTAGGGACGATTGCTTCTTCATCAACCACCACCTCCACTTCCACATAACCTTGCCCACCATACACTTCAACCACCCCCAACTTAACCCAATAGTTGTTTGAGCTTGTTTGAGTTGTGGCTTGTGTCTCCTAAGGTGTTTGGCTACTTAGGGACGGCAACTTCAACTCCGACACGTGTATAGCCCATCATTCCACTTCCGCATTGCCAAGTGCAAACCACCACCGCATTCCCGCTACCACCATTTTGACATTTGACGTTTGAGATTTTGAGTTCGCGGTTTTCCGTTTCCTAAGGTGTTTGGCTACTTAGGGACGAGTCTCCATCATCTTGGTATCTACATCAAGAACACCGCTACTCATCATCGCGGACGGTAACCTCCATATCATCTTGGTATCGTGGTATCCCTCCATTGTATATTCCCTTGCCATTGCATTGTTAACCCCTAGCCTTACTTTTGCGTTACTTGCCTATCGAGACTAGCCATTTGAGTATTGCCGTAGCGTTACTTGTGCACATTAGTGATCATACTTCCCATAGCATACATACCATATCATATTGGTATCATATCTTGTGCCACAAGTTTGTTCCCGCATATACACTATTGCTATCTTGGTTTGTGCATTGTGCAAAAGTGGCCATAGAAAAGAAAAAAGAAATAAAGCTTTTAAGCAAAAGAGAAAGAGCAAAGAAGCTTGTAAGCAAGTGCCATAGCATCATACCACATTGCATATAAGATTACCATATCCGATCATCTTGGATCATCTTGAGAGAAACACCGGGAACCATACATACATAGCATACTTGGGATAGAAGTTTATCCATTTTGCATCTTATAGGTTATGCACAAGTGTCGTATCCGCCTATTGAGCAATCGTGCTAAGCGTCTCTCTTGAGTTGTGCAACACGAAGCGTTTTCCGTGGATTCCACATTTTGTGCTCATTCCTTGGTTGCACGACCCCATTTATCTATCCGTGTGTGTGTTTCCGTGTGCCATTCTTTGCTATTGGTCCATTTGTTTCACTTGCGAATTTGTGAATCTCTTTCAACATTATTGACTCTTGCTAACATTTTGCATTAAATTTTTGTGCCACTATCCTCACCGAGCTCCTCCATAAGCTTTACTTGTGTAGGTGTGAGAACCGACAAGGATTGGTACCAATAGTGCTATTTCATTGTCCGCATTTGAGTGAACTTGATTCATTTTCAACATCGGTCAAGGTACATTGGTATAAGTTCTTCTCTTTCTCCCACTCATATTTGCTCGAGTCTTGTGATGGATAGGCAAGGCATTTCATCTCCGGTCTTCGACAACAACGACGGCGTGAACAACTACATCACCAAAGCGTCTCTCTTGATCTACAACGACAAGTGCAAGGCACACAATCAAGATTGCGAGAGCGCATCGAGAACATCTCCAGCGACATTCATCACTCCGAAGCAAGGAGAAGGGACTACTTCGACAAGAAGCTTGCCGCACATAACGAGGAGCAAGATGCAAGGATGGAGGAGATTCGGGCCTTGATCAAAGCATGGTAATAGGTGGGTCGACATCATGGGAGCAATCGATGGTAAGAGAGTCCACTAGTGGGACAAGAGAAGCACCATCACCTATGTTACCTTTGGAGCATCGCTCATGTGTTGTAGGTGAGGTGTTGAAGATCCATTCGTTGTCATCTTCATCTTGATGGAACCATGTGGGGGGTGTATCATCGTCCACCATGGCCATCGTCGTCTCCAATGTAGGGATGGACTCGTCGAGGATAGGTATGTCGTCATGTAGGAGACCTAGCACCAAAGAAGAAAACACACTAGGAGTAGAGATTAAGTCGTTAGAAATCATAGTGGCCTCATGTGCCGTGTCAACTACCTCACTCACTAAGTGTTGTGGCTCACTCACTCCCTCAAGGATGCTCTCACTTTCGTATGGTGGGTGGAGTCACTCAAATGTCTCTCAACCTCACATAGGATGTGTGGCATGCTCTCATGTGTGGGGCTAGTGGTGGTCACACTCATCCTCTCATAGGAAATGCTCTCAATGTCACGTATGGTGGAGTCACTCATGTCACTCATGGGGTGGTGGCTCTCCTCACATGGCAATTGGGGCATCTCGACATATGTGGAGTGGAGAGATGTAGGTGCAAATGTCTCCATGCGCGGTCGCGTAGCTTGACTCGGAGTATGAGTCCAATGTGGGCGTCGTCTTCATGTTGTTGAAGAGGTTCTCGCCGTCGCCCGTGGTCGAAGGGGATGGCCCTTGCTCGACCGTCTTGTCACCGTCTTGGTGTTGGAGGCCCATATGATGTGGCACCTCATAGCTCGTCTCCATGACCGAAGGGAGTTTCCCATGCTCGGCCATCTTCCTTGAGGGGCTTCCGAAGATGGAAGGTCGCCCTCGCTTCGTGGGTGGTCGCCTTGGACTTGATGAAGTCGATGTGGCGTACACATGGGAAGTAGGCGAAGATGCCAGACGTCCAAAGGCGAAGATGCCTTGAGAACACTTGGCGAAGATGTCAAGTGGTTGATGTAGCCGTGGCGTCGTCTTGGTGGTGGTCGTCTCGCGGTCTTCTCTTGTGCTTATGAAGCTTCGACTTGGCGTGAAGTAGGGCTTGTTGGGACTTGTGCATTTGCGCTTGTGGAGCATCTTCATGATGATGATGTCGTTGTCGTGCTTGAGCTCGTAGTAGATGTCGTTCGTCGTTGTCGTGCACATGATGCTTGGAGGTGACTTTCCCTTCATGACGATGTTGATCACGAACGTGATGGTGGTCGCCATGGAGATGTGGACGACTTGCGCTTGCATCGCTTGGGCGCTCCGAAGACTTGTGGCTTGAACGTCGCCGTCTTGAAGATGACAAAGGGGAAGAAGACTTGATCAAGGCTCGAATCTCCTCCATCCTTGCATCTTGCTCCTCTTTATGTGCGGCAAGCTTCTTGTCGAAGTAGTCCCTTCTCCTTGCTTCGGAGTGATGAATGTCGTTGGAGATGTTCTCGATGCGCTCTCGCAATCTTGATTGTGTGCCTTGCACTTGTAGTTGTAGATCGAAGAGAGACGCTTTGGTGATGTAGTTGTTCACTCCGTCGTTGTTGTCGAAGACCGGAGATGAAATGCCTTGCCTATCCATCACAAGACTCGAGCAAATATGAGTGGGAGAAAGAGAAGAACTTATACCAATGTACCTTGACCGATGTTGAAAATGAATCAAGTTCACTCAAATGCGGACAATGAAATAGCACTATTGGTACCAATCCTTGTCGGTTCTCACACCTACACAAGTAAAGCTTATGGAGGAGCTCGGTGAGGATAGTGGCACAAAAATTTAATGCAAAATGTTAGCAAGAGTCAATAATGTTGAAAGAGATTCACAAATTCGCAAGTGAAACAAATGGACCAATAGCAAAAGAATGGCACACGGAAACACACACACGGATAGATAAATGGGGTCGTGCAACCAAGGAATGAGCACAAAATGTGGAATCCACGGAAACGCCGTGTTGCACAACTCAAGAGAGACGCTAGCACGATTGCTCAATAGGCGGATCGACACTTGTGCATAACCTATAAGATGCAAAATGGATAAACTTCTATCCCAAGTATGCTATGTATGTATGGTTCCGGTGTTTCTCTCAAGATGATCCAAGATGATCGGATATGGTAATCTTATATGCAATGTGGTATGATGCTATGGCACTTGCTTACAAGCTTCTTCGCTCTCTTTCTTTTGCTTAAAAGCTTTATTTCTTTTTTTTTTGTTTCTATGGCCACTTTTGCACAATGCACAAACCAAGATAGCAATAGTGTATATGCGGGAACAAACTTGTGGCACAAGATATGATACCAATATGATATGGTATGTATGCTATGGGAAGTATGATCACTAATGTGCACAAGTAACGTTGCCGGCAATACTCAAATGGCTAGTCTCGATAGGCAAGTAACGCAAAAGTAAGGCTAGGGGTTAACAATGCAATGGCAAGGGAATATACAATGGAGGATACCACGATACCAAGATGATATGGAGGTTACCGTCCGGCGATGATGAGTAAGCGGTGTTCTTGATGTAGATACCAAGATGATGGAGACTCGTCCTAAGTAGCGAAACACCTTAGGAAACGGAAAAACCGCGAACTCAAAATCTCAAGCGTCAAAGGTCAAAATGGTGGTAGCGGGAATGCGGTGGTGGTTTGCACTTAGTAATGCGGAAGTGGAATGATGGGCTATACACGTGTCGGAGTTGAAGTTGCCGTCCCTAAGTAGCCGAAACACCTTAGGAGACAGAAGCCACAACTCAAACAAGCTCAAACAACTATTGGGTTAAGTTGGGGGTGGTTGAAGTGTATGGTGGGCAAGGTTATGTGGAAGTGGAGGTGGTGGTTGATGAAGAAGCAATCGTCCCTAAGTAGCCGAAACACCTTAGGAGACTCGAATCACTACTCAAGCAACCACTAATGCTATGGGTAACAAAATTGGTTAGTGACAATCGTCCCTAAGAAGCAATCGTCTTCTTCCCCTTTGTCATCTTCAAGACGGCGACGTTCAAGCCACAAGTCTTCGGAGCGCCCAAGCGATGCAAGCGCAAGTCGTCCACATCTCCATGGCGACCACCATCACGTTCGTGATCAACATCGTCATGAAGGAAAGTCACCTCCAAGCATCATGTGCACGGCATTTACGATTTAACGACATCTACTACGAGCTCAAGCACGACAACGACATCATCATCATGAAGATGCTCCACAAGCGCAAATGCACAAGTCCCAACAAGCCCTACTTCACGCCAAGTCGAAGCTTCATAAGCACAAGAGAAGACCGCAAGGCGACCACCACCAAGACGGTGCTACGGCTACATCAACCACTTCGCATCTTCGCCAAGTGTTCTCAAGGCATCTTCGCCTTTGGACGTGCGGCATCTTCGCCTACTTCCCATGTGTACGCCTACATCGACTTCATCAAGTCCAAGGCGACCACCTCTGACGAGGGCGACCCTTCCATCTTCGGAAGCCCCTCAAGGAAGATGGCCGAGCATGGGAAACTCCCTTCGGTCATGGAGACGAGCTATGAGGTGCCACATCATATGGGCCTCCAACACCAAGGCGGTGACAAGGCGGTCGAGCAAGGGCCATCCCCTTCGACCACGGCTGACGGCGCGAACCTCTTCAACAACATGAAGGCAGCGCCCACATTGGACTCATACTCCGAGTCAAGCTACGTGACTGCGCATGGAGACATTTGCACCTACATCTCTCCGGTACCCACATATGTCGAGATGCCCCAATTGCCATGTGAGGAGAGCCACCACCCCATGAGTGACATGAGTGACTCCACCATACGTGACATTGAGAGCATTTCCTATGAGAGGATGAGTGTGACCACCACTAGCCCCACACATGAGAGCATGCCACACATCCTATGTGAGGTTGAGAGACATTTGAGTGACTCCACCCACCATACGAGTGAGAGCATCCTTGAGGGAGTGAGTGAGCCACAACACTTAGTGAGTGAGGTAGTTGACACGGCACATGAGGCCACTATGATTTCTAACGACTTAACCTCTACTCCTAGTGTGTTTTCTTCTTTGGTGCTAGGTCTCCTACATGACGACATGCCTATCCTCGGCGAGTCCATCCCTACATTGGAGACGCCGATGGCCATGATGGATGATGATGCACCCCCCACATGGTTCCATCAAGATGACGATGACAACGAGACGATCTTCAACACCTCACCTACAACTCATGAGCGACCTTCCAAAGGTAACATAGGTGATGGTACTTCTTTTGTCCCACTAGTAGACAATCTTGACATTGATTGCTCCCATGATGTCGACCCACCTATCACCATGCTTCATGCTAGTGAAACTTCTTCATGCCTTGACTTACCTATTTATGATGAATATGATGATGAGCATGTTGAGTTGCCTAGTTGTGATGTTATGCTCCATAGGATATCATGTGAAAATTCTTTTGGTCACATCATATTTGACAATCCATTGAACTTGTCATATGCTATGAGTGAGATCTCCCATATTGCATCTTCACAATCTCAACATAGTAACTATGCATGCCCCATTAAAATAAATCCCATTTGCACTTATGGCATAGATGACGAGATGATGGTCATAGGCTTTTGCTTCTCTTGTGATCATATTGACATGCTTCCTTTACATGATTTGCATAATTAGTCTACTATTCCATGCCATGATCACATTGAACCAAATATGCTTTGTTTTGGATGTTGTCAATATTCTCCATGTGATGTTTCCATTAATGCTCATGAGGAGACCCCATAGTTTCCTCATGCATATTAGGAGATTTTGATTCATCCCATATTTTGCATGATTTCCATGATTGCTTGCACCATATGCATTCCATGAATAACAATGCTCTAGATATTGCTCGTGATGCATTACATCCTTTGAGTCTCCATTATGCAATACAAAATAACAAACCTATCATGATGGATGACATGTTTCTATATCACGCATCTCATTTATTTGAGCATTGGATATTTTGTGCTAACCGACACATGCATGTGCGCATCATGATGGATGATGTGTACATATACCATGCACACACAATTTTTCCATTGTCTTTGTTTTGTGTTGGTACTCACGTATACTCGTCAACTTCTCAATCCCATGAGTTGACGAAACGAGCTCTTGAGAGCAATGATGACTTGGGATCACGTGGACTTTCATTCCCACCATTTCTTTTGCGCAAGGACTACGCGCATCTCTTCTACTTGGCTCTCACACGGCTATGGGCTATTTACCAATTGCCACCTTATGCTCATTTTACCGTGTTCACATTGCATGCTATGCTTGCTCCTATGCCTTTGCCATGCAATTGTGACCCTTGCTTGCATTTACCCATGATGCACCATTATGATACTCCTATGTGTATTTGCATGCTTGATGGAGATCCTTGTTGCTTTTGCCATGTTTATCATGTGCCCCATGCTATTGATGCTATTTTGCTCATATCTTGCCTTCATGCTTGTGACATGTCATGTGAAGTATTCATGCACACTATTTGCACCCATGACATGATTGCCTTGATTCCTTCTAGTACGTTGCATCTTTGCACTACTAGCTTGCTTCACTTGATTGATATGATTGCTTGCTATGTTGCATCACCCATGTTCCACTATTACTTGCTTTCTTGGGTTGATGACATATATGCTCATGCCTCCCACATGATATATCTTGATCATGGTCTCTTGTGTCCATTAGTTGCCTCTCTCATATCCACTTGTATTGAGTGCAACCATACTATGCTTATTGATCTTGGAGACTTTGACATATTACTTGTGATGCATGCTTGTTTGATTGCGCCTATTGCATTTGGTTGTTCTTGCATCATATGCCTCCATACTATGAAACGCTCCCTTGTACTTTCTTATGATGAGCATGATGCATACACTTGTTGGGTATCTTACCACTCGAATGATAGGTTTTGCATTTCCGCTAACCTCATTTGTTTTTCCGAGTGTTTGTCATGTTCTTTCATTTTGGAGGTTTCACAAAGCGATGCCGTTGTCGACAACTTGGTCATGCGAAGGCATACACGATGTGCGACACCAACATTTTCGACATCCTCATAAAGGTGAACTCCTTCCCTTTGAGCCATCCTCAAGTTTGCATATTGGATGGGTCACTCTTTCATTGTTGTTTCTTTCTTGTTGTCTACATGCTACATCTATTGGATGGAGGAGCAACATTGGAGATTGGCTCTTTGGACCTTCACATTGAGGAGCGCTCACACTTATTGGATGCACCTTCGGTTTTCCACTCTTGCCACAACATCGAGCATTGGTATACCAACACCTCCATATTTGTTGAATGTGCTCATACTCATGCTCGATGGACATATCATCCTCGCCACAAATTTGCGTCTTATGCATGGATTGACTCACAATATGATTGCCTTGTTGCACGTATTCCCATGTCATCCATGATATATGAACTTGTGCATTTTCTTAGCAAATTTGTTGTGATCTTTCTTGATGGCATCTTCATACATAATGATCACATTGCCTATCATCAATTGCATGATATCATACACATGTTGAGCATCCATTGCCATATTCATGCTATTGATAAACCATCTCTCTATGACATCATTTTGCACAATGGTAGAATTTGTCGCTTTGTGCACCATGCTTTGGTTCCCATGAATGCTTTACATGTCATTTTACATCATTTGGATAAGCATCTCATGCCTTGTCATGAACAATTCCTTTGGACGGACTCATTCTTACATGATGGACACTTTGGGTGCGCTAACCATTGTATTTCAGTGTTTCTTGTGTTTTCTCTTTTTGCATGTCTATCACTCCCATGACACCTTGGAGTACTTGGATTGCGCCATGTTTTCAACTCCGTCCAACTCCCACTCCGTCCATGACAACCGCTTTCCATGGTGATGAGGATCACGATCCGAGATCGGATCTTTCCCAAGGGAGGGAGATGATGCGGAGCATCCTATGGACATCACCATGTCAAGAGTCCGTTCGGCGAGTGACACGTCGACATCTACTTCACATACACAAAGGTGAATCATCTCCTTTACACGTGCTCACTTGACCCCTTCGAGGATGGTATACTACTTGACACTCCACTCGTGTGCATGCATAGGTATTGTCGGAACACTAAGGGCGACGAGGAGGAGTGCAAGCGCCAAGGAACAACTACACCATCCGCGAGGGAAGCATGGAAGAGAAGGAGAAAGAAGACCTGCGGCGGTACTACCGCCAACACCAAGCGGTACTACCGCTAAGGCCCCGAGCGGCACTACTGCCCGAACTTCCGCTCTCGCCGCTCAACCCGACAAACTCCTCGTGCTCGGCGACCCGGGTCCGGTACTACCGCCCGGTCCAAGCGGCACTACCGCTTGCAAGCGGTACTACCGTCGTCCCAAGCGGTACTACCGCTCTGCCTGTGCTCAACCGCGGGCCTTTGGCCTTGTATCCCTCTCCCACTTACCCCTTCGTGGCTTAGACTATAAATAGACCACCTCCACTTCCTTTCTAGGGTTAGCTTAGGTTTAGCTCATGTTTGTGTGAGAGCCTTGCTCGTCCACTTGGTTACTTCTCCTCGAGCCCAGGACCTCTTGGAGAAGATCCCCAAGCGGATTCAAGACCCCCTTCTAGGGTGGACCCCATCAAGACCTCCTCACGGAGAAGAACGGCTACCGTTTGTATCGTCCTTTGTTGACCTTGAATCATGTATCTCCCTTTGTGTTCATCGATCTAGCACTTGTGTGATTGATCTCTTGTTGGTTTAGTGGTTTCTCTCTCGTTTCCTCCATGTTTTCCTCTTGTTCTTCCGCGTGTTCTTCGTGATTCCCCGTAGGATCCGCTCCAACGTGAAAGATCGTCCACGTAGGGTTCCGCCCTACATCAAAACTGCTTTCAAAACCAAATTTGGTTTATATGAGTGATTAGTGATGCCTATGGGCCTATCGGAAGCTCCCGGTACTTTTGTACGTCTTATGCATCATGTGCTTCGTCCTTATATTGGAGTCTTTGTCGTGGTTTACTTTGATGATATTCTTGTGTTTAGCAAGACCATGAAAGAGCACATCAATCATGTAAAATCTGTGTTGCAAACTCTTCGCAAGGAAAGCCTTTATGCAAACTTGAAAAAATGCACTTTTGGAGTTGACAAAGTGGTTTTCTTGGGTTTTGTAGTATCCTCAAAGGGTGCCCATGTTGATGAATCTAAAATTGAAGCAATTAAAACTTGGCCCAACCCACCAATTTGCAACAAGTGCGAAGTTTTCTTGGTCTTGCGGGTTTTTATCGTTGCTTTGTGAAAGATTTTAGCACAATTGCCGCTCCTTTACATGCCTTGAGTAAGAAGAATACTCCCTTTGTTTGGGGAACTTTGCAGTCAACCGCTTTTGATGAGCTCAAGTCTTTGCTTACTCATGCTCCGATTCTTGCTTTGCCCAATTTTGACAAAACTTTTGAGGTTCATTGTGATGCAAGTGGTACCGGAATTGGCGGAGTTTTGATGCAAGAAAAACGAGCCATTGCCTATTTTAGTGAAAAACTCTCCGGTGCTCAACTTAATTATCCCATCTATGATAAAGAATTATATGCTTTAGTGCGTGTGCTACATGTTTGGGAACATTATCTTAGACCTCATGAGTTTGTCATCCATACCGATCATGAAACGCTTAAGTACTTAAAAGGACAAACTAAGTTGAACAAGCGTCATGCCAAATGGAGTGAATTTATTGAATCTTTTCCTTATGTGATCAAGTACATTAAGGGTAAAGAAAATGTAGTTGCCGACGCGCTTTCACGCATATGCATGCTTGTCACTCAACTTGAGTTGAATGTTATTGGTTTTGAGCATATAAAAGACTTGTATGAGCATGATCCATCTTTTGCTTCTCCTTATGCCAAGTGTTTGACACATACTTCTTGGGAAAAATATTACATCAAGGATGGTTATCTTATGAGAGCTAACAAACTATGCATTCCCGATTCTTCTCTTCGTTTGCTCCTTTTGCAAGAGGCTCATGGAGGCGGACTGATGGGACAATTTGCACGCGACAAGACATTCGCCACGCTCTCCAAGAACTACTTTTGGCCCAAGATGTTTCGTGATGTCTCACGCTTCACCAACCGTTGCTCTACATGTCGCAAAGCTAAGTCAAAAGCTCAATCCCATGGTCTTTACATGCCTCTTCCTATTCCTTATCAACCTTGGGAAGACATTAGCATGGATTTTGTACTTGGTTTGCCTAGAACTCAAAATGGAAAGGATTCCGTGTTTGTTGTTGTGGATAGATTTTCTAAGATGGCACATTTCATTCCTTGCAACAAGACAGACGATTCTTCACATGTTGCAAATCTCTTTTGTAGGGAAATCTTGCGACTCCATGGAGTACCAAAGACAATCGTCTCCGATCGTGACGTCAAGTTCTTGAGTTACTTTTGGAAGACCCTATGCGCCAAGCTCGGAATCAAGCTATTGTTCTCATCCGCATACCACCCTCAAACCGACGGCCAAACGGAGGTGACGAACCGCACACTATCCACTCTACTCCGTGTCTTGATCAAGAAGAACATCAAGGAGTGGGAAGCATGTCTACCCATCACCGAGTACGCCTACAACCGTGCAAGACATTCGACTACCGGCAAGTCCCCCTTCGAGGTCGTCTACGGCTTCAACCCGTTGTCACCATTGGACATTCTACCTCTTCCTCTACAAGAGCGCACCAACATGGATGCGAGTGAACAGGCAAGCTACATCAAGAAGATGCATGAGGATACAAGACATGCCATCGAGCGACCAGTTCAACGATTAACGACCAAGCTCAACGTCAACAAGCAACCCATGGTCTTCAACATTGGTGATCTAGTATGGCTGCACCTTCGCAAGGACCGCTTCCCCAAAGAATGCAAGTCCAAGCTTCTCCCTCGAGCCGATGGACCTTTCAAGGTGCTAGCACGCTACAACGACAACGCCTACAAGATGGACATACCTCGAGACAAGTACAATGTGAGCGACATCTTCAACGTCAAGGACCTTGCGCCATACCATGGAGATGAAGATCTTGATCCGAGGTCGGATCCTTCCCAAGGGGGTGGAGATGATGCGAGCATCCCTCGCTCATCCCCATGGACGTGTCTACATCTTCCTCAACACCACTTGGGCCCATGACAAGAGCTAGAGCCAAGGCTATCGAAGATAAGGTGAACTCGCTCCTTTCCGAACTTCCTCTGTCTACTCACGAGACTTGCCTACTACCTCATATGGACACTTTGTGTGTGATCAGGTACCTGGAGGAAAGCCATGGTGCATCTACATCCATTGGACAAGGAGACGAAGCTACCAACCTCAAAGGACAAGAAGAAGAGCTACCGGAGAAAACTCTAGCCATCGGACGACCGGTAGGGACCGAACGTTCGGCGCCTGAAGCCCCAGCAAGCGGACGTCCGGCCCGGACTGGACGACAGGCCACACTCTCACAGCGAGCGGACGTCCGGCCTCCAGCGAACGACCGGCCCCTGAAGACCCGAGCCGAATTTGCGGAAGACCGGTGCCAACGGACGACCAGCGACCGGACACCGGAAATCATCGGACGTTCGGTGCCCCTGGACCCCAGCCAAATCAGCGGATGTATGAAGTAACCGGACGACCGATGCCTCCTTCACAGAACAGACCCAGCGGACGTCCGGCGACACCGGACGACCGGTCCCGCCTGAGCCACCGGACGACCGGCCCCCAGCGGACGTCGGGTACTGTCTCTGCGCCGCGATTTGGGCGAAGCCCATGTACCCCTTCACTTCGCCCCTTTTCCACTAAGACTATAAATAGAACCCTCCTCCTCCTAGCTAAGGTAGCTTAGGTTTAGCTCATGTTTGTGTGAGAGCCTTGCTCATCCACTTGGTTACTTCTCCTCGGAGTTCGGGACCTCTTCGGAGAAGATCCCCAAGCGGATTCAAGACCCCTTCTAGGGTGGACCCCATCAAGACCTCCTCTCGGAGAAGAACGGCTACTCGTGTATCCTTACCTTTGTTGACCTTGGATCTCGTGTATCTCTTTGTGTTCTTTGATCTAGCACTTGTGTGACCGATTCCTTGTTGGTTGAGTGTTTTCCCTCGTTCCTCCCCGTGATTTCCTCGTGTTCTTCCGCGTATTCTTCGTGATTCACCGTAGGATCCGCTCCAACGTGAAAGATCATCCACGTAGGGTTCCGCCCTACATCAATACTACAAGGAAATGGAGATAGCCATGATTCGAGCCAATGTGAAGGAAGACGATGAGCAAACAATGGCACGTTTCTTGAATGGACTCAATCATCCCATCAAGAAGATAGCCGACTTCCAACCCTACTCCACTCTCATTGAGCTCGTGCATCAAGCTACAAAGGCGGAACGTCAAGTGCAAGATGACTTCAAGTACGCCAAGTACTCGTCCAAGACCTACGGCTTCTCCAACAACCAATCTTCAACAACTCCTCCAACATCTACATCAACCAAACATTCTACAAGCAAAGACGACAAGTACACGTACAAGAAAACTTCGGCAAGTTCAAGTCGTCCTCCTCCTACTACAAGCAACTTCAAGCTGTGTGCTTCATCATCTACTCCAAACGATGAGACCGTCAAGACAAGATCCATCAAGTGTTTCACTTGCGGCGGCCAAGGCCACAAGTCCTACGAATGCACCAACAAGCGCACCATGATCCTCAACGACGATGGCACCTATGACTCAATGAGTGAAGAGGAGATGGAATCCCTTGAGCAAGTGGCCATGCACCGGCGAGTGAATGAAGATGAAGATGATCAAGTCTTTTGTGATGAGGATTCGAGCCCCGCTCTCGTGGTCTCCAAGGTCTTAACTCTTCAACATCAACAAGAAGACGACCAAAGATGCCACATCTTCCACACAAAGGCCGGCATCAAGGGGAGATCCATCAAGGTCATCTTCGACGGAGGTAGTTGCCACAACTTGGCAAGTGAAGAACTATGCTCCAAGCTTCAATTGGGCAAGAGGAAGCACCCGCATCCATACAAGGTTCAATGGCTAAGTGATTCCGGCACTATACGAGTTGAGCATACGGTCCAAGTCTCCTTCAAAATCGGTGCATATGAGGACACTTTGGAGTGTGATGTGGTCCCAATGACCGTTTGCCACCTCCTTCTTGGTCGACCATGGCAATTCGATCGTGGTGTCTTCCATAATGGGCGCACCAATCACTATAGCTTCAAGATGAAAGGGAAGGAATATGTGCTACGACCAATGTTTCCTAGTCAAGTGTTAGCCGACAAGCAAGCCACCCATCATGGAGAAAAGAGTGAGAAAGTGATCCACCAAAAAGTGAGTGAGAGCCACAAGCCAAACTTGAGCGCCTCTTCGCCTAGAGAGAAAAACCTCATCCTATTTGCCACCAAAAGTGAGATGAGAGAAGTGTGTGAGAACCCATCTAGAGTGATGCACTTTGTTCTTGTATGCAAGAATGGAGAGCCAACAACTAACACCTCTCATGAGCTACCTTTAGTGTTTCAATCTCTTTTGCAGTAATTCCAAGATGTTTTCCCCGATGAGCTACCTCCGGGTCCACATCCTCTTCGAGACATTAAACATCGAATCGACCTCATCCCCGGAGCACCTCTCCCAAACAAAGCTCCATACCGAGTCAATCCCGAACAAACCAAGGAAATTCAAAGGCAAGTACAACAACTCATCGACAACGGTCATGTACGTGAAAGCTTAAGCCCTTGTGCCATTCCCGTTATACTTGTGCCTAAACCTGATGGAAGTTTCCGCTTGTGTTCGGATTGTAGACCTATAAATGCTATTACCGTTCGCTATAGGCATCCCATTCCTCGCTTAGATGATATGCTTGATGAACTTAGTGGAGCCAAATTTTTCTCAAAAATTGATCTTAAAAGTGGCTATTATCAAATTCGAATACAAGAGGGTGATGAATGGAAAACTGCTTTCAAAACCAAATTTGGTTTGTATGAGTGGTTAGTGATGCCTATGGGTCTATCGGAGGCTCCCGGTACTTTCGTGTGTCTTATGCATCATGAGCTTCGTCCTTATATTGGAGTCTTTGTTGTGGTTTACTTCGACGATATTCTTGGGTTTAGCAAAACCATGAAAGAACATCTTGATCATGTTAGGGCTGTTTTGCAAACCCTTCATGAGGAAAGTCTTTATGCAAACATGAAAAATGCACATTTGGTGTTGACAAAGTGGTTTTCTTGGGTTTTGTTGTATCCTCAAAGGGTGTCCATGTTGATGAATCTAAACTTGAAGCAATTAAAACTTGGCCCCAACCCACCAATTTGCAACAAGTGCGTAGCTTTCTTGGTCTTGCGGGTTTTTATCGTCGCTTTGTGAAATATTTTAGCACTATTGCTGCTCCTTTGCATGCATTGAGTAAGAAGAATACACCTTTTGTTTGGGGATCTTTGCAATCCACCGCTTTTGATGAGCTCAAGTCTTTGCTTACTCATGCTCCGATTCTTGCTTTGCACAATTTTGACAAAACTTTTGAGGTTCATTGTGATGCAAGTGGTACCGGAATTGGCGGAGTTTTGCTGCAAGAAAAACGAGAAATCGCATATTTTAGTGAAAAACTCTCCGGTGCTCAACTTAACTATCCCATCTATGATAAGGAATTATATGCTCTAGTGCGTGTGGTACATGTTTGGGAACATTACCTTAGACCTCATGAGTTTGTCATCCATACCGCTCATGAAACGCTTAAGTACTTAAAACGTCAACTAAGTTGAACAGGCGCCATGCCAAATGGAGTGAATTTATTGAATCTTTTCCTTATGTCATCAAGTACATTAAGGGTAAGGAAAATGTAGTTGCCGATGCACTTTCAAGCTATGCACGCTTGTCACTAAACTTGAGTTGAATGTTATTGGCTTTGAGCAAATAAAAGACTTGTATGCTAACGACCCATCTTTTGCTATTCCTTATGCTAAGTGTTTGAGGCATACGTCTTGGGAACAATATTATATCAAGGATCGTTATCTTATGAGAGCTAACAAACTATGCATTCCCGAGTCTTCTCTTCGTTTGCTCCTTTTGCAAGAGGCTCATGGAGGCGGACTCATGGGACACTTTGGACGCGACAAGACATTCGCCACGCTCTCCAAGAACTACTTTTGGCCCAAGATGTTCCGCGATGTCTCACGCTTCACCAACCGTTGCTCTACATGACACAAAGCTAAGTCTAAAGCTCAATCTCATGGTCTTTACATGCCTCTTCCTATTCTCTATCAACCTTGGGAAGACATTAGCATGGATTTTGTACTTGGTTTGCCTAGAACTCAAAATGGAAAGGATTCCGTGTTTGTTGTTGTGGATAGATTTTCCAAGATGGCACATTTCATTCCTTGCAACAAGATAGACGATGCTTCACATATTGCAAATCTTTTTTGTAGGGAAATCTTGCGACTCCATGGAGTACCAAAGACAATCGTCTCCGATCGTGACGTCGAGTTCTTGAGTTACTTATGGAAGACCCTATGCGCCAAGCTCGGAATCAAGCTCTTGTTCTCATCCGCATACCATCCTCAAATCGACGGCCAAACGGAGGTGACGAACCGGACTCTCTCCACTCTACTTCGAGTATTGATCAAGAAGAACATCAAGGAGTGGGAGGCATGTCTACCCATCGCCGAGTACGCCTACAATCGCGCAACACACTCGACTACCGGCAAGTCCCCCTTCGAGATCGTCTACGGCTTCAACCCGTTGTCACCATTGGACATTCTATCGCTTCCTCTACAAGAGCGCACCAACATGGATGCAAGTGCACGGGCAAGCTACATCAAGAAGATGCATGAGGATACAAGACAAACCACCGAGCACCAAGTACAACGACTAGCGACCAAGCTCAACTTCAACAAGCAACCCAGGGTCGTCAACATTGGTGATCTAGTGTGGTTACACCTTCGCAAGGACCGCTTCCCCAACGAACGCAAGCCCAAGCTTCTACCTCGAGCCGATGGACCTTTCAAGGTGCTCGCACGCTACAACTACAACGCCTACAAGATCGACCTACCACGAGACAAGTACAATGTGAGCGACATCTTCAACGTCAAGGACCTCGCGCCATACCATGGTGATGAAGATCTTGATCCGAGGTCGGATCTTTCCCAAGGGGGGGGGATATGATGCGGAGCATCCTTCGGTCATCCCCATGGACCTTCCATCAAGTATCCAAGCTCCAAGTGGACCCATGACAAGAGCAAGAGCTCGTGCTATTCAAACCGAGGTGACATCACTCCTATTCGATTTCCCTTTTCCCTCCAATGAGACATGGCTACTACCTAAGTTCGAGACACTATGCGTGATCAGGTACAACGTTCAAGCCAAGGAACCAGGAGCTGAAGAAGAAACGACAAGCGTCAACACTCTGGACAGCCCGGAACTTCCGGCCTCAGCCCGGAACTTCCGGCCCTCGGAACTTCCGGCCAGCCCGGAACTTCTGGCCTCCGACGACTTCGACCAGCCCGGGCGTGCACACTTTCTGGTTAGCCCGGAACCTGCCCGGAACTTTCGGCCCGCCCGGACCTTCCGGTCCCCGGAAGCCAGCCTAGCTCCACCCGCGCCAACTTTCGGCTTAGGCCGGAACCTGCCCGGACCTTCCGGCGCCTGGAACTTCCGGCCTAGCCCGGAACTTCCGGCCCCGTCAAGGCAGTAGCCACTTGGGCCGAGGTCTGTACCCTTTCGTCTCCAGAACTACAAATACTCTCCCACCTCCTCCTAGTTAGGGTTAGCATTGGTTTAGCTCATCTTTGGTGTGAGAGCCCTTGCTCATCCACTTGGTACTTCTCCTCGGAGTTCACGGCCTCTTCGGAGAAGATCCCCCAAGCGGATTCAAGATCCCGTCAAGGGAAGACCATCAAGACCTCCTCTCGGAGAAGATCGGCTACTCGTGTATCTTTCCTTTGTTGATCTTGAATCTTGTGCTACCTTATGTGTTCGGTGATCTAGCCCTTGTGTAATCGAAACTTGTCGGTTTAGTGTTCCTCTTGTGTGTGTTTCCTTGTGTTCTTCGGCCCGTTCATCGTGTTTCCCCGTAGGATCCCCTCCAAATGTGAAAGATCTCCGATTAGGGTTCCACCCTACATCACCATGTGAGGAGAGCCACCCGACCATGAGTGATATGAGTGACTCCACCATATGTGACATTGAGTGCATTTCCTATGAGAGGATGAGTGGGACCACCACTAGCCCCACACTTGAGAGCATGCCACACATCCTATGTGAGGTTGAGAGCCATTTGAGTGACTCCACCAACCATATGAGTGAGAGCACCAACCATATGAGTGAGAGCATCCTTGAGGGAGTGAGTGAACAACAACACTTAGTGAGTGAGGTAGTTGACACGGCATGTGAGGCCACTATGATTTCTAACGACTTACCCTCTACCCCTAGTGTGTTTTCTTCTTTGGTGCTAGGTCTCCTACATGACGACATACCTATCCTCGACGAGTCCATCCCTCCAATGGAGACGACGATGGCCATGGTGGACAGTGATGCACCACCCACATGGTTCCATCAAAACGAAGATGACAACGACTTGGTCTTCAACACCTCACCTACAACACATGAGCGACCTTCCAAAGGTAACATAGGTGATGGTACTTCTCTTGTCCCACTAGTGGATTATCTTGACATCGATTGCTTGCATGATGTTGATCCACCTATTCCCATGCTTCATGCTAGTGCGACTTCTTCATGTCATGACTTACCTCTTTATGATAATATGATGATGAGCATGTTGAATTGCCTAGTTGTGATGCTATGCTCCATAGGATATCATGTGAAAATTCTTTTGGTCACATCATGTTTGACAACCCTTTGAACTTGTCATATGCTATGAGTGAGATCTCCCATATTGCATCATTTCAATCTCAACATAGTAACTATGCATGCCCCATTAATATCAATCCTATTTGCACTAGCATAGATGACGAGATGATGGTCATTGGCTTTTGTTTCGCTTGTGATGATATAGCCATGCTTCTTTACATGATAGAGGCAAAGGTGTCCCGATGTTTCGATGAGATGGTGGCTATCGTTTTCTGTGGGAGTCGACCTTGACGATCCAACTATTTAACGTCTTGAGACGTCGCGCCTTAGCAATCGCTAAACCAACTTCCGAGGGTTATTGACCACACGAACACGATCAACTCCGACCACGAGGGCCTGTTTCCTGCGAGCAAACGAAGAACAAGCAAGAAACTCAGATTGCAATCTGGATATTGCGAATATAAGAGGAAAGCTTTATTAATGAAGGTGGGGTTCTGTGACGCCTTGGCCTGGTCGTTGGACACAAACGAAGTACGCGAAGTTGCAGCTATGGCGAACTTTTAATCTACAAAAAACCCAAAGTCTAAACGACGCCCTAAGGGCTGTATATATGGAGGAAGAGGAGGGAATTTCGTGGCCCTTGAGGGTGGGGTCCGAAACCAACCCTAACTCTTGTTTCCCCACACATACGGACTCTAAAAATAGCCTATACTTAAGTATTTCGAAATTACATGGGCCTGGCCCAATTATAAGGTGACGTAGCACCTAGAATAGCCTATGGACGAATATTATGAAGTGGCATCTTGTATATTTCGTCCAAGGCTTCATGCACTCCTTATGGTGGCTTCAAAGTCATGAAATCATCACTTGTAACTCCGCCTTGATCCCCTTGCGCATGCCATCAACTCCATGCGTGTTCTTGCTCCGATGTTCATCCTTCTCCAAGCTCGGCCCTTCATTTGTAAGCAAAACAAATGTATCCAATTTAGGCAGTATCATATTCTCATGAACATTAGAATCATTACCAAGAAACGGAAGCACCTGGTAATTCAATTGGCGTGCGCGAGCTCTAGTAATTGGTCCAGTATATGTAACAGTAGGGGCTGTGGGTGTAACAATGGTATTGATGTCCTCATAATTACATGATATGCGCAATTCATCTACTATGTCATGCCATGATCACATTGTTCCGAGTATGCATTGTTTTGGATGTTGTCAATATTCTCCACGTGATGTTGCTACTCATGTTCATGAGGAGACCCCCATAGTTTCCTCATACATATTAGGAGATTTCGGTACATCTCATACTTTGCATGATTCCCATAATTGCGTGCACCATATGCATTCCATGAATAACAATGCTCTACAAATTTCTCATGATGCATTACACAATTTGAGTCTCCATTATGCTGTACATAACAACAAACCTCTCATGATGGATGACATGTTTCTATATCACGCATCTCATTTATTTGAGCATTGGCTATTTTGTGCTACTAACCAACACATGAACGTGCACATCATGATGGATGATGTGTACATCTACCACGCACACATAATTTTCCCTTTGTCTTTGTTTTGTGTAGGTACCCACATACACTCGTCAACTTCTCAATCCCATGAGTTGACGAAACGAGCTCTTGAGAGCAACGATGATTTGGGATCCCGTGGACTATCCTTACCACCATTCCTTTTGCGCAAGGACTACGCGCATCTCTTTTACTTGTCTCTCACATGGCTATGGGCTATTTACCACTTGTCACATTATGCTCATTTTCCCGTGTTCACTTTGCATGTTATTTTTACTCCTATGCCTTTGCCATGCAATTGTGACCCTTGCTTGCATCTACCCATGATTCACCATTATGATAATTCTATGTGTATTTGCATGCTTGGTGGAGATACTAGTGGCTATTGCCATGATTTCTTTGTGCCCCATACTATTGATGCTATTTTTCTCATATCTTGCCCTTATGCTTGTGAAATGTCATGTGCATTATATATGCCCACTATTTGCACACATGACATGTTTGCCATGATTCCTTCTAGTACGTTGCATCTTCGCACTACTAGCTTGCTTGACTTGACCACTATGATTACTTGCTTGGTTGCATCACCCATGTTCCACTCTTACTTGCTTTCTTGGGTTGATGACATATATGTTGATGCCTCTCATTTGATTTGCCATGATCATTGTCTCTTGTCTCCATTTACATCTCTCATATCACCTTGTATTGAGTGCAACCATACTATGCTTATTTCTCTCGGAGACTTTGACAACTTACTTGTGATACATGCTTGTTTACTTGAGCCTATTGTCTTTGGTTGTAGTTGCATCATATGCTCTCATACCATACCACACCTTGTTCTTTCTTATGATAAGAATGATGAAAACACTTGTTGGGTGTCTCGCCCCTCGAATGATAGGTCTTGCATTTGCACTAACCTCATTTGTTTTTCCGAGTGTTTGTCATGTTCTTTCATTTTGAAGGATTCACAAGGCGGTACCATAAAAAGACATTTTGGTTATGTGAAGGCGTACATGATGTGCAACACCAACATTTGCGAGAATCTCCTCAAGGTGAACTCCTTCCCTTTGAGCCATCTTCAAATATGCATATTGGATGGGCCATACTTTCATTGTTGTTTCCTTCTTCTTGTCTACATGATACATATATTGGATGGAGGACCGACATTCGAGATGGACCCTATGAACCTTCAGTTGAGGAGTGCCACGACATCGAGCTATGGTACAACACCACCCATGATAAATTTGCACCCTATACATGGATTGACACACATTATGATTGTCTTGTTGCACCTATTCCCATGTCATCCATGATATATGAGCTTGTGCATTTCCTTAGCAAATTTGTTGTGATCTTTCTTGATGGCATATTCATACATAGTGAGCACATTGCCTACAATCAATTTCATGATAACATAATCATATTGAGCATCCATTGCCATATTCATGCTATTGATAAACCGTCTCACTATGACATCATTTTGCACCGTGGTTTCCTTGATCATATTCACAACACATTTGTGTGCACAATGAATGTTTTTGCTCCCATGAATGCTTTGCATATCATTCTATATCATCTTGATAAGCTTCATGTGCTTTGTCATGAACAATCTTGTTGCACAGACTCATTCTTACATGATGGACATTTTGTGTGCGCTAACCATTGTATTTCCGAGTGTCGCTTGTGTTTGCTCTTTTTGCATGTCTATCACTCTGGTGACACCTCGGAGGATTGCGTCATGCCTTCAACTCCGTCCAACTACAAGTCCGTCCACGACAACTGTTTCCATGGTGATGAGGATCATGATCCGAGGTCGGATCTTTCCCAAGGAAGGGGAGATGATGCGGAGCATCCCACGTTCATCCCCATGTACACTCTGACTACTCTCCATGCCCCAAGAGGACATATGACGAGACCTCGACCATACGCCATTTGACACAAGGTGAACTCACTCCTCTTCGAACCGTCACTTTCCACATGTGAGACATGGTTACTACCTCATGCATGGACCTTGCATATACTTAGGTACAACCGAGACGACCATGGAGGATCCAAGGACCAAGGCCAAGCATGGAAGAGGAGAAGGAAGAAGAAGCAGGGACAAGCTCGGAAAGCCGGACCTTAGGCCTCGCCGGAACTTCCGGCCCCCGGACCTTCCGGCCTGCCCGGAACCTCCGGCCCCCGGAGTCCAGACCAGCCTCGAGCGCGCCAACTCTCTGGATAGCCTGGAACCCGGCCGGAACCTGCCCGGAAGTTCCGGAGCCCGGAACTTCCGGCCCTGCCCGGAACTTCCGGCTGCTGCGATGCAAAGACTCGGGCCGAAGCCGATGTAACCCTTTCCCACTTACCTCTTCGTGGCTTAGACTATAAATAGACCACCCCCTCCTCCTAGTTAGGGTTAGCAATGGTTTAGCTCATATTTTGTGTGAGAGCCTTGCTCATCCACTTGGTTACTTCTCCCCGGAGCTCACGACCTCTTCGAAGAAGATCCCCCTAGCGGATTCAAGACCCCTTCAAGGGAAGACAACCAAGACCTCCTCACGGAGAAGAATCAGTTACCTCTTGTATCGTCCTTTGTTGGATTTGGACCGTGTGATCTCTATGTGTTCGTGGAACTAGCGCATGTGTAATCGAATCTTGTTGGTTAGAGTGATTCTCTTGTGTTTTCCCCCGTGATTTTCCTCGTGCTCTTCCGCTCGTTCTTCGTCTTCCTCGTAGGGATCCTCTCCAAATGTGAAAGATCGTCCACATAGGGTTCCACCCTACACCACTTGTGCACTTGCGCTTGTGGAGCATCTTCATGATGATGATGTCGTTGTCGTGCTTGAGCTCATAGTAGATGTCATTCGTCGTCGTCGTGCACATGATGCTTGGAGATGACTTGCCCTTTATGACGATGTGGATCACGAACGTGATGGTGGTCGCCATTGAGATGTGGACGTGGACGACTTGCGCTTGCATCGTTTCCGCGCTCCGAAGACTTCTGTCGTGAATGTCGCCACCTTGAAGATGACGAAGGGGAAGAAGACTTGATCGAGGCCCTAATCTCCTCTATCCTTGCATCTTGCTCCACTTTATGTGCGGCAAGCTTCTTGTCGATGTAGTCCCTTCTCCTTGCTTCGGATTGATGAATGTCGATGGAGATGTTCTCGATGCGCTCCCGCAATCTTGATTGTGCGCCTTGCACTTGTCGTTGTAGATCGAAGATAGACGCTTTGGTGATGTAGTTGTTCACGCCGTCGTTGTTGTCGAAGACCGGAGATGAAATGCCTTGCCTATCCATCACAAAACTCGAGCAAATATGAGTGGGAGAAAGAGAAGAACTTATACCAAATGTACCTTGACCGATGTTGAAAATGGATCAATGATCACTCAATGTCTACTTCGACTCTTTTTCAAGACGGTGCAACGATGAGTACGACTACGGAGACCTTCAAGGACCAAGTTTTGGAGGCGAGCGACAAGGTGGCGAGCAAGGATGATGCTTCCATCTTAGGAGGCGAGAGTGATGATGTGCCATCTTCAGCCTTCATCCATGGCGACGGCGATGGGATGGTTGAGTATTTCACCTCGACCACGGCGACGTATGATGACTTGAGTGACTTGTGCCACCATATAGAGAGTGAGAGTTCCTTCACCACTAGCCCTATATATGATGTGTTGCCACAAATCCCATGTGAGGAGAGCCACAACCCCCACCAATTGAGTGAGATGAGTGACTCCACCATACGTGAGTTTGAGTGCACCTATTTTGAGGGAGTGAGTGAACCACCACATAGAGAGAGTGAGATAGTTGATAGGTCATGTGAGGCCACTTTCAACACTAACGACTTGACCTCTACCTCTATTGTGTCTTCTCATTTGGTGCTAGGTCCCATTTATGATGACGCGCCGATCATCGACGACTTCGTCCTCCCTTTAGACAAGGCGATGGCCATGGTGGAATATGATGCACCCCCCACATGGTTCCATCAAGATGAAGATGACCACCATTTGGTCTTTCCTACCTCACCTACACCACTTGAGTGGAATGACAAAGGTAACAAAGGTGAAGGTGATGCTCTAGTCCCACTAGTGGACATTCTTGAGATTGATTGCTTGCACGATGTTGATCCACCTAGTACCATGCTTCATGCTAGTATGATTTCCCCATGTGATGATTTGCCCATTTATGATGAATATGATGATTCTCATGTGGAGTCTATTAGTTGTGATGCCTTGTTACATAGGATTTCTTGTGACAATTCTTTAGGTCACATCATGTTTGCTAATCCGCTTGACTTGTCATATGCTATGCATGAGATCCATCATATGTCTTATTTGCAATCTCTTCATAGTGACTATGCATATGCCATTAAAATAAACCCAATTTGCACATATGGCATAGATGACAAGCCCATGGTTATTGGCATTTGTTTTTCTTGTGATGATATTGATATGCTCCCTTTGCATCATTTATCTCATATGCCATGCCATGCCCTCCTAGCTTCGGATATGCATTGTTTTGGATGTTGTCCATTTTCTCCATGTGATGTTTCTGCTATTACTCATGAGGAGACCCCCATAGTTTCCTCATACATGTTAGGAGAATTTGATCCATCCCATTCATTGCATGATCCCCATACTTGTGTGCACCATATGCTCCCCATGAACAAACATGCTATTGATGTGCCATATACTTGCATTCTCAATTTGTGTCCGCATTGTGTCATACATAATAACTATTCTTTCATGATGGAAGACATGTTCTTATACCATGCATCAAATTTCTTTGAGCGATGCTTATCTTGTGCTAACTCACACGTGCACATACACATCATGATGGATGCTGTGTACATTTACCACGCCAAGACAATTTCTTTGGTTTGTGTCTCTTTTGTGTAGGTACCCATGAATACTTGTCGACCTCGCAATCCCACGAGTTGACAAAACGAGCTCTAGAGAGCAACGATGATTTGGGATCCCATGGATTGTCTTTCCCACCGCTCTCTTCGCGCAAAGACTTCGCGCATTTCTTCTACATGGCCCTCACTTGGCTATGGGTTGTTCTCCATTATATATCCTTTGCCCATATTGCCATGTTCACTTTGCATGATATGCCCATTCCTATGCCTTTGCCATGCATTTGTGACCCATGCTTTGCATTACACATGATGATTGATTCTAGTACTTGTATGTGTATTTGCAAGCTTGGTGGAGATATCACTTGTTATTGCCATGTTCTATTCATGGCCCATTCCTATGATGATACTTTCATCTTGCTTTGTGTCTGTGCTTGTGATATGTCATGTGCATTACCTATGCCTATTATTTGCTGACATGACATGATTGCCATGATTTACTCTAGTGTGTTGCATCTTCGCTCCACTAGTTTACACGACATGATTGATATGCTTGCTTGTCTTGCATCACACATGATTCATACCTGCTCATTTCATGCGGTTGATGACAACCATTTCCATGCTTTGCACATGATTGTTATTGCTTCTTGTCACATATCTCCATACGTTGCCTCTCTCATGCTAGATGATTTGACATGTATTGAGTGCAACAATGATTCTAGTCTTGCTAATGAGATTGCCCCATAGCATTCTCGCATATGATTGGAGATTTTGACATATTTCTCGTGAAGCATGCTTGTCTTACTTCTTTGCACCATATACCTAGTGCCATGAATATAGCCATTGTTGTATCATATTATTCATGCACTTGTGCTTCTAATGGTTTTGTGCTAAAGATGAGAACCATCATGATGGATGATGTGTTTGTCTACCATGCGCATACTTCCTTTGTTTTGTTTTCTGCATGTATAGGATACTTGGACTTTGTGTCGACTTCCACTTCACGTGAGTTGACCATTCGAGCTCTTGAGAGCGAGCCTCATACATTCTACAACGACTTGCTTCTACACCGTATTTGCTTCCTCTTCGGCATTGTGAAGAATGCACAAGGACACGCCTTCAAGGTGACATCATTCTTGAGCTTGTATATTGGGGATCATATTTCATGTGTTGCTTGCACCATTTGCACGCATATTCGAGATATTGATTTCACACATGATTGCCACATTTCCATGCATCATGATATATATGCCTTGTGTGTTGCATCCAACTGTTGGATTAATTGCTCCTACCATATGTTTGGTTGCAACAATGTCACTTCTTCACATATGCCATGTCCCATTGCTTGTCTCATGTTTGACTTTACCTCACACATGATGAACAATTACTCTTTATATTGTGTTGAGTGCCACACTATATTCACTACACCCTATGCACATTATGCTTGGATTGTCTTGCACTTGACCCATGTGTTTAGACATCTCATATTATTTGGTGTTGTGAAAGATTCCTATGCCTACCATCGACCATTTCTCGAGCGCTTTATGCATGCTTGCTATAACGTTGAGGTGGATGCTTATGCTCTTTTCACACATATTTGCATCTCTACTTCACATTTACATGCTTGTCCCCATGATATCTTTGCTTATGCTCAATTTATGTGCTTACATGCCATGTCACAATCCTTTGTCAAACCATATGCTATGCTTGATGACAACACTTATTTGGTGAATCACCTCTTGAATGCTTGGTTTTGCACTAATGCTAACCACATTTGTTTTTCCAAGTGTTTGTTGTCCTTGCTCATTTTGAAGGAATCCCAAGACGGTGCGACATTGGAGAGTGCTCATTGCGAGCTTGAAGATTACGAGAACTTGGTGATTGACCAATCCTACACGGCAACGCCATCTCTTTCCCATGGTGATTTGGTTTTCAATCCGAGGTCGGATCTTTCCCAAGGGGGAGGGGATGATGCGGAGCATCCTACGGTCATCACCATGTCAAGAGTCCGTTTGGCAAGTGACACGTGCGACCTCTACCTCTCATACATAAAGGTGAATCTTCTCCTTTACACGTGTTCACTTGACCCCTTCGAGGATGGTATACTACTTGACACTCCACTCGTGTGCATACATAGGTATTGTCGGAACACCATGGACGAGGAGGAGTGTGAGCACAAGTGTACAACTACACCATCCGCGAGTGAGGCATGGAAGAGAAGTGATGCGGAGCATCCTTTGGTCATCCCCATGGACCTTCCATCAACTATCCAAGCTCCAAGTGGACCCATGACAAGAGCAAGAGCTCGATGATGCGGAGCATCCCACGATCATACCCATGGACTTACAACTGTCTCATCAAGAGCCAAGAGGACCCATGACACGAGCTAGAGCTAGAGCTCTCGAGAACGAGGTGACCTCTTTCCTTATTGATATCGCATATGATCCTCTCGAGACATGGCTACTACCTAAGTCCGATATGCTATGCATGATTAGGTGTCAAGGGAACCTCCAGGGACACACGTGAAGATGGACAAGCCACCAAGTCCGCGGATGAAGAGAACCAACGGAGAAGGCCAAGAACACCTTCCGGGGCCCGGACATCCGGCCATGGCCCCGGACATCCGCCCTGGAGCTTCTACCTCAACAGGATCCCATCGGCCATGTCTCAGGGCGGACATCCGGCGTCAAGCCGGACATCCGCCCCGGCCGGATATCCGGGCCCCACCGAAATCCGGCGACCCTTTCCCGATTCGGTTTGAAGCAGTCGCCCCGGCCAGACATTCGACCCTTGGCGGACATCCGGCTCTTCCGGAAGCCCGGATATCCGGCCCCTCGCCCGAATTCGGCCCCCCATCACCGATTGCGTTTGAAGACCCGCCAGCGGACATCCGGCCCCTAGTCCGGACATCCGGCGTCTCGAAAGCTTGGGACATCCGGCCCGACGCCCGGACGTCCGGCCTCGTCACTGCCTTGATGCCTCGTGGCCTTGTCCCTTGTACCCCTTCGCGAGACTATATATACTTATTCCCTTTCCTCTTTCTAGGGTTAGCATTGGATTAGCTCATATTCTTGTGTGAGAGCCTTTGCTCATCCACTTGGCTACTTCTCCACCGAGATCGGGACCTCTCCGGAGAAGATCCCCAAGCGGATTCAAGACCCCCTTCTAGGGTGGACCTCAAGGCCTCCTCACGGAGAAGAACGGTTACCTTTTGTATCTTACCTTTGTTGATCTTGAATCTTGTGCCACTCTATGCGATCGATAATCTAGCACTTGTGTGATTGATCTCTTGTCGGTTTATTGATCTCTCTCTCGTTTCCTCCGTGTTTCCCTCTTGTTCTTCGCGTGTTCTTCGTGATTCCCGTGGGATCCGGCTCCAACGTGAAAGATCATCCACGTGAGGTTCCGCCCTACATCATCTATGGTATCATGAGCCACGTTGATCACGTTATTGGAGCCCCTACCCCTCTTTTTCTAGCTTGATTTTGTCGTTTTTGTCCTAATTCCGAAAATTCCCCACAAAAATAGCCCCAAATTTTTTTGTGATTTGTTCGTGTGATGAAGTTTTGTTGGATTTGATCCGTGGATTTCGTGTGTTGCAGGTAGATCTAGCTTTCTCCCACCATTTCCACAATTTCCATCCACAAAATCCCCCGAATTTTGCCCCGGTTCCCACCTTCCCCCGCGGTGTTCATCCAGCCCGGACATCCGGCCCGATCAGCCGGACATCGGCGCCCGGACATCCGGCTTCGGCCGGATTTCGGCCCCTGTAACAACAATCCTTCCACCACCCGATCACCGTCTAACTTTCGCCAAATTTTGTCCCGTGCCCACATACACTTCCACGTACCTCCACCACTTCCGCATAACACCACCTTAGCCTTTCCCACTTCCAATTCAGACAACGTTGCCAAATTTTGCCTTGAGAATTTGAGTTGGGGTTTTCCGTATCCTTTTGTGTTTCGGCTATCTAGGTACGGTTCAACATCAACATCACCACCGCTCATCTTCGTCAAGGACGGTAACATAAATCAACACCTTTGACATTACTTGCAATTGCATTGATAACCATCATAACCCATCTTTTGCGTTGCTTACCCATCGAGACTAGCCATTGAGTATTGCCGGCAACGTGACTTGTGCACATTAGTGACCATACTCCATAGCATACATACCATACCAAAGTGGTGCATATCTCACCATCAACTTGTGTGTCACAAGTTGTCATCGCATACACATTTGCTATCTTGGTTCGTGAAGTTTTGCATGA
Organism: Aegilops bicornis; assembly: GCA_021605145.1. Classification (NCBI taxonomy): domain Eukaryota; kingdom Viridiplantae; phylum Streptophyta; class Magnoliopsida; order Poales; family Poaceae; genus Aegilops; species Aegilops bicornis. The sequence goes on along the minus strand of CM038675.1, from coordinate 454,145,853 downwards.
GAAAGAGCTCAAAAGAGAAAGAGCCATTCAAGCTTTTAAGCAAAGAGAGGAAGATAAGCAAAGAGCTTATGAGCAAGAACCATAGCATCATACAACATTAAGATTGTCATACTTGATCATCTTGGATCAACACATCGAAACACCATACATATAGCATACTTGGGTAGAAGTCGTTGCATTTTGCTTAGTAGGTTGTGCACAAGTTCGTATCCGCCTATTGTGCAATCGTGCTAAGCGTCTCTCTAGTGTTGTGCAACAAGAGCATCTTGGTGAATTCCACATTTTGGCTCATCCTTGGTTGCATAACCCCATATTATCTTTTGCGTGTGTGTTTCCGTGTACCTTATCTTGCTAGTGGTCTACTTGTTGCATTTGCAAATTTGTGAATCATTTCCAACTTTATTGAGTCTCACTTACAATTGCATCAAATTTTGTGCCACCATCCTAACCGAGCTCCACCATAAAGCTTTTACTTGTGTAGGTGTGAGAACCGACAAGAATCGGTACCAAGAGTGCTATTTCATTGTCCGCATTTGAGTGAACCTGATTCATCTTCAACATCGGTGAAAGGTACATTGGTATAAGTTCTTTTCCGTTCAACCACTCACATTTTGCTTGGAATGATGGATAGGCCAAGTTCTTCTACCAACCCACTCTTCAACGAGCAAGACGACGACATGTCTTCATATGTCACCAAGAACCACCTATTTGGTGCACAACGGCGTTGCACCAAGAACAACAAGCAATGAGCGACCGCATCGACAACCTCGCCACCGACTTGCGACTCTCCGAGCAACGTACAAGAGACTACTTCGACAACAAGTTCGAGGCTCACAAGGAAGAGAATGATGCAAGAATGGACGAGATCCGCGCGTTGATGAAAAACCGGCGTCATTCAACTTCTTCATCATCAAGACGGAGCCGCTCGAGTCGACATTCCGACGACACCTTCTACGACTCAAGTACACCGTCATCGAACACTCTTGACGAGCAGCGGCAAGACCGTCATGCATCTCGCAACCCGCTACATGTCAAGCATTCACAAGAGCAAGTTGATGATCAAGTTCCTCGTCCTCAATCTAATCAAGAGGCTTTTGCTCAAGCTCAAGAACGACAACGTCTTCGTCGTCAACAAGAGGAAGAACGAGCACGTCTCCACCAAGACGAACAAGATGCCAAGGCTCAACGTCTTCAACAACAACAACGTGAAGCGCAAGCTCTTGAGGCGCAACATGCCCTTCAAGAATCAAGTAGAGCCTTCGCCAACCGCAATCGCGAACGGAGCAATCAAGAGGAAGCCCTTCGAGAAGAAATCCAAGAGAGGAACTACCAACCTCATGCACAACGACAAGTTCCTCAAGCTCCTCCACAAGCTCGTCAAGGTCCACCTCAACCTCAAGTTTAACAAGGGCAAGTTGATCATGGTCTTCCTCCGCGCCAAGAGCAACATGAAGACGAATACAATCCACGCCAAGGACGTCATCATCAACATCGCCAACAACACAATGAAGAGCAACACTACGGCAAGCTAAAATTCACCATGCCCAAGTTCAATGGAAGCAATGACCCCGAAGACTACCTCTCATGGGCATTGAAGGTTGACAAAATCTTCCGCTTGCACAACTACGATGAAGCGAAGAAAATCGCTATGGCATCACTTGAGTTCCAAGACTATGTGCTCATATGGTGGGAACAAATCATTGAGCGATTTACAAGCAAGAGGTGAACCTCCAATCACCACTTGGGCTCAAATGAAGGATGTCATGAGAGCACGTTTTGTGCCAACCTACTACAACCGCGACCTCTTCAAGAAACTCCAACTACTCAAGCAAGGAACAAAGAGCATTGAAGAATATTACAAGGAAATGGAGATAGCCATGATTCGAGCCAATGTCAAGGAAGATGATGAGCAAACTATGGCACGTTTCTTGAATGGACTCAATCATCCTTCAAGAAGATCGCCGACTTCCAACCATACTCATCCCTCATTGAGCTCGTGCATCAAGCTACAAAGGCGGAACGCCAAGTACAAGATGACTTCAAGTACGCCAAGTACTCATCCAAGACCTCTGACTTCTCCAACAACCAAGCGTCAACGACTCCTTCAACATCTACATCAACCAAACTTTCTTCAAGAAACGACGACAAGTCAAGTTACAAGAAGACTTCGACAAGCTCAAGTCGTCCTCCTCCTACTACAAGCAACATCAAGCCGCGTGCTTCATCCTCTACTCCGACCGATGAGACCATCAAGACAAGCTCCTTCAAGTGCTTCACTTGCGGCGGCCGAGGCCACAAGTCATACGAATGTACCAACAAGCGCACCATGATCCTCAACGACGATGGCACATATGACTCCATGAGTGAAGAGGAGATGGAAGCTCTTGAGCAAGTGGCCATGCACCGGCAAGTGAACGAAGAAGAAGATCATCAAGTCTTTTGTGATGAGGATTCGAGCCCCGCCTCGTTGTCTCCAAGGTCTTGACTCTTCAACATCAACAAGAAGAAGACCAACGATGCCACATCTTCCACACAAAAGCCGGCATCAATGGACGGTCCATCAAGGTCATCATCGATGGAGGTAGTTGCCACAACTTGGCAAGTGAAGAACTATGCTCCAAGCTCCAATTGGTTAAGAGGAAGCACCCGCACCCCTACAAGGTTCAATGGCTAAGTGACTCCGGCACTATATGAGTCGAGCATACGGTCCAAGTCTCCTTCAAAATTGGTGCTTATGAAGACACATTGGAATGTGATGTGGTCCCAATGACCGTTTGCCACCTACTTCTAGGTCGACCATGGCAATTCGACCGTGGTGTCATCCACAATGGGCGCACCAATCACTATAGCTTCAAGATGAAAGGGAAGGAATATGTGCTACGACCTATGTCTCCTACTCAAGTGATAGCCGATAAGCAAGCCACACATCATAGAGAAAAGAGTGAGAAAGTGATCCACCCAAAAGTGAGTGAGAGCCACAAGCCAAATTTGAGCGACTCTTCGCCTAGAGAGAAAAACCTCATTCTATTTGCCACCAAAAGTGAGATGAGAGAAATGTGTGAGAACCCATCGAGTGTGATGCACTTTATCCTTGTGTGCAAGGATGGACAACCAAAAACTAACACCATTCACGAGCTACCTTTGGCGTTTCAATCTCTTTTGCAGGAATTTCAAGATGTTTTTCCCGATGAGCTACCTCCGGGTGTACCTCCTCTTCGAGGGATAGAGCATCGAATTGACCTCATCCCCGGAGCACCTCTACCAAACAAAGCTCCATACCGAGTCAATCCGGAAGAAACCAAGGAGATTCAACGGCAAGTACAACAACTCATCGACAACGGTCATGTATGCGTGAAAGCTTAAGCCCTTGTGCCGTTCCCGTTATTCTTGTGCCTAAGCCCGATGGAAGTTTCCGCTTGTGCTCGATTGTAGACCTATCAATGCTATTACCGTTCGATATAGGCATCCCATTCCTCGCTTAGATGACATGCTTGATGAACTTAGTGGAGCCAACTTTTCTCAAAAATTGATCTTAAAAGTGGCTATTATCAAATCCGCATACAAGAGGGTGATGAATGGAAAACTGCTTTCAAAACCAAATTTGGTTTATATGAATGGTTAGTGATGCCTATGGGTCTTCCGGAAGCTCCCGGTACTTTTGTGCGTCTTATGCATCATGTGCTTCGTCCTTATATTGGAGTCTTTGTTGTGGTTTACTTTGATGATATTCTTGTGTTTAGCAAAACCATGAAAGAGCACATCAATCATGTAAAATCTGTGTTGCAAACTCTTCGCAAGGAAAGCCTTTATGCAAACTTGAAAAAATGCACTTTTGGAGTTGGCAAAGTGGTTTTCTTGGGTTTTCTAGTTTCCTCAAAGGGTGTCCATGTTGATGAATCTAAAATTGAAGCAATTAAAACTTGGCCCCAACCCACCAATTTGCAACAAGTGCGAAGTTTTCTTGGTCTTGCGGGTTTCTATCGTCGCTTTGTGAAAGATTTTAGCACAATTGCCGCTCCTTTGCATGCTTTGAGCAAGAAGAATACTCCCTTTGTTTGGGGAACTTTGCAATCAACCGCTTTTGATGAGCTCAAGTCTTTGCTTACTCATGCTCTGATTCTTGCTTTGCCCAATTTTGACAAAACTTTTGAGGTTCATTGTGATGCAAGTGGTACCGGAATTGGCGGAGTTTTGATGCAAGAAAAACGAGCCATTGCTTATTTTAGTGAAAAACTCTCCGGTGCTCAACTTAATTATCCCATCTATGACAAAGAATTGTATGCTTTAGTGCGTGTGCTACATGTTTGGGAACATTACCTTAGACCTCATGAGTTTGTCATCCATACCGATCATGAAACGCTTAAGTACCTCAAAGGTCAAACTAAATTGAACAAGCGACATGCCAAATGGAGTGAATTCATTGAATCTTTTCCTTATGTGATCAAGTACATTAAGGGTAAAGAAAATGTAGTTGCCGACGCGCTTTCACGCATATGCATGCTTGTCACTCAACTTGAGTTGAATGTTATTGGCTTTGAGCATATAAAAGACTTGTATGAGCATGATCCATCTTTTGCTTCTCCTTATGCTAAGTGTTTGGCGACGTACGTCTTGGGAACAATATTACATCATGGATGGTTATCTTATGAGAGCTAACAAACTTTGCATTCCCGAGTCTTCTCTTCGTTTGCTCCTTTTGCAAGAGGCTCATGGAGGCGGACTCATGGGACACTTTGGACGCGACAAGACATTCGCCACGCTCTCCAACAACTACTTTTGGCCCAAGATGTTCCGCCACGTCTCACGCTTCACCAACCGATGCTACACATGTCATAAAGCTAAGTCTAAAGCCCAATCTCATGGTCTTTACATGCCCTTCCAAGTCCATATAAACCATGGGAAGACATTAGTATGGATTTTGTACTCGGTTTGCCTAGGACTCAAAATGGCAAGGATTCCGTCTTTGTTGTTGTGGATAGATTTTCTAAGATGGCACATTTCATACCTTGCAACAAGATAGACGATGCTTCACATGTTGCCAATCTCTTTTGTAGGGAAATCTTGCGACTCCATGGCGTACCAAAGACAATCGTCTCCGATCGTGACGTCAAGTTCTTGAGTTACTCGGAAGACCCTATGCGCCAAGCTCGGAATCAAGCTCTTGTTCTCCTCGGCATACCATCCTCAAACCGATGGCCAAAGCGGAGGTGACGAACCGCACACTATCCACTCTACTTGGCGTCTTGATAAAGAAGAACATCAAGGAATGGGAAGCATGTCTACCCATCGCCGAAATGCGCCTACAATCGTGCAAGACACTCAACTACCGGCAAGTCCCCTTTCGAGGTCGTCTACGGTTTCAACCCGTTGTCCCCATTGGACATTCTACCTCTTCCTCTCCAAGAGCGCACCAACATGGATGCAACTGAACGAGCAAGCTACATCAAGAAGATGCACGAAGACACAAGGCACACCATTGAGCGCCAAGTACAACGTCAAGCAAACAAGCTCAACGCCAACAAGCAAACCATCGTCTTCAACATCGGTGATCTCGTGTGGCTACACCTTCGCAAGGACCGCTTCCCCAAAGAACGCAAGTCCAAGCTTCTCCCTCGAGCCGATGGACCTTTCAAGGTGCTAGCACGCTACAACGACAACGCCTACAAGATTGACCTACCTCGAGACAAATACAACGTGAGCGACATCTTCAAAGTCAAGGACCTCGCACCATTCCATGGAGATGAAGCTTTTGATCCGAGGTCGGATCTCTCCCAAGGGGGGGAGATGATGCGGAGCATCCCACGATCATCCCCATGGACTTACAACTGTCTCATCAAGAGCCAAGAGGACCCATGACACGAGCTAGAGCTAGAGCTCTCGAGAACGAGGTGACCTCTTTCCTTATTGATATCGCATATGATCCTCTCGAGACATGGCTACTACCTAAGTCCGATATGCTATGCATGATTAGGTGTCAATGGGATCCTCCCGAGGACACACGTGAAGATGGACAAGCCACCAATTCCGCGGATGAAGAGAACCAGCGGAGAAGGCCAAGAACACCTTCCGTGCCACGGACATCCGGCCATGGCCGGACATCCGGCCCCGAGCTTCTACCTCAACAGGATCCCATCTGGCCATGTCTCGGGCGGACATCCGGCGTCAAGCCGGACATCCGCCCCAGCCCGGATATCCGGGCCCCACTGAAATCCGGCGCCTTTCCGATTCGACCGAAACGGTCGCCCAGCCGGACATCCGGCCTTGGCGGACATCCGGCTCTTCCGAAGCCGGATATCCGGCCCCCTCGCCGAAATCCGGCCCCCATCACCGATTGCGTTTGGAAGACCCTTGGCCGGACATCCGGCCCCTAGTCCGGACATCCGGCGTCTCGAAAGCCGGACATTCGGCCCGACGCCCGGACGTCCGGCCTCCCCTGCCTGCGCGCAGTGCCTCAGGGCCTTGTCCCTTGTACCCCGTCGCCCGAGACTATATATACTTATTCCCTTTCCTCTTTCTATGGTTAGCATTGGATTAGCTCATATTCTTGTGTGAGAGCCTTTGCTCATCCACTTGGCTACTTCTCCACCGAGATCGGGACCTCTCAGAGAAGATCCCCAAGCGGATTCAAGACCCCCTTCTAGGGTGGACCCCTCAAGGCCTCCTCACGGAGAAGAACGGTTACCTTTTGTATCTTACCTTTGTTGATCTTGAATCTTGTGCCACTCTATGCGATCGATAATCTAGCACTTGTGTGATTGATCTCTTGTCGGTTTCGTGATCTCTCTCTCGTTTCCTCCGTGTTTCCCTCTTGTTCTTCCGCGTGTTCTTCGTGATTCCCCGTAGGATCCGCTCCAACGTGAAAGATCATCCACGTAGGGTTCCGCCCTACATCACTCGTGCTATTCAATCCGATGTGACATCACTCCTATTTGATTTCCCCTTTCCTTCAAGTGAGACATGGCTACTACCTAAGTGCGAGACACTATGCGTGATCAGGTACAACGTTCAAGCCAAGGAACCCGGAGCTGAAGAAGAAACGAGAGGCGTCAACTCTCTGGACAGCCCGGAACTTCTGGCCTCAGCCCGGAACTTCCGGCCCCCGGAGCTTCCGGCCCCCGACGACATCGACCAGCCCGGCCGTGCCAACATTCTGGTTAGCCCGAAACCAGCCCGGAACCCGGCCCGGACCTTCCGGCCCCCAGAACTTCCGGCCCGCCCGGACCTTCCGGCCCCCAGAAACCAGCCGAGCTCCACCCGCGCCAACTCTCGGCTTAGGCCGGACCCTGCCCGGACCTTCCGGCGCCCGGAACTTCCGGCCTAGCCCGGAACTTCCGGCCGCCCTCGACCGACCACACAGGCCGAGGCCCGTGTACCCTTTCGTCCTGTAAACTATAAATACTCTCCCACCTCCTCCTAGTTAGGGTTAGCATTGGTTTTAGCTCATCTTTGGTGTGAGAGCCCTTGCTCATCCACTTGGTACTTCTCCTCGGAGTTCACGACCTCTTCGGAGAAGATCCCCAAGCGGATTCAAGACCCCTCTAGGGTGGACCCCATCAAGACCTCCTCACGGAGAAGATCGGCTACTCGTGTATCTTTCCTTTGTTGATTTTGAATCTTGTGCTACCTTATGTGTTCGGTGATCTAGCCCTTGTGTAATCGAAACTTGTCGGTTTAGTGTTCCTCTTTTGTGTTTTCCCTTGTGTTCTTCCGCCCGTTCGTCGTGTTTCCCCCGTAGGATCCCCTCCAAACGTGAAAGATCTCCGATTAGGGTTCCACCCTACATCATCTTGGTATCATGAGCCACGTTGATCACGTTTTTGGAGCCCCTACCCCATGTTTTCTAGCTTGATTTTGTTGTTTTCGTCCTAAATCCGAAAATTCCCCACCAAAAATAGCCCCAAATTTTTTTGTGATTTGTTGGTGTGATGAAATTTTGTTGGATTTGATCCGTGGATTTGCTTTGCTTCGAGTGGATCTAGCATCCCTACCCTTCTTCCCTTCTAATTCCTTCTTTTTCCCCTCAGAATTTGGGTCTTTTCCCCAATTTTTCCGCCCAAACCCTCGATCCCGAAGTCCCTGTTCTTGGCAGAATCCCGCCCACCGGAACATCCGGCCCAGCCCGGAACTTCCAGCCCCCGGACCTTCCGGCCCAGCCCGGAACTTCCAGACCCCGGACCTTCCGTCTTGCCCGGACCTTCCGGCCTAGACAGAAAGGTCGCGCATCTTCGGTGACCCCCGCCTCTTCGGCAACTTCGACCTCGGTGCAGCGGCATCTTCACCAACGTACTGAAGACCGTGCATCACATCATCGTCCACATCCGCATCCGTTTAGAACCTCTACCGTAAGCAAGGACGGTAATCTCGACGACATCTTTGTCCAAACCTTGCCATTGCATTGATAAACATCATAGCCATCTTTTGCGTTGCTTACCCATCGAGACTAGCCATTGAGTATTGCAGGCAACGTGACTTGTGCACATTAGTGATCATACTCCATAGCAAACATACCATACCACCGCGATGCATATCTTGGAATCCATTTGTGTGTCACAAAGTTGTCATAGCATACACAATTGCTATCTTGGTTCGTGAAGTTTTGCATGAGAAAAGAGCTCAAAAGTGAAAGAGCCACCCAAGCTTTTAAGCAAAGAGGAAGATAAGCAAAGAGCTTATGAGCAAGAACCATAGCATCATACCACATTAAGATTGTCATATTGGATCATCTTGGATCATAGTACCGAAATACCATACATATAGCACACGTGGGATAGAGATAGTTGCATTTTTGCCTAGTAGGTTGTGCACAAGTTCTGTGTCCGCGTATTGTGCAATTGTGCTAGCGTCTCTCTAGTATTGTGCAACAAGAGCATCTTCGTGGATTCCACATTTTGGCTCACTTTTGGTTTGCACAATCCCACTTATCTAGTTGTGTGTGTGTTTCCGTGTACCCCTACTTGCTTGGTCAACTTGTTGCATTTGCAAATTTGTGAATCTTTTCCAACATTATTGAATCTCACTTACGATTACATTAAATTTTGTGCCACCATCCTCACCAAGCTCCACCATAAGCTTTTATTTGTGTAGGTGTGAGAACCGACAAGGATTGGTACCAATAGTGCTATTTCATTGTCGGCATTTGGGTGAACTTGATTCATCATCAACATCGGTCAGAGGTACATTGGTATAAGTTCTTCTCCTTCTACCATTCACATATTCTTCTTGGAATGATGGATAGGCCAAGTACCTCTACCAACCCACTCTTCATCGAGCAAGACGACGACATGTCATCATACGTCACCAAGAGCCACCTCTTTGTTGCACAACGAGCGTTACATCAAGAGCAACAAGCAATGAGCGACCGCATCGACAACCTCACCACCGACTTGCGACTCTCCGAGCAGCGTACAAGGGACTACTTCGACAACAAGTTCGACGCGCACAAACAAGAGAATGATGCAAGAATGGACGAGATCCGCGCCTTGATGAAGAACCGACATCATTCCACTTCGTCATCATCAAGACGGGGCCGCTCAAGTCGACACTCCGACGACACCTTCTACGACTCAAGTACACCGTCATCGAACACTGATGAGGACATCAATACCATTGTTACACCCATAGCCCCTACTATTACATATAATGGACCAATTACTAGAGCTCGCGCACGCCAATTAAATTACTAGAGCTCGCGCACGCCAATTAAATTACCAGGTACTTTCGTTTCTTGGTAATTATTCTAATGTTCATGAGAATATGATGCTGCCTAAATTGGATACATTTGTTTTGCTTACAAATGAAGGGCCTAGCTTGGAGAAGGATGAACATTGGAGCAAGAACAAGCATGGAGTTGATGGCATGTGCACGGGGAACAAGAACGGAGTTACAAGTGATGATTTCAGGACTTTGAAGCCACCATAAGGAGTGAATGAAGCCTTGGACGAAATATACAAGATGCCACTTCATAAATTTCGTCCAGAGGCTATTCTAGGTGCTGCTTCACCTTATTATTGGGCCAGGCCCATGTAATTTCGAAATACATAAGTATAGGCTGTTTTTAGAGTCCGTATGTGTGGGGAAACAAGAGATAGGGTTGGTTTCGGACCCCTTCCCCAAGGGCCACGAAATTCTCCCCCCCCCCCTCTTTCTCCATATATACTGATCCTTAGAGCACCGTTTAGACTTTGGGTTTTGTTTAGATTAAAAGTTCGCCATAGCTGCAACTTTGCGTACTTCGTTTGTGTTCAACGACCAGACAAAGGTGTAACAGAACCCCACCTTGATCAATAAAGCTTTCATCTTATATTCGCAATATCCAGATTGCAATCTCAGTTTCTTGCTTGTTCTTCGTTTGCTCGCAGGAAACAAACCCTCGTGGTTAGGTTGATCGTGCTCCAGCGTGGTCCATAACCTCTCGGAATTGGTTTAACAATTGCTAAGGCGCGACGTCCTCGCACGTTCGTAGTCGGATCGTCAAAGTCGATTTCCACCAAAGCAATATCCATCATCTCATCGAAAGACGGGACACCTTTGCCCCTATCAAACACCCTTCGACGAGCCGCGCGTCAAGACCGTCATGCATCTCGCAACCCGCTACATGACAAGCATTCACGAGAGCAAGTCGATGAGCAAGTCCCTCGTCCTCAATCAAACCAAGCCGCTTTTGCCCAAGCTCAAGAACTACAACGACTAAGGCGCCAAGAGGAAGAACGAGCGCGTCTACATCAACACGAACAAGATGCCGAGGCTCAACGTCTTCAACAACAACAACGAGAAGCGCAAGCTCTTGAGGCGCAACGTGCCCTTCAAGATTCAAGTCGAGCCATCGCCAACCGCAATGGCGAGCGGCACAATCAAGAGGAAGCCCTTCGAGAAGAAATCCAAGAGAGGAACTACCAACCACGTGTGCAACGTCAAGTCCCTCAAGCTCCTCAACAAGATCGTCAAGCTCCACCTCAACCTCAAGTTCAACAAGAGCAAGTTGATCATGGACTTCCTCCACACCAAGAGCAACAAGAAGATGATTGTCATCCACGTCAAGGGCGTCATCATCCTCGACCACAACAAAATGAAGAGCACCGATATGGAAAGCTCAAATTCACCATGCCCAAGTTCAACGGAAGCAATGACCCCGAAGAGTACCTCTCACGGGCATTAAAGGTCGACAAAATCTTTCGTTTTCACAACTATGAGGAAGAGAATAAGATTGCTATGGCCTCACTTGAGTTCCAAGACTATGTGCTCATATGGTGGAAACAAATCATTGAGAGACGACAAGCAAGAGGTGAACCTCCAATCACTAATTGGGCTCAAATGAAGGATGTCATGAGAGCACGTTTTGTGCCAACCTGATGTAGGGCGGAACCCTACGTGGATGATCATTCACGTTGGAGCGGATCCTACGGGAAATCAAGAAGAACACGCGGAAGAACAAGAGGGAAACACGGAGGAAACAAGAGAGAAATCACTAAACCAACAAACCGATCACATAAAGTGGCTCAAGATTCAAAATCAACAAAGGAAAGATACAAACGGTAGCCGTTCTTCTCCGTGAGGAGGCCTTGATGGGGTCCAGGGGGTCTTGAATCCTCTTGGGGGATCTTCTCCGTAGAGGTCCTGATCTCCGAGGAGAAGTAGCCAAGTGGATGAGCAAAGGCTCTCACACAAAAAATGAGCTAATCAAATGCTACCTTAGAAACAGGAAGGGGATGGAGTATATATAGTCTAGGGTGCAAAGGGGTACATGGGACTCGTCCCGGATACCTTACTGCAGTGACGAGGGAGGCGGATGTCCAAGGCGTCGGGCGGATGTCCGGGCGTCGGGCGGATGTCAAGGGCCATGAGGCGCCGGATGTCCGGGCTATCCGGCCGGATGTCCGGTTGGGCGCCACTTCGCCGAATTGGGTGAGAGGTGCCGGATTTCGGGCCAGGCGGATATCCGGAGGGGCGGATGTCGGGGTAGGACGCCGGATGTCCGGGCCAACCAGCCTTGGGCAGCTTAGGCGTCTTGAGGTGGATGCTCCAGGGCGGATGTCCGGCACAGGAGTTGAACTTGCCCGTTCCGTTGGTTCTCTTCATCCATGGACTTGGTGGCTTGTCCGTCTTCACGTGCACCCTGGAGGTTCCCTTGACACCTAATCATGCATAGCATATCGGACTTAGGTAGTAGCCATGTCTCGAGTGGATCATATGTGATATCAATAAGGAAGGAAGTCACCTCGTTCTCGAGCTCTAGCTCTAGCTCGTGTCATGGGTCCTCTTGGCTCTTGATGAGGCGGTTGTGGATGCATGGGGATGATCGTGGGATGCTCCGCATCATCTCCCCCCCCCCTTGGGAGAGATCCGACCTCGGATCAAAAGCTTCATCTCCATGGAATGGTGCGAGGTCCTTGATGTTGAAGATGTCGCTCACGTTGTATTTGTCTCGAGGTAGGTCGATCTTGTAAGCGTTGTCGTTGTAGCGTGCTAGCACCTTGAAAGGTCCATCGGCTCGAGGGAGAAGCTTGGACTTGCGTTCTTTGGGGAAGCGGTCCTTGCGAAGGTGTAGCCACACTAGATCACCAATGTTGAAGACGATGGGTTGCTTGTTGGCGTTGAGCTTGGTTGCTTGACGTTGTACTTGGCGCTCAATGGTGTGCCTTGTATCCTCGTGCATTTTCATGATGTAGCTTGCTCGTGCACTCGCATCCATGTTGGTGCGCTCTTGGAGAGGAAGTGGTAGAATGTCCAATGGGGACAACGGGTTGAAACCGTGAAGCGACCTCGAAGGGGACTTGCCGGTAGTTGAATGTCTTGCACGATTGTAGGCGTGCTTTCGGCGATGGGTAGACATGCTTCCCACTCCTTGATGTTCTTCTTGATCAAGACACGAAGTAGAGTGGATAGTGTGCGGTTCGTCACCTCCGTTTGGCCGTCGGTTTGAGGATGGTATGCCGAGGAGAACAAGAGCTTGATTCGAGCTTGCCGCATAGGGTCTTCCAAAAGTAACTCAAGAACTTGACGTCACGATCGAAGGCGATTGTCTTTGATGCCATGGAGTCGCAAGATTTCCCTACAAAAGAGATTTGCAACATGTGAAGCATCGTCTATCTTGTTGCAAGGAATGAAATGTGCCATCTTAGAAAATCTATCCACAACAACAAATACGGAATCCTTGCCATTTTGAGTCCTAGGCAAACCAAGTACAAAATCCATACTAATGTCTTCCCATGGTTGATAAGGAATAGGAAGAGGCATGTAAAGACCATGAGATTGAGCTTTAGACTTAGCTTTGTGACATGTATAGCATCGGGTGGTGAAGCGTGAGACGTCGCGGAACATCTTGGGCCAAAAGTAGTTGTTGGAGAGCGTGGCGAATGTCTTGTCACGTCCAAAGTGTCCCATGAGTCCGCCTCCATGAGCCTCTTGCAGAAGGAGCAAACAAAGAGAAGACCCGGGAATGCAAAGTTTGTTAGCTCTCATAAGATAACCATCCTTGATGTAATATTGTTCCCAAGAAGTATGCGTCAAACACTTAGCATAAGGAGAAGCAAAAGATGGATCATGCTCATACAAGTCTTTTATATGCTCAAAACCAATAGCATTCAACTCAAGTTGAGTGACAAGCATGCATATGCGTGAAAGCGCGTCGGCAACTACATTTTCTTTACCCTTAATGTACTTGATCACATAAGGAAAAAATTCAATGAATTCACTCCATTTTGCGTGACGCTTATTTAATTTAGTTTGACCTTTGAGGTACTTAAGCGTTTCATGATCGGTATGGATGAAAAACTCATGAGATCTAAGGTAATGTTCCCAAACATGTAGCACACGCACTAAAGCATACAATTCTTTGTCATAGATGGGATAATTAAGTTGAGCACGGAGAGTTTTTCACTAAAATAAGCAATGGCTCGTTTTTCTTGCAGCAAAACTCCGCCAATTCGGTACCACTTGCATCACAATGAACCTCAAAAGTTTAAATCAAAATTGGGCAAAGCAAGAATCGGAGCATGAGTAAGCAAAGACTTGAGCTCATCAAAAGCGGTTGATTGCAAAGTTCCCCAAACAAAGGGAGTATTCTTCTTACTCAAGGCATGCAAAGGAGCGACAATTGTGCTAAGATCTTTCAGAAAGCAACGATAAAAACCCGCAAGACCAAGAAAACTTCGCACTTGTTGCAAATTGGTGGGTTGGGGCCAAGTTTTAATTGCTTCAATTTTAGATTCATCAACATGGACACCCTTTGAGGATACTACAAAACCCAAGAAAACCACCTTGTCAACTCCAAAAGTGCATTTTTTCAAGTTTGCATAAAGGCTTTCCTTGCGAAGAGTTTGCAACATAGATTTTACATGATTGATGTGCTCTTTCATGGTTATGCTAAACACAAGAATATCATCAAAGTAAACCACAACAAAGACTCCAATGTAAGGACGAAGCACATGATGCATAAGGCATACGAAAGTACCGGAGCCTCCGAAAGACCCATAGGCATCACTAACCACTCATATAAACCAAATTTGGTTTTGAAAGCAGTTTTCCATTCATCACCCTCTTGTATGCGGATTTGATAATAGCCACTTTTAAGGTCAATTTTTGAGAAAAGTTGGCTCCATTAAGTTCATCAAGCATATCATCTAAGCGAGGAATGGGATGCCTATAGCGAACGGTAATAGCATTTATAGGTCTACAATCGGAACACAAGCGAAAACTTCCATCGGGCTTAGGCACAAGTATAACGGGAACGGCACAAGGGCTTAAACTTTCACGTACATGACCATTGTCGATTAGTTGTTGTACTTGCCGTTGAATCTCCTTGGTTTCTTCGGGATTGACTCGGTATGGAGCTTTGTTTGGTAGGGGCGCTCCGGGGATGAGGTCGACTCGATGCTCAATGCCTCGAAGAGGAGGTAGACCCGGAGGTAGCTCATCGGGGAAAACATCTTGAAATTCCTGCAAAAGAGATTGTAACACCAAAGGTAGCTCGTGAATGGTGTTAGTTTTTGGTTCTCCATCCTTGCACACAAGGAGAAAGTGCATCACACTCGATGGGTTCTCACAACTTCTCTCATCTCACTTTTGGTGGCAAATAGGATGAGGTTTTTCTCTCTAGGCGAAGAGGCGCTCAAGTTTGCCTTGTGGCTCTCACTCACTTTTGGTTGGATCACTTTCTCACTCTTGTCTCTATGATGGGTGGCTTGCTTGTCGGCTATCACTTGAGTAGGAGACATAGGTCGTAGCACATATTCCTTCCCTTTCATCTTGAATCTATAGTGATTGGTGCACCCATTGTGGATGACACCACGGTCGAATTGCCATGGTCGACCTAGAAGTAGGTGGCAAACGGTCATTGGGACCACATCACATTCCAACGTGTCTTCATAAGCACCAATTTTGAAGGAGACTTGGACCGTATGCTCGACTTCGTATAGTCTTGAGTCACTTAGCCATTGAACCTTGTAGGGATGTGGGTGCTTCATCTTGTCCAATTGAAGTTTGGAACATAGTTCTTCACTTGCCAAGTTGTGGCAACTACCTCCTTCGATGATGACCTTGACGGACCTTTCGTTGATGCCGGCCTTTGTATGGAAGATGTGGCATCTTTGGTCGTCTTCTTGTTGATGTTGAAGGGTCAAGACCTTGGAGACAACTAGAGCGGGGCTCGAATCCTCATCGCAAAAGACTTGATCATCTTCATCTCCGTTCACTTGCCGATGCATGGCCACTTGATCAAGGGCTTCCATCTCCTCATCACTCATTGAGTCATAGGTGCCGTCGTCGTTGAGGATCATGGTGCGCTTGTTGGTGCATTCGTAGGACTTGTGGCCTCGGCCGCCGCAAGTGAAACACTTGAAGGAGCTTGTTTTGATGGTCTCATCGGTCGGAGTGGTGATGAAGCACGCGGCTTGAAGTTGCTTGTAGTAGGAGGAGGACGACTTGAACTTGTCATGTATAACGACCGAATCTGATAAGATTCGATGTCTCTGCTCACTTGTGCTAGTCCTGGATCCACTCGCTAGCACACACGGTACATATGAATATCAAATAACAAGTGCATCATTTACTACAACGTATGATCCAGAATTTATAAATAAAGTATTACAAACCGAATAGCACATGGCTAACTTATTCAATAATAACGGCGGAAAGGTAGCATAATCAGCAGCGAGTCCATCAATGCCTTTGGAGAACATGTCGGTGAAGACTACGCAACCCTCTGTATCTCACTGATCATCTGAAAATCCTGCAACATGATAAGTTGCAGCCACAAGGGTCAATACATTGAATGTATTGGCAAATCACACAATATGATAGAGCAAACCTACATCCACAAAGCAATTTATGACAAACAAAACACACTAGTTTGGAGAAGAATGTCTTCACCTACCTCCACTACCTGAACTTACAACCGTCTCTAATTTACTCGCCCAAGATAACCCAAAGATTTTAAATAAACATGACAAGAACTTCAGAAGTATGTCTCAAGTGCGCTCTGTCAGTGGCGCATTCTCTAGGAACAATAGAGCGCTCTGCCAAGGACGCATTCACCTGATTTAAGTTCCGAAAACTAAACCTCGCCTCAAGTGCGCTCTGTCAATGGCGCATTCTCTAGGGACAATAGAGCGCTCTGCCAGTGACGCATTCACCTGGTTAATGATCCCGAGCCTACGGCTATAAACACTCACCACTTTCATGGATCACTCGACGGGATCACTCGACACATGCCCGCGTCTACCATAGCAAGTTGATCACACCATCACATACCACAATCAACAACAAAACATGGTAACACGGAATACACATATCAAGCCAAACATATAACATAGCATAAAACCACACACACATAGCAGAATATAGGATAAGCAAAATCAAAAGTGCAAACTTGCCTTGAACGGTGTTGAAGTACTCTAACGCTTAATTCCGATCCGCTTCACACTCCGGACAATCTATACGATAACAAAGGCACCGATAAATAAACCGTACTCACATAACACCACAATAAAGTCAACAGCAAAGAATTCAAATAAAAACTTAATTAACAGAATATATCAGTAGTTATATATTATCTACATGCTAGTAGGATCACAATGCAAAAAGAATAAACTCATTTGGATCTACGGTTTTAAAGATATGGCCTCCGGAAGTTTGAATTCAAATTTAAACCAATTCAAATTTAAAGAGTTCAAAAATGTGAAATTTTGGTTCTACGGTATTCTTCTGGTCACTACGAGTACACAGGAAAAAGAATCGATGAATTTGGAGTTACGGATCGCAAGATAAACCTAAATGAAAATATTATATGAAATCTGCCCAAAAGAATTGTGCCAAAAAGTGTTCCTGGAAGAACTGTTGCGGCTGCTGTGGCGTTGCCACGTGGCGCATTACTGGTGGCTATTGCCTGTCCGCCAGGAGGCTTAAACGGCGAACGGTCACAATTTAAAGGAAAACGATTCGGCAATAAAAAAAACAGAGGCGACCTAATTTCAGTGGTCGGATGAAGATCGGACGGACGGGGATGCTCACTGGAGAACAGAGGAGGGATTGTCGCCGGACTTGAAGAAGACGGCGCTGGCGCCTCGGGCGGCGATGGTGGCGCCCGCTCGGTGGTCTCTGAACTCCGTATGGTGGCGTATGAGACGCGTAGCTCATGGCGGTATCGAAGACGTCGGAAACGGCGTCGATGGCGGCGGGGCAGCGAAAGAAGGTGGCTGGAGTCACGCTGGCGGCGAGAGCTTCGGATCGAAGTCCTTGCGCTCGGTTCGGTACTCTCCTGTGCGATGCAGAGGGTCAAGGAGATAGAGGAGATCATGACGAAAATACCAGGAGCAATAGGAGGTGCTGGGACCCACTGTAGGCGACGAAAACGACGACGGCGGAGGTCAGCAGCGGTGGAACTCTGGCGAGATCGCGAAATCAACCTAGGGCACGGGAGGCGGTGATTTTGGCAAAACTCGGAAGAGGAGGACTCGGGGAATATTTATACGGAGGGTGGGAGGCGAGATCTGCAAGATCCGAGCCGAATCCACGGAGGATTTGGATCGGGATTGGTCTCCAGGAAGAACACGCTGGAGGTAGGGGATGAGGGAAAAAAACAAAAAATAAAGGCTGCCGCCTGCTGTGCGGAAATGGGCGAAGGCTGCTAAGCGGGCTGCTTAGCTGCAGCAGCGAAGCCCAGTTGAGCCCTTTATGCGGGCCGTCTGCGTAGTCTGTTGGTTTTTATAAACCTAGCTACTGAGAGATAAATAAAGCTCAAAACAAAACTAAACTGAAAATATAAAATAACAGAAACACACACAGTAAAATATTATATCTATATTAGAAAACAGTGAACATTTTTACAACACAAATTAAATTTTGAAAATTTATTTTATGCAAAACAAGCACATAAAGAGCAACATAATAACCACTATAAAACAATTTTGAGTTTCTATAAAGACAAAATAATTTAGGTAGACACCAGAATATATTCTTAGCATTTTCCATAAATAATTAATAGGCGAGAAGTCATATTATCTCCACTCCAAATATTTTTGCCTTGAGTAGGAAAACACTTTGAATAAACAATAATAATAATAAGTCAAATATGCATAGAAATCATGATGACAAAGAATGATCCTATTAACATTCCAAATCTGAAAATTTGGGATGTTACAAATCTACCCCCCTTAGAATGAATCTCGTCCTCGAGATTCGAGTTGGCTAGCAAGGTTAAAGATGGGAACTTGACATAATCCATATTCCAAATATCGAGGCTTACTCATTGCATATTTCCAAATCTCCCTTGATATGACTAAATATGATGCATCAATGCTGATAGAACAGTCACAATACTTTGATCTTAATTAAGAATCTTACCAAAGACAGGTGCATTATCTGGTCTTCCTACCCTCATGTGATTCACATGTCCACTTTCGAAATGATCAATCTCCTTCTCTCCAGAATTCCCATTGTCATAATTCATTTTTCTTCTCAGGACAGTTTGTTGAATAGTGTCCTGGGTTCCTGCATCTGTAGCAAAGTGGCGGCTTAGATCCTTCTTTGTGGGTGTCGAAAGGTCACAGTCGTTGTTGCCATTCCTCCGAGCATTGTGGTTGTGTCCATTGTTGTTGTGATGATTATGCCCATCATGGTTATGACTATTATAAATGTCCACTTCGTAATCATAGTACTCGAAGATGTTGATGCATTACGATGCTTCCGTTGTCCTCGAAATTGAACTCTGTGTCACTCGCCTTCCTCTTGCGGTTCTCCACCTCTAGAAACTTGCCTTCAAGTACAATAGCCTTATCAATAAGCTCCCGACAATTGTTGAATGTCGCCCTTGTCAATGAATACTCAACTCATCATCCAGTCCTTCAAGAAACTTCTCTGTCTAGCTGCATCGGTGTTAACATCATTAGGTGCATACCGTGCAAGATTATTGAATTCCTCCACATATGCATTCACAGTCGACCTCCACAGCGCAAGCTGCGGAACTCTTTCTTCTTGAGACTCATGGCACCAAGAGACACATGTCTTGGCGCGAAAACACTCAAGCTGCGCCCAAGTGATAGTAGCAATAGGATAAGTGACCAAGTAATTGTCCCACCATGTCTGCGGCTGGTCCTTCTAACAAATGAGAGGCAAACCGCACTCTCTACGCATCGGTGCAACCAACTGTCTCCAAATTCCTATTAACCGAGCGAAGCCAATCATCAGCCACAATAGGTTCAGGGGTGCTAGAAAACCTCTGAGGATTCAACCTCAAGAAACGAGTAAGTGCATCAACTGGGGGTGGTGGTGGATTATTGTTATTGTTGTTGTTGTTGTTGTTGTTGTTGTTGTTGTTGTGGTTCTGAACAAGTAACTGGATCAACTGAGTCTGTCCCTGAAGCAGCTGTTGCATGTATGGCGGTATGTCATTCTTGTTGTTATCTCTGAACCACCGCCTCTAGAGTTATGCCTCGTGACATCTGATGGGTAAGCAAGGGTGAGATATAGACAGAAATAGATCTAAGGGGAAAACACTACCCATATGCTCATGCTAGCAACTAAAACTCCAACAACAACAAAAACAAACACTAAATTCACACAATTCACACAAGTCACCAAAATTATCCTAAAGTAATCACATCAAGGAGCATATATGATCAATCAAAGCACCCAATTGCATAATATAAACAACCCACGAAATATGACAACGCAGAAAGCAATGACCAACCCAACATATGACATATCACAAAACACAAGCAAAACCTACAGGTAAGGTCATATCCACAAGAGATATGATCTCATCATACTACCGCAAATCGTTTCTCGAATACAACTTGGGAATGGTGGTCTGCCAACTAAACTCCCTAAATAACACTAATAATAATACCAGGGGCCATCTATACTTTGAAAAGAAAAGATATGAGTACAAGAGTATGAACTAACAAGTAGACAACAAGTTGTAAAGTAGGCTTTTCACTCCTATGGCCTTTCTCATCCATTTTCTAGGGTCACGACCTACAGCCAACACACTGCTCTGATACCATTTGTAACGACCCGAATCTGATAAGATTCGATGTCTCTGTGCTAGTCCCTGGATCGACTCGCTAGCACACACAGTACATATGAATATCAAATAACAAGTGCATCATTTACTACAACGTATGATCCAGAATTTATGAATAAAGTATTACAAACCGAATAGCACATGGCTAACTTATTCAATAATAACAGCGGAAAGGTAGCATAATCAACGATGAGTACATCAATGCCCACTGGAGAACATGTCGAGTGAAGACTCGCAACCCTCCGTATCTCACTGATCATTCGAAAATCCTGCAACATGATAAGTTGCAGCCACAAGGGTCAATACATTGAATGTATTGGCAAATCACACAATATGATATAGCAAACCTACATCCACAAAGCAATGTATGACAAATAAAACACACTAGTTTGGAGAAGAATGTCTTCACCTACCTCCACTACACGAACTCACAACCGTCTCTAATTTACTCGCCCAAGATAACCCAAAGATTTTAAATAAACATGACAAGAACTTGAAGTATGTCTCAAGTGCGCCTGTCGGTGGCGCATTCTCTAGGAACAATAGAGCGCTCTGCCAAGGACGCATTCACACGATTTAAGTTCCGAAAACTAAACCTCGCCTCAAGTGCGCTCTGTCGATGGCGCATTCTCTAGGGACAATAGGCGCTCTGCCGTGATGCATTCACCGGTTAATGATCCCGAGCCTACTGACTATAAACACTCACCACTTTCATGGATCACTTTCGACAGGATCACTCGACACATGCCCGCGTCTACCATAGCAAGTTGATCACACCATC
The DNA here is from genome assembly GCA_021605145.1 of Aegilops bicornis. Classification (NCBI taxonomy): domain Eukaryota; kingdom Viridiplantae; phylum Streptophyta; class Magnoliopsida; order Poales; family Poaceae; genus Aegilops; species Aegilops bicornis. The sequence goes on along the minus strand of CM038675.1, from coordinate 454,124,554 downwards.
ACATACCACAATCAACAACAAAACATGGTAACACGGAATACACATATCAAGCCAAACATATAACATAGCATAAAACCACACACACATAGCAGAATATAGGATAAGCAAAATCAAAAGTGCAAACTTGCCTTGAACGGTGTTGAAGTACTCTAATGCTTAATTCCGATCCGCTTCACACTCCGGACAATCTATACGATAACGAAGGCACCGATAAATAAACCGTACTCACATAACACCACAATAAAGTCAACAGCAAAGAATTCAAATAAAAACTTAAATAACAGAATATATCAGTAGTTATATATTATCTACATGCTAGTAGGATCACAATGCAAAAAGAATAAACTCATTCGGATCTACGGTTTTGAAGATATGGCCTCCGGAAGTTTGAATTCAAATTTAAACAAATTCAAATTTAAGGAGTTCAAAAATGTGAATTTTTGGTTCTACGGTATTCTTCTGGTCACTACGAGTACACAGGAAAAAGAATCGATGAATTTGGAGTTACGGATCGCAAGATAAACCTAAATGAAAATATTATATGAAATCTGCCCAAAAGAATTGTGCCAAAAGTGTTCTGGAAGAAGCTATTGCGGCTCTTTGTGGCGTTGCCATGTGGCGCATTAGTGGCTATTATTGCCTGTCCGGGAGAGGCTTAAGCAATGACGACCGCAATTTAAAGGAAAACGATTCGGCAATAAAAAAAACAGAGGCGACCTAATTTCAGTGGTCGGATGAAGATCGGACGGACGTGGATGCTCACTGGAGAACAGAGGAGGGATTGTCGCCGGACTTGAAGAAGATGGCGCTGGCGCCTCGGGCGGCGATGGTGGCGCCCGCTCCGGTGGTCTCCGAACTCCGTATGGTGGCGTATGAGACGCGTAGCTCTGTGGCGGTATCGAAGACGTCTAGAACAGCGTTAGTGGCGAGCGGGGACGACGGAAGAAGGTGGCTGGAGTCACGCTGGCGGCGAGAGCTTCGGATCGAGGTCCTTGCGCTCAGTTCGGTACTCTCCTGTGCGATGCAGAGGGTCAAGGAGATAGAGGAGATCATGACGAAAATAGCAGGAGCAATAGGAGGTGCTGGGACCCACTGTAGGCGGACTAAACGACGGCACGTGGAGGTCAGCAGCGGTGGAACTCCGGCGAGATCACGAAATCAACCTAGGGCACGGGAGGCGGTGATTTTGGCAAAACTCGGAAGAGGAGGACTCGGGGAATATTTATACGGAGGGTGGGAGGCGAGATCTGCAAGATCCGAGCCGAATCCTGGAGGATTTGGATCGGGATTGGTCTCCGGGAAGAACACGCTGGAGGTAGGGGATGAGGAAAAAATAAAGGATGCCGCTTCTTTGGCGAAAATGGGCGAAGGCTCATGCTAAGCTCTTCTTCTTTGCTGCTTAAGCCTTGTGAAGCCAGTTGGGCCACTGCGGGCCGTCTGCAGAAGATCATTGGTTTTTACAAACCTAGCTACAGAGATAAATAAAGCTCAAAACAAAAACTAAACTGAAAATAAAGAATAACAGAAACACACAGTAAAATATTATATCTATATTAGAAAACAGTGAACATTTTTACAACACAAATTAAATTTTGAAAATTTATTTTATGCAAAACAAGCACATAAAGAGCAACATAATAACCACTATAAAACAATTTTGAGTTTCTATAAAGACAAAATAATTTAGGTAGACACCAGAATATATTCTTAGCATTTTCCATAAATAATTAATAGGCGAGAAGTCATATTATCTCCACTCCAAATATTTTTTCCTTGAGTAGGAAAACACTTTGAATAAACAATAATAATAATAATTCAAATATGCATAGAAATCATGATGACAAAGAATGATCCTATTAACATTCCAAATCTGAAAATTTGGGATGTTACATGTCAACTTTCTCTTGTAAATCGACTTGTCGTCGTTGTTTGTAGAAGGTTTGGTTGATGTAGATGTTGGAGGAGTCTTTGAAGCTTGGTTGTTGGAGAAGCCGTAGGTCTTGGATGAGTACTTGGCGTACTTGAAGTCATCTTGCACTTGGTGTTCCGCCTTTGTAGCTTGATGCACGAGCTCAATGAGGGTTGAGTATGGTTGGAAGTCGGCAATCTTCTTGATGGGATGATTTAGTCCATTCAAGAAACGTGCCATAGTTTGCTCATCATCTTCCTTGACATTGGCTCGAATCATGGCTATCTCCATTTCCTTGTAGTATTCTTCAACACTCTTTGTTCCTTGCTTGAGTAGTTGAAGTTTCTTGAAGAGGTCGCGGTTGTAGTAGGTTGGCACAAAGCGTGCTCGCATGACATCCTTCATTTGAGCCCAAGTGGTGATTGGAGGTTCACCTCTTGCTTGTCGTCTCTCAATGATTTGTTCCCACCATATGAGCACATAGTCTTGGAACTCAAGTGATGCCATAGCGATTTTCTTCGCTTCACCGTAGTTGTGCAACCGGAAGATTTTGTCAACCTTCAATGCCCATGAGAGGTAGTCTTCGGGGTCATTGCTTCCATTGAACTTGGGCATGGTGAATTTTAGCTTGTCGTAGCGTTGTTCGTCATTGTGTTGTTGGCGATGTTGATGACGACGCCCTTGACGTGGATTGCAATCGTCTTCATGTTGCTCTTGGCGTGGAAGAAGACCATGATCAACTTGCCCTTGTTGAACTTGAGGTTGGAGTGTAGCTTGATGAGCTTGTGGAGGTGCTTGAGGAACTTGACGTTGTACATTCCTCTCTTGGATTTCTTCTCGAAGGGCTTCCTCTTGATTGCGACGTTCGCAATTGCGGTTGGCGAAGGCTCTACTTGATTCTTGAAGGGCACGTTGCGCCTCAAGAGCTTGCGCTTCACGTTGTTGTTGTTGAAGACGTTGAGCCTTGGCGTCTTGTTCGTCTTGGTGAAGACGCGCTCGTTCTTCCTCTTGTTGGCGACGAAGACGTTGTCATTCTTGAGCTTGAGCAAAAGCGTCTTGGTTTGATTGAGGACGATGAACTTGATTATCAACTTGCTCTTGTGAATGCTTGTCATGGAGCGGGTTGCGAGATGCATAACGGTCTTGACGAGCGGCACGACGAAGAGTGTTCGAAGTAGGTGTACTTGAGTCGTAGAAGGTGTCGCTTGAGTGTCGACTCGAGCGGCTCCGTCTTGATGATGAAGAAGTAGAATGATGTCGGCTTCTCATCAAGGCGCGTATCTCGTCCATTCTTGCATCATTCTCTTTGCTTGTGAGCGTCGAACTTGTTGTCGAATTAGTCCCTTATGCGTTGCTCGGAGAGTCGCAAGTCGGTGGCGAGGTTGTCGATCGCGGTCGCTCATTGCTTGTTGTTCTTGGTGCAATGCTCGTTGTGCACCAAAGAGGTGGCTCTTGGTGACGTATGATGACATGTCGCCGTCTTGCTCGATGAAGAGTGGGTTGGTAGAAGTACTTGGCCTATCCATCATTCCAAGCAAAATGTGAGTTTGTAGAACGGAAAAGAACTTATACCAATGTACCTTTGACCGATGTTGAAGATGAATCAAGTTCACTCAAATGCGGACAATGAAATAGCACTCTTGGTACCGATTCTTGTCGGTTCTCACACCTACAAAATAAAAGCTTATGGTGGAGCTCGGTTAGGATGGTGGCACAAAATTTGATGCAATTGTAAGTGAGACTCAATAATGTTGGGAATGATTCACAAATTTGCAAATGCAACAAGTAGACCAATAGCAAGATATGGTACACGGAAACACACACGCAAATAGATAATATGGGGTTATGAAACCAAGGATGAGCCAAAATGTGGAATTCACCAAGATGCTCTTGTTGCACAACACTAGAGAGACGCTTAGCACGATTGCACAATAGGCGGATCTGAACTTGTGCACAACCTACTAAGCAAAAATGCAACGACTTCTATCCCAAGTATGCTATATGTATGGTGTTTCGATGTGTTGATCCAAGATGATCAAGTATGACAATCTTAATGTTGTATGATGCTATGGTTCTTGCTCATAAGCTCTTTGCTTATCTTTCTCTCTTTGCTTAAAATCTTGATTGGCTCTTTCTCTTTTGAGCTCTTTTCTCATGCAAAACTTCACGAACCAAGATAGCAATTGTGTATGCGATGACAACTTTGTGACACACAAGTTGATGCTAAGATATGCACCACTTTGGTATGGTATGTATGCTATGGAGTATGATCACTAATGTGCACAAGTCACGTTGCGGCAATACTCAATGGCTAGTCTCGATGGGTAAGCAACGCAAAAGATGGGCTATGATGGTTATCGATGCAATTGCAAGTAATGACAAAGATGTCGACGATGTTACCGTCCTTGGCGAAGATGAGCGCTGGTGATGTTGATGTTCAACCGTACCTAGATAGCCGAAACACAAAAGGATACGGAAATCCCAACTCAAATTCTCAAAGCAAAATTTGGCAACATTGTCAGAATTTGATGAGGACATCAATACCATTGTTACACCCACAGCCCCTGCTGCTATACATACTGGACCAATTACTAGAGCTCGCGCACGCCAATTGAATTATCAGGTACTTTCGTTTCTTGGTAACGATTCCAATGTTCATGAGAATATGATGCTGCCTAAATTGGATACATTTGTTTTGCTTACAAATGAAGGGCCTACCATGGACAAGAAAGATGAACCTTGGAACAAGTTCAAGCATGGAGATGTTGGCATGCTAAGAAACAAGAACGGAGTTACAAGTGATGATTCCAGGACTTTGAAGCCACCCTAATGAGAGCATGAGGCCTTGGACGAAATATACAAGATGCCACTTCATAATATTCGTCCATAGGCTATTCTAGGTGCTGCGTCACCTTATTATTGGACCAGGCCCATGTAATTTCGAAATACTTAAGTGTAGGCTGTTTTTAGAGTCCGTATGTGTGGGGAAACAAGAGTTAGGGTTGGTTTAGGACCCCTCCCTCAAGGGCCACGAAATTCCCTCCTCTTTCTCCATATATATACAGCCCTTAGGGCGTCGTTTAGACTTTGGGTTTTGTTTAGATCAAAAGTTCGCCATAAGCTGCAACTTCTCACAGATTTCGCCGTTTGTGTTCAACGACCGGACCAAGGCGTCTCGTAACCCCACCTTCATTAATAAAGCTTTCCTCTTATATTCGCAATATCCAGATTGCAATCTTAGTTTCTTGCTTGTTCTTCGTTTGCTCGCAGGAAGCAGGCCCTCGTGGTCGAGTTGATGCGTGCTCGGCGTGGTCAATAACCCTCGGAAGTTGGTTTAGCGATTGCTAAGGCGCGACGTCTCGCACGTACGTAGTCGGATCGTCAAGGTCGACTCCCATAGAAACGATAGCCACCATCTCATCGAAACATCGGGACACCTTTGCCTCTATCAAGTGGTATCAGATTTTCAGGTTGCTCGGTGAGATTTTACAGTTTTTCGTAGATTAGATCGAGTCATTCTTCATACCTAAAGTCCACGAAAAAGCCAAAAAATTAGGGTTAGTTCATCATATCCGAACCAATTTGAGCCTTCGCATAATCTTTTTGGGGTTTTTGCTTTGTTGAATTTGCGGTTGCATCGCCGTGTCAAGTTCTTGGTCTTAGAGTCTAGTCTTTTAGAGTTTCGAGTTACGGTCATAAGTTGTCACGCCGCCGCGCACCATCATCATCGCCTTGCCATCTACCACCCTTCTTATCCACCACCAATCCGTAGCCATATACCACCACCGCTGCCATATACCACCACCGCTGCCATATACCACAACCATATATCCACCACCAATCCGAGTTCTTCTCATATTAGGTTTGTTTTCGAGATCCATGTAGTTTCCGATTCGTGTTTCCTAGCCAGAGTAGGTTTCGGAAAAAAAAATTCCGTTTAGGCCCAAAATTTTCCGAAAACGCACTTGTCGAAAAATTTTCTGGCTATCCTATTTTTAGGTGTTTCTAAGCGTATTGAGACAGTCGCCGTTATAGAAAGTTTTTTTTGACCCGTTTCAGCTTTTTGGGTCCGGCAAATGAAAAAAAATTTGGTCGAAAAATTTCGTGCCCATCCTGTCGATTTGACACAGGAAGAGTTTTGAGACACTCGCCATTATAGTGATTTTTCGCAAAAAAAAAAAGCGTATAAAAAAAAAAGCGGTATAAAAAAAAAGCGAAAAAAAAAATTTCAGCGTGTGCTTTTCCGTTGTTTCCGTGCAGTGCCGTGATTTTGTTAGTGTTCTAGGCTCGCGTCTCTAGCACGGTCTAGCCTAGGACCAAAGACAAGATCTGCGTCGTTGAGCGTTTATTCAACTTTGCATCTCGATTTGATTATTCTTGACCCTTTTTGCCACCATATTATAAGCCTTCCAGCTCCACATACATCTACATCGTGTGTTTGACTCTCTGGTAATCGCTCTATCCAAGCTTTGAGAGTTTTGACTACATCGGTTGCCGATCACCTTTCTTCTTTGGGTAAGAACTGGTAAGAATTTGAGATTTGCTTGACGGATTTGTGATTGTCCACCACACCACCACCACCACTTCCTAGTAGTCTGTCGAATCATATTCTTGTGTGTTTCTATTGCTGCTAACCATGGCAGGATCACAAACCGGCGAGACCGATCGGGAGAACATGACAAACAAAGCGCTACATGATAAGTTTCAACAAATGATGAGTGGGCAGGTGGAAGATGTTCTAAATAGATTTGAAGAGGCCATGGAGAAGATAGATGGCATTGAGAAGGCGTTGAAACAAAGCTCGATAACAAGTTTAATGAATTGCTCGCGTCTACCACCACCACCACCGGCTGCACCTAATGCACCTCTACAACAACAACAACGACTACCTCCACATGTGAAGCAACCCTCCGCCGAAGCGAGCCGTGTCCCTCTTGACTGGCCAAGCTCTTTGGTCTGCTTGTTGATATACAGTGGCTCCTGCTGGCCGATGTGGGGAGGATGATTATGTGAGAGAGAGTACGAGGATGAGGTTGATCAACTGAACTACGTGCAAGTGCAACCACCAGCACCACAACCACCCGGTCGTCCACATGCAAATAATGGCAATGTTAGGGCTCCCCTCAGTGCGAGATCATGACCATCTCCCTAAACTGAAGTTGAATATTCCACCATTTGAGGGTAGATATGTTCCTGATATATATCTTACTTGGGAATTAGAAACCGAACAACGATTTACATGTTTACAATATCACGAGGAGAGGCGTGTTCCCGTCATTGTTTGTGCTTTCACTAGCTTTGCATGTGTTTGGTGGTCTGAACATTGTAGATTATATCCTGTTCCAGCTACTTGGACTGCTTTGAAAACTGCTACGTGTACTCGTTGGGTTCCACCATATTATCAACGCGAATTACTTCAAAAATTGCAGCGCTTAAGACAAGGAAAAAATTCGGTAGAAGAATATTATCAGGAATTACAAACTGGCTTGATTAGATGTGGTATTGTTGAGGAGAATGAAGCTATGCTTGCACGTTTTACGGGTGGATTAAATAGAGATATTCAGACCATTCTAGACTACAAGGATTATACTAATATCACTCGATTATTCCATCTTGCTTGTAAAGCTGAACGTGAAGTGAGGATCGGCAGGCGTTGGCGCGGACTAACTTTTCTGCAGGTCGACCTTCATCATGGACACCACGTGCATCATCTACTTCCACACGTTCTACTACACGGCACCTCCGTCGGCTGCCACCTCCAACTGCGTGATACAAGCGGGCACAACCACCACTATCGCCAAGAGCACACTGCTTTGGGCCTACAGAGCTCCTCTTCTTCCATGGCGTCAACAGGACACACAAGTGATATTATTTGTCGTCGTTGTAAGGGAAGAGGACACTTTATGAGAGAATGCCAATCTCAGCGTGTGATGATTGCTCTTGAGGATGGTGGGTATGAGTCCGCTAGTGACTATGATGAAGAGACTTTGGCTCTTATTACGCATGAAGAACACGGTGGAGAGGATTACGATCATGAGACGCAATACATGGCTCGAAGATCTTGACAGGTATGAATGTTTAGTTGCTCAACGTGTTTTGAGTGTGCAGGTTACACAAGCTGAGCAAAATCGGAGGCATAACTTGTTCCATACAAAGGGAGTTGTGAAGGAACGTTCTATTCAAGCGTCATCATAGATGGAGGGAGCTGCAACAACTTGGCTAGCATGGATATGGTGGAGAAGCTTTCTCTCACCACAAGACCACATCCACATCCTTACTACATCCAATGGTTCAACAACAGCGGCAAGGTTAAGGTAACACGTCTTTGTTCGTGTGTATTTTAGTATCTCTACATATGCTGATTATGTTGATTGTGATGTGGTACCTATGCAAGCATGTTCCTTATTACTTGGTAGACCATGGCAATTTGATAAAAATTACAGACACCATGGTAGAAACAATCAGTATACTCTTGTTCACAAGGATAAAATATTACTTTGCTTCCTATGACTCTGATTCAATTTTGAAAGATGATATTAATAGAGCTAATAAAGCAAAACAGGAGAAAAATAAGAGTGAAAATCAGATTGTGGCAAAAGAATTTGAGCAACAAATGAAGCCTAATAATAAACCATCTAATGTTGCTTCCGAAATTAAAGCTGAAAAGTGCATGTTTACTTGCCACCAAATCTGATATTGAGGAGCTAGATTCTAGCAAATCTGTTTGCTATGCTTTTGTGTGCAAAGAGGCATTATTTTCATTCGAGGACGTGCCTTCCTCTTTGCCCCTCTTGTCACTAACATTTTGCAGGAGTTCATTTGACGTCTTCCCACAAGACGCGCACCGGATTACCACCTATTCGAGGGATTGAGCATCAAATTGACTTAATTCCGGTGCATCGCTACCCAACCGTGCACCATACCGTACCAATCCAGAGGAGACGAAGGAGATTATCGTCAACGGGAGCTGCTCGACAAAGGTTATATACGTGAATCTCTTAGTCCTTGTGTTGTTCCTATTATACTAGTGCCTAAAAAGGATGGTACGTCAGCGTATGTGTGTTGATTGTAGAGGCATTAATAATATTATTATTCGTTATCATCATCCTATTCCTAGGCTAGATGATATGCTTGATGAATTGAGTGGCTCTACAATATTCTCCAAAGTTGATTTGCGTAGTGGATACCATCAAATTCGTATTAAATTGGGAGATGAATGGAAAACAACATTTAAAAGTAAGTTTGGTTTATATGAGTGGTTAGTCATGCCTTTTGGGTTAACTAATGCACCTAGTACTTTCATGAGACTAATGAACGAAGTTTTACGTGCTTTCATTGGACGATTTGTGGTAGTCTATTTTGATGATATCTTGATTTATAGCAAATCTTTGGAAGAACATTTGGAACATTTACGTGCTGTTTTTAATGCTCTACGTGATGCACGTTGTTTGGTAACCTTGGGAAGTGCACCTTTTGCACCGACCGAGTATCTTTTCTTGGCTATGTTGTTACACCACAGGGAATTGAAGTTGATAAAGCCAAGATTGAAGCTATTGAGAGTTGGCCGCAGCCCAAAACGGTCACACAAGTGAGGAGTTTTCTTGGACTCGCTGGTTTCTATAGGCGCTTTGTGAGAGCCTTTAGCACCATTGCTGCACCTCTCAATGAACTTACAAAGAAGGATGTGCCTTACATTTTGGGGTACCGCATGGGAAGAAGCCTTCACGGTATTGAAAGATAAGTTGACACATGCTCCTTTACTCCAACTTCCCGACTTTAATAAGACTTTTGAGCTTGAATGTGATGCTAGTGGAATTGGATTAGGAGGTGTGTTATTACAAGATGGCAAACCTGTTGCATACTTTTACGAAAAATTGAGTGGGCCTAGTCTGAACTATTCTACTTATGACAAAGAATTATATGCTCTTGTTCGGACTTTAGAGACATGGCAACATTATTTATGGCCCAAAGAATTTGTTATACATTACGATCATGAATCTTTGAAACATATTAAAAGTCAAGCTAAACTGAATCGTAGACATGCTAAATGGGTTGAATTCATTGAGACTTTCCCTTATGTCATTAAACACAAGAAGGGTAAAGAAAATGTTATTCTTGATGCTTTGTCTCGTCGCTATACTATGCTTTCACAACTTGACTTCAAAATATTTGGTTTGGAGACCATCAAAGATCAATATGTGCATGATGCTGATTTTAAAAGATGTACTGCAGACCTGTAAAGAAGGAAGCACATCGACCAAGTTCGTTCTCCAGGATGGTTTTGTGTTCCGTGCGAACACGCTATGCATTCCTGCTAGCTCTGTTCGTCTTTTGTTGTTGCAGGGAGGCGCATGGAGGAGGATTAATGGGACACTTTGGCGTGAAGAAGACGGAGGATATACTTGCTACACATTTCTTTTGGCCAAAGATGAGGCGGGATGTTGAGCGTTTTGTTGCTCATTGCACTACATGTCAAAAAGCTAAGTCACGACTCAATCCTCATGGTTTATATATGCCTTTGCCTGTACCTAGTGTTCCTTGGGAGGATATATCTATGGACTTTGTTTTAGGTTTACCTCGAACAAAGAAGGGAGGGATAGCATATTTGTTGTCGTGGATAGATTCTCGAAAATGGCACACTTTATACCATGTCATAAAAGCGATGATCTTTGTTAATGTTGCTGATTTGTTCTTTCGTGAAATTATTCGCTTGCATGGTGTGCCAAATACTATTGTTTCAGATCGTGATACTAAATTTCTTAGCCACTTTTGGAGATGTTTATGGGCTAAGTTGGGGACTAAACCGCTTTTTAGTACTACTTGTCACCCCAAACTGATGGACAAACTGAAGTAGTCAATAGAACATTGTCTACTATGCTTAGGGCTGTTTTGAAGAATAATAAGAAAATGTGGGAAGAATGCTTGCCTCATATTGAATTTGCTTATAATCGTTCATTGCATTCTACTACTAAGATGTGCCCTTTTGAAATTGTGTATGGCTTCCTACCTCGTGCACCTATTGATTTGTTGCCTCTTCCATCTTCGGAGAAGGTTAATTTTGATGCTAAAGAACGTGCTGAATTGATTTTAAAAATGCATGAGTTAACTAAGGAAAACATTGAGCGTATGAATGCTAAATATAAACTTCTGGAGATAAGGGTAGAAAACATGTTGTCTTTGCACTGGAGATCTTGTTTGGTTACATTTGCGTAAGGATAGGTTTCCTAATTTGCATAAATCAAAGCTAATGCCACGTCTTGATGGTCCATTTAAGGTGTTAGAGAAAATAAATGATAATGCATATAAACTTGAGCTGCTGCAGATTTTGGGGTTAGTCCCACTTTTAACATTGCAGATTTGAAGCCTTATTTGGGTGAGGAAGATAAGTTTCCGTCGAGGGGCGACTTCATTTCAAGAAGGGGAGGATGATGAGGACATCAATACCATTGTTACACCCACAGCCCTGCTGCTATACATCTTGGACCAATTACTAGAGCTCGCGCACGCCAATTGAATTATCAGGTACTTTCGTTTCTTAGTAACGATTCCAATGTTCATGAGAATATGATGCTGCCTAAATTGGATACATTTGTTTTGCTTACAAATGAAGGGCCTACCATGGACAAGAAAGATGAACCTTGGAGCAAGTTCAAGCATGGAGATGTTGGCATGCATAGGGAAACAAGAACGGAGTTACAAGTGATGATTCCAGGACTTTGAAGCCACCCTAATGAGAGCATGAGGCCTTGGACGAAATATACAAGATGCCACTTCATAATATTCGTCCATAGGCTATTCTAGGTGCTGCGTCACCTTATTATTGGGCCAGGCCCATGTAATTTCGAAATACTTAAGTGTAGGCTGTTTTTAGAGTCCGTATGTGTGGGGAAACAAGAGTTAGGGTTGGTTTGGGACCCCTCCCTCAAGGGCCACGAAATTCCTCCTCTTTCTCCATATATACAGCCCTTAGGGCGTCGTTTAGACTTTGGGTTTTGTTTAGATCAAAAGTTCGCCATAGCTGCAACATCGCGTACTTCGTTTGTGTTCAACGACCAGACCAAGGCGTCTCAGAACCCCACCATCATTAATAAAGCTTTCCTCTTATATTCGCAATATCCAGATTGCAATCTTAGTTTCTTGCTTGTTCTTCGTTTGCTCGCAGGAAACAGGCCCTCGTGGTCAGGTTGATCGTGCTCCGGCGTGGTCAATAACCCTCGGAAGTTGGTTTAGCGATTGCTAAGGCGCGACGTCTCGCCGCGTCACGTAGTCGGATCGTCAAGGTCGACTCCCACAGAAACGATAGCCACCATCTCATCGAAACATCGGGACACCTTTGCCTCTATCAGAATTGGTAGTAGGAAAGGCTATGGTGGTGTTATGCGGAAGTGGAGGATGTAAGTGGAAGTGTATGTGGGCACGGGACAAAATTTGGCGAGAGTTAGGCGGTAAACGGGGTGGTGGATGGGGATTCTTTGTTGCAGGAGCCGGATTTCAGGCAGGAAGCGGATGTCCGGCGCTGGATGTCCGGCTGGTCGGGCGGATGTCGGGCTGTTCTGGCGGATGTCAAGACTCTGGGTCCGTGGACGAACTCGAAGAACACCGCGTGGAGAGGTCAAATCTGGTGCGAAATTCGGACGATTTTGAGGATGGAAATTGTGGAAATGGTGGGGGAATGCTAGATCTACCTGCAACACACGAAATCCGCGGATCAAATCCAACAAAACTTCATCACACTAACAAATCACAAAAAAAAATTTGGGGGCTATTTTTGGTGGGGAATTTTCGGAATTAGAACAAAAACAACAAAATCAAGCTAGAACAAGAGGGGTAGGGGCTCCAAAAACGTGATCAACGTGGCTCATGATACCAAGATGATGTAGGGCGGAACCCTACGTGGATGATCTTTCACGTTGGAGCGGATCCCACGGAAATCACGAAGAACACGCGGAAGAACAAGAGGGAAACACGGAGGAAACAAGAGAGAAATCACTAAACCAACAAGAGATCAATCACACAAGTGCTAGATCACCGATCACATAAAGTGGCTCAAGATTCAAAATCAACAAAGGAAAGATACAAACGGTATCCGTTCTTCTCCGTGAGGAGGCCTTGATGGGGTCCACCCTAGAAGGGGGTCTTGAATCCGCTTGGGGGATCTTCTCCGTAGAGGTCCTGATCTCCGAGGAGAAGTAGCCAAGTGGATAAGCAAAGGCTCTCACACAAAATATGAGCTAGTCCAATGCTACCTTAGAAAGAGGAAGGGGATGGAGTATATATAGTCTAGGGGGCGAAGGGGTACATGGGACTCGTCCCGGATACACTGCACGCACGCAAGGGAGGCCGGATGTCCAGGCGTCGGGCCGGATGTCCGGGCCTTCGCGAGGCGCCGGATGTCCGGGCTATCCGGCCGGATGTCCGGGCTGGAGCGGCCACTTCTGCCGAATCGGGTGAGAGGTGCCGGATTCCGGGCTTGGGCGGATATCCGACTGGGCCGGATGTCCGGGGTCGGACGCCGGATGTCCGGGCCCTGTAGCCTTGGGCAGCTTGGCTAATGCTGAGGTGGATGCTCCAGGGGCCGGATGTCCGGGGCTTCGGCCGGTTGTCCGGGGCCTGGGAGTTGAACTTGCCCGTTTCCGTTGGTTCTCTTCATCCATGGACTTGGTGGCTTGTCCGTCTTCACGTGCACCCTCGGGAGGTTCTCCTTGACATCTAATCATGCATAGCATATCGGACTTAGGTAGTAGCCATGTCTCGAGTGGATCATATGTGATATCAATAAGGAAGGAAGTCACCTCGTTCTCGAGAGCTCTAGCTCTAGCTCGTGTCATGGGTCCTCTTGGCTCTTGATGAGACGGTTGTGGATGCATGGGGATGATCGTGGGATGCTCAGCATCACAACCTACTACAACCGCGACCTCTTCAAGAAACTCCAACTTCTCAAACAAGGAACAAAGAGTGTTGAAGAATACTACAAGGAAATGGAGATAGCGATGATTCGAGCCAATGTGAAGGAAGATGATGAGCAAACAATGGCACGTTTCTTGAATGGACTCAACCATCCCATCAAGAAGATCGCCGACTTCCAACCCTACTTCACCCTCATTCAGCTCATGCATCAAGCTACAAAGGCGAAACGTCAAGTGCAAGATGAATTCAAGTACACCAAGTCTCGTCCAAGACGTACGGCTTCTCCAACAACCAATCCTCAACAACCCCTCCAACATCTACATCAACCAAACCTTCTACAAGCAACGACGACAAGTCAAGTTACAAGAAAACTTCGACAAGTTCAAGTCGTCTTCCTCCTACTACAAGCAACTTCAAGCCGCGTGCTTCATCATCTACTCCAAACGATGAGACCGTCAAGACAAGCTCCTTCAAGTGTTTCACTTGCGGCGGCCGAGGCCACAAGTCCTACGAATGCACCAACAAGCGCACCATGATCCTCAACGATGATGGCACCTATGATTCAATGAGTGAACAGGAGATGGAAGCTCTTGAGCAAGTGGCCATGCACCAGCGAGTGAACGAAGATAGAAGATGATCAAGTCTTTTGTGATGAGGATTCGAGCCCCGCTCTCGTGGTATCCAAGGTCTTCACTCTTCAACAACAAGACGCCACATCTTCCACACAAAGGCCGGCATCAAGGGGAGAACCGTCAAGGTCATCATCGACGGAGGTAGTTGCCACAACTTGGCAAGTGAACAACTATGCTCCAAGCTTCAATTGGTCAAGAGGAAGCACCCGCATACATACAAGGTTCAATGGCTAAGTGACTCCGGCACTATACGAGTCGAGCATACGGTCCGAGTCTCCTTCAAAATCGGTGCATATGAGGACACTTTGGAGTGTGATGTGGTCCCAATGTCCGCTTGCCACCTCCTTCTTGGTCGACCATGGCAATTCGACCGTGGTGTCTTCCACAACGGGCGTACCAATCACTATAGCTTCAAGATGAAAGGGAAGGAATATGTGCTACGACCTATGTCTCCTAGTCAAGTGTTAGCCGACAAGCAAGCCACCCGTCATGGAGAGAAGAGCGAGAAAGTGATCCACCAAAAAGTGAGTGAGAGCCACAAGCCAAACTTGAGCGCCTCTTCACCTAGAGAGAAAAACCTCATCCTATTTGCCACCAAAAGTGAGATGAGAGAAGTGTGTGAGAACCCATCTAGTGTGATGCACTTTGTCCTTGTGTGCAAGGATGGAGAGCCAACAACTAACACATCTCATGAGCTACCTTTAGTGTTTCAATCTCTTTTGCAGGAATTCCAAGATGTTTTCCCCGATGAGCTACCTCGGGTCTACTTCCCTTGAGGCATTGAACATCGAATCGACCTCATCCCCGGAGCGCCTCTACCAAACAAAGCTCCATACCGACTCAATCCAGAAGAAACCAAGGAAATTCAACGGCAAGTACAACAACTCATCGACAACGGTCATGTACATGAAAGCTTAAGCCCTTGTTCCGTTCCCGTTATACTTGTGCCTGAACCCGATGGAAGTTTCCGCTTGTGTTTCGATTGTAGACCTATAAATGCTATTACCGTTCGCTATAGGCATCCCATTCCTCGCTTAGATGATATGCTTGATGAACTTAGTGGAGCCAACTTTTTCTCAAAAATTGATCTTAGAAGTGGCTATTACCAAATTCGCATACAAGAGGGTGATGAATGGAAAACTGCTTTCAAAACCAAATTCGGATTGTATGAGTGGTTAGTGATGCCTATGGGTCTATCGGAGGCTCCCGGTAATTTCGTGCGTCTTATGCATCATGTGCTTCGCCCTTATATTGGAGTCTTTGTTGTGGTTTACTTCGACGATATTCTAGTGTTGCAAAACCATGAAAGAACATCTTGATCATGTTAGGGCTGTTTTGCAAACCCTTCGCAAGAGTCTTTATGCAAATATGAAAAAATGCATATTTGGTGTTAACAAAGTGGTTTTCTTGGGTTTTGTTGTCTCCTCAAAGGGTGTCCATGTTGATGAATCTAAAATTGAAGCAATTAAAACTTGGCCCCAACCAACCAATTTGCAACAAGTGCGTAGCTTTCTTGGTCTTGCGGGTTTTTATCGTCGCTTTGTGAAAAACTTTAGCACAATTGCCGCTCCTTTGCATGCCTTGAGTAAGAAGAATACTCCTTTTGTTTGGGGATCTTTGCAATCCACCGCTTTTGAAGAGCTCAAGTCTTTGCTTACTCATGCTCCGATTCTTGCTTTGCCCAATTTTGACAAAACTTTTGAGGTTCATTGTGATGCAAGTGGTACCGGAGTTGGAGGAGTTTTGATGCAAGAACAAGGAGCCATTGCTTACTTTAGTGAAAAACTCACTTAACTATCCCATCTATGACAAGCAATTATATGCTCTAGTGCGTGTGCTACATATTTTGGGAACATTACCTTAGACCTCATGAGTTTGTCATCCATACCGATCATGAAACGCTTAAGTACTTAAAAGGCCAAACTAAGTTGAACAAGCGTCATGCCAAATGGAGTGAATTTATTGAATCTTTTCCTTATGTCATCAAGTACATTAATGGTAAGGAAAATGTAGTTGCCGATGCACTTTCACGCATATGCACGCTTGTCACTAAACTTGAGTTGAATGTTATAGGCTTTGAGCACATAAAAGACTTGTATGCTAACGATCCATCTTTTGCTATTCCTTATGCTAAGTGTTCGACGCATACTTCTTGGGAACAATATTATATCAAGGATGGTTATCTTATCAGAGCTAACGAACTATGCATTCCCGAGTCTTCTCTTTGTTTGCTCCTTTTGCAAGAGGCTCATGGAGGCGGACTCATGGGACACTTTGGACGCGACAAGACATTCGCCATGCTCTCCAAGAACTACTTTTGGGCAAAGATGTTCCGCGACGTCTCACGCTTCACCAACCGATGCTCTACATGTCGCAAAGCTAAGTCTAAAGCTGAATCTCATGGTCTTTACATGACTCTTCCTATTCCTTATCAACCTTGGGAAGACATTAGCATGGATTTTGTACTTGGTTTGCCTCGAACTCAAAATGGAAAGGATTCCGGGTTTGTTGTTGTGGATAGATTTTCTAAGATGGCACATTTCATTCCTTGCAACAAGATGAGCGATGCTTCACATATTGCAAATCTCTTTTGTAGGGAAATCTTGCGACTCCATGGAGTACCAAAGACAATCGTCTCCGATCGCGACGTAAAGTTCTTGAGTTACTTTTGGAAGACCCTATGTGCCAAGCTCGGAATCAAGCTCTTGTTCTCATCTGCATACCATCCTCAAACCGATGGCCAAACGGAGGTGACGAACCGCACACTCTCCACTCTACTTCGCGTCTTGATCAAGAAGAACATCAAGGAGTGGAAGGCATGTCTACCGATCGCCGAGTACGCCTACAATCGCGCAAGACACTCGACTACCGGCAAGTCCCCTTTCGAGGTCGTCTACGGCTTCAACCCGTTGTCACCATTGGACATTCTACCACTTCCTCTACAAGAGCGCACCAACATGGATCACATTGCATGGGCAAGCTACATCAAAAGGATGCTGAAGATACAAGACACACAATCGAGCACCAAGTACAGCGACTAGCGACCAAGCTCAACGTCAACAAGCAACCCATGGTCTTCAACATCGGTGATCTAGTGTGGCTACACCTTCGCAAGGACCGCTTCCCCAAGCGGCGCAAGTCCAAGCTTCTCCCTCGAGCCGATGGACCCTTCAAGGTGCTATGCCTTCTAGCGACAACGCCTACAAGATCGACCTACCACGAGACAAGTACAATGTGGCGACATCTTCAGCGTAAAGGACCTCGCAGTACTATGGTGATGAAGAATCTGATCCGAGTCGGATCTTCCACAAGGGGGAGATGATGCGGAGCATCCTTGGTCATCCATGGACCTTCCATCAACTATCCAAGCTCCAAGTGGACCCATGACAAGAGCAAGAGCTCGTGCTATTCAATCCGAGGTGACATCACTCCTATTCGATTTCCCATTTCCTTCCAGTGAGACATGGCTACTACCTAAGTCTGAGACACTATGCGTGATCAAGGACAACGTTCAAGCCAAGGAACCCGGAGCTGAAGAAGAAACGTCAGGCGTCAACTCTCTGGACAACCCGGAACTTCCGGCCCTCGACGACATCGACCAGCCCGGGCGTGCCAACATTCTGGTTAGCCCGGAACAAGCCCGGAACACGGCCCGCACCTTCCGGCCCCCGGAACTTCCGACCCTTGGGACCTTAAACCCTTGGACCTTCCGGCCCAGGCCAGCCCAGCTCCACCAGCGCCAATTCTCGGCTTAGGCGGACCTGCCGGACCATCGGCGCCGGAACTTCGGCCTAGCCTAGAACTTCCGTACTGCACTGCGAGCAGCCACAGGCGAGGCAGTGTAACCTTTAAATCCGTAAACTATAAATACTCTCCACCTCCTCCTAGTTAGGGTTAGCATTGGTTTAGCTCATCTTTGGTGTGAGAGCCCTTTCTCATCCACTTGGTACTTCTCCTCGGAGTTCATGACCTCTTGGAGAAAGATCCCCCAGCCAGTTCAAGACCCCCTCTAGGGTGGACCCCATCAAGACCTCCTCACGGAGAAGATCGGCTACTCGTTTATCTTTCCTTTGTTGATTTTGAATCTCGTGCTACCTTATGTGTTCGGTGATCTAGCCCTTGTGTAATCAAAACTTGTCGGTTTAGTGTTCCTCTTTTGTGTTTTCCCTTGTGTTCTTCCGCCCGTTCGTCGTGTTTCCCCCGTAGGATCCCCTCCAAATGTGAAAGATCTCTGAATAGGGTTCTAATGTAGGGTGAAACCCTAATCAGAGATCTTTCACGTTTGGAGGGATCTAGAAAACACGATGAGCAGAAGAACACAAAGACTACCAGCTAGATCATAAAGTAACACAAGATTCAAAATCAACAAAAAGACTGATCTTCTCAGTCTTGATGGTCTTCCTGAAGGGGTCTTGATGATGAACTAGTGAGACAGATCTCACAAAATGAGCTGCTAACTAACTAGGAAGTTCTGCAGAGACACAGGCCTCAAGTGGCTACTGCCTTGGCACGGAAAGTTCAGCGCCGTAGTTCGAGGCGAGGTCGGCCTAAGCCGAGAGTTGGCCTTGGTGGAGTGGGCTGGCTTCGAGGCGGAAGGTCAGGCGGGCGGAAGTTCGAGGCGGGAAGTTCGGGCCGGGTTTGAGGCAGGTTCGAGGCTAACGAGAATGTTGGCGAGGCCGGCTGGTCAATGTCGTCGGTAGGAAGCTCAGGCGGCCGGGCGGAAGTTAGGGGTCGAAGTTCGAATTTGTGGCGAGAAATGTCGGTCTGTCCGGAGAGTTGGCGCTTTGTCGTTTCTTCTTGACTCTGGTTCCTTGGCGAGCGTTGTACCTGATCACACATAGTGTCTCGGACTTAGGTAGAAGCCATGTCTCACTGGAAGGAAAAGGGAAATCGAATAGGAGTGATGTCACCACGGATTGAATAGCATGAGCTCTTGCTCTTGTCATGGGTCCACTTGGAGGTTGGATAGTTGATGGAACGTCCATGGGGATGACCGAAGGATGCTCCGCATCATATCCCCCCCCTAGTGAAAGATCCGACCTCGGATCAAGATCTTCATCACCATGGTACGGCGTGAGGTCCTTGACGTTGAAGATGTCGCTCACATTGTACTTGTCTCGTGGTAGGTCAATCTTGTAGGCATTGTCGTTGTAGCGTGCTAGCACCTTGAAAGGTCCATCGGCTCGAGGGAGAAAGCTTGGACTTACGTTAGTTGGAAAGCGGACCTTGCGAAGGTGTAGCCACTAGATCACCAATGTTGAAGACCATGGGTTGCTTGTTGACGTTGAGCTTGGTTGCTAGTCGTTGTACTTGGCGCTCGATGGTTTGTCTTGTATCCTCATGCATCTTCTTGATGTAGCTTGCGGTGCACTTGCATCTATGTTGTGCGCTCTTGTAGAGAAGTGGTAGAATGTCCAATGGTGACAACGGGTTGAAGCCGTGAAAAGCGATCTCGAAGGGGACTTCTTAGGTAGTCGAGGTGTGTTCTTAGCGATTGTAGGCGTACTCGGCGATGGGTGAACATACCTCCCACTCCTTGATGTTCTTCTTGATCAAGGCCTTGAAGTAGAGTGGAGAGTGCGGTTCGTCACCTCCGTTTGGCGTCGGTTTGAGGATGGTATGCGGATGAGAACAAGAGCTGGATTCCGAGATTGGCGCATAGGGTCTTCCAAAAGTAACTCAAGAATTTGACGTCACGATCGGAGACGATTGTCTTTGGTACTCCATGGAGTTGCAAGATTTCCCTCCAAAAAAGATTAGCAATATGTGAAGCATCGTCTATCTTGTTGCAAGGAATGAAATGTGCCATCTTGGAAAATCTATTCACAACAACAAACACGGAATCCTTTCCATTTTGAGTTACAGGCGAACAAGTACAAAATCCATGCTAATGTCTTCCCAAGGTTGATAGGGAATAGGAAGAGGCATGTAAAGACCATGAGATTAAGCTTTAGACTTAGCTTTGCGACATGTAAACAGCGGTTGGTGAAGCGTGAGGCGTCAGCGGAACATCTTGGGCCAAAAGTAGTTCTTGGAGGCGTGGCGAATGTCTTATCTTGCGTCAAAGTATCCCATGAGTCCGCCTCCATGAGCCTCTTGCAAAAGGAGCAAGCGAAGAGAAGACTGAATGCATAGTTTGTTAGCTCTCATAAGATAACCATCCTTGATATAATATTGTTCCCAAGGCGTGTCAAATCGAACACTTAGCATAAGGTAAAAGTTGGATCATTAGCATACAAGTCTTTTATGTGCTCAAAGCCAATAACATTCAACTCAAGTTTAGTGACAAGCGTGCATATCTTGAAGAAAGTGCAGCAACTACATTTTCCTTACCCTTAATGTACTTAATGACATAAGGAAAGATTCAATAAATTCACTCCATTTGGCATGGCATATTCAACTTAGTTTGGCCTTTTAAGTACTTAAGCGTTTAAGTGATCGGTATGGATGACAAACTCACGGGTCTAAGGGAATGTTCCCAAACATGTAGTACAAGCACTAGAGCATATAATTCCTTTTCATAGATGGGATAGGTAAGTTGAGCACGGAGAGTTTTCACTAAAATATGCAATTGCTCGTTTTTCTTGCATCAAAACTCCACCAATTCCGGTACCACTTGCATCACAATGAACCTCAAAAGTTTGTCAAAATTGGGCGAAGCAAGAATCGGAACATGAGTAAGCAAAGACTTGAGCTCATCAAAAGCGGTGGATTGCAAAGATCCCCAAACAAAAGGTATTCTTCTTACTCAAGGCATGCAAAGGCGGCAATTGTGCTAAAGTTTTTCACGCGATGATAAAAACCAAAGACCAAAGCTACGCACTTGTTGCAAATTAGTGGGTTGGGGCCAAGTTTTAACTGCTTCAATTTTAGATTCATCAACATGGACACCCTTTGAGGATACAACAAAGCCCAAGAAAACCACTTTGTCAACACAAAATGTGCATTTTTTTCATGTTTGCATAAAGACTTTCCTTGCGAAGAGTTTGCAAAACAGCCCTAACATGATCAAGATGTTCTTTCATGGTTTTGCTAAACACAAGAATATCGTCAGTAAACCACAACAAAGACTCCAATATAAGAGACGAAGCACATGATGCATAAGGCCTTGCGAAATGCAGGGAGCCTCAGATGAGACCCATAGGCATCACTAACCACTCCTTACAATCCGAATTTGGTTTTGAAAGCGGTTTCCATTCATCACCCTCTTGTATCACGAATTTGGTAATAGCCACTTTTAAGTTCAATTTTTGTGAAAAAGTTGTCTACACTAAATTCATCTAGGATATAATCTAAGCGAGAATGGGATGCCTATGACAGTAATAGCATTTATAGGTCTACAATCGGAAAACAGCGGAAACTTCCATCGGGTTTAGGCACAAGTATAACAGAGGCAGCACAAGGGCTTATGCTTCCACGTACATGACCATTGTCGATGAGTTGTTGTACTTGCCGTTGAATTTCCTTGGTGATGTAGGGTGGAACCCTAATCGGAGATCTTTCACGTTTGGAGGGGATCCTACGGCGAAACACGATGAATGGGCGGAAGAACACAAGGAAACACACACAAGAGGAACACTAAACCGACAAGTTTCGATTACACAAGGGCTAGATCACCGAACACATAAGGTAGCACAAGATTCAAAATCAACAAAGGAAAGATACACGAGTAGCCGACCTTCTTCGAGAGGAGTTCTTGATGGTCTTCCCTTGAAGGGGTCTTGAATCCGCTTGGGGATCTTCTCCAGAAGAGGTCGTGAACTCAGGAGAAGTACCAAGTGGATGAGCAAGAGCTCTCACACCAAAGATGAGCTAAACCAATGCTAACCCTAACTAGGAGGAGGTGAGAGAGTATTTATAGTTTCACGGAGACGAAAGGTACACGGGCCTCGGCCCAAGTGGCTCTTGTGACGGGGCGGAGAAGTTCAGGGCTAGGCGGAAGTTAGGGCTAGGCGAAGTTAAGGCGCTGAAGTTCAGGCGAGGTCGGCCTAAGCCGTGAGTCGGCAGTGGGCTGGGCTGGCCAGGGCGGAAGGTCGGCGGGCGGAAGTTCGAGGCGGAAATTCGAGGCGGGTTAGGGCGGAGTTCGAGGCTAACGAGAAGTGGACAGGCCCGGATGATCGATGTCGTGAGGTAGGAAGTTCAGGGCTGGCGGAAGATTCAGGCTGAGGCCGAGAAGTTCGGGCTGTCCAGTGTTGGCGCTTGTCGTTTCTTCCTCGACTCTGGTTCCTTGGCTTGAGCGTTGTACACGATCACGCATAGTGTGTCGGACTTAGGTAGTAGCAATGTCTCCTTTGGAAGGAAAAGGAAATCGAATAGGGTAGCGTCACCTCGGATTGAATATACGAGCTCTTGCTCTTGTCATGGGTCCACTTGGAGCTTGGATAGTTGATGGAAGGTCCATGGGGATGACCGAAGGATGCTCCGCATCATATCCCCCCCTCCCTTGTGAAAGATCCGACCTCGGGTCAAGATCTTCATCACCATGAATGCGGCCTTGAGGTCCTTGACGTTGAAGATGTCGCTCACATTGTACTTGTCTCGTGGTAGGTCGATCTTGTAGGCGTTGTCGTTGTAGCGTGCGAGCACTTTGAAAGGTCCATCGGCTCGACGTAGAAGCTTGGACTTGCGTTCGTTGGGGAAGCGGTCCTTGCGAAGGTGTAGCCACACTAGATCACTAATGTTGAAGACCATGGGTTGTTTGTTGACGTTGAGCTTGGTCGCTAGTCGTTGTACTTGGCGCTCGATGGTTTGTCTTGTATCCTCATGCATCTTCTTGATGTAGCGCGCTCGTGCACTTGCATCCATGTTGGTGCGCTCTTGGAGAGGAAATGGTAGAATCTCCAATGGTGACAACGGGTTGAAGCCGTAGACGATCTCGAAGGGGGACTTGCGGTAGTCGAGGTGTGTTCTTGGCGATTGTAGGTGTACTTTCGGCGATGGGTAGACATACCTCCCACTCCTTGATGTTCTTCTTGATCAAGGCGAAGTAGAGTGGAGAGTGCGGTTCGTCACCTCCGTTTGGCCGTCGGTTTGAGGATGGTATGCGGATGAGAACAAGAGCTTGATTAGAAATTTGGCGCATAGGGTCTTCAAAAGTAACTCAAAAACTTGGCGTCCACGATTGGAGCGATTGTCTTTGGTACTCCATGGAGTCATAAGATTTCCGTTACAAAAAAGATTAGCAATATGTGAAGCATCGTCTATCTTGTTTGCAAGGAATGAAATGTGCCATCTTGGAAAATCTATCCACAACAACAAACCACGGAATCCTTTCCATTTTGAGTTCTAGGCAAGCCAAGTACAAAATCCATGCTAATGTCTTCCCAAGGTTGATAGGGAATAGGAAGAGGCATGTAAAGACCATGAGATTGAGCTTTAGACTTAGCTTTGCAACATGTAGAGCAACGGTTGGTGAAGCGTGAGACGTCACGGATCATCTTGGGCCAAAAGTAGTTCTTGGAGAGCGTGGCGAATGTCTTGTCGCGTCCAAAGTGTCCCATGAGTCCGCCTCCATGAGCCTCTTGCAAAAGGAGCAAACAAAGAGAAGACTCAGGATTGCATAGTTTGTTAGCTCTCATAAGATAACCATGCTTGATGTAATATTGTTCCCAAGAAGTTTGCGGCAAACACTTAGCATAAGGAATAGCAAAAGATGGGTTGTTAGCATACAAGTCTTTTATGTGCTCAAAGCCAATAACATTCAACTCAAGTTTAGCTACAAGCGTGCATATGGATGAAAGTGCATCGGCTACAACATTTTCCTTACCCTTAATGTACTTAATGACATAAGGAAAAGATTCAATAAATTCACTCCATTTGGCATGACGCTTGTTCAACTTAGTTTGACCTTTTAAGTACTTAAGCGTTTCATGATAGGTATGGATGACAAACTCATGAGGTCGAAGGTAATGTTCCCAAACATGTAGCACACGCACTAGAGCATATAATTCCTTGTCATAGATGGGATAGTTAAGTTAAGCACCGGAGAGTTTTTCACTAAAATATGCAATTGCTTGTTTTTCTTGCATCAAAACTCCGCCAATTCCGGTACCACTTGCATCACAATGAACCTCAAAAGTTTTGTCAAAATTGGGTAAAAGCAGAATCGAGACATGAGTAAGCAAAGACTTGAGTTCATCAAA
This sequence comes from Aegilops bicornis, assembly GCA_021605145.1. Classification (NCBI taxonomy): domain Eukaryota; kingdom Viridiplantae; phylum Streptophyta; class Magnoliopsida; order Poales; family Poaceae; genus Aegilops; species Aegilops bicornis. The sequence continues at coordinate 454,099,964 of CM038675.1, read as the reverse complement.
AGCGGTGGATTGCAAGATCCCCAAACAAAAGGAGTATTCTTCTTACTCAAAGGCATGCAAAGGAGGCGACAATTGTGCTAAAGTTTTTCTAAGCGGACGATAAAAACCCATAAGACCAAGAAAGCTACGCACTTGTTTGCAAATTGGTGGGTTGGGGCCAAGTTTTAATTGCTTCAATTTTAGATTCATCAACATGGACACCCTTTGAGGAAGCAACAAAACCCAAGAAAACCACTTTGTCAACACCAAATGTGCATTTTTTCATGTTTGCATAAAGACTTTCCTTGCGAAGGGTTTGCAAAACAGCCCTAACATGATCAAGATGTTCTTTCATGGTTTTGCTAAACACAAGAATATCGTCGAAGTAAACCACAACAAGGACTCCAATATAAGAGCGAAGCACATGATGCATAAGGCATGCGAAAGTGCAAGGAGCCTCCAGATAGACCCATAGGCATCACTAACCACTCCTTACAATCAAATTTGGTTTTGAAAGCAGTTTTTCATTCATCACCCTCTTGTATGCGAATTTGATAATAGCCACTTTTAAGATCAATTTTTGAGAAAAAGTTGGTTCCACTAAGTTCATCAAGCATATCATCTAAGCGAGGAATGGGATGCCTATAATGACAGTAATAGCATTTATAGGTCTACAATGAACACAAGCGGAAACTTCCATCGGGTTTAGGCACAAGTATAGCAGAGGAGCGGCACAAGGACTTAAGCTTTTCGCGTACATGACCGTTGTCGATAAGTTGTTATACTTGCCTTTGAATGTCCTTGGTTTCTTGAGGATTGACTCGGTATGGAGCTTTGTTTGGTAGAGGCGCTCACAGGATGAGGTCGATTCGATGTTCAATGCCTCGAAGAGGAGGTAGACCGGAGGTAGTTCATTGGGGAAAACATCTTGGAATTCCTGCAAAGAGATTGAAACACTAAAGGTAGCTCATGAGAGGTGTTAGTTCTTGGCTCTCCATCCTTGCACACAAGAACAAAGTGCATCACACTAGATGGGTTCTCACACACTTCTCTCATCTCACTTTTGGTGGCAAATAGGATGAGGTTTTTCTCTCTAGGCGAAGAGGCACTCAAGTTTGGCTTCTGGCTCTCACTCACTTTTTGGTGTATCACTTTCTCACTCTTCTCTCCATGATTTGTGGCTTGCTTGTCGGCTAACACTTGACTAGGAGACATTGGTCGTAGCACATATTCCTTCCCTTTCATCTTGAAGCTATAGTGATTGGTACGCCCGTTGTGGAAGACACCACGGTCGGATTGCCATGGTCGACCAAGAAGGAGGTGGCAAACGGTCATTGGGACCACATCGCACTCCAAACTGTCCTCATATGCACCGATTTTGAAGGAGACTTGGACCGTATGCTCAACTCATTATCTTCTTAGGAGTCACTTAGCCATTGAACCTTGTATGGATGCGGGTGCTTCCTCTTGACCAACTGAAGCTTGGAGCATAGTTCTTCACTTGCCAAGTTGTGGCAACTACCTCCGTCGATGATGACCTTGACGGATCTTCCCTTGATGCCGGCCTTTGTGTGGAAGATGTGGCATCTTTGGTGCGTCTTCTTGTTGATGTTGAAGAGTTAAGACCTTGGAGACCACGAGGCGGGGCTCGAATCCTCATCATAAAAGACTTGATCATCTTCATCTTCGTTCACTCGCCGGTGCATGGCCACTTGCTCAAGAGCTTCCATCTCCTCTTCACTCATTGAGTCATAGGTGCCATCGTCGTTGAGGGTCATGGTGCGCTTGTTGGTACATTCGTAGGACTTGTGGCCTCGGCCGCCGCACGTGAAAGACTTGATGGATCTTGTCTTGATGGTCTCATCATTATGGAGTAGATGATGAAACCTGTGACTTGAAGTTGCTTGTAGTAGGAGGAAGACGACTTGAACTTGTCGAAGTTTTCTTGTAACTTGACTTGTCGTCGTTGCTTGTAGAAGGTTTGGTTGATGTAGATGTTGGAGGAGTTGTTGAAGATTGGTTGGTTGAGAAGCCGTACGTCTTTGACGAGTACTTGGCGTACTTGAAGTCGTCTTGCACTCGACGTTCCGCCTTTGTAGCGTGATGCACGAGCTCAATGAGAGTGGAGTACGGTTGGAAGTCGGCGATCCTCTTGATGGGATGATTGAATCCATTCAAGAAACATGCTATTGTTTGCTCATCATCTTCCTTCACATTGGCTCGAATCATGGCTATCTCCATTTCCTTGTAGTATTCTTCAACACTCTTTGTTCCTTGCTTGAGAAGTTGGAGTTTCTTGAAGAGGTCGCGGTTGTAGTAGGTTGGCACAAAGCGTGCTCTCATGACATCCTTCATTTGAGCCCAAGTGGTGATTGGAGGTTCACCTCTTGCTTGTCGTCGCTCAATGATTTGTTCCCACCATATGAGCACATAGTCTTGGAACTCAAGTGAGGCCATAGCGATCTTCTTCTCTTCCTCATAGTTGTGCAAGCGAAAGATTTTGTCGACCTTCAATGCCCATGAGAGGTACTCTTGAGGTCATTGCTTCCATTGAACTTGGGCTTGTGAATTTGAGCTTTCCATATCGGTGCTCTTCATTTTGTTGTGGTCGAGGATGATGACGCCCTTGACGTTGGTGACAATCATCTTCTTGGTGTTCTTGGTGTGGAGGAAGTCCATGATCAACTTGCTCTTGTTGAACTTGAGGTTGAGGTGGAGCTTGGCGAGCTTGTTGAGGAGCTTGAGGAACAGCGTTGCACTGCGTGGTTGGTAGTTCCTTAACTTGGATTTCTTCTCGAAGGGCTTCCTCTTCATTGCGCCGTTCGTGATTGCGGTTGGCGATGGCTCGACTTGAATCTTGAAGGGCACGTTGCGCCTCAAGAGCTTGCGCTTCTCGTCGTTGTTGTTGAAGGCGTTGAGCCTCGGCATCTTGTTCGTCTTGGTGTAGACGGGCTCGTTCTTCCTCTTGGCGCCGTAGTCGTTGTCGTTCTTGAGCTTGTGCAAAAGCGGCTTGATCGGATTGAGGACGAGGGACTTGCTCATCGACTTGCTCTTGTGAATGATTGTCATGTAGCGGGTTGCGAGATGCATGACGGTCTTAATGTGTGGCTTCGTCGAAGGGTGTTCGATGGCGGTGTACTTGAGTCGTAGAAGGTTTCGTCGAATTATGTCGACTCGGCGGCGCCGTCTTGATGATGACGAGGTGGAATGATGTCGGTTCCTCATCAAAGCGCGGATCCGTCCATTCTTGCATCATTCTCTTGTTTGTCTTGGCGTCGAAATTGTTGTCGAAGTAGTCCCTTATGCGTTGCTCGGAGAGTCGCAAGTCGATTAAGCGCGGTTGTCGATCACGATCGCTCATTGCTTGTTGCTCTTGATGTAACGCTTGTTGTGCACCAAAGAGGTGGCTCTTGGTGACGTATGATGACATGTCGTCGTCTTGCTTGATGAAGAGTGGGTTGGTAGAGGTACTTGGCCTATCCATCATTCCAAGCAAAATATGTGAGTGGTAGAAGGAGAACTTATACCAATGTACCTTTGACCGATGTTGATGATGAATCAAGTTCACCCAAATGCGGACAATGAAATAGCACTATTGGTACAAATCCTCGTCGGTTCTCACACCTACACAAATAAAAGCTTATGGTGGAGCTTGGTGAGGATGGTGGCACAAGATTTGATGCAATTGTAAGTGAGATTCAATAATGTTAGAAAAGATTCACAAATTTGCAAATGCAACAAATTGACCAAGCAATTAGGTGTATACACACACGCAAATAGATAAGTGGGATTGTGCAAACCAAAAGTGAGCCAAAATGTGGAATCCACAAAAATGCTCTTGTTGCACAATACTAGAGAGGCAGCTATACGATTGCATAATAGGCGGATCTGGAACTTGTGCACAACCTACTAGGCAAAATGCAACTATCTCTATCCCATTATGCTATATGTATGGTATTTCGGTGCTATGATCCAAGATGATCCAATATGACAATCTTAATGTAGTATGATGCTATGGTTCTTGCTCATAAGCTCTTTGCTTATCATTCCTCTTTGCTTAAAAGCTTGGGTGGCTCTTTCACTTTTGAGCTCTTTGCTCATGCAAAACTTCACGAACCGAGATAGCACTTGTGTATGCTATGACAACTTTGTGACACACAAATGGATCCCAAGATATGCACCACGGTGGTATGGTATGTATGCTATGGAGTATGATCACTAATGTGCACAAGTCTTGTTGCTGCAATACTCAAAGGCTAGTCTCGATGGGTAAACAACGCAAAAGATGGCTATGATGTTTATCAATGCAATGGCAAGGTTTGGACAAAGATGTCGTCGAGATTACCGTCCTTGCTTCGGTCGAGGTTCCAAGCGGATCTGAAATGTAGACGATGATGTGATGCACGGTCTTGATGCGTTGGCGAAGATGCAGCTGCACCGAGTCGAAGTTGTCGAAGAAATGGGGTCACGAAGATCATAACCTTTCTGTCAAGGCGGAAGTTCGGGCAAGGCGGAAGAATCCGGCCCGGAAGTTACGGGCTGGGCGGAAGTTAGGGGCGGAAAGTTCGAAGTCGGAATCTGCCAAGAGCAGGAACTTAGGGATCGAGGTTTGGGCGGAAAAAATGGAAAACCCAAATCACGAGGGAAAAGAAGGAACTCAAAGGGAAGAAGGGTAGGGATGCTAGATCCACTCGAAGCAAAGCAAATCCACGGATCAAATCCAACAAAACTTCATCATACCAACAAATCACAAAAAAAATTTGGGGCTATTTTTGGTGGGGATTTTCGGGTTTAGGATGAAAACAAAAAAATCAAGCTAGAAAACACGGGGTAGGGGCTCCAAAAACGTGATCAACGTGGCTCATGATACCATATGATGTAGGGTGGAACCCTATGTGGAGATCTTTCACGTTTGGAGTGGATCCTATGGGGAAACACGATGAACGGGCGGAAGAACACAAGAAAACACACACAAGAGGAACACTAAACCGACAAGTTTCGATTACACAAGGGCTAGATCACCGAACACATAAGGTGGAACAAGATTCAAAATCAACAAAGGAAAGATACACGAGTAACCGATCTTCTCCGAGAGGAGGTCTTGATGGTCTTCCCTTGAAGGGGTCTTGAATCCGCTTGGGGGATCTTCTCTGAAGAAGTCGTGAACTCCCAGGAGAAGTACCAAGTGGATGAGCAAGGGCTCTCACACAAAAGATGAGCTAAACCAATGCTAACCCTAACTAGGGGGAGGTGGGGGAGTATTTATAGTTCTGAAGACGAAAGGGTACAGGGCCTCGGCCCAAGTGGCTCTTGTGTGACGGTAGGAAGTTCAGGCAGGGTCCCCCTAAGCCTAGAGTTGGCCTTGGTGAAGTTGGGCTGGCTTAGGGGCGGAAGGTCAGGCCGGGCTGGAAGTTCGAGGCGGAAGTTACAGGCGGAGTTCGGGCAGGTTCGGGCTAACGAGAAAGTGGGCGAGCCGGGACTGATCGATGTCGTCGGGGCGGAAGTTCGGGGCGGAAGTTCGGACTCTCCAGTGTTGGCGGCTTGTCGTTTCTTCCTCAGCTCTGGTTCCTTGGCTTGAGCGTTGTACTGATCACGCATAGTGTCTCGGACTTAGGTAATAGCCATGTCTCCTTTGGAAGGAAAAGGAAATCGAATAGGGCGATATCACCTCGGATTGAATATACGAGCTCTTGCTCTTGTCATGGGTCCACTTGGAGCTTGGATAGTTGATGGAAGGTCCATGGGGATGACCGAAGGATGCTCCGCATCGGCATCCTCTGAGGAAAATACACGATGAGCAGGCGGAAGAACACAAGGAAACACACACAAGAGGAACACTAAACCGACAAGTTTCGATTACACAAGGGCTAGATCACCGAACACATAAGGTAGCACAAGATTCAAAATCAACAAAGGAAAGATACACGAGTAGCGATCTTCTCCGAGAGGAGGTCTTGATGGTCTTCCCTTGAAGGGGTCTTGAATCCGCTTGGGGATCTTCTCCGAAGAGGTCGTGAACTCAGGGAGAAGTACCAAATGGATGAGCAAGACTCTCACACCAAAGATGAGCTAAACCAATGCTAACCCTAACTAGGAGGAGGTGGGAGAGTATTTATAGTTCTGGAGACGAAAGGGTACGGGCCTCGGCCCAAGTGGTACTGCTGTGACGGGGCGGAAGTTCGGCGCCGGAAGTTCGGGCTAGGCCGGAGAAGTTCGGGCTAAGCCGGAGATTCGAGGCGCCGGAAGATCCGAGGCAAGGTCCGGCCTAAGCCGAGAGTTGGCCTTGGTGGAGCTAAGTGGCTTAGGGGCCGGAAGGTCAGGCGGGCGGAAGTTCGGGCAGGTTCAGGCGAGTTCGGGTTAACGAGAATGTTGGCGGGCCGGGCTGGTCGATGTTGTCGGGGCGGAACCTCCGGGCGGGCGGAAGATTAAAGTCCCAGGAAGTTCGGGCTGTGGTAGGAAGTTCGAACTGCCAGGAAGGATTGGCGCTGTCGTTTCTTCTTGAGCTCTGGTTCCTTGGCAGAATGTTGTACCTGATCACGCATAGTGTGTCGGACTTAGGTAGTAGCCATGTCTCACTAGAAGGAAAAGGGAAATCGAATAGGAGTGATGTCACCTCGGATTGAATAGCACAAGCTCTTGCTCTTGTCATGGGTCTACTTGGAGCTTGGATAGTTGATGGAAGGTCCATGGGGATGACCGAAGGATGCTCGGCATCAGGTTCCACCCTACATCAAGAAGGAAGAAGAGGACCATACATGCGGAGCAGGCGGTACTACAGCCCACACCAGGCGGTACTGCATTGAAGGCACTGCAGGCGGTACAACCCGGCTTGACTACCGCCCAACTTCTGGCCGAGCTTACGTATTCGGCGGTGCAAGACCAGTCTGACAGCCTGGTTCTCCCCAGTGCGTCTAGACCGGTACAACCGGCCCTACCACAGTACAACCGCTCCCTACCTTGTGAGCACCTCCGGCCAGCAGTGCACTGAGCTCCTAGCGGTACAACCGCTCACACATCCGGTACAACCACCCTGCATGTGCACAGTGAGAGGGGTTTAACCCCATGTATCCCCCAACTTACCCCTTGGACTATATATACTTGTCCCTTAGCTCCGTACTAGGGTTAGCAAATATGATAGCTCATTCCTAGGTGAGCTTTGCTCCTACCTCTACTCTTGAGAGAGAGAGAGAGACTACCACTCCCATGGAGTTCAAGACCTCCATGTTTGAAGATCCTGCAGGATATCATCAAGACCCCCTCGTGGGAAGATCCGCCTAAGATAGCATCAAGACCTCCTCTTGGAGATTAACCTTACCTTGTATCTTTCCCTTTATTGTTCATGTACCTTGTGGATCTTGTGTGTTTGAATGTCTAATGAATGTGTGATTGGACTTGTTCTTGAGTGTTTCCCCTTGTGATTTCTCTCCATTCTTCCCGTGTTCTTCTTGCTCTTGAGGATCCCTCCAAGCGTTAAAGATTGGCCTACACGGGTTAGCCCGTATCATATGGTATCGAGAGCTCGTGTGGGGATTTTTCACATGCTCGAATCGGTAGCGATTTTGAAGTGAAATGGATGATTTAGATTGTCAAAATTGGGTGGATTCGTGGATGGGAAGAGGGAAACTTGGCGGAATGCTAGATCCACTTGAAACCAAGCAAATCCACGGATCCAAAATCAACAAAACATCATCAAAACTAACAAATCACAAAAAATTTGGGGCTATTTTTTGGTGGGGATTTTCGGATTTTAGGGCGAAATCAACAAAATCAAGCTAGGAAACACGAGGTAGGGGCTCCAAAAGCGTGATCAACGTGGCTCATGATACCAAGATGATGTGAGGCGGGACCCTATGTGGGCCGATCTTTCATGTTTGGAGAGGATCCCTCGAGGAACACGAAGAGCGGCGGAAGAACACGAGGGATATCACAGGGAAAACACAAGAGAATCACTCAAACCAACAAGATCAATCACACATGTGCTAGATCGATGAACACAAAGGGAGATACATGATCCAAAGTCAACAAAGAGACGATACAAGCGGTAGCTGTTCTTCTCCGTGAGGAGGTCTTGATGATGGTCTTCTTCCATGAGAGGTCTTGAATCCAAGGTGGATCTTCTCCCAAGAGGGGCAGCGGTCTCTCTCGTGGAGTAGATCCGATATGGATGTGAAGCTCTATCTAACAATGAGCTAAATCAGCGCTAACCCTAACTAGGAGGTGGAGGAGGTCTATTTATAGTCTTAGTGCAAGCAGGCGAAGTGAAGGGGTACATGGGCCTCGGGCCCGAACAACATCTTGTGAGCAGGGCCGGTTGTACCGGTCATGTAATGATAGTTCATTGGGAGCTTCGTCTTGGCGGTAATCTTGGTCGGTAGTCTGATAGTTCCGCTCAAAGTTGATATTTGGATGCGGAGGTTATGCGCGAAGGGCAGCGGTTGTTCGATCATCAGGCGGTTGTTCGGTCTTTTGGCGAAACGGTCTTCTGCCGGCCTTGCTCCGCTTCGATCACGAGAATGGGGGCGGTTGTTGGCCCGTAGCTAGCCGGTTATTCACTTTGGGCGATGGTTGGCGGTACTTTCGGCCGGTTGTTCGCTTGGGTAACCGGTGGTAGTACCGCTTGGAGGTGAAGTAGTACCGCTTCGTTACGGAAGCGGCGAGTTCTCTTCCTCCTTCTCTTCCATGCTTGGCCTTGGTCCTTGGATTCTCCATGGTGCGTCTCGGTTGTACTGAGTATAGGCAAGATCCATGCATGAGGTAGTAGCCATGTCTCACATGTAGAAAGTGAAGGTTCGGAGAGGAGCGGGTTCACCTTGTGTCCAATGGTGTATATTCGAGGTCTCGTCATATGTCCTCTTGGGGCTTGGAGAGTAGTCGGAGTGTACATGGGGATGAACGTGGGATGCTCCGCATCATAGCGTTCATCTCAAATCCAAGAGGAGATGAGGTCTTGACGATATCCTAGACGGATCTTCCCACGAGGGGGTCTTGATGATATCCCGCAGGATCTTCTCCTAGATGGAGGTCTTGGCCTCCAATGGAGTAGTGGTCTTTCTCTCTCAAGAGTAGAGATAGGTAGGGCGAGCTCACATACAAATGAGCTATCATATTTGCTAACCTTGAGGAAAGGAGGTGGAGGTGGTCTATTTATAGTCTAAGCCACGAAGGGGTAAGTGGGAGAGGATACAAGGCCAAAGGCCATGGTGCTTATACAGTGAGGCGGTAGTACCGGACACATGAGCGGTAGTACCGCTTGGAGGGTCTGAGCGGTAGTACCGCTTGCTTTGGGCGGTAGTTGATGAGGACATCAATACCATTGTTACACCCCCAGCCCCTACTGTTACATATACTGGACCAATTACTAGAGCTCGCGCACGCTAATTGAATTACCAGGTACTTTCGTTTCTTGGTAATGATTCTAATGTTCATGAGAATATGATACTGCATAAATTGTATACATTTGTTTTGCTTACAAATGAAGGGCCGAGCTTGGAGAAGGATGAACATTGAAGCAAGAACACGCATGGAGTTGATGGCATGCGCAAGGGGATCAGGGCGGAGTTACAAGTGATGATTTCGGGACTTTGAAGCCACCATAAGGGAGTGCATGAAGCCTTGGACGAAATATACAAGATGCCACTTCATAATATTACGTCCATAGGCTATTCTAGGTGCTTTGCGTCACCTTATTATTAGGCCGAGCCCATGTAATTTCGAAATACTTAAGTATAGGCTATTTTTATAGTCCGTATGTGTGGGGAAACAAGAGTTAGGGTTGGTTTGGGACCCCCACCCTCAAGGGCCACGAAATTACCTCCTCTTCCTCCATATATACAGACCTTAGGGGCGTCTTTTGTAATTTTGGTTTTGTTTATATTAAAGTTCGACATAGCTGCAACCCGTGTGCTTCGTTTGTGTTCAGCGACCGGACAAAGGCGTCCACAGAACCTAACCTTGATCAATAAAGCTTTCCTCTTATATTACGCCAATATCCAGTTGCAATCTTAGTTTCTTGCTTATTTTGCGTTTGCTTGCGAAGCAGACCTTCGTGGTCGGAGTTGATGCGTGCTCGGCGTGGTCGATAACCTCTCGGAGTTGGTTTAGCGATTGCTAAAGTAGCGGCGTCCTCGCCGCGTTAAATGGTCGGATCGTCAAAATCGACTTCATCCTAAGCGATAGCCCCATCTCATCGAAAGGCGGGACACCTTTGCCTCTATCAAGTGGTATCGAGGTTTCGAGGTTGCTCGGTGAGATTTTCTGATTACCGTAGAATTAGATCGAGTGCATTCTTCATACCTACGGTCCACGAAAAAGCCACAAAAAAATTAGGGTTAGTTCATCATATCCAGAACCAATCGAGCCTTTGCATAATATTTTTGGGGTTTTTGCTTTGTTGAATTTGCGGTTGCATCGTCGTGTCAAGTTGCTTTGGTCTTAGAGTCTAGTCTTTTAGAGTTTGAGTTACGGTCATAAGTTGTCACGCCGCTTGCGCCACCATCATCGCCTTGCCATCTACCACCATTGCTTATCATACCGCTCTGAATCCGTATCCATATACCACCACCAATCCGTATCCATATACCACCACCAATCCGTATCCATATACCACCACCAATCTGTATCCATATACCACCACGCTACCATATACCACCACCGCTGCCATATACCACCACCATATATCCAACAACAATCCGAGATCTTCTCATATAACGAATGTATTCGAGATCCATCTAAATACCGATTCGTGTTTCCTTACTGCGTGGGTCTCGGAAAAAAAATTGTCAAAAAATTTACGTACCCATCATCGGTTTGACACAGGAAGAGTTTTGAGACACTCGCCATTATAGTGATTTTTAGCAAAAAAAAAAGTGGGCGCTTAAAAAAAAAGCGCCAAAAAAAGCAGGCGAATTTTTTTTTCAAGAGTGTGCTTTTCCCTTGTTTAGTCTTATTGTAGCGTGATTTTGTTAGTGTTCTAGGCTCGCGTCTCTATACGGTCTAGCCTAGGACCCGACCTGATCTGCGTCGTTGGCGTTTATTCAACTTTGCATCTCTGAATTGATTATTCTTGACCTTTTTGCTACCATACTATAAGCCTTCCCAGCTCCACATACATCTCGTCGATGCGTTTGACTCTCCACAGCAATCGCTCTATCCAAGCTTTGAGAGTTTTGACTTCTAGCGGTTGCCGATCACCGCTTTCTTTGCTAGGTAGGCTGGTAAGAATTTGAGATTTGCTTCACGGTTGTGACACCGCCACCACCACCACCACTTGTTAGTAGTGCATGTAGGATCATATTCTTGTGTGTTTCTATTCTTTGCTAACCATGCGAGATCACAAGCCGGCGAGGCTTTAGGAGAACTTAGCAGACAAGGAGCTTCATGATAAGTTTGACCAAATGATGAGTGGACAGGTGCAAGATGTGCTAAACATATAGGCGAAGGTCTCGATGTTTCGATGAGATGGTGGCTATCGTTTTACTGTGGTAGTCGACCTTGGCGATCCGACTACGAGCGTGCGAGGCGTCGGCGCCTTAGCAATCGCTAAACCAACTTCGAGGTTATTGACCACGGCGAACACGATCAACGACCACGAGCACTGTTTCCTGCGAGCAAGCGAAGAACAAGCAAGAAACTAAGATTGCAATCTGGATATTGCGAATATAATAGGAAAGCTTTATTAATGAAGGTGGGGTTACGTGATGCCTTAGTGCAGTCGTTGAACACAAGCGAAATGCAGCGAAGTTGCAGACTATGGCGAACTTTTAATCTAAACAAAACCCTAAGTCTAAGCAGCGCCCTAAGGGCTGTATATATGGAGGAAGAGGAGGAATTTCGTGGCCCTTGAGGGTGGGGTCGAAACCAACCCTAACTCTTGTTTCCCCACACATACGGACTCTAAAATAGCCTATACTTAAGTATTTCGAAATTACATGGGCTGGCCCAATTATAAGAGTGCCTTGACACCTAGAATACCCTATGGGCGAATATTATGAAGTGGCATCTTGTATATTTCGTCCAAGGCTTCATGCACTCTTATGGTGGTTTCAAATTCACTGAAATCATCACTTGTAACTCAATCCTTGATCCCCTTAGCATGCCATCAACTCCATGCGTGTTCTTGCTCCAATGTTCATCCTTCTCCAAGCTCGGCCCTTCATTTGTAAGCAAAACAAATGTATCCAATTTAAGCGATTATCATTTCTCATGAACATTAGAATCATTACCAAGAAAGCGAAAGTACTGGTAATTCAATTGGCGTCTTGTGAGCTCTAGTAATTGGTCCAGTATATGTAACAGTAGGGGCTGTGGGTGTAACAATGGTATTGATGTCCTCATCATAAACAGATTTGAAGAGGCCATGGAGAAGATAGATGGCATGGAGAAGACGTTCGAAACAAAGCTCGATAACAAGTTTAATGAATTGCTCGCGCGTCTTCCACCGCCACCACCGGATGCTCCTAATGCACCTCTACAACAACAACAACAACAACAACAATGACGACTACGTCCACGTCGCGAAACAGTCCTTCACCGAGCGAGCCGTGTTCCTCTTGCGCTTGGCCAAACTGTTGGTGCTTCTTTGTTGATATACATGGCTCCTGTTTGCGTCTGAGACGAGGATGATTATGTGGGAGATTACGAGGATGAGGTTGATCAAAATCGAACTACGTGCAACCACCGGCACCACAACCACCAGGTCGTCCACATGCAAATAATGGCAGCGTTAGGGCTCTCCACAGTGCGAGATCAAGACCATCTCCCTAAACTGAAATTGAATATTCCACCATTTGAGGGTAGATATGTTCTGATATATATCTTACTTGGGAGTTAGAAAGCTGAACAACGATTTACATGTTTACAATATCACGAGGAGAGGCGGGTTCCTCTTTGTTGTTTGTGCTTTCACTAGCTTTGCATGTGTTTGGTGAATGCGAACATTGTAGATTATATCTGTTCGACTACTTGGGCTGCTTTGAAAATTGCTATGCGTGCTCGTTGGGTTCCACCATATTATCAGCGTGAATTACTTCAAAAATTGCAGCGCTTAAGACAAGAAAAAAATTACGTAGAAGAATATTATCGGGAATTACAAACTAAGCTTGATTAGATGTGGTGTTGTTGAGGAGAATGAAGCTATGCTTGCGTTTTCTGGGTGGATTAAATAGAGATTGAGACCATTCTAGAATATAAGGATTATAATAATATCACTCGTTTATTCCATCTTGCTTGTAAAGCTGAGCGTGAAGTCTTGAGGATCGGCAGGGCATTGGCGGCGGACTAACTTTCCTGCAGGTCGACCTTCATCATGGACACCACGGGCATCATCTACTTCCACACGTTCTGCTACACCGGCACCTCCATCGGCTGCCACCTCCAACCATGATACAATAAAGCAGTCACAATCACCACTATCTGCCTATGTAACATCCCAAAATTCTAAATTTTGGAATGTTATAAACACATAGATAGCTTTGATTGATTGTTTGATTGATTGGTGAAAGTGAGTGAATTGAAACTTTTGAAAGTTAAATGAGAGGGAATAAAAGGACTTTCCCAAACTTTCATTTTCTTTTATGATCTTGAGAATTCAAATTCTTTTCATCACAAAACCACGGAGAGAAGATGACATGACTTCTTCCATTTATTTAAATGACAAGGGGTGTTGAAAATATTTGAATTTCATTTGAAAAACATTTCCAATTCTGAAACTTTATGCAACTCAATGATTTTCATGGCGAAGATAAAATGACTTCTTCAAAATTATATGAAATATGAGTTGGGAGTTTCAAAATTAAATTCAAAGTTCTTTTGAATTTATTTTCAATTGGAGTTATTTGAGTTTTATTCAAATTATTTTCTCCAAAAATAAAATATATGTAAAATAGGGTAACATGATTCCCTACATCGAGAAAATTGGAGAGAAATTAATTTGAAGTCATTTTGGTATTTTTCAAAATGATTTTGGTTGGATTTTATTAGGCGAAGCACTCCTTGTTTTATTTGAATTTGTGTGTATTTTATTTGAAGCTAAAACAATGTTCATGTTGTAGAAAATCTTTTTACGAAAATTTTGATATATTATATGCCTATATAAAAGTTTTAATTATTTTTGTTTTTATTATTTTAGTTACTGTGAAATTTTGTTTAAAAAAGCAGCTTGAGCAGTGCAGTGAAGCCAGCCTTGCTCTCTCTCTCTCTCTCTCTCTCTCTCTCTCTCTCTCTCTCTCTCTCTCTCTCTCTCTCTCTCTCTGGGCCGGCCCAGCCAACCGGCCAGGCCACAGCCAGTGGCCCATCAAGCCTTGCGCCCGTCCCCGAGCTCCCGCGGGACTCCGCCCGCCGCCACGCCCGTCACTTGTTGCCGTGGCCGACCCGGCCACCTCCAGCGCCGCCTTGCCTCGCCCCCTCCTCCAAGTCTCCTCCTCCACTTATATAGCGGACCCGGCCCGTTTCCCTCGGCAAGACCCACCGAGTCCTTGACCGCCGCCACTCCCTCGCGGGAGTTGCCACTTGTGAAACCTACGCCGTGTCGCCCGCTCCACCCCGCCACCCGACCGCTGCCGCCACCACCATCGTCACCGCCCGCGCCGTGCAGCGCCCGATGCCCTCGCCCGGCGCGGAGACCCACGAACCGCCCGCCGGAGCCCCGCGCCGTCTCGCCGGAGTTCGACCTCGCCCGCCGCCGCCGGTTTTCTTCGCAAACCGCCGCGAACCGGTATAAACCGACCCCGGTTCTTTTCTTTAAGTTCGTTTTTTAGGGTTTCGGTTTTGTTTAAAAACCCGTTTTTTATTTGGTTAGTTTATATAGTGAGCATTAAGCTGTTTAGATCTTGATGAGGACATCAATACCATTGTTACACCCGACCACTTCTGCTATACATCTTGGACCAATTACTAGAGCTCGCGCCGCCAATTGAATTATCGGTACTTTCGTTTCTTAGTAGCGATTCCAATGTTCATGAGAATATGATGCTGCCTAAATTGGATACATTTGTTTTGCTCACAAATGAAGGGCCTACCATGGACAAGAAAGATGAACCTTGGAGCAAGTTCAAGCATGGAGATGTTGGCATGCGCAAGAGGAACAAACGGAGTTACAAGTGATGATTCGGGACTTTGAAGCCACCCTAATGAGAGCATGAGGCCTTGGACGAAATATACAAGATGCCACTTCATAATATTCGTCCATAGGTTATTCTAGGTCTTTGCGTCACCTTATTATTGAGCCAGGCCCATGTAATTTCAGAAATACTTAAGTGTAGGCTGTTTTTAGAGTCCGTATGTGTGGGGAAACAAGAGTTAGGGTTGGTTTGGACCCCTCCCTCAAGGGCCACGAAATTCCCTCCTCTTTCTCCATATATACTGACCCTTGGGGCGTCGTTTAGACTTTGGGTTTTTGTTTAGATCAAAAAGTTAGCCATAAGCTGCAACTTGGCGTGCCGTTTGTGTTCAACGACCGGACCAAAGGCGTCTCGAACCCCACCTTCATTAATAAAGCTTTCCTCTTATATTCGCAATATCTAGATTGCAATCTTAGTTTCTTGCTTGTTCTTCGTTTGCTTTCGCGGAAAGCAGGCCCTCGTGGTCGAGTTGATCGTGCTCCGGCGTGGTCAATAACCCTCGGAAGTTGGTTTAGCGATTGCTAAAGGCGCGGCGTCTCCTGCGTCACGTGGTCGGATCGTCAAGGTCGACTCCCACGAAGCTTGATAGCCACCATCTCATGAAACATCGGGACACCTTTGCCTCTATCAAGTGGTATCAGATTTTCAGGTTGCTCGGTGAGATTTTACAGTTTTTCGTAGATTAGATCGAGTCTGTTCTTCATACCTAAAGTCCACGAAAAAGCCACAAAAAAATCAGGGTTAATTCATCTTATCCGAACCAATCTGAGCCTTCGCATAATCTTTTTAGGGTTTTGCTTTGTTGAATTTGCGGTTGCATCGTCGTGTCAAGTTGCTTTGGTCTTAGAGTCTAGTCTTTTAGAGTTTGAGTTACGGTCATAAGTTGTCACACCTTGCTTTCATCGTCATCGCCTTGCCATCTACCACCCTTCTTATCCGCCACCGCTCTGAATCCGTATCCATATACCACCACCATATATCCACCACCAATCCGAGTTCTTCTCATATTAGGTTTGTTTTCGAGATCCATCTAAATTCCGATTCGTGTTTCCTTGCCTGCGTAGGTTTCGGAAAAAAAAAAGAGTCTGGAAACCACCCTCCGTTTAGGCCCAAATTTTTCCGAAAATGCACTTGTCGAAAAATTTTCTGGCTATCCTATTTTTAGGTGTTTCTAAGCGTATTGAGACAGTCGCCATTATAGAAAGTTTTTTTTGACCCGTTTCCGGTTTTTGGGTCAAGGCGATCGAAAAAAAAATTGGTCGAAGAAATATCGTGCCCATCTGTCGGTTTGACACAGGAAGAGTTTTGAGACACTTTCGCCATTATAGTGATTTTTACTTAAAAAAAAAAAAAAAGCGGTAAAAAAAAAAGCGAAAAAAAAATTCCAGAGTGTGCTTTTCCGTTGTTTCCGTGCGGCGCCGTGATTTTGTTAGTGTTCTAGGCTCGCGTCTCTATGCGGTCTAGCCTAGGACCAACCTGATCTACCGTCGTTGGCGTTTATTCAACTTTGCATCTCTGAATTGATTATTCTTGACCCTTTTTGCCACCATATTATAAGCCTTCCCAGCTCCACATACATCTACATCGTGCGTTTGACTCTCCACAGTAATCGCTCTATCAAGCTTTGAGAGTTTTGACTACATCGGTTGCCGATCACACTTTCTTCTTTGAGTAGGCTGGTAAGAATTTGAGATTTGCTTGTGGTTGTATTTGTCCACCACACCACCACCACCACTTCCTAGTAGTGCAGCCGAATCATATTCTTGTGT
Source organism: Aegilops bicornis (assembly GCA_021605145.1). Taxonomy (NCBI): domain Eukaryota; kingdom Viridiplantae; phylum Streptophyta; class Magnoliopsida; order Poales; family Poaceae; genus Aegilops; species Aegilops bicornis. The sequence goes on along the minus strand of CM038675.1, from coordinate 454,083,100 downwards.
GTTTCTATTCTTTGCTAACCATGGCGGGATCACTGGTGATGAGGTATTTGGGAGAACTATGACAAACAAAGCGCTACATGATAAGTTTCAACAAATGATGAGTGGGCAGGTGGAAGATGTTCTAAATAGATTTGAAGAGGCCATGGAGAAGATAGATGGCATTGAGAAGGCGTTGAAACAAAGCTCGATAACAAGTTTCATGAATTGCTCGTGGCGTCTACCACCACCAACACGGCTGCACCTAATGCACCTCTACAACAACAACAACGACTACCTCCACATCATGAAGCAACCCTCCGCCCGAGCGAGCCGTGTCCCTCTTGACTGGCCAAGCTGCTTTGGTCTTCTTGTTGATATACATGGCTCCTGCTGGCGATGTGGGGAGGATGATTATGTGAGAGAAATGCGAGGATGAGGTTGATCAACGAACTTCGATGCAACCACCGGCACCACAACCACCGACATCACAACCACCGGTCGTCCACATGCAAATAATGGCAATGTTAGGGCTCCCCCTCAGTGCGAGATCATGACCATCTCCCTAAGCTGAAGTTGAATATTCCATCATTTGAGGGTAGATATGTTCTGATATATATCTTACTTGGGAGTTAAGCTGAACAACGATTTACATGTTTACAATATCACGAGGAGAGGCGTGTTCCCTACTTTGTTTGTGCTTTCACTAGCTTTGCATGTGTTTGGTGGTCTGAACATTGTAGGTTATATCTGTTCCGGCTACTTGGACTGCTTTGAAAACTGCTATGCGTGCTCGTTGGGTTCCACCATATTATCAACGTGAATTACTTCAAAAATTGCAGCGCTTAAGACAAGGAAAAAATTCGGTGAAAGAATATTATCGGGAATTACAAAGCTGGCTTGATTAGATGTGGTATTGTTGAGGAGAATGAAGCTATGCTTGCACGTTTTACGGGTGGATTAAATAGAGATATTCAGACCATTCTAGACTACAAGGATTATACTAATATCCTCGATTATTCCATCTTGCTTGTAAAAATTTGAGCGTGAAGTCTTGAGGATCGACGAGGCGTTGGCGGCGGACTAACTTTTACTGCAGGTCGACCTTCATCATGGACACCACGTGCATCATCTACTTCCACACGTTCTACTACACGGCACCTCAAGTCGGCTGCCACCTCAACCGTGATACAAGAAAGCGGGCACAACCACCACTATACGCCAAGAGCACACTGCTTTGGGCCTACCGAGCTCTTCTTCTTCCATGGCGTCAGCAGGGCACACAAGTGATATTATTTATGCGTCATTGTAAGGAAGAGGACATTTCTTGAAGAATGCCAATCTCGGTGATGTGATGATTACTCACGAGGATGGTGGGTATGAGTCCGCTAGTGACTATGATGAAGAGACTTTGGCTCTTATTACACATGAAGAACACGGTGGAAGGATTACGATCATGAGGCGCAATACATGGCTGCTTTGAAGATCTTTGGCGGTATGAATGTTTAGTTGCTCAACGTGTTTTGAGTGTCACGAGTTACACAAAATTTGAGCAAAATCGGAGGCATAACTTGTTCCATACAAAGGGAGTTGTGAAGGAGCGTTCTATTAGCGTCATCATAGATGGAGGGAGCTGCAACAACTTGGCTAGCATGGATATGGTGGAGAAGCTTTCTCTCACCACAAGACCACATCCACATCCTTACTACATCCAATGGTTCAACAACGGCGGCAAGGTTAAGGTAACACGTCTTTGTTAGTGTGTATTTTAGTATCTCTACATATCTTTGATTATGTTGATTGTGATGTGGTACCTATGCAAGCATGTTCCTTATTACTTGGTAGACCATGGCAATTTGATAAAATTACATACACCATGGTAGAAACAATCGGTATACTCTTGTTCACAAGGATAAATATATTACTTTGCTTCCTATGACTCTGATTCAATTTTGAAAGATGATATTAATAGAGCTAATAAAGCAAAATAGGAGAAAAATAAGAGTGAAAATCAGATTGTGGCAAAAGAATTTGAGCAACAAATGAAGCCTAATAATAAACCATCTAATGTTGCTTACGAAATTAAACTGAAAAGTGCATGTTTACTTGCCACCAAATCTGATATTGAGGAGCTAGATTCTAGCAAATCTGTTTGCTATGCTTTTGTGTGCAAAGAGGCATTATTTTCATTCGAGGGGCGTGCCTTCCTCTTTGCCCCTGCTGTCACTAACATTTTGCGAGGAGTTCGAAGCGTCTTCCCACAAGGCGTGCCACGGGATTACCACCTATTCCAAGGATTGAGCATCAAATTGACTTAATTCCCGGTGCATCGCTGCTTAACCGTGCACCATACCGTACCAATCCGGAGGAGGCGAAGGAGATTATCGTCAAATCTGAGGAGCTGCTTTCGACAAAGGTTATATCTGTGAATCTCTTAGTCCTTGTCTTGTTCCTATTATACTAGTGCCTAAAAAGGATGATGCGTCGGCGTATGTGTGTTGATTGTAGAGGCATTAATAATATTACTATTAGATTATCGTCATCCTATTCCTAGGCTAGATGATATGCTTGATGAATTGAGTGGCTCTACAATATTCTCCAAAGTTGATTTGCCTAGTGGATACCATCAAATTCGTATGAAATTGGGAGATGAATGGAAAACAGCATTTAAAACTAAGTTTGGTTTATATGAGTGGTTAGTCATGCCTTTTGGGTTAACTAATGCACCTAGTACTTTCATGAGACTAATGAGCGAAGTTTCACGTGCTTTCATTGGACGATTTGTGGTAGTCTATTTTGATGATATCTTGATTTATAGCAAATCTTTGGAAGAACATTTGGAACATTTACGTGCTGTTTTTAATGCTCTACGTGATGCCGCGTTTGTTTGGTAACCTTGGGAAGTGCACCTTTTGCACCAACCGAGTATCTTTTCTTGGCTATGTTGTTACACCACGAGGGAATTGAAGTTGATAAAGCCAAGATTGAAGCTCTTTGAGAGTTGGCCGCAGCCCAAAGCAGTCACCACGGTGAGGAGTTTTCTTGGACTCGCTGGTTTCTATAGGCGTTTTGTGAGAGACTTTAGCACCATTCTTGCACCTCTCAATGAACTTACAAAGAAGGATGTGCCTTTTTTGGGGTACCGCATACGGGAAGAAGCCTTCACGGTATTGAAAGATAAGTTGACACATGCTCCTTTACTCCAACTTCACGACTTTAATAAGACTTTTGAGCTTGAATGTGATGCTAGTGGAATTGGATTAGGAGGTGTGTTATTACAAGATAGCAACTTTGTTGCATACTTTTACGAAAAATTGAGTGGGCCTAGTCTGAACTATTCTACTTATGACAAAGAATTATATGCTCTTGATGGGACTTTAGAGACATGGCAACATTATTTATGGCCCAAAGAATTTGTTATACATTACGATCATGAATCTTTGAAACATATTAAAAGTCAAGCTAAACTGAATCATAGACATGCTAAATGGGTTGAATTCATTGAGACTTTCCCTTATGTCATTAAACACAAGAAGGGTAAAGAAAATGTTATTCTTGATGCTTTGTCTCAAATCGCTATACTATGCTTTCACAACTTGACTTCAAAATATTTGGTTTGGAGACCATCAAAGATCAATATGTGCATGATGCTGATTTTAAAGATGTAATGCAGAATTGTAAAGAAGGAAGAACATGGAACAAGTTCGTTATTAAAGATGGTTTTGTGTTCCGTGCTAACAAGCTATGCATTCACCTTTAGCTCTGTTTGTCTTTGTTATTCTTGAGGCGCATGGAGGAGGATTAATGGGACACTTTGGCGTGAAGAAGGCGGAGGATATACTTGCTACACATTTCTTTTGGCCAAAGATGAGGCCAGGATGTTGAAGCGTTTTGTTGCTCATTTGCACTACATGTCAAAAAGCTAAGTCACGACTCAATCCTCATGGTTTATATATGCCTTTACTGTACCTAGTGTTCCTTGGGAGGATATATCTATGGACTTTGTTTTAGGTTTACCTCGAACAAAGAAGGGAGGGATAGCATATTTGTTGTGGTGGATAGATTCTCGAAAATGGCACACTTTATACCATGTCATAAAAGCGATGATGCTGTTAATGTTGCTGATTTGTTCTTTCGTGAAATTATTCGCTTGCATGGTGTGCCAAATACTATTTGATGCGGAGCATCCCACGATCATCCCCATGGACTTACAACCGTCTCATCAAGAGCCAAGAGGACCCATGACACGAGCTAGAGCTAGAGCTCTCGAGAACGAGGTGACCTCTTTCCTTATTGATATCGCATATGATCCTCTCGAGACATGGCTACTACCTAAGTCCGATATGCTATGCATGATTAGGTGTCAAGGGAACCTCCAGGGACACTGCGTGAAGATGGACAAGCCACCAAGTCCAGCGGATGAAGAGAACCAGCGGAGAAGGCCAAGAACACCTTCCGGGCCGGACATCCGGCCATGGCCGGACATCCGGCCCTGGGCTTCTACCTCAACGGGATCCCATCTGGCCATGTCTCGGGGCGGGACATCCGGCGTCCAAGCCGGACAGCGGCCCCGGCCGGATATCCGGCGCCCGGCCGAAATCGGCGACCCTTTCGATTCGGGTGAAGCAGTCGCCCGGCCGGGACATTCGACCCTTGGCGGGACATCCGGCTCTTAGGAAGCCCGGATATCCGGCCCCCTCGCCGGAATTCCGGCCCCCCATCACCGATTGCGTTTGGAAGACCCGCTTGGCCGGGACATCCGGCCCCTAGTCCGGACATCCGGCGTCTCGGAAGCCGGACATCCGGCCCGGCCTTGGACGTCCGGCCTCCCTACTGCTGTGATGCCTCGGGAGCCTTGTCCCTTGTACCCCTTCGCCGAGTACCTGTGTGATTGATCTCTTGTTGGTTTCGTGATTTCTCTCTCGTTTCTCTCGTGTTCTTCCGCGTGTTCCTCGTGATACCCCGTAGGATCCGCTCCAACGTGAAAGATCATCCATGTAGGGTTCCGCCCTACATCATCTATGGTATCATGAGCCACGTTGATCACGTTATTGGAGCCCCTACCCCTCTTTTTCTAGCTTGATTTTGTTGTTTTTGTCCTAAATCCGAAAATCCCCACAAAAATAGCCCCAAATTTTTTTGCGATTTGTTAGGTGTGATGAAGTTTTGTTGGATTTGATCCATGGATTTACGTGTAATATTCTGGTAGATCTAGCTTTCTCCCACCTTTTCCACAATTTCCATCCACAAAATCATTGAATTTTGCCCGGTTCCCACCTTCCCCAGCGGTGTTCATCGAGCAGGACATCCGGCCAGCTTGGCCGGACATCCGGCAGCGGACATCCGGCCCGATCGGCCGGACATCCGGCTTCCGGCCGGATTTCCGGCCCTAGTAACAACAATCCCTTCCACCACCCGATCACCGTCTAACTTCGCCAAATTTTGTCCCGTGCCCACATACACTTCGACGTACCTCCACCACTTCCGCATAACACCACCTTAGCCTTTCCCACTTCCAATTCCGACAACGTTGCCAAATTTTGCCTTGAGAATTTGAGATGGGGTTTCAGTATCCTTATGTGTTTGGCTATCTAGAGTGCGGTTCAACATCAACATCACCACCGCTCATCTTCGTCAGGGCGGTAACATCGTCGACACCTTTGACATTACTTGCAATTGCATTGATAACCATCATAACCCATCTTTTGCGTTGCTTACCCGCCGAGACTAGCCATTGAGTATTGCCCGACAGCGTGACTTGTGCACATTAGTGATCATACTCCATAGCATACATACCATACCAAAGTGGTGCATATCTCACCATCAATTTGTGGGTCACAAAGTTGTCATCGCATACACATTTGCTATCTTGGTTCGTGAAGTTTTGCATGAGAAAGAGCTCAAAAGAGAAAGAGCCATTCAAGCTTTTAAGCAAAGAGAGGAAGATAAGCAAGAGCTTATGAGCAAGAACCATAGCATCATACAACATTAAGATTGTCATACTTGATCATCTTGGATCAACACATCGAAACACCATACATATAGCATACTTGGGTAGAAGTCGTTGCATTTTGCTTAGTAGGTTGTGCACAAGTTAAGTATCCGCCTATTGTGCAATCGTGCTAAGCGTCTCTCTAGTGTTGTGCAACAAGAGCATCTTGGTGAATTCCACATTTTGGATCATCCTTGGTTGCATAACCCCATATTATCTTTTAACGTGTGTGTTTCCGTGTACCTTATCTTGCTAGTGGTCTACTTGTTGCATTTGCAAATTTGTGAATCATTTCCAACTTTATTGAGTCTCACTTACAATTGCATCAAATTTTGTGCCACCATCCTAACGAGCTCCACCATAGACAAGAATCGGTACCAAGAGTGCTATTTCATTGTCCGCATTTGAGTGAACCTGATTCATCTTCAACATCGATCAAAGGTACATTGGTATATGTTCTTTTCCGTTCTACCACTCACATTTTGCTTGGAATGATGGATAGGCCAAGTTCTTCTACCAACCCACTCTTCAACGAGCAAGGCGGCGACATGTCTTCATATGTCACCAAGAACCACCTATTTGGTACTGGCAAGCGTTGCACCAAGAACAACAAGCAATGGCGACCGCATCGACAACCTGCGCCACCGACTTGCGACTCTCCGAACAGCGTACAAGAGACTGCCGACAACAAGTTGAGGCTCACAAGCAAGAGAATGATGCAAGAATGGGCCGAGATCCAGCGTTGATGAGAAACCGGCGTCATTCAACTTCTTCATCATCAAGGCGGAGCCCCTCGAGTCGACATTCCGGCGACACCTTCTATGACTCAAGTACTGCGTCGCCGAACACTCTCTGACGAGCAGCAGCGCCAAGACCGTCATGCATCTACGCAACCCGCTACATGTCAAGCATTCACAAGAGCAAGTTGATGATCAAGTTCCTCGTCCTCAATCTAATCAAGAGGCTTTTGCTCAAGCTCAAGAGCGACAACGTCTTAAATGCGTCAACAAGAGGAAGAACGAGCACGTCTCCACCAAGGCGAACAAGGCGCCAAGGCTCAGCGTCTTCAACAACAACAACGTGAAGCGCCAAGCTCTTGAGGCGTAACGTGCCCTTCAAGAATCAAGTAGAGCCTTAGCCAACGCAATCATGAGCAGGCGCCAATCAAGAGGAAGCCCTTGAGAAGAAATCCAAGAGAGGAACTACCAACCTCATGCACAGCGACAAGTTCCTCAAGCTCCTCCACAAGCTCGTCAAGCTCCACCTCAACCTCAAGTTCAACAAGGGCAAGTTGATCATGGTCTTCCTCGCGCCAAGAGCAACATGAAGGCGAATACAATCCACGCCAAGGGCGTCATCATCAACATCGCCAACAACACAATGAAGAAACAGCGCTTCTGACAAGCTAAAATTCACCATGCCCAAGTTCAATGGAAGCAATGACCCGAAGACTACCTCTCATGGGCATTGAAGGTTGACAAAATCTTCGCTTGCACAACTATGATGAAGCGAAGAAAATCGCTATGGCATCACTTGAGTTCCAAGACTATGTGCTCATATGGTGGGAACAAATCATTGGCTGACGACAAGCAAGAGGTGAACCTCCAATCACCACTTGGGCTCAAATGAAGGATGTCATGCGAGCACGTTTTGTGCCAACCTACTACAACGCGACCTCTTCAAGAAACTCCAACTACTCAAGCAAGGAACAAAGAAGCGTTGAAGAATATTACAAGGAAATGGAGATAGCCATGATTGAGCCAATGTCAAGGAAGATGATGAGCAAACTATAGCACGTTTCTTGAATGGACTCAATCATCCCATCAAGAAGATCGCCGACTTCCAACCATACTCATCCCTCATTGAGCTCGTGCATCAAGCTACAAAGGCGGGCATGAAGTACAAGATGACTTCAAATGCATGAAGTACTCATCCAAGACCTCTGACTTCTCCAACAACCAAGCGTCAACGACTCCTTCAACATCTACATCAACAAACTTTCTTCAGAAAGCGGCGACAAGTCAAGTTACAAGAAGACTTGACAAACTCAAGTCGTCCTCCTCCTACTACAAGCAACATCAAGCCGCGTGCTTCATCCTCTACTCCGGCCGATGAGACCATCAAGACAAGCTCCTTCAAGTGTTTCACTTGCGGCGGCGAGCCACAAGTCATCTGAATGCACCAACAAAGCGCACCATGATCCTCAGCAGCGATGGCACATATGACTCCATGAGTGAAGAGGAGATGGAAGCTCTTGAGCAAGTGTCCATGCACGGCAAGTGAGCGAAGAAGAAGAAGATCAACAAGTCTTTTGTGATGAGGATTCGAGCCCGCCCTCGTTGTCTCCAAGGTCTTGACTCTTCAACATCAACAAGAAGAAGACCAGCGATGCCACATCTTCCACACAAAAGCGGCATCAATGGGCGGTCCATCAAGGTCATCATCGATGGAGGTAGTTGCCACAACAGCAAGTGAAGAACTATGCTCCAAGCTCCAATTGGTTAAGAGGAAGCACCGCACCCTACAAGGTTCAATGGCTAAGTGACTCACGGCACTATCTGAGTCGAACATCTGGTCCAAGTCTCCTTCAAAATTGGTGCTTATGGCGACACATTGGAATGTGATGTGGTCCCAATATTTGTTTGCCACCTACTTCTAGGTCGACCATGGCAATTCGACCGTGGTGTCATCCACAATGGGCGCACCAATCACTATAGCTTCAAGATGAAAGGGAAGGAATATGTGCTCGACCTATGTCTCCTACTCAAGTGATAGCCGATAAGCAAGCCACACATCATAGAGAAAAGAGTGAGAAAGTGATCCACCCAAAAGTGAGTGAGAGCCACAAGCCAAATTTGGCGACTCTTAGCCTAGAGAAAAACCTCATTCTATTTGCCACCAAAAGTGAGATGAGAGAAGTGTGTGAGAACCCATCGAGTGTGATGCACTTTATCCTTGTGTGCAAGGATGGAGAACCAAAAACTAACACCATCCACGAGCTACCTTTGGTGTTTCAATCTCTTTTGCAGGAATTTCAAGATGTTTTCCGATGAGCTACCTCGGGTCTACCTCCTCTTGAGGGATAGAGCATCGAATTGACCTCATCCCGGAGCACCTCTACCAAACAAAGCTCCATACCGAGTCAATCCGGAAGAAACCAAGGAGATTCAATGGCAAGTACAACAACTCGCCGACAGCGGTCATATGCGTGAAAGCTTAAGCCCTTGTGCCGTTCCGTTATTCTTGTGCCTAAGCCCGATGGAAGTTTCCGCTTGTGCCCGATTGTAGACCTATCAATGCTATTACCGTTCGATATAGGCATCCCATTCCTCGCTTAGATGACATGCTTGATGAACTTAGTGGAGCCAACTTTTTCTCAAAAATTGATCTTAAAAGTGGCTATTACCAAATCCGCATACAAGAGGGTGATGAATGGAAAACTGCTTTCAAAACCAAATTTGGTTTATATGAATGGTTAGTGATGCCTATGGGTCTTCGGAAGCTCCGGTACTTTTGTCGTCTTATGCATCATGTGCCGTCCTTATATTGGAGTCTTTGTTGTGGTTTACTTTGATGATATTCTTGTGTTTAGCAAAACCATGAAAGAGCACATCAATCATGTAAAATCTGTGTTGCAAACTCTTATGAGGAAAGCCTTTATGCAAACTTGAAAAATGCACTTTTGGAGTTGGCAAAGTGGTTTTCTTGGGTTTTATAGTTTCCTCAAAGGGTGTCCATGTTGATGAATCTAAAATTGAAGCAATTAAAACTTGGCCCCAACCCACCAATTTGCAACAAGTGCGAAGTTTTCTTGGTCTTGCGGGTTTCTATAATTAAGCTTTGTGAAGATTTTAGCACAATTGCAGCTCCTTTGCATGCTTTGAGCAAGAAGAATACTCCCTTTGTTTGGGGAACTTTGCAATCAACCGCTTTTGATGAGCTCAAGTCTTTGCTTACTCATGCTCGATTCTTGCTTTGCCCAATTTTGACAAAACTTTTGAGGTTCATTGTGATGCAAGTGGTGCAGGAATTGGCGGAGTTTTGATGCAAGAAAAGCGAGCCATTGCTTATTTTAGTGAAAAACTCTCCGGTGCTCAACAATTATCCCATCTATGACAAAGAATTGTATGCTTTAGTGCGTGTGCTACATGTTTGGGAACATTACCTTAGACCTCATGAGTTTGTCATCCATACCGATCATGAAAGCAGCTTAAGTACCTCAAAGGTCAAACTAAATTGAACAAGCGACATGCAAAATTGAGTGAATTCATTGAATCTTTTCCTTATGTGATCAAGTACATTAAGGGTAAAGAAAATGTAGTTCTTAAGCGGCTTTCACGCATATGCATGCTTGTCACTCAACTTGAGTTGAATGTTATTGGCTTTGAGCATATAAAAGACTTGTATGAGCATGATCCATCTTTTGCTTCTCCTTATGCTAAGTGTTTGACGCATACATCTTGGGAACAATATTACATCAAGGATGGTTATCTTATGAGAGCTAACAAACTTTGCATTCCGAGTCTTCTCTTCGTTTGCTCCTTTTGCAAGAGGCTCATGGAGGCGGACTCATGGGACACTTTGAATGGCGACAAGACATTATACGCTCTCCAACAACTACTTTTGGCCCAAGATGTTCCGCACGTCTCACGCTTCACCAACCGATGCTACACATGTCATGAAAGCTAAGTCTAAAGCCCAATCTCATGGTCTTTACATGCCTTCAATTCCATATAAACCATGGGAAGACATTAGTATGGATTTTGTACTCGGTTTGCCTAGGACTCAAAATGGCAAGGATTCCGTCTTTGTTGTTGTGGATAGATTTTCTAAGATGGCACATATCATACCTTGCAACAAGATAGGCGATGCTTCACATGTTGCCAATCTCTTTTGTAGGGAAATCTTGCGACTCCATGGCGTACCAAAGACAATCGTCTCCGATCGTGGCGTCAAGTTCTTGAGTTACTTTTGGAAGACCCTATGCGTAAGCTGGGAATCAAGCTCTAGTTCTCCTCGGCATACCATCCTCAAACCCGATGGCCAAGCGGAGGTGACGAACCGCACACTATCCACTCTACTTGGCGTCTTGATAAAGAAGAACATCAAGGAATGGGAAGCATGTCTACCCATCATGAAATGCGCCTACAATCGTGCAAGACACTCAACTACCGGCAAGTCCCCTTCGAGGGTCGTCTACGGTTTCAACCCGTTGTCCCCATTGGACATTCTACCTCTTCCTCTCCAAGGCGCACCAACATGGATGCAAGCGAGCGAGCAAGCTACATCAAGAAGATGCTGCGAAGACACAAGGCACACCATTGGCGCCAAGTACAACGTCAAGCAAACAAGCTCAACGCCAACAAGCAACCCATCGTCTTCAACGCCGGTGATCTCGTGTGGCTACACCTTCCATGAGACCGCTTCCCCAAAGAGCATGAAGTCCAAGCTTCTCCCTCGAACCGATGGACCTTTCAAGGTGCTATGCGCTTCTAGCGACAAGCGCCTACAAGATCGACCTACCTCGAGACAAATACAACATGGCGACATCTTCAGCGTCAAGGACCTCGCACCATTCCATGGAGATGAAGCTTTTGATCCGAGTCGGGATCTCTCCCAAGGGGAGATGATGCGGAGCATCCACGATCATCCCCATGGACTTACAACCGTCTCATCAAGAGCCAAGAGGACCCATGACACGAGCTAGAGCTAGAGCTCTCGAGAGCGAGGTGACCTCTTTCCTTATTGATATCTCATATGATCCTCTCGAGACATGGCTACTACCTAAGTCCGATATGCTATGCATGATTAGGTGTCGAGGGAACCTCCAGGGACACCGTGAAGATGGACAAGCCACCAAGTCAGCGGATGAAGAGAACCAGCGGAGAAGGCCAAGAACACCTTCGGGCCGGACATCCGGCCATGGCCGGACATCCGGCCCTGGAGCTTCTACCTCAACAGGATCCCATCGGCCCATGTCTCGGGGCGGACATCCGGCGTCCAAGCCGGACATCCGGCCCCGGCCCGGAAATCCGGGCTGACGAAATCCGGCGCCCCTTTCGGTCGGGTAAAGCAGTCGCCCAGCCGGACATCCGGCCCTTGGCGGACATCCGGCTCTTCCGGAAGCCGGATATCCGGCCCCTCGCCCGAAATCCGGCCCTCCATCACCGATTGCGTTTGGAAGACCCGCCAGCCGGGACCTCGCCCCCTAGTCCGGACATCCGGCGTCTCGGGAAAAGCCGAACATCCGGCCCGGCCTTGGACGTCCGGCCTCCCCTGCCTACTGTGATGCCTCGGGGCCTTGTCCCTTGTACCCCTTAGCCGAGACTATATATACTTATTCCCTTTCCTCTTTCTAGGGTTAGCATTGGATTAGCTCATATTCTTGTGTGAGAGCCTTTGCTCATCCACTTGGCTACTTCTCCACAGAGATCGGGACCTCTCAGGAGAAAGATCCCCAAGCGGATTCAAGACCCCCTTCTAGAGTGGACCCCTCAAGGCCTCCTCACGGAGAAGAGCGGTTACCTTTTGTATCTTACCTTTGTTGATCTTGAATCTTGTGCCACTCTGTCGATCGATAATCTAGCACTTGTGTGATTGATCTCTTGTCGGTTTAGTGATTTCTCTCTCGTTTCTCTCGTGTTCTTCAGCGTGTTCCTCGTGATTCCCGTGGGATCCGCTCCAACGTGAAAAGATCATCCACGTGGGGTTCCGCCCTACATCACTATTATTTGAGATCGTGATACTAAATTTCTTAGCCACTTTTGGAGATGTTTATGGGCTAAGTTGGGGACTAAACTGCTTTTTAGTACTACTTGTCACCCCAAACTGATGGACAAACTGAAGTAGTCAATAGAACATTGTCTACTATGCTTAGGGCTGTTTTGAAGAATAATAAGAAAATGTGGGAAGAATGCTTGCCTCATATTGAATTTGCTTATAATCGTTCATTGCATTCTACTACTAAGATGTGCCCTTTTGAAATTGTGTATGGCTTTCTACCTCGTGCACCTATTGATTTGTTGCCTCTTCCATCTTGGAGAAGGTTAATTTTGATGCTAAAGAGCGTGCTTTGAATTGATTTTAAAAATGCATGAGTTAACTAAGGAAAACATTGGCGTATGAATGCTAAATATAAACTTCTTTGGAGATAAGGGTAGAAAACATGTTGTCTTTGCACTGGAGATCTTGTTTGGTTACATTTGCGTAAGGATAGGTTTCCTAATTTGCATAAATCAAAGCTAATGCCACGTCTTGATGGTCCATTTAAGGTGTTAGAGAAAATAAATGATAATGCATATAAACTTGAGCTGCCTGCAGATTTTGGGGTTAGTCCCACTTTTAACATTGCAGATTTGAAGCCTTATTTGGGTGAGGAAGATGAGTTTCCGTCGAGGGCGACTTCATTTCAAGAAGGGGAGGATGATGAGGACATCAATACCATTGTTACACCCACAGCCCTGCTGCTATACATCTTGGACCAATTACTAGAGCTCGCGCCGCCAATTTGAATTATCGGTACTTTCGTTTCTTGGTAGCGATTCCAATGTTCATGAGAATATGATGCTGCCTAAATTGGATACATTTGTTTCTTTGACAAATGAAGGGCCTACCATGGACAAGAAAGATGAACCTTGGAGCAAGTTCAAGCATGGAGATGTTTGCATGCGCAAAGAGGAACAAACGGAGTTACAAGTGATGATTCAGGGACTTTGAAGCCACCCTAATGAGAGCATGAGGCCTTGGACGAAATATACAAGATGCCACTTCATAATATTAGTCCATAGGCTATTCTAGGTCTTTGCGTCACCTTATTATTAGGCGAGCCCATGTAATTTCGAAATACTTAAGTGTAGGCTGTTTTTAGAGTCCGGTATGTGTGGGGAAACAAGAGTTAGGGTTGGTTTGGACCCCTCCCTCAAAGGGCCACGAAATTCCCTCCTCTTTCTCCATATATACAGCCCTTAGGCGTCGTTTACACTTTGGGTTTTGTTTAGATCAAAAGTTCGCCATAGCTGCAACCCGGCGTGCCGTTTGTGTTCAGCGACCGGACCAAGGCGTCTCGAACCCCACCTTCATTAATAAAGCTTTCCTCTTATATTACGCAATATCCAGTTGCAATCTTAGTTTCTTGCTTGTTCTTCGTTTGCTCGCGAGAAGCAGGCCCTCGTGGTCGAGTTGATCGTGCTCGGCGTGGTCAATAACCCTCGGAAGTTGGTTTAGCGATTGCTAAGGCGCGACGTCTCGCACGTACGTAGTCGGATCGTCAAGGTCGACTCCCACAGAAACGATAGCCACCATCTCATCGAAACATTGGGATACCTTTGCCTCTATCAGATCTCCTTAGCGAACGGTTTTCGTCGATTTAGGTTCTGTAGCGAGCGTTCGCTCGATAGATGTTTCTTTTTATTTTTAATTTCCGTCAGGGACCTATCCGTAGTGTTATTTTTACAGATTAGTCCCCAATTTTCAAGCGATCATAACTTTTTACTCGTTGGTCCAAATCCATGAAACCAACGCCCACTTCTTCGTTATGATCCCCTCTATCCGATAATCCAACTCAAACATGTTTTGAAAGTTTAAAATTTGAATTAGATCAAATTTGAATTCAAACTTCGTTTGATCATAACTTGAGTTTAAATCAGGATTTAGTTGATTCTTTTTGCAAATCGAAGCTCTTGACCTAAACTTTACGATAAGGCCAAATTCACATAATGTTGGTACTGTTAGAAATTGTTTTATGTTGCAAGAGTTATTTGATTGGTTTTGACGTTTTCGAATTGTTTTTCTTCGTTCTTTAGATCTTTTGAGTGATTGCTTATGTGTGGTTACTATTGCTTGCTTACGATAGATTGGCCAGGAGTGTAATGAGTAGAACTATCAAGAGTTTTGAGTCTGAATCATCTTCATCAACATTGCGGGCAAGTAACATTTGATCATATCTTTTCATACCCAGTTTATGCATTAGCTCAACCCTCAACATTGCATGATTAGGATGGCATTAATTTGTGGGTTGGGAAGTAGATGATGAGGTAGGAACCTATTGCCTGTTACTTTCAAACCCTTGGGAGTTACTTCTACGTTATGCTTATATTGCCATGCTATGCTCGTGAGCGTGGTTTGGGTTTGAGAGATATTCACGACAGATGTGAGGTTGTTAAATAATGGTTTACTTTAAGGTGGCAACTTAAATACACATCTGGGTGGATTGAGGCACACAGGAACCAGTGTTGTCTATTTTATTTTGGAAATCCCGAAATTTTGTTGAGGATATACCCATGGTGTAAACCCGGGAAGTTAACGGCGGACTTGGTGGTTTATTTGGTCTGGCGGGCACTTGGCGATATTCATCGGTGACCCGCCCGGACACGGCAATTTACCGACAACCCGCGGAGACGTTGTAACTCACTTTGGTGACCGGCGGACGGAGTCGGAGGGCGACAAGACCGGTGGATCGTCTGGCGGTTCATGAAGGCGGTTCAACTATTGTGGGCGGTTTAAGAGGAAAGGCATAAGGAATATTTGTCTTACAAGGAGTTAAGACACGGACTTGTATCCGGTTTGTATTAGAGATAGACTAGTCCTAATCCTAATAGGACTCCACAGGTAACCCGCCCTTCAACATATATAAGGAGGCGGGGCTCTAAAGAGGGACAAGCTACAAGCAGAAGAAACAATCTTAGGGCTAGACACAAAGAGGAGAGCCGGTTCTGGCGACTCCCTCGTGATGATAATGAGACCTAGCCTCAAAGCAGCATGTAGGGTTTTCTGGGATGATGTTTCCGGGGCCAGCTGTCTAAACCCTTGTCTTGCATGTTGATCCGCCTGCGTCTCTCGATTCCGCTCAACCCCTCTTAAGCTACCACATAGATCGTTGGCCTCATGACTAAGTCCTTACACTAGGACATCTGCGGTGACAAAACCACGACGGTTGGCGCCCACCGTGGGGCTCGCGCGCGGTGGTGTTGAGTTCTTGGAGGGATCTCCCGAGGATCGAGGTCGCAATTTCTGAGAGGAAGATTTTCACGATCCATGAGATAGAGGTCGAAGAAGAAAGCTAGGATTGCGCCATGAGCGCCGCCTTTTCAAGTTGAAGACATGTTCAAGATCAATCAAAGGCACGAGATCCGTCACATGATTCACTTTGGATGCAGGAGTGCGAAATTTGAGATCAAAAGATTATGATTGCGTGCGCCGCCCTTGCGCGTCGCTAAATGATCAAGCGAGTTACGACTCTCTTTTGATATGCTTCCGCCGCGACCAGTCAATCTGTTGAATTCGCCCTAAATTGATTGTTTTCCAACAACCACGGAGGTTCGAGCCAATCAATAATCATTCTATGCACGCAAGTTTGAAAGTAGCAGCGATATGTACAATTATCTTTGCCATGTACTTCATTGGCTAAAGTTTTGAAGCGGCAATGACGTAGCATCGCGAGAAGATTTGATAGATCCTTTGTTGTTACTAAATTGCGGGAAGGAACATGAGGCGATCTGCTACATCGTTGCAAGTACTACTATAGTCTTGACTATGTTGTCACGTGAAGCCAAATCCGTTTTTGCTTTTGTCAGCAGTTGCGACATGCATACAAGGAATCTATCAAGAGGTTAATTCAAAATTAAGGAAGAAAAAGCTACTCGTGGGTTTATACGTGAAAAAAAAAGTGGGGCACCACGACCCGGAGAAATCACGGATTGGCGAAAGCAGGCCACAACTTCGGAGGAGGAAAAACCGCCCGATCTACGCCGCCCGTCGGAACAGCTCGCTTCCCTTTTGAGTCGCCTTGGGCCTGACTCCGCTTCCAAGTCATCTACATCTCGGCCCGCAATCTCCATGGAAGGCGGTTCACTTCAGCCGGATCACCGTGCCTCCGCTCCTCCGTTGAGGCCTCTACTCAAGTTAGACGATGCATACGATTAATAAAAAAAGCGGCGCTTTATTGCGGCGGTCGGTCTAAATTGATTGATTTGGCGAGAGATCGGGAGGCTTCGATCTGAATAATAGCAATTATATCAGCAATGGCGAATGGTTGCGTATGGACAATGACGACCAAAAAGTAATGAGTGGCGGCGGCGAATACGCTATTATTCTTTGCCGCCTACGGCAAAAAATAAACTTCTGACGTGACGCCCAAGGCACCCAGACAAAAGCCTGTGTTGAGGCATGTGCTCACTAGCCCCATTGGATGGTGCAGGAGTACATGCATGTTCTTGGAGTAGTGCAATACTACGACCAGTTCATCATCACATCAAGACAAGAGAAGACCACGTGGGGTTAGTGGATATCCGCGTTCATCCGAAAAAAAAATCAGGTGCTATCTGTTCTCAGTATTTTTAGCACGTATCAATTCTTTTGAGAACAATTACTCTGTTTTTTAATAAATTTTATGTAGGGCGGCTTAAAGAAAAAGGGATGGTATTACGGCGGAGGCACGTTGGCTATCTTGCGCGGCTTCACCGGACCGCAGCGTATTGCGGTCCGGTTTACATCAATCGCCCGGCCGACTTCGCCCGTCCGCACCGCCTTATAAGCGCCACGGACAACTTTCGCTTTGTCGCGCCCGACTTACAAGCGTTGCGGCCGACTCACCGTCCGCACGGTTTACCTGCCGTGGCGGTTCACCCGTGGCGACTTCAACTCCACCTAGCGATAATCGGTTTCATGGCGGATTTTTCCGGCTGGCATATCGGTGATATTCATCTAAAATATATTTTATTAGTGCATATTATTTTTGTCAAAAGCGGTTTATTTTTGCCTTGATACGCAATATTGTATGCGGGACAATTATTCATTATAAGCGTGGTTTATACCATGGAGTGCGAAGCGCGGCGGCAGCGTCTGCCCGTGTTCGTCCGTGCCACGATTACGGTGAATGGGCGTGCGCAAGGCGCGCCCTTACGGCCCGGTTTACAACAGCTTGCGGGATGCGTTACTGCGTTTGACTTCGCCCGTCCGAACCGGTTTACAACTTCTTGTGGCGGTTCATACATCCAAGCCACCTCTAATCATGGGCGTCTCTACCGTCCATTTATTGCGGCTTTGGTCTACATCAACATACCGAGCAGCACCTATCTACATGAAACAAGTCACGGCTTAGGTAGCCGGTTTTCTTTCAAAATGGAGGCAAATTATCATATACTATCAACCGCCGTCTACCTTTGGATGGCTCAATGGCGAAGCGCACAAATCGCCGCCACTACGGTTTAGTTAACTTCAAATCGCGGTTGGAAGGAACCATTGGCGAGATTCTTGACCACGGCTCATACGGGATCATTTATAACCCGTCGCGGTCATCACAACCTTACGTGGATTCACATCGTGTTATCAACACCAATGATATACAAGTTATGCGGTTTATATCACGGTCGAATATGGAGAGTTTCAAGCCAACTCCTTGAGTCACCTTGAGACTCGGGGGCTCTGATGACATGACTAAGCAAATCTTGCGGTTTGACAAATTTAAGAACCCGGGGCGATGAAGGAAAGATAACCCGGTCCGGAGGCTATTGTTATTTGAAGGCCGTCGAGAAAATTTCCGGCTTAGTAAGTATATAGCGATTACAAAATCCGGCTCAATGAAGAAGTTCCGGATCATCGAGAAAGGATTCGATTTAAAATCCGGCTCAAGGGAAGTCGGTCTCCTTTGAAGCTCTAAGGTATCCGGTTTACAATCGGTTCAAGGAAATATATTCTCCCACAAAGCTCTCAAGCGCTCAAATCCGGTTTAAAAATGTCCGGTTCAAAAGGAATTAACTTCTATGCAAGTTCGAGTTGAAAGGCCATCGAGAAAATTTCCGGTGAAAATGAAGATTCCGGTTTACAATCCGGTTCAAGGAAAGATGTCTCCCACAAAGCTTTGAAGCTCTCAATATCCGGTTCAAAATCCGGTTCAAGAAGGATTTATCTCTTGCAAAAAGTTAAAGGGTGCCAAGAGGACCTGCTGCCATGATCTGCGGTCCAAACATGGGTATCATGCCTTATTGGCTTATCATATTATTGATCACTTGGGGGCTTGGTGGTATCCGAACCATAGCCACGCCTCTTAATCGACCTAGTGCCACAACATCACTTGGGGCTTGGTGGGTGTCAGAACCAATGCAACACCTTTTGATGGCGAAAGCTACCGGATCACTTGGGGACATGGTCAAGTCTGAACCGATCCGCCTCTTGATCGGCCTAAGGCCATAGAGTCACTTGAGGGCTTGGTGAGCCGAACCATTGCCACGCCACTTGATCGGCATAATGCCACGGTTTGATTGGGGACTGGCTGACTTGAACCATAGCTACACTTTATTGGGAGCTTGGTTGTGTCCGACCATGGTAACACCATCTGATCGGCTCAGTAAAGCCACTTTTTGCAAACGGTCTTATCATTGCCTTTGCTTCCATATTTTTTCATAACTGTTATTTGATTTTTGTTGCGTTTTTAAACCGACATTGTTAATCCGTTTCAAATTGTCAATTACAAATTGGCGGAACACGGTCAAATCTAATCAGGAGACTATCTGCGGTTTGATTTTATGTTACCATCTTATTATGGAGTAAACGGTGTTCATTAACGGCTTGACTTTCAATTACAAATTGTCGATTACATGATCAAATCATAATCCGGAGACTATCCGCCCGATGCAGTTTGACTCTGAGTCGCTTGATATTATATATGGTTAAACGGTGTTTATCACAACCCGATGCAGTTTACGATGAGGACATCAATACCATTGTTACACCCACAGCCCTATTTGCTATACATCTTGGACCAATTACTAGAGCTCGCGCCTTGATTTGAATTATCGGTACTTTTCGTTTCTTAGTAGCGATTCCAATGTTCATGAGAATATGATGCTTTGCCCTAAATTGGATACATTTGTTTTGCTTACAAATGAAGGGCCTACCATGGACAAGAAAGATGAACCTTGGAGCAAGTTCAAGCATGGAGATGTTGGCATGCATAGGGAAACAAACGGAGTTACAAGTGATGATTCCGGGACTTTGAAGCCACCCTAATGAGAGCATGAGGCCTTGGACGAAATATACAAGATGCCACTTCATAATATTCGTCCATAGGCTATTCTAGGTCTGCGTCACCTTATTATTGAGCCAGGCCCATGTAATTTCGAAATACTTAAGTGTAGGCTATTTTTTAGAGTCCGTATGTGTGGGGAAACAAGAGTTAGGGTTGGTTTGGGACCCCTCCCTCAAGGGCCACGAAATTCCCTCCTCTTTCTCCATATATACAGCCCTTAGGCGTCGTTTAGACTTTGGGTTTTGTTTAGATCAAAAGTGCGCCATAGCTGCAACCGGCGTGCCGTTTGTGTTCAGCGACCGGACCAAAGGCGTCTCGAGAACCCCACCTTCATTAATAAAGCTTTCCTCTTATATTACGCAATATCAGTTGCAATCTTAGTTTCTTGCTTGTTCTTCGTTTGCTCGCGAGAAGCAGGCCCTCGTGGTCGGAGTTGATCGTGCTCGGCGTGGTCAATAACCCTCGGAAGTTGGTTTAGCGATTGCTAAAGCGCGACGTCTCCTGCGTCACGTGGTCGGATCGTCAGGTCGACTCCCACGAAGCGATAGCCACCATCTCGCCGAAACATCGGGACACCTTTGCCTCTATCAAGTGGTATCAGATTTTCGGGTTGCTCGGTGAGATTTTACAGTTTTTCGTAGATTAGATCGAGTCATTCTTCATACCTAAAGTCCACGAAAAAGCCACAAAAAATTAGGGTTAGTTCATCATATCCGAACCAATCGAGCCTTCGCATAATCTTTTTGGGGTTTTGCTTTGTTGAATTTCGGTTGCATCGTCGTGTCAAGTTCTTTGGTCTTAGAGTCTAGTCTTTTAGAGTTTGAGTTACGGTCATAAGTTGTCACGCCTTGTACTTTCATCATCATCGCCTTGCCATCTACCACCCTTCTTATCCACCACCAATCCGAAGCAATATACCACCACCGCTGCCATATACCACAACCATATATCCACTACCAATCAGAGTTCTTCTCATATTAGGTTTGTTATCGAGATCCATCTAGTTTAGATTCGTGTTTCCTAGCAGATGAGTTTGAAAAAAAAAAAGCGGTATAAAAAAAAAGCAGCGCAAAAAAAAAGAGCGAAAAAAAAAATTCCGATTCGTGTTTCCGTGCCTGCGTAGGTTTCGGAAAAAAAAAGAGTCTGGAAACCACCCTCCGTTTAGGCCCAAAATTTTCCGAAAACGCACTTGTCGAAAAATTTTCTGGCTATCCTATTTTTAGGTGTTTCTAAGCGTATTGAGGCGATCGCCATTATAGAAAGTTTTTTTGACCCGTTTCCGATTTTTTGGTCGGCGGTCGAAAAAAAAAAATTTTAGTCGAAAAAATTTCGTGCCCATCTGTCGATTTGACACAGGAAGAGTTTTGAGACACTACGCCATTATAGTGATTTTTCGCAAAAAAAAAAGCGGTAAAAAAAAAGCAGCGCAAAAAAAAAAGCGAAAAAATTTTTCGGAGTGTGCTTTTCCGTTGTTTCCGTGCTGTAGCCGTGATTTTGTTAGTGTTCTAGGCTCGCGTCTCTACGGTCTAGCCTAGGACCAACCTGATCTGCGTCGTTGGCGTTTATTCAACTTTGCATCTACGATTTGATTATTCTTGACCCTTTTGCCACCATATTATAAGCCTTCCCAGCTCCACATACATCTACATCGATGCGTTTGACTCTCCACAGTAATCGCTCTATCCAAGCTTTGAGAGTTTTGACTACATCGGTTGCGATCACACTTTCTTCTTTGGGTAGAAGCTGGTAAGAATTTGAGATTTGCTTGTGGTTGTATTTGTCCACCACACCACCACCACCACTTCCTAGTAGTGCAGCCGAATCATATTCTTGTGTGTTTCTATTCTTTGCTAACCATGCAGGGATCACAAGCCGGCGAGGTATTTGGGAGAACATGACAAACAAAGCGCTACATGATAAGTTTCAACAAATGATGAGTGGGCAGGTGGAAGATGTTCTAAATAGATTTGAAGAGGCCATGGAGAAGATAGATGGCATTGACAAGGCGTTGAAACAAAGCTCGATAACAAGTTTAATGAATTGCTCATGGCGTCTACCACCACCACCACCGGCTGCACCTAATGCACCTCTACAACAACAACAACGACTACCTCCACATGTGAAGCAACCCTCCGCCCGAAGCGAGCCGTGTCCCTCTTGACTGGCCAAGCTGCTTTGGTCTTCTTTGTTGATATACGTGGCTCCTGCTGGCGATGTGGGGAGGATGATTATGTGAGAAATGCGAGGATGAGGTTGATCAACTTGAACTACGTGCAAGTGCAACCACCGGCACCACAACCACCCGGTCGTCCACATGCAAATAATGGCAATGTTAGGGCTCCCCTCAGTGCGAGATCATGACCATCTCCCTAAGCTGAAGTTGAATATTCCACCATTTGAGGGTAGATATGTTCACGATATATATCTTACTTGGGAGTTAGAAACTGAACAACGATTTACATGTTTACAATATCACGAGGAGAGGCGTGTTCCATGTTGTTTGTGCTTTCACTAGCTTTGCATGTGTTTGGTGGTGCGAACATTGTAGATTATATCATGTTCCAGCTACTTGGACTGCTTTGAAAACTGCTATGCGTACTCGTTGGGTTCCACCATATTATCAACGTGAATTACTTCAAAAATTGCAGCGCTTAAGACAAGGAAAAAATTCGGTGGAAGAATATTATCGGGAATTACAAACTGGCTTGATTAGATGTGGTATTGTTGAGGAGAATGAAGCTATGCTTGCGTTTTACGGGTGGATTAAATAGAGATATTCAGACCATTCTAGACTACAAGGATTATACTAATATCACTTTCGATTATTCCATCTTGCTTGTAAAATTTGAGCGTGAAGTCTTGAGGATCGTGAGGCGTTGGCGGCGGACTAACTTTTCTGCGGTCGACCTTCATCATGAAAACCACGTGCATCATCTACTTCCACGTTCTACTACACGGCACCTCCGTGGCTGCCACCTCCAACGTGATACAAGAAGCGGGCACAACCACCACTATCGCCAAGAGCACCTGCTTTGGGCCTACACGAGCTCTTCTTCTTCCATGGCGTCAGCAGGGCACACAAGTGATATTATTTGTAAATGCGTCGTTGTAAGGAAGAGGACATTTCTTGAAGAATGCCAATCTCGGCGTGTGATGATTGCTCTTGAGGATGGTGGGTATGAGTCCGCTAGTGACTATGATGAAGAGACTTTGGCTCTTATTACACATGAAAGAACACGGTGGAGATGATTACGATCATGAGGCGCAATACATGGCTGCTTGAAGATCTTGGCGGTATGAATGTTTAGTTGCTCAGCGTGTTTTGAGTGTGCGAGGTTACACAAGTGAGCAAAATCGGAGGCATAATTTGTTCCATACAAAGGGAGTTGTGAAGGAGCGTTCTATTAGCGTCATCATAGATGGAGGAGCTGCAACAACTTGGCTAGCATGGATATGGTGGAGAAGCTTTCTCTCACCACAAGACCACATCCACATCCTTACTACATCCAATGGTTCAACAACGGCGGCAAGGTTAAGGTAACACGTCTTTGTTCGTGTGTATTTTAGTATCTCTACATATCTTTGATTATGTTGATTGTGATGTGGTACCTATGCAAGCATGTTCCTTATTACTTGGTAGACCATGGCAATTTGATAAAAATTATGTACACCATGGTAGAAACAATCGATATACTCTTGTTCACAAGGATAAAAATATTACTTTGCTTCCTATGACTCTGATTCAATTTTGAAAGATGATATTAATAGAGCTAATAAAGCAAAACAGGAGAAAAATAAGAGTGAAAATCAGATTATGGCAAAAGAATTTGAGCAACAAATGAAGCCTAATAATAAACCATCTAATGTTGCTTACGAAATTAAGCTGAAAAGTGCATGTTTACTTGCCACCAAATCTGATATTGAGGAGCTAGATTCTAGCAAATCTGTTTGCTATGCTTTTGTGTGCAAAGAGGCATTATTTTCATTAGGGGCGTGCCTTCCTCTTTGCCCCCTCTTTGTCACTAACATTTTGCGGGGAGTTATTGGCGTCTTCCCACAAGGCGTGCCAAGGATTACCACCTATTAGAGGATTGAGCATCAAATTGACTTAATTCCGGTGCATCGCTACCAACCGTGCACCATACCGTACCAATCCGGAGGAGCGAAGGAGATTATGAGTCAGAAATACAGGAGCTGCTTTCGACAAAAGGTTATATCTGCGAATCTCTTAGTCCTTGTCTTTGTTCCTATTATACTAGTGCCTAAAAAGGATGATGCGTCGCGTATGTGTGTTGATTGTAGAGGAATTAATAATATTACTATTCGTTATCGTCATCCTATTCCTAGGCTAGATGATATGCTTGATGAATTGAGTGGCTCTACAATATTCTCCAAAGTTGATTTGCGTAGTGGATACCATCAAATTCGTATGAAATTGGGAGATGAATGGAAAACAGACATTTAAAACTAAGTTTGGTTTATATGAGTGGTTAGTCATGCCTTTTGGGTTAACTAATGCACCTAGTACTTTCATGAGACTAATGAGCGAAGTTTCGTGCTTTCATTGGACGATTTGTGGTAGTCTATTTTGATGATATCTTGATTTATAGCAAATCTTTGGAAGAACATTTGGAACATTCGTGCTGTTTTAATGCTCTCGTGATGCACGTTTGTTTGGTAACCTTAGGAAGTGCACCTTTTGCACCGACCGAGTATCTTTCTTAGCTATGTTGTTACACCACGAGGAATTGAAGTTGATAAAGCCAAGATTGAAGCTATTGAGAGTTGGCGCAGCCAAAGCGGTCACACAAGTGAGGAGTTTTCTTGGACTCATTTGGTTTCTATAGGCGTTTTATGAGAGACTTTAGCACCATTGCTGCACCTCTCAATGAACTTACAAAGAAGGATGTGCCTTTTGTTTGGGGTACCGCATACGGGAAGAAGCCTTCACGGTATTGAAAGATAAGTTGACACATGCTCCTTTACTCCAACTTCACGACTTTAATAAGACTTTTGAGCTTGAATGTGATGCTAGTGGAATTGGATTAGGAGGTGTGTTATTACAAGATGGCAAACCTGTTGCATACTTTTACGAAAAATTGAGTGGGCCTAGTCTGAACTATTCTACTTATGACAAAGAATTATATGCTCTTGTTAGGACTTTAGAGACATGGCAGCATTATTTATGGCCCAAAGAATTTGTTATACATTACGATCATGAATCTTTGAAACATATTAAATGTCAAGCTAAACTGAATCGTAGACATACTAAATGGGTTGAATTCATTGAGACTTTCCCTTATGTCATTAAACACAAGAAGGGTAAAGAAAATGTTATTCTTGATGCTTTGTCTAAATCGCTATACTATGCTTTCACAACTTGACTTCAAAATATTTGGTTTGGAGACCATCAAAAGATCAATATGTGCATGATGCTGATTTTAAAGATGTAATGCAGAATTGTAAAGAAGGAAGAACATGGAACAAGTTAGATTTATTAAGGATGGTTTTGGGTTCCGTGCTAACAAGCTATGCATTCGTGCTAGCTCTGTTAAATCTTTGTTGTTGCGGGGAGGCGCATGGAGGAGGATTAATGGGACACTTTGGCGTGAAGAAGGCGGAGGATATACTTGCTACACATTTCTTTTGGCCAAAGATGAGGCGGGATGTTGAAGCGTTTTGTTGCTCATTTGCACTACATGTCAAAAAGCTAAGTCACGACTCAATCCTCATGGTTTATATATGCCTTTACTGTACCTAGTGTTCCTTGGGAGGATATATCTATGGACTTTGTTTTAGGTTTACCTCGAACAAAGAAGGGAGGGATAGCATATTTGTTGTCGTGGATAGATTCTCGAAAATGGCACACTTTATACCATGTCGTAAAAGCGATGATCTTTGTTAATGTTCTTTGATTTGTTCTTTTCATTGAAATTATTAAGCTTGCATGGTGTGCCAAATACTATTGTTTTAGATCGTGATACTAAATTTCTTAGCCACTTTTGGAGATGTTTATGGGCTAAGTTGGGGACTAAGCTGCTTTTTAGTACTGCTTGTTACCCCCAAAGTGATGGACAAACTGAAGTAGTCAATAGAACATTGTCTACTATGCTTAGGGCTGTTTTGAAGAATAATAAGAAAATGTGGGAAGAATGCTTGCCTCATATTGAATTTGCTTATAATCGTTCATTGCATTCTACTACTAAGATGTGCCCTTTTGAAATTGTGTATGGCTTCCTACCTCGTGCACCTATTGATTTGTTGCCTCTTCCATCTTGGAGAAAGGTTAATTTTGATGCTTCTGAGCGTGCTGAATTGATTTTAAAAATGCATGAGTTAACTAAGGAAAACATTGGCGTATGAATGCTAAATATAAACTTCTTTGGAGATAAGGGTAGAAAACATGTTGTCTTTGCACTGGAGATCTTGTTTGGTTACATTTGCGTAAGGACAGGTTTCCTAATTTGCATAAATCAAGGCTAATGCCACGTCTTTGATGGTCCATTTAAGGTGTTAGAGAAAATAAATGATAATGCATATAAACTTGAGCTGCACTGCAGATTTTGGGGTTAGTCCACTTTTAACATTGCAGATTTGAAGCCTTATTTGGGTGAGGAAGATGAGTTCCGTCGAGGGCGACTTCATTTCAAGAAGGGGAGGATGATGAGGACATCAATACCATTATTACACCCACAGCCCTGCTGCTATACATCTTTGGACCAATTACTAGAGCTCGCGCCGCATCAATTGAATTATCGGTACTTCCGTTTCTTAGTAACGATTCCAATGTTCATGAGAATATGATGCTGCCTAAATTGGATACATTTGTTTTGCTTATAAATGAAGGGCCTACCATGGACAAGAAAGATGAACCTTGGAGCAAGTTCAAGCATGGAGATGTTGGCATGCATAGAAGGAACAAACGGAGTTACAAGTGATGATTCCGGGACATTGAAGCCACCCTAATGAGAGCATGAGGCCTTGGACGAAATATACAAGATGTCACTTCATAATATTCGTCCATAGGCTATTCTAGGTCTTTGCGTCACCTTAATATTGGGCCAGGCCCATGTAATTTCGAAATACTTAAGTGTAGGCTGTTTTTAGAGTCCGTATGTGTGGGGAAACAAGAGTTAGTGTTGGTTTGGACCCCTCCCTCAAGGGCCACGAAATTCCCTCCTCTTTCTCCATATATACAACCCTTAGAGGCGTCGTTTAGACTTTGGGTTTTGTTTAGATCAAAAGTTAAGCCATAGCTGCAACTTGGCGTGCCGTTTGTGTTCAACGACCGGACCAAAGGCGTCTCGAACCCCACCTTCATTAATAAAGCTTTCCTCTTATATTCGCAATATCCAGTTGCAATCTTAGTTTCTTGCTTGTTCTTACGTTTGCTCGCGAGAAAGCGAGGCCCTCGTGGTCGAGTTGATCGTGCTCGGCGTGGTCAATAACCCTCGGAAGTTGGTTTAGCGATTGCTAAGTATGACGTCTCGCCGCGTCACGTGGTCGGATCGTCAAGGTTGACTCCCACGAAGCGATAGCCACCATCTCATGAAACATCGGGACACCTTTGCCTCTATCATGAACAACATGGATTTCTTTATAAGTGGCGGTATTTATATTGAAGCAAAGTCTTAAGCCACCACTTTGTTACGCTCAAAGACTTGGGGGCTCACGGTATTATATTATTATCGAAGAAATATTGTCAAATTCTACGATTGAGCAAACTAGGTTGACGGCGTCACCAATCATTATGACCACAATGGCTGCAACCCGGCGTCATTAATAATCATGAACCGGCATTGGCAACAATCATGAACGATTATACGCAACAATCATGACTTCGAAATTATCAAATTTTTATAACCCGACAGGTCTTTGGCAATGATAAAACCGGCAAGTTACGCATCTTCAAACCCGGTTGAATATCGGATGAGTATTTCAAGACCAATATTTCTTAAACCGGTAGCTTTGGAAGCCGACTCAAGTGGATTATTCTTCACAATATTTTTCTATAAAGAAGCCAACATCGACAATTTGAGTATGAAGTTGGTTATTGACCGGATTTCGGAAGGAGGAAATAACAAGGACTTAAGGATGATCGGTGCCGGTTTACAAAATTCTTAACCGGAGCATAACTTTGTCAAATTTGTTCTTGTGTTTATTTTGCGACTAAGTTTACCATGAATAAATCCAAGCTAAACTTGGGGGCTAATGTTGAGGATATACCCTTGGTGTAAACCGGTAGGAAGTTAACCGGCGGACTTAGTCAGTTTATTTGAGGTCTGCGGGCACTTGGCGATATTCATCTGGTGACCGCCCACACGGCTATTTACCGACAACCCGCGGGCGTTGTAACTCACTTTGGTGACCCGTGAATGGTCGGAGGAAGCGACAAGACCCGGTGGCCCGTCTGGCGGTTCATGAAGGCGGTTCAACTATTGTGGGCGGTTTAAGAGGAAGAGCATAAGGAATATTTGTCTTACAAGGAGTTAAGACCTGGACTTGTATCCGGTTTGTATTAGAGATAGACTAGTCCTAATCCTAATAGGATTCCACAGTGTAACCGCCCTTCAACATATATAAGGAGGCGGGGCTCCCCAAGAGGGACAAGCTAAAAGCAAGAAGAAACAATCTTAGGGCTAGACACAAAGAGGAGAGCCGGTTTACGGCGACTCCCTCGTGATGATAATGAGACCTATCCTCAAACAGCATGTAGGGTTTTTACCGGATGATGTTTCCCGGGTCCCGAAGCTGTCTAAACCCTTGTCTTGCATGTCGATCCGCCCTGCGTCTCTCGATTCCGCTCAACCCCTCTTAAGCTACCACATAGATGCGTTGGCCTCGCGACTAAGTCCTTACACTAGGACATCTGCCGTGACAAAACCACGACAGTACCCGTGTGATCTTCCTATGGACCGCCACCCAGGCTCTAAGGGAACTGAGATTATTCATGCTAGAAACTTCCGTGTTCAGCCACAATCTATTATGTGCTCTAGCATAGTTGAGTTATGTTCGTGAATCTCTCGAAGAGGTAGGTCAGCAGGTGAGTGGGTTTTATAGGTTTGGTATGATCTATCCAGGAGTAGAGAGTTAATGTTTCCAAAAGGCGTGTCTCGGTCATCCGTTTCTCAAACACCATGCGGTCACGAGAAATCAGCGGAGGCGTCGAGTCTTAATGGGGAAAAAGTCATAAACCTCTGCAGTGTACAATCTAATCATGTTTAGCCGTGTCCCCGGTTATGGACAATTACAGTATCTAGTACTTGAGTATTCACATGTATCTCATCACTCTAAATTAATCTTCTTTGGGTTGTTAATCACTTTAATTGGGATTGAGTTGGGGTTATACCTTCTCAATGATGTTTCAACCACCATGATAGTTAAATTAAATTTTATTCCTTTGATGTAGGAAAAAATTGGCTTTATGCAAAACTGTAACCATAGAGCTTTCCACCAGCCATATATGCATGTAGTATAGGCTTATTCCTTCATTATTCTCTATGTGTTACTTTGCGGCATATTCCATGTCTTGACCCGTTTTCGGGCTGCAGCGTTTCATGTTGCGAGACTTTTGAACGACAAGTAAGTGATACGTTAGGGTTCACGATTTCCTATACTCAACTTTGCCGTTGGTGTTGATGGGAATCCACAACCTTGTTGCTTCCGCTATATTTGGATTGAGGTAATAGTATTTACGCTACTTTTTACATGTGATTTACCTCTGTTATAAATCCTCGAAATGCGTATTGTGTGTCGACATACCGATCCGAGGATGACACATAAGCCTGAAGACTTGATCCGTTTGGGTCGAATTCGCTACAAGATGAGTATCGAGCACATGTTGGTATGGGGCGTGACCTAAGCTGGCAAGCCCATAGGAAAGATTTTTCTCTACAACTTCCTTTTCAAAAGATCTTTTACCTCTCTTCTCTTCTGAGCTTATTCAAACATTCCCTTTTAGTGAGACCATACCCCTTTTCCCCTTTTGACCACTTGAAGATTTGACTGATGAGACCACTCCAAGGAGACAAGATATCGGATAACTAAGACCATTTGGAATGAAGAGGATTTTACCGTGTAAACGGAAACTTCTAGCAGTGAAGACTCCGAAGACTAGGAGAATTGGAAGGCTTTGAAGAATTTTTGGATTTGTATGACCCTAGGAAGGTTACGCTTATGGAATTGAGAGATTATGGAAGTAATCAATACCGAGATTAAGGTGTATTGGAGTAAGATCGAGGATCTGAGTATTACATCAAGGAGTTTAAGATGGATCTGCGAGGAAGCCGTATTTGACAAGGAGGCAATTCATGAAGAATTCGGGAACACTGGCGAAAGTAGACAAGGTGAGGAGCAAAACCTTGAGACATCAAAGATTTGTCGAGGCTGAAGCCTGATGGGATCATCGTTCATACCGGGTTGATGAAACGGAAGTTTGGAATGCAATTCGGAAATATTAAAGGACATCGCGAGAGACTTGGCGTCAGCGAGATGATCGGCAAAAGAACTTGAGCGAGGACAAGCACGATTGGAAGAAGCCAGCGGAGACATGAACAAGACTTGAAGAGTTTGATGACTTTTGAGATCTGTTGACCATTAGAAGCCCAAACCCCGATATACCTCGTTAGATCACGATGATTGTGAGCTGTCATTTGTTTGTTGTTTTAAGGCTGAGCCACAATAAAATCTGTCTTTTCAAAACTTTTGTTTGCATTGTGTGTATCCCTCTCTATCTCTCTTATCCCATCCCAAACCCATGGACCCAATAAAGGATGAATGGAGATGAGCTTGTATTTTTCTGGACCGTTGAGTCAATTGAAGACAGACCGATGGATTCAGAACATGGAGGAATATATGGAGAATAACACTATAGCTGAAAAGTATATGACCCAGCATGCTCTTGATTGCTTTGAAAGAGTCTTTGCTACACAGTAGAGGATGTAACAAACCATCAATAGATGGCAAGGAGTAACCATTTGGGAAGAATTTAAGTTGACTCTGCTAAAGTCTCGGCTTGTGTCCCAGAAGTTGAAGCCTTATGGAAATGATATGGAGAAAGTGCATACAAGCTTTGTGGGGAAATAGGATACAACCATAAAGAAAACAGGGCGAATACCCTCATAATCGAAGGATTATCAAAGGAGTTAGCCGAGGATTTTAGGGAACTTTGATTGGAGATTGTTCCCAAAGGCCGTTGCGATAATGGAAGTTCGGTCTACATTGTTGAGAAATATCCGTGAAGCTCGGAAGGATGACAAAGAGATTGCTGAGTTAAAAGAGAGGATGAGCAAAGGAAAGTCAAAGGTTTTCATAAGGATGAGCCACGACACCTTATGGTTGAGGATAGTGTATATATGTGCCCCATAATGCAAAGATCGGAAGTTAATACTTGGGAGGCTCATGACTCACCATACTCGATTCACCACAAACACCAAGATGTATTTGGATTTGAAGGAGTGTTTACGGTGGTGGTATGAAAAAGGATATTGTCGAGTATGTGAGTAAATGCGTGGCGTATGTCGAAGATTTAAGGCAAAGCATCGAGAAGCGGCGAGGATTACAACAGCCTATCTGAGACCGAATGGAAGTGGGATAAGCTTGGATTTCATTACGGATTTACGAGAACCCGATTGGGATATGATTCTATCCGGGTAGTAGTTGATTAAGCTTGACCAAAGTGACTCACTTTACCCAGTGAAAACCACCTATACAAGTGCGAAGTTGGCCAAGATATATTTGACAAGGATCGTATATGCGCATGGAGTTCGAGGACCATCGTGAAGGAACACGGTTTACCTCAAAGTTTTGGAATCAGCTGCTGCGGACTTTGGGTACTAGGCTAGAGTTGATACAACCTTTCATCCATGAGCGGATGGATAAATCAAGAGAGTCAATCAGATTACGGAGGACATGTTGAGAGCGTGTGCGCTAGATTATGGATCTAGTAGGGATGATAATCTACCTTCTGCGGAGTTCTCATTCAACACCGATTACCAAGCTAGTTTGAAGATAGCCTTTTGAAGCTTTGTATGGGAGAAGGAGCAGGACACCGTTGATGTGGGATGAAGTTGGAGACCGTCGGTTGTTTGGACCAAATGTGATCAAGGAGTCGAGAAGAGAATGTTAAGTTGATTCGAGATAGGTGAAGGTAGCTTCGGTCCGAGCGAGAATAGTTATGCATACTCAATAGCATGAGGAGGTAGTCTATGAAATCGGAGACATAGCATATCTTTGTGTGCCACCTCTGCGAGGATTTAAGCGATTTGAGTTAAGGAAAGTTAGCCCGAGATTTGTAGGACCATACCGAGTTTGGAGCATTATGGGAGAAAATGGCTAACAAGTTGGAGTCACCGAAGGGTATCGGGGAGTTCATGATGTGTTTCACGTATCCTAGTTGAAGAAGTGCCATGCGAGAGATGGCCAATATTCCCTATGGGGCGTTTTTCCATTGAAAGGATAATGGTGTTCCCCGAAGTGGAGTAGGGACTTCATAAGTATAAGTTTTTATCTCGGTAGGTGGGATATCCCACGAGGATGAAGAGGTGAATTACTATTGGATATAAAGGAGGTATGATGTTGGAAATATGGATCAAGGTAAATTCCATGATGAGTCTGATTAATCATGTCCTAGTTTGAATGCGAATAGAAGGAAGAAAGACATTACAATTGGATGGATTTTAAGTATGCTAAGAAAATTTGGAAGTTGAATGTTGGAATAATGATCAGTTGCCCGAGGATGTGTTCAAGTTTGCAAGTGATTGAGATGGGCCATAACCCACGAGGCCCAGGACCTGCCAATAAGCAAGCACATTTTCTTTTCTTTGAAGGAAAAACATTGGAACAAGTTCACGATTTTATCGATGAAGCGATTCTATAGGAGTTCACATAAAACACGAGAGTTGTTAAGGAGCGATAGATGTTTGTTTGGCTGCAGAATCAATGGATTTTCGAGAAATTCTGCAATGCTTGTGAGGATGACCGAGTGTTAGAATTAGAGATTAAGCTAAACCATGTACAAGGTAATGATTTGGGTGCGGGATGGATTGATCACCATACCGACTTACTCTTATTATTAAGCTTTGCTATATGGGATGGTAAATCTGAGTGACTTACCTATAGTAGAGATGACGATCAAAACCTTGTTTTGAACCTTAGAAACGGTATAAGTATTTTTCCCTTGTACAAAGCGGTTGTTGCCAACCGTAGGTTATACGGTGAGTTCAACGGACCCGTTTTCTGCGGAGAAACCATAAATTGATGACCACCATGAGATATCGATAGTTGTTTAGAATTGGCGCCAGACCCGTCAGCTAAGAAGACCCAATCTCGGAATAACCTTACCAAGTGGAAAGGACAAAAGCATTGAGGAAAAGGTTATGCCACTACCGGAAGAGCCGAGAGAAGGAATTATCCTTACGATGCGAGAAGACCGACCTTTGTCGATAATAAGGATGGAGTATGTCGAGTTTTGATGGAACCATAACCATGCTTCTAAGGGTGGTAGCACCCGAGACCCTGGAGACGATTGATGGATTTTAGATAAGACCCCAAACCCTAATCTATTTCTTGCTAGCTTCTCCGAATCTCGAGGACGAGATTCATTTTAAGGGTGGTAGTTTGTGACATCCCAAAATTCTAAATTTTGGAATGTTATAAACACATAGATAACTTTGATTGATTGTTTGATTGATTGGTGAAAGTGAGTGAATTGAAACTTTTGAAAGTTAAATGAGAGGGAATAAAGGACTTTCCCAAACTTTCATTTTTCTTTTATGATCTTGAGAATTCAAATTCTTTTCATCACAAAACCACGGAGAGAAGATGACATGACTTCTTCCATTTATTTAAATGACAAGGGGTGTTGAAAATATTTGAATTTCATTTGAAAACTGAAACTTTATGCAACTCAATGATTTTCACGGCGAAGATAAAATGACTTCTTCAAAATTATATGAAATATGAGTTCGGAGTTTCAAAGAATTAAATTCTAAATTCTTTTGAATTTATTTTCAATTGGAGTTATTTGAGTTTTATTAAAATTATTTTTCTACAAAAATAAAATATATGGAATATAGGGTAACATGATTCCCTACATCAGAAAATTGGAGAGAAATTAATTTGAAGTCATAGTGGTATTTTTAAAAATGATTTTGGTTGGATTTTATTAGGCGAAGCACTCCTTGTTTTATTTGAATTTGTGTGTATTTTATTTGAAGCTAAAACAATGTTCATGTTGTAGAAAATCTTTTACGAAAATTTTGATATATTATATGCCTATATAAAAGTTTTAATTATTTTTGTTTTTATTATTTTAGTTACGTGAAATTTTGTTTAAAAAGCGCTTGAGCAGTGCGGGCCGAAGCCCGGCCTCTCTCTCTCTCTCTCTCTCTCTCTCTCTCTCTCTCTCTCTCTCTCTCTCTCTCTCTCTGGGCCGGCCCGACCAGCCGTGTTATCCATTACCTTGCCCAAATCCCGAGCTCCCGAGGCGGGACTCCGCCCGCCGCCACGCCGCCGTCCGCCGTCGCCCGTGGCCGACCCGGCCACCTCGCGCCGCCTTGCCTCGCCCCTCCTCCAAGTCTCCTCCTCCTTATATAGCGAACCCGGCCCGTTTCCCTCGAGCAGACCCACGGAGTCCTTGACCGCCGCCACTCCCTCATGGGAATTGCCACCGCCGAGAGCCTCGCCGCGTCGCCCGCTCCACCCGCCACCCGACCCGCTGCCACCACCACCAACGTCATCGCCCGCGCCAGTGCCCGATGCCCTCGCCGGCGGGAGACCCACGGAGCCGCCGGAGCCCAGCGCCGTCTCATGCGGAGTTCGACCTCGCCGCGCCGCCGCGGTTTTCTTCATAAACCGCGAACGGTATAAACCGACCGGTTCTTTTCTTTAAGTTCGTTTTTTAGGGTTTGGTTTTGTTTAAAAAACCCGTTTTTTATTTGGTTAGTTTATATAGTGAGCATTATTTGTTTAGATCTCCTTAGCGAGCGGTTTTCGTCGGTTTAGGTTACATGGCGGCGTTAAGCTCGATAGATTTTTCTTTTATTTTTAATTTCCGTCGGGGACCTATCCGTAGTGTTATTTTCTGATTACTCCCCAATTTTCAAGCGATCATAACTTTTTCGTTGGTCCAAATCCATGAAACCAATGCCCACTTCTTCGTTATGATCCCCTCTATCCGATAATCCAACTCAAACATGTTTTGAAAGTTTAAAATTTGAATTAGACCAGATTTGAATTCAAACTTAGTTTGATCATAACTTGAGTTTCGTAACTCCGATTTAGTTGATTCTTTTTGCAAATCGAAGCTCTTGACCTAAACTTTCTGATAAGGCCAAATTCACATAATGTTGGTACTGTTAGAAATTGTTTTATGTTGCAAGAGTTATTTGATTGGTTTTGATGTTTTCCGAATTGCTTTCTTCGTTCTTTCAGATCTTTTGGTGATTGCTTGTAATGCGGTTACTATTGCTTGCTTACGATAGATTGGCCGGAGTGTGAGTAGAACTATCAAGAGTTTTAGTCTGAATCATCTTCATCAACATTGCGAGGCAAGTAACATTTGATCGAGATCTTTTCATACCCGGTTTTATGCATTAGCTCAACCCTCCAACATTGCATGATTAGGATGGCATTAATTTGTGGGTTGGGAAGTAGATGATGAGGTAGGAACCTATTGCCCTGTTACTTTCAAACCCTTGGGAGTTACTTCTACGTTATGCTTATATTGCCATGCTATGCTCGTGAAGCGTGGTTTGGGTTTGAGAGATATTCCTGACAGAT
Organism: Aegilops bicornis; assembly: GCA_021605145.1. Taxonomy (NCBI): domain Eukaryota; kingdom Viridiplantae; phylum Streptophyta; class Magnoliopsida; order Poales; family Poaceae; genus Aegilops; species Aegilops bicornis. The sequence goes on along the minus strand of CM038675.1, from coordinate 454,047,329 downwards.
GTGAGGTTGTTAAATAATGGTTTACTTTAAGGTGGCAACTTAAATACACATCTGGGTGGATTGAGGCACACAGGGGAACCCGGTGTTGTCTGTTTATTTTGGAAATCCCGGGGTACCGTGTGATCTTCCTATGGACCGCCACCAGGGCTCAAAGGGGCCGAGATTATTCATGCTAGAAACTTCCGTGTGCAGCCACAAGCTATTATGGGTTCTAGCATAGTTGAGTAAGTTACGTGAAGCTCTCGAAGAGGTAGGTCGGCGGGTAGTGGGTTTTATAGGTTTGGTATGATCTATCAGGAGTAGAGAGTTAATGTTTAGAAAGGCTGTGTCTCGGTCATCCATTTCTCAAACACCATGCGGTCACGAGAAATCAGCGGAGGCGTCCCGAGTCTTGTGAGGAAAATTGCATAAACCTCTGCGAGTGTACAATCTAATCATGGTTAGCCGTGTCCCCGGTTATGGACAATTACGAGTATCTAGTACTTGAGTATTCACATGTATCTCATCACTCTAAATTAATCTTCTTTGGGTTGTTAATCATTTTAATTGGGATTGAGTTGGGGTTATACCTTCTCAACGATGTTTCAACCACCATGATAGTTAAATTAAATTTTATTCCTTTGATGTAGGGAAAAATTGGCTTTATGCAAAACTGTAACCATAGAGCTTTCCACCAGCCATATATGCATGTAGTATAGGCTTATTCCTTCATTATTCTCTATGTGTTACTTTGCGGCATATTCCATGTCTTGACCCGTTTCGGGCTGCAACGTTTCATGTTGCAGACTTTTGAACGACAGTAAGTGATACGTTAGGGTTCACGATTTCCTATACTCAACTTTGCGTTGGTGTTGATGGGAATCCACAACCTTGTTGCTTAGCTATATTTGGATTGAGGTAATAGTATTTACGCTACTTTTCACATGTGATTTACCTCTGTTATAAATCCTCGAGTCTTGTGTGTGTCGACATACCGATCCGAGGATGACACATAAGCAGAAGACTTGATCCATTTGGGTCGGTCGCTTCTGACCAAACACACCTTACGGGCACTGCAAGAGCTCTTCTTCATCCATGGCATCAGCAGGGCAAACACATGATATTATTTGTCGATGTTGCAAGGGTGGAGAGTCATTATCTTGAGAGAATGCCCATCTCTGGCGTGTGATGATTATTCTTGAGGATAGTGGGTATGAGTCCGCTAGTGACTATGATGAGGAGACTTTGGCTCTTATTACACATGAAGAACACGGTGGAGATGATTTTGATCATGAGGCGCAATACATGGCGGCTGAAGATCTTGTGGTATGAATGTTTAGTTACTTAGCGTGTTTTGAGTGTGCAGGTTACCTGGTGAGCAAAATCGGAGGCATAATTTTTTCCATACAAAGGGAGTTGTGAAGGAACGTTCTATTCGCGTCATCATAGATGGAGGGACCTGCAACAACTTGGCTAGCATGGAGATGGTGGATGATGTAGGGTGGAACCCTAATCGGAGATCTTTCACGTTTGGAGGGGATCCTACGGGGAAACACGATGAACGGGCGGAAGAACACAAGGAAACACACACAAGAGAAACAGTAAACCGACAAGTTTCGATTACACAAGGGCTAGATCACCGAACACATAAGGTAGCACAAGATTCAAAATCAACAAAGGAAAGATACCACAGTAGCCGATCTTCTCCGAGAGGAGGTCTTGATGGTCTTCCCTTGAAGGGGTCTTGAATCCGCTTGGGGATCTTCTCAGAAGAGGTCGTGAACTACGAGGAGAAGTACCAGAAATGAATGAGCAAGGGCTCTCACACCAAAGATGAGCCAAACCAATGCTAACCCTAACTAGGAGGAGGTGGGAGAGTATTTATAGTTCTGGAGACGAAAGGGTACGGGCCTCGGCCCAAGTGGTACCTGTGACGGGGCGGAAGTTCAGGGAGGTCGGCCTAAGCCGAAAGTTGGAGCAGGTGGAGGCTGGCAGCTTAGGGGGCGGAAGGTCAGGCCAGACCCTGAAGTTCAGGTCTTGGGAAGTTAGGGCTGGAGTTCGAGGAAGGTTCGGGCTAACGAGAAAAGTGGGCACGCCGGGCTGGTCGAAATCGTCGGTGGAAGTTCGATTCTGGCGGAAGTTAGGGGCGGATGTTCGGTCTGTCCAGTGTTGGCGTGTCGTTTCTTCTTGACTCTGGTTCCTTGGCTTGAGCAGTGTACTGATCACGTCATGTCTCCTTTGGAGCGAAAAGGAAATCGAATAGGAGTGATGTCACCTCGGATTGAATATACGAACTCTTGCTCTTGTCATGGGTCCACTTGGAGTTTGGATGGTTGATGGAAGGTCCATGGGGATGGCCAGAAGGATGCTACGCATCATATCCCCCCCTTTGTGAAAGATCCGACCTCGGATCAAGATCTTCATCACCATGGTACGGCACGAGGTCCTTGACGTTGAAGATGTCGCTCACATTGTACTTGTCTCGTGGTAGGTTGATCTTGTAGGTGTTATCGTTGTAGCGTGCGAGCACCTTGAAAGGTCCATCGGCTCGAGGTAGAAGCTTGGACTTGCGTTTGTTGGGGAAGCGGTCCTTGCGAAGGTGTAGCCACACTAGATCACCAATGTTGAAGACCATGGGTTTCTTGTTGGCGTTGAGCTTGGTGCGCTAGTCGTTGTACTTGGCGCTCGATGGTTTGTCTTGTATCCTCATGCATCTTCTTGATGTAGCTTGCCCGATGCACTTGCATCCATGTTGGTGCGCTCTTGGAAGGAAGCGGTAGAATGTCCAATGGTGAAAGCGGGTTGAAGCCGTAAGCGATCTCGAAGGGGACTTGTCGGTAGTTGAGTGTGTTCTTGCGATTGTAGGCGTGCTTTCGGCGATGGGTAGACATGCCTCCCACTCATTGATGTTCTTCTTGATCAAGACGCGATGTAGAGTGGAGAGGGTGCGGTTCGTCTCCTCCGTTTGGCCGTCGGTTTGAGGATGGTATGGGGACGAGAACAAGAGCTTGATTCCAAGCTTGGCGCATTGTGTCTTCAAAAGTAACTCAAGAACTTGCCGTCACGATCGGAGGCGATTGTCTTTGGTACTCCATGGAGTGTAAGATTTCCGTACAAAAAAGATTAGCAATATGTGAAGCATCGTCTATCTTGTTGCAAGGAATGAAATGTGCCATCTTGGAAAATCTATCCACAACAACAAACACGGAATCCTTTCCATTTTGAGTTCTAGGCAAACCCAGTACAAAATCCATGCTAATGTCTTCCCAAGGTGGATAGGGCATAGGAAGAGGCATGTAAAGACCATGAGCTTGAGCTTTAGACTTAGCTTTGCGACATGTGAAACAGCGGTTGGTGAAGCGTGAGGCGTCATGGAACATCTTGGGCCAAAAGTAGTTCTTGGAGGCGTGGCAAATGTCTTGTCGGCGTCCAAAGTGTCCCATGAGTCCGCCTCCATGAGCCTCTTGCAAAAGGAGCAAGCGAAGAAGACTTCGGGGAATGCATAGTTTGTTAGCTCTCATAACATAACCATCCTTGATATAATATTGTTCCCAAGGCGTATGGGTTGAACACTTAGCATAAGAAATAGCAAAAGATGGGTCGTTAGCATACAAGTCTTTTATGTGCTCAAAGCCAATAACATTCAACTCAAGTTTAGTGACAAAAGCGTGCATATCGTGAAAGTGCATCGGCTACAACATTTTCCTTACCCTTAATGTATTTGATGACATAAGGAAAAGATTCAATAAATTCACTCCATTTGGCATGGCCTTGTTCAACTTAGTTTGACCTTTTAAGTACTTAAGCGTTTATTGATCGGTATGGATGACAAACTCATGAGGTCGAAGGTAATGTTCCCAAACATGTAGTACCGCACTAGAGCATATAATTCCTTGTCATAGATGGGATAGTTAAGTTGAGCACGGAGAGTTTTTCACTAAAATATGCAATTGCTCGTTTTTCTTGCATCAAAACTCCGCCAATTCGGTACCACTTGCATCACAATGAACCTCAAAAGTTTTGTCAAAATTTGGCAAAGCAAGAATCGGAACATGAGTAAGCAAAGACTTGAGCTCATCAAAAGCGGTGGATTCTTCTTACTCAAGGCATGCAAAGGAAGCGGCGGTTGTGCTAAAGTTTTTCACAAGCGACGATAAAAACCAGCAAGACCAAGAAAGCTACGCACTTGTTGCAAATTGGTGGAGTTGGGGCCAAGTTTTAATTACTTCAGTTTTAGATTCATCAACATGGACACCCTTTAAAAGGAAACAACAAAACCCAAGAAAAGCACTTTGTCAACACCAAATGTGCATTTTCATGTTTGCATAAAGACTTTCCTTGTGAAGGGTTTGCAAAACAGCCCTAACATGATCAAGATGTTCTTTCATGGTTTTGCTAAGCGAGAAGAATATCGTCGAAGTAAACCACAACAAAGACTCCAATATAAGGCGAAGCACATGATGCATAAGGCATACGAAAATCAGGGAGCCTCCGATGGACCCATAGGCATCACTAACCACTCATACAATCCAAATTTGGTTTTGAAAGCAGTTTTCCATTCATAAGCCCTCTTGTATACGAATTTGATAATAGCCACTTTTAAGATCAAGTTTTGAGAAAAAGTTGGCTCCACTAAGTTCATCAAGCATATCATCTAAGCGAGGAGCAGGATGCTGATATCGAGCAGTAATAGCATTTATAGGTCTACAATCGGAACACAAGCGGAAACTTCCATCGGGTTTAGGCACAAGTATAGCAGGAGCAGCACAAGGGCTTAAGCTTTCCGCGTTACATGACCGTTGTCGATGAGTTGTTGTACTTGCCTTTGAATTTCTTTGGTTTCTTGGGATTGTCTCGGTATGGAGCTTTGTTTGGTAGAGGCACTCCGGGGATGAGGTCGATTCGATGTTCCTTTGCCTCGAAGAGGAGGTAGACCGGAGGTAGCTCATCGGGGAAAATATCTTGGAATTCTGCAAAAGAGATTGAAAGCGCTAAAGGTAGCTCATGAGATGTGTTAGTTGTGGGCTCTCCATCCTTGCACACAAGGACAAAGTGCATCACACTAGATGGGTTCTCACACACTTCTCTCATCTCACTTTTGGTGGCAAATAGGATGAGGTTTTTCTCTCTAGGCGAAGAGGCGCTCAAGTTTGCCTTGTGGCTCTCACTCACATTTTGGTGGAGCACTTTCTCACTCTTTTCTCCGTGTGGTGGTTTGCTTGTCGGCTAACACTTGACTAGGAGACATAGGTTATAACACATATTCCTTCCCTTTCATCTTGAAGCTATAGTGATTGGTGCGCCCATTGTGGAAGACACCATGGTGAATTGCCATGGTCGGCGAAGAAGGAGGTGGCAAGCGGTCATTGGTACCACATCACACTCCAAAGTGTCCTCATATGCACCGATTTTTAAGGAGACTTGGACCGTATGCTCAACTTCGTATAGTCTTAGTAGTCCTTAGCCATTGAACCTTGTATGGATGTGGGTGCTTCCTCTTGACCAATTGAAGCTTGGAGCATAGTTCTTCACTTGCCAAGTTGTAGCAACTACCTCCGTCGATGATGACCTTGGCGGATCTCCCATTGATGCGGCCTTTGTGTGGAAGATGTGGCATCTTTGGTGCGTCTTCTTGTTGATGTTGAAGAGTTAAGACCTTGGAGACCACGAGGCGGGGCTCGAATCCTCATCACAAAAGACTTGATCATCTTCATCTTCGTTCACTTTCATGGGTTGCATAGCCACTTGCTCAAGTCCTTCCATCTCCTCTTCAACCATTGAATCATAGGTGCCATCGTCGTTGAGGATCATGGTGCGCTTGTTGGTGCATTCATATGACTTGTGGCCTCGGCCGCCACAATGGAGCTTGTCTTGGCGGTATCATCGTTTGGAGTAGATGATGAAACACGCCCACTTGAAGTTGCTTTCGTAGTAGGAGGAAGGCGACTTGAACTTGTTGAAATTTTCACGTAACTTGACTTGTAAATGCGTTGCTTGTAGAAGGTTTTGTTGATGTAGATGTTGGAGGAGTTGTTGAAGATTGGTTGTTGGAGAAGCGTGGGTCTTGGGCGAGTACTTGGCGTGCTTGAAGTCATCTTGCACTTGACGTTTAAGCCTTTGTAGCTTGATGCACGAGCTCAATGAGAGTGGAGTAGGGTTGGAAGTCGCGATCTTCTTGATGGGATGATTGAGTCCATTCAAGAAAGCGTGCCATTGTTTGCTCATCATCTTCCTTCACATTTGCTCGAATCATGGCTATCTCCATTTCCTTGTAGTATTCTTCAACACTCTTTGTTCCTTGCTTGAGAAGTTGGAGTTTCTTGAAGAGGTCGGCGTTTGTAGTAGGTCGGCACAAAGCGTGCTCTCATGACATCCTTCATTTGAGCCCAAGTGGTGATTGGAGGTTCACCTCTTGCTTGTAAATCGCTCAATGATTTGTTCCCGCCATATGAGCACATAGTCTTGGAACTCAAGTGAGGCCATAGCGATCTTCTTCTCTTCCTCATAGTTGTGCAAGCGAAAGATTTTGTCGACCTTTAATGCCCATGAGAGGTACTCTTGAGGTCATTGCTTCCATTGAACTTGGGCATTGTGAATTTGAGCTTTCCATATCGGTGCTCTTCATTTTGTTGTGGTCGAGGATGATGGCGCCCTTGGCGTGGGTGACAATCATGTTCTTGGTGCTCTTGGTGTGGAGAAGTCCATGATCAACTTGCTCTTGTTGAACTTGAGGTTGAGGTGGAGCTTGACGAGCTTGGTGAGGAGCTTGAGGAACTTGGCGTTGCACACGTGGTTGGTAGTTCCTTTCTTGGATTTCTTCTCGAAGGGCTTCCTCTTGATTGCGCCGTTTGCGATTGCGGTTGGCGATGGCTCGACTTGAATCTTGAAGGGCACGTTGCGCCTCAAGAGCTTGCGCTTCACGTTGTTGTTGTTGTTGTTGAAGGCGTTGGGCTTCGGCATCTTGTTAAATCTTGGTGTGAAGCGCTCGTTCTTCCTCTTGGCGCCTTAGTCGTTGTCGTTCTTGAGCTTGGGCAAGCGGCTTGATTGGATTGAGGGCGAGGACTTGTTCATCAACTTGCTCTTGTGAATGCTTGTCATGTAGCGGGTTGCGAGATGCATAGCCGGTCTTAATGGCGGCTCGTCGAAGGGTGTTCGATGAGGGTGTACTTGAGTCGTAGAAGGTGTGCGTCCAGTGCCGACTTCGGCGGCTCCGTCTTGATGATGATGAAGTGGAATGATGTCGGTTCCTCATCAAAGCGCGGATCTCGTCCATTCTTGCATCATCCGCTTGCTTGTGGCGTCGAACTTGTTGTCGAAGTAGTCTCTTATGCGTTGCTCGGAGAGTCACAAGTCGGTGGCGAGGTTATCGATCACGATCGCTCATTGCTTGTTGCTCTTGATGTAACGCTCGTTGTGCACCAAAGAGGTGGCTCTTGGTGACGAATGAAGACATGTCGTCGTCTTGCTTTCGATGAAGAGTGGAGTTGGTAGAGGCGCTATGCGATTGCACAATAGGAGGATCTGGAACTTGTGCACAACCTACTAGGCAAAAATGCAACTATCTCTATCCCACGTAAGCTATATGTATGGAATTTCGGTGCTATGATCCAAGATGATCCAATATGACAATCTTAATGTAGTATGATGCTATGGTTCTTGCTCATAAGCTCTTTGCTTATCTTTCCTCTTTGCTTAAAAGCTTGGGTGGCTCTTTTACTTTTGAGCTCTTTCTCATGCAAAACTTCATGAACCAAGATAGCACTTGCGTATGCTATGACAACTTTGTGACACACAAATGGATCCCAAGATATGCACCACGGTGGTAAGGTATGTATGCTATGGAGTATGATCACTAATGTGCACAAGTCACGTTGCACGCAATACTCAAAGGCTAGTCTCGATGGGTAAACAGCATAAAAGATGGCTATGATGTTTATCAATGCAGCGGCAAGTTTTGGACCAAGATGTGCGTCGAGATTACCGTCCTTGCTTACGATCGAGGTTCCACACGGATGCGAAATGTGGGCGATGGCGTGATGCACATTCTTGATGCGTTGGCGAAGATGCATTTGCACCGTTATCGAAGCTATCGAAGAAAGCGGGGTCACTTAGAAGAATCTGTGACCTTCTGTCTAGGCGGAAGTTAAGGCAAGGCCGGAAGGTCGAGGCCGGAAGTTCGAATTCGAGAATCTGCCAAACGAGGAACTTCGGGATCGAGGTTTGGGCGGAAAAAAAATGGGGAAAAGCCCAAATCCTGAGGGAAAAAGAAGGAATTAGAAGGGAAGAAAGGTAGGGATGCTAGACCCACTCGAAACAAAGCAAATCCACGGATCAAATCCAACAAAACTTCATCATACCAACAAATCACAAAAAAACATTTGGGGCTATTTTTGGTGGGGATTTTCAAATTTAGGACGAAATCAACAAAATCAAGCTAGAAAACACGGGGTAGGGGCTCCAAAAACGTGATCAACGTGGCTCTGATACCATATGATGTAGGGTGAAACCCTAATCGGAGATCTTTCACGTTTGGAGGGATCCTCACGGAAACCACGATGAGCAGGCGGAAGAACACAAGGAAACACACACAAGAGAAACACTAAACCGACAAGTTTGATTACACAAGGGCTAGATCACCGAACACATAAGGTAGCACAAGATTCAAAATCAACAAAGGAAAGATACACGAGTAGCCGATCTTCTCGAGAGGAGGTCTTGATGGTCTTCCCTTAAAGGGGTCTTGAATCCGCTTGGGGTATCTTCTCCGAAGAAGGTCGTGAACTCAGGAGAAGTACCAAATGAATGAACAAGGGCTCTCACACCAAAAGATGAGCCAAACCAATGCTAACCCTAACTAGGAGGAGGTGGGAGAGTATTTATAGTTCTGGAGACGAAAGGGTACCACGGGCCTCGACCCAAGTGGCTGCCTGTGAGCGGGCGGAAGTTCCGGCGGCCGGAAGTTCGAGGAGGTCAAACCCCTAAGCCGAAAGTTAGCACCAGGTGGAGCTGAATTGGCAGAGGCGGGCGGAAGGTCAGGCGGGCGGAAGTTCGGGTGTTGGAAGTTCGGGCTGGGTTAAGGCGGGTTCAGACTAACGAGAAAGTGGAGCACGCCGGGCTGGTCGAAGTCGTCGGAGGCCCGGAAGTTCGGGGCGGAAGTTCGAGGCTGAGGCGTCCGAGCTGTCAGTGTTGGCGCTGTCATTTCTTCTTGACTCCTGGTTCCTTGGCTTGAGCGTTGTACTGATCACGCATAGTGTCTCGGACTTAGGTAGAAGCCATGTCTCCTTTGGAAGGAAAAGGAAATCAATAGGAGTGATGTCACCTCGGATTGAATAGCACGAGCTCTTGCTCTTGTCATGGGTCCACTTGGAGTTTGGATGGTTGATGGAAGGTCCATGGGGATGACGAAGGATGCTCGCATCGATGGAGAAGCTATCTCTCACCACAAGACCACATCCACATCCTTACTACATCCAATGGTTCAACAACGGTGACAAGGTTAAGGTAACACGTATTGTTTGTGTGCATTTAGTATCTCTACATATGTTGATTATGTTGATTGTGATGTGGTACCTATGCAAGCATGTTCCTTATTACTTGGTAGACCATGGCAATTTGATAAAAATCATACACCATGGTAGAAATAATCGGTATACTCTTATTCATAAGGATAAAAATATTACTTTGCTTCCTATGACTCCTGATTCCATTTTGAAAGATGATATTAATAGAGCTAATAAAGCAAAAGCAGGAGAAAAATAAGAGTGAAAATCAGATTGTGGCAAAAGAATTGAGCAACAAATGAAGCCTAATAATAAACCATCTAGTGTTATACGAAATTAAATTGAAAAGTGCATGTTTACTTGCCACAAAATCTGATATTGATGAGCTAGATTCTAGCAAATCTGTTTGCTATGCTTTTGTGTGCAAAGAGGCATTATTTTTCATTAGGGCGTGCCTTCCTCTTTGCCCCTCTTTGTCACTAACATTTTGTAGGAGTTCGTGACGTCTTCCCACAAGGCGTGCCAGGGGATTACCACCTATTCGAGGATTGAGCATCAAATTGACTTAATTCCCGGTGCATCCCTACCAACTATGCACCATACGTACCAATCCGGAGGAGGCGAAGGAGATTATCGTCAGAAATACTGAGGAGCTGCTAAACCAAAAGGTTATATCTGTGAATCTCTTAGTCCTTGTGCTTTGTTCCTATTATACTAGTGCCTAAAAAGGATGGTGCGTCGGCGTATGTGTGTTGATTGTAGAGGCATTAATAATATTACTATTAGATTATCGTCATCCTATTCCTAGGCTAGATGATATGCTAGATGAATTGAGTGGCTCTACAATATTCTCCAAAGTTGATTTGCGTAGTGGATACCATCAAATTCGTATGAAATTGGGAGATGAATGGAAAACAGACATATAAAACAAAGTTTGGTTTATATGAGTGGTTAGTCATGCCTTTTGGGTTAACTAATGCACCTAGTACTTTCATGAGACTAATGAGCGAAGTTTCACGTGCTTTCATTGGACGATTTGTGGTAGTCTATTTTGATGATATCTTGATTTATAGCAAATCTTTGGAAGAACATTTGGAACATTTACGTGCTGTTTTTAATGCTCTCGTGATGCCGTTTGTTTAGTAACCTTAGGAAGTGCACCTTTTGCACCCGACCGAGTATCTTTTTCTTGGCTATGTTGTCACTCCACGGGGAATTGAAGTTGATAAAGCCAAGATTGAAGCTATTGAGAGTTGGCGCAGCCCAAAAGCAGTCACACAAGTGAGGAGTTTTCTTGGACTCATTGGTTTCTATAGGCGTTTTGTGAGAGATTTTAGCACCATTGCTGCACCTCTCAATGAGCTTACAAAGAAGGATGTGCCTTTTGTTTGTGGTACCGCAGGGAAGAAGCCTTCACGGTATTGAAAGATAAGTTGACACATGCTCCTTTACTCCAACTTCCTGATTTTAATAAGACTTTTGAGCTTGAATGTGATGCTAGTGGAATTGGATTAGGAGGTGTGTTATTACAAGATAGCAACACATTTGCATACTTTTACGAAAAATTGAGTGGGCCTAGTACGAACTATTCTACTTATGATAAAAGAATTATATGCTCTTGTTGGGACTTTAGAGACATGGCAACATTATTTATGGCCCAAAAGAATTTGTTATACATTACGATCATGAATCTTTGAAACATATTAAAAGTCAAGCTAAACTGAATCGTAGACATGCTAAATGGTTTGAATTCATTGAGACTTTCCGTTATGTCATTAAACACAAGAAGGGTAAAGAAAATGTTATTGTTGATGCTTTGTCTACAAATCGTTATACTATGCTTTCACAACTTGACTTCAAAATATTTGGTTTGGAGACCATCAAAGATCAATATGTGCATGATGCTGATTTTAAAGATGTAATGCAGAATTGTAAAGAAGGAAGAACATGGAACAAGTTAGATTTGTTAATGATGGTTTTTGTGTTAAAAATTGCTAACAAGCTATGCATTCACCTAGCTCTGTTACGTCTTTTGTTGTTGCGGGAGGCGCATGGAGGAGGATTAATGGGACACTTTGGGCGTGAAGAAGGCGGAGGGCGTACTTGCTACACATTTCTTTTGGCCAAAAGATGAGGCGGGATGTTGGCGTTTTGTTGCTCGTTGCACTACATGTCAAAAAGCTAAGTCACGACTCAATCCTCATGGTTTATATATGCCTTTGCACTGTACCTAGTGTTCCTTGGGAGGATATATCAATGGACTTTGTTTTAGGTTTACCTCGAACAAAGAAGGGAGGATAACATATTTGTTGTCGTGGATAGATTCTCGAAAATGGCACACTTTATACCATGCTATAAAAGCGATGATCTTTATTAATGTTCTTTGAATTGTTCTTCCATAAAATTATTAAGCTTGCATGGTGTGCCAAATACTATTATTTCAGATCGTGATACTAAATTTCTTAGCCACTTTTGGAGATGTTTATGGGCTAAGTTGGGGACTAAGCTGCTTTTTAGTACTACTTGTCACCCCCAAAGCGATGGACAAGCTGAAGTAGTCAATAGAACATTGTCTCTTGTGCTTAGGAGCTGTTTTGAAGAATAATAAGAAAATGTGGGAAGAATGCTTGCCTCATATTGAATTTGCTTATAATCGTTTGTTGCATTCTACTACTAAGATGTGCCCTTTTGAAATTGTGTATGGTTTCCTACCTCGTGCACCCATTGATTTGTTGCCTCTTCCATCTCAGGAGAAGGTTAATTTTGATGCTAAACAACATGCTTTGAATTGATCTTAAAAATGCATGAGTTAACTAAGGAAAACATTGAAGCGTATGAATGTTAAATATAAACTTCTTTGGAGATAAGGGTAGAAAACATGTTGTCTTTGCACCTGGAGATCTTGTTTGGTTACATTTGCGTGAGGATAGGTTTCCTAATTTGCATAAATCAAAGCTAATGCCCGCGTCTTGATGGTCCATTTAAGGTGTTAGAGAAAATAAATGATAATGCATATAAACTTGAGCTGCCTGCGAGATTTGGGATTAGTCCACTTTTAACATTGCAGATTTGAAGCCTTATTTGGGTGAGGAAGATGAGCTTCCGTCGGGGCGACTTCATTTCAAGAAGGGGAGGATGAGGAGGACATCAATACCATTGTTACACCCCGACCCTGATGTCACATATCTTTGGACCAATTACTAGAGCTCGCGCATGCCAATTTGAATTACCGGTAGTTCCGTCTCTTCCTAATGATTCTAATGGTCATGAGAATATGCAATCTTGCCCTAAATTGGATACATTTGTATTGCTTACAAATGAAGGGCGAGCTTGGAGAAGGATGAACATTGGAGCAAGAACACGCATGGAGTTGATGGCATGCGCCAAGAGGATCAGGGCGGAGTTACAAGTGATGATTTCAGGACTTTGAAGCCACCATAAGGAGTGCATTAAGCCTTGGACAGAAATATACAAGATGCCACTTCATAATATTCGTCCATAGGCTATTCTAAATCTTCGCGTCACCTTATTATTAGGCCAGGCCCATGTAATTTCGAAATACTTAAGTATAGGCTATTTTTAGAGTCATGTATGTGTGGGGAAACAAGAGTTAGGGTTGTTTTGGACCCCCACCCTCAAGGGCCACGAAATTCCCTCCTCTTCCTCCATATATACAGCCCTTAGGGCGTCGTTTAGACTTTGGGTTTTGTTTAGATTAAAAGTTACGCCATAGCGCAACTTGGCGTGCCGTTTGTGTTCAACGACCAAACAAAGGCGTCACAGAACCCACCTTGATCAATAAAGCTTTCCTCTTATATTACGCAATATCCAGTTGCAATCTTAGTTTCTTGCTTGTTCTTCGTTTGCTGCGAGAAAGCAGGACCTTCGTGTTGAGGTTGATGCGTGCTCCGGCGTGGTAATTGATAACCTCTCGGAGTTGGTTTAAGCGATTGCGAAGGCACGGCGATGCTTTCGCACGTTAAGTAGTCGGATCGTCAAAGTCGACTTCATCTAAATGATAGCCACCATCTCATCGAAGGCGGGACACCTTTGCCTCTATCAGTAGTACCGCCCTTTCTGGACTGGGCAGGTCCTTCTTCTTCCGTCTTCGCTTCCAGGCTTCCCTCGCGGATGGTGTAGTGGTTCCTTGGCGTTTGCACTCCTCCTCGACATCCATGAAGCTCCAACAATACCTATGCATGCACACAGGAGAAGTGTCAAGTAGTATACCATCCTCGAAGGGTTCAAGTGAACACGTGTAAAGGAGAAGATTCACCTTTATGTATGAGAAGTAGAGTGCATGCGTGTCACTTGCCAAATGGACTCTTGACATGGTGATGACCGTGGGATGCTCGCATCATCACTTGATTTGTCTTGATCATTGTCTCTTGTCTCCATTAGTTGCATCTCTCATATCACCTTGTGTTGAGTGCCATCTTGCTATGCTTATTGATCGTGGAGACTTGGACATATTACTTATGATGCATGCTTGTTTACTTGAGCCTATTGTATTTGGTTGTTATCGCATCATATGCCTCCATACTATGAAATGCTCCCTTGTCATTTCTTATGATGAGCATGATGCATACACTGTTGGTATCTTACCACCACGAATGATAGGTTTGCATTTACACTAACCTCATTTGTTTTTTCAGTGTTTGCCATGTTCTTTTCGTTTGAAGGATTCACAAAGGCGTCTTGTCATGAGACAATTTGGTTATGTGAAGGCGTACCACGATGTCGCGACACCAACATTTTCGACATTCTCATAAAGGTGAACTCCTTCCCTTTGAGCCACCCTCAATTATGCATATTGGATGTGATGCGGAGCATCAGTTATCACCATGTCAAGAGTCCATTTGGCAAGTGACATATGCGACCTCTACTTCTCATACATAAGGTGAATCTTCTCCTTTACCGTGCTCACTTGACCCCCATCGAGGATGGTATACTACTTGACACTTCTCCCGTGTGCATGCATAGGTATTGTCGGAGCTTCACGAGATGTTGAGGAGGAGTGCAAGCGCCAAGGAACAACTACACCATCCGCAAGGAAGCACAGAGCGGCAGCGAAAGAAGAAGAGACAACCCCGAGACCCGGACATCCGGCGGGACCCGGACATCCGGCCCCTTGAAAGTACCTCTGAGCCCGGACATCCGGCCCGCAAGCCGAACATCCGGCTCCTCCGGCAACTGACGGGACATCATAAGCGGAAATCCGGCGCCCCTATCCGAGGAAACACCGAGGCCCGACCTCACCCGGCCGGACATCCGGCCCATGCCGGACATCAGGCCTCCTGAAACGCTGGACATCCGGCTGACCGGACATCCGGCGCCTGCTGTGTGAGTCAGACCAAAGGCAGTGTATCCCCTCCTCACTTACCCCTTTGTGGACTAGCCTATATATACTCCATCCCCTTCCTCTAGTTAGGGTTAGCAAATATGATAGCTCATTCTTATGTGAGCTTTGCTCCTACCTCTACTCTTGAGAGAGAGAGACTACCACTCCCATGGAGTTCAAGACCTCCATGTGAGAAAGATCCTGCGAGGATATCATCAAGACCCCCCTTGCGGGAAGATCCGTCTGAGGATATCATCAAGACCTCCTCTTGGAGATGAACCTTACCTTGTATCTTTCCCTTTGTTGTTCGTGTACCTTGTGGATCTTTTGTGTTTGATTGTCTAGTGGATGTGTGATTGGACTTGTTCTTGAGTGTTTCCCCCTGTGATTTCTCCTCGTTCTTCCCCGTGTTCTTCGTGCTCTCCGAGGATCCCACTCCAAATGTGAAAGATCGGCCTACACGGGTTAGCCCGTATCATATGGTATCATGAGCCACGTTTATCACGTGTTTGGAGTCCCTCCACACCGATTTTCTAGCCTTCTTTTGCTTGATTTAGTCCTAAATCCGAAAATCCCCACCAAAAATAGCCCCAATTTTTTTGTGATTTGTTGGTTTGATGATGTTTTGTTGAGTTTGATCGAGTGGATTTGCTTGGTTTTAAGTGGATCTAGCTTTCCCCAAGTTTCCCCCACCTTCCATCACAAAATATATCCAATTTTGCCCCCGAAAACATCAATTTCAGCCCCCAAATCGAGTTCCTCGAGTTCATCATCGGATTTGGAGCTCGGACATCCGGCCCGAGCCCCGGACATCCGGGCACCCCGGAAATCCGGCCCTAAGCCCGGACATCCGGCTCTGGAGAAGGCGCATTTAGCCTTGATTCTGGACATCGAGGTCCCGGAAATCCGGCCGAGCCGGATGTCCGGCCCTGGAGATTTCAGCTTTCCGTTTCTGGTTTGACCATAACTAATTCATCAGGAGTCCAATTTTGGCGTTCTTTAGCTCGTTTTGAAGGTATTGACATACCCATCCCACAAAAATACCACCAACATCATTTGACTCCATCAAATTTTCCCAAAATTTAGCAAGTTTGCCTAGGCCTTCCACCATATCATCCGCATTACCACCACCGAGCTTAGCAACCTAACCCATATTGCACCCATTACATTTGAGGTTGTTAGAGTAGTGATTGAGTCTCTAAGGTGTTTGACTACTTAGGGACGATTGCTTTTCATCAACCACCACCACCACTTCCCGCATAGGCATGCCCACCATAAACTTCCGCCACCCCCAACTTAGCAATAGTTGAGCTTGTTTGAGTTGTGGCTTGTGTCTCCTAAGGTGTTTTGATTTGCTTAGGGGCGGCAACTTCAACTCCGACATGTGTATAGCCCATCATTCCACTTCCGCATTGCCAAGTACAAACCACCACAGATTTTCCCTACCACCATTTGACATTTTGCCTTTGAGATTTTTGAGTTTGCGGTTTTCCGTTTCCTAGGGTGTTTGGCTAACTAGGAGCGGCTCAACATCAAGAACACCACCACTCATCGCCATGAAGGGCGGTAACCTCGGCTTGACACCATTGTATATTACCCTTGCAATTGCATTGATAACCCCTTATCCCATTTGCGTTACTTGCCTCGAGACTAGCCATTTGAGTATTGCCGACAGCGTGACTTGTGCACGATAGTGGCCTACACCTTCCATTGCATACATACCATATCATATTGGTATCATATCATCCATTGTGTCACAATATCGTTCCCATATACACAATAGCTATCTTGGTTTGTGCATTGTGCAAAAGTGGCCATAGAAAAAAAAAGAATAAGCTTTTAAGGAAAGAAAGAGAGAGAGAGAGCAAAGAGCTGGTAAGCAGAGCCATAGCATCATACCACAATACATCATATGGTATCATACTTGATCATCTTGGATCATTGTGTGAGAAACAGGAACCATACATACATAGCATACTTGGGATGAGAGTTTATCCATTTTGCATCTTATAGGTTGTTGCACAAGTGTCGTATCCGCCCTATTGAGCAATCGTGCTAAGCGTCTCTCTTGAGTTGTGCAACCACGAGCATTTTGGTGGATTCCACATTTTGAGCTCATTCCTTGGTTGCCTGACCCCATTTATCTATCCGTGTGTGTGTGTTTCCGTGTGCCACATATTGCTATTGGTCTACTTGTTTAAGCTTGCGAATTTGTGAATATCTTTCAACATTATTGACTCTTGCTAACATTTTGCATCAAATTTTTGTGCCACTATCCTCACCGAGCTCTACCATAAGCTTTAATTGATAGGTGTGAGTGAACAGAGTCTTGCAGTACCAATTCCACTATTCTTTCATTTCACATTGGGTGAAAGCAGGATACATCATCAACTTTGGGAAAAAGGTAACTTGTATTGTTTATCTCATTTCCTACTCACCTCTACTCGAGGTCTTGTGATGGATAGGCAAGGCATTTCACCTTCGGTCTACAACAACAACGGCGAGTTCGATGCCATGAACAACAACTCGGCAGCCAAGATGCAAGCTCAAATGGAGGAGATCAAAGCCCTCATCAAGGCCTACCTGGCGATCTTCCTCATCTTTGAGAAAGGCGGCTCAAGAGCACATGTCTTCCGAGCTACCGTCTCCGGCAAGATCACATCGGCATCAACACCATCACCAACAAGAGCGTGAAGGTCGAGAGCTCTACATCAGCAACCCGCTCAATAGCTTCACCATCTCCCTTCAGCATCTTAATGCAGCGACTTCAAGAGCATCTTAAGCCTACGGACATCACGACATCTTCGCCAACAGAACCTCAAGGCTACGCTCAGAAAGCTCCCCAAGCTCAGAGTCCGCGACTTCCACCGAGCTACTACGACCTCGACATTGACCATGCGATTCCTTTCTATGGGACTCAAGAACCCGAGAGTACCTCGAGTGGGAAGCGTTTGATGGGCGACTACCTCAAGCTACATCAAGTTCCTCCGAAAGATCAAGTGAAGTCATACAAGAAACTTCCACGACTACGCCTTGACATGGTGGCTTCACACACCTTGAATTACTACGACATGAGTTGGTCAAAGGCGAAGAGCTTTGCGGCGAGTTTGTGCCTCCAACCTGCGGAACAACCGGCGCCAATTGGAGAACACCACCCAGGATCCAAGTCCATCGACAAGTACTTCAAGGAGATGAAGATTGCCTTGCGACGGCCGGCGTGGGCGACCCCATTTCGATGAAGTTCCACTTCATGATGGGATTACTGTGACATCTCCAAGACCATCTTCCTCGAGAACTACAAGCCCATTGAAGACTACTACATTGGTGCTCTTAAGGCGGAACAAGAACTCATGAGGCCAGGCTTCTCACCCCAAGCACACTTGGCGACCAAGATCTATGACAAGCATGAGGCTAGTACCACCAAGATGTCCAAGACCGACAAGCTCCAAGGCTGATGCTCCCAAGTGCAACTTCACGCCATCCCTCTTTGTGTGGCATTGATGATGCTTAGAGTCTACCTTGACTCTTTTTTCAAGATGGTCTTGGCCGACAGCAAGTACAACTCTACGGAGACCTTCAAGGACCAATAGCTTTGGAGGCATAGCGACTAGAGTGGCGAAGCAAGGATGATGCTTCCATCTTAGGAGGCCGAGAGTGATGTTGTGCCCATCTTAGGCCCTTCATCCACGGCGAGAGTGATGTTAGAGCCATCTTGATAGCCTTCATCCATGGCGAAGGAAGCGAGTGATGTACACATCTTGACGCTTCATCCTGACGGCGACTACTGAAGACCTTGATTTGAGCATGGGATTTTCCGCCGAGCCACAGCGGCGTCCAGATGACAGTACTTTTTCCACCATATTGAGGAGTGAGAGTGACTTCACCACTAGCCCCATATATGCCGAGTTGCCACAAATCCAATGTGAGGAGAGCCACAACACCCACTACTTGAGTGAGATGGTGACTCCACCACCTACGTGAGATTGGTACCTATTTTGAGAAGTGAGTGAACCACCACATAGAGAGAGTGTGGAAGTAGTTGATGGGGCATGTAGAAGGCCGCCGTTTCTAACGACTTAACCTCTACCTCTATTGTGTCTTCTCATTTTGGTGCTGGGTCCCATTTTATCTTGTGTGTAGATCACCTCAACGACTTAAGTCACTCCCTTTGGACAAGAGCGATGGCCATGATGGACTATGATGCACCCCCCACATGGTTCCCATCCAAGATGAGAGAAATGACCACCACATTTGGTCTTTCCCCTCACCTACACCACTTGAGTGGAATGACAAAGAGTAACATAAGGTAGACGATGATGCTCCAAGTCCCACTAGTGGACATTCTTGACATTGATTGCTTGCATGATGTTGATCCACCTAGTACCTTAGCTTCATGCTAGTATGATTTCCCCCATGTGATGATTTGCCCACATTTATGATGAATATGATGATTCGTCATGTGGAGTCTATTAGTTGTGTTATGCCATGTTACATAGGATTTCTTGTGACAATTCTTTAGGAATCAAGCATCATGTTTTGCCTTTAATCCGGCTTGACTTGTCATATGCTTTATGCATGAGATCCATCATATGTCTTATTTGCAAAATCTCTTCATAGTGACTATGCATATGCCATTAAGTAAACCCTAATTTGCACATATGGCATCGATGACAAGCCCATGGTTATTGGCATTTGTTTTTTCTTGTGATGATATTGATATGCTCCCTTTGCATCCTTTATCTCATATGCCATACTGCCATGCTTTCCTCCTAAGCTTCGGATATGCATTGCTTTGGATGTTGTCCATTTTTCTCTCATGTGATGTTTCGCTATTGCTCATGAGGAGGCCCCATAGTTTCCTCATACATATTAGGAGAATTTGATCCATCCCATTCATTGCATGATCCCCCATACTTGTGTGCACCATATACTCCACATGAATGAAAAATGCTATCGATGCGCCATATACTTGCATTGCTCAATTTGTGTGTCCCCATTGTGTCATACACAATAACTATTCTTTCATGATGGATGACATGTTCTTATACCATGCATCAAATTTGTTTGAAAGCGATGCTTATCTTGTGCCACTAACTTCGCTTTGCAGCACTTTTATACACATCATGATGGATGATGTGTGCATTTACCCGCAGCGCACAATTTCTTTGGCTTGTGTGTCCTTTGTGTAGAGTACCCATGAATACTTGTCGACCCTAGCTTAATCCGACGAGTTGACAAAAGCGAGCTCTAGGAAACAACGATGATCACGGGATCCCATGGATTGTCTTTCCCACGGTGATAGAGGCAAAAGGTGTCCGTCTTTCCCGATGAGATGTTGGTTTTTAAGCTTTGGAGGAAGTCGACTTTGGCGATCCAGACCTTCTGAGAAGCGATGCTTGAGGGCGTCGGCGCCTTAGCAATCAGCTAAACCAACTCCGAGGAAGGTTATTGACCACTTGGCGAACACCTGATCAACGACCACGAGAATCTACATTTCCTGTGACAAAGCGAAGAAGAACAAAGCAAAAGCTGAGATTGCCAATCACGAATATTGCGAATATAAGATGAAAGCTTTTATTGATCAAGGTGGGGTTACATATTGCGCCTTTATGCAGGTGGATTGAACACATAAGCAATCTGTGAAGTTGCAGCTATGGCGAACTTTTAATCTAAACAAAACCCAAAGTCTAAGCAACGCGCCTAAGGGCTGTATATATATATGGAGAAAAGGAGGAGGGAATTTCGTGGCCCTTGAGGAGGGGTCAGAAACCAACCCCTAACTCTTGTTTCCCCACATACTGGGACTCTAAAAGCAACCTACACTTAAGTATGTTTTGAAAATTACATGGGCTGGCCCAATAATAATGTGTTGTGACACCTAAGAATAGCCTATGGGACGAATATTATGAAGTGGCATCTTGTATATTTCGTTAAGGCCTCATGCTCTTTCATTAGGGTGGCTTCAAAGTCTGGAATCATCACTTGTAACTCCGTTCTTGTTTTTCCCTTCGCATACCAACATCTCCATGCTTGAACTTGCTCCAAGGTTCATCTTTCTTGTATCCATAGTAGGCCCTTCATTTTGTAAGCAAAACAAATGTATCAGCAATTTAGGCGTAACATCATATTCTCATGAACATTGGAACCGTTACCAGAAGCGAAAGTACACGATAATTCAATTGGCGTCTTGTGAGCTCTAGTAATTGGTCCGGTATGTGTATAGCAGCGAGGGCTGTCTGGGTGTAACAATAGGTATTGATGTCACTCATCATCCTCCCCCTTCTTCCAGAAATGAAGTAGGAGTCCTCGGCCCGAAACTCATCTTCCTCACCCAAATAAGGCTTCAAATCTGCGCAATGTTAAAAAGAGTGGGACTAACCCCAAAATCTGCTTATTTGAGGCAGCTCAAGTTTATATGCATTATCATTTTATTTTCTCTAACACCTTAAATGGACCATCAAGCACATGGCATTAGCTTTGATTTGCGCAAATTAGGAAACCTATATACACATGCATAAATGTAACCAAACAAGATCTCGGTGCAAGAACAACATGTTTTCTACCCTTATCTCCGACA